>CM044438.1:42823000-42888134 GCA_024363595.1 Xenopus borealis
GCTTGCCTTAATAACAGTGTCCACAAAATGGCTCCTGCCTGCTGGCTATAATTATGAATTTCGAGACTGAAGAAAACAAGATTAAAATAATTTATATAGTGTAAATAATGTTAATTTTGCTTGACTAATGTGATAAAATAGGATTTTGAATATTTTTTTGGGGTGACAGGTCCACTTTAAATCAAGCTCCTCAAACAAGCAATTCTGCTGCACAGGAACAGTTAAAGCAAGTAATACAGGTGCCCATAACAAACAAGTGCAATGTGAAAAAACTAAAAGCTACATAAATAATTTAATTACGTTTTTCTTTTATCCACAATGCAGAATGCATGCAGTTGACCTGAGAGGATGTTCAATATCGTCTGCCTTGGCATACTGCATGCAAGTTAAATTCTTGTAGGTACAACATACATATTAAGGGAGCCCTGAAGGTAATGGCATATGCTAATTATGGGATACTATTGCATTGGAGCACTCTGAATTTTGACTAAAGGTGGCCATACACGGGCAGATAAAAGCTGCCGACAGACTGTGTCGGCAGCTTATCTGCCCGTGTGGGGGGCCCTCCGACGGGCTTTCCCGATCGATATCTGGCTGAAAGTTGGCCAGATGTCGATCGGGCAGGATTAAAAATCCTGTCGGATCGCGGCCGCATCTGTTCGTTGATACGGTCCCGCGATCCGACCGCCCGTACTGATCTGAACGTTGGGCCCTAGGGCCCACGATCAGATCAGCCCGATATCGCCCACCTCAAGGTGGGCATATCAGGGAGAGATCCGCTCGTTTGGCAACATTGCCAAACGAGCGGATCTCTTCGTGTATGGCCACCTTAAGGAAAGTAGAAACAACTGGGAAGCATCAATCAACACACATGTGAATAACATTTAAATGCAGGCAATTTTGTGTGCAGACCATCTACACAAGTTTTTGCCCCAGGGAATGGTGTAATGTTTTGCAAGGCCTGGGGAGGGTCATCAACTGCACACGTTGCATAAATATCACATGCCCTGCATCAAATTCAGCACCACCACTGGGTTCCGTGGCCCAGTTCAGGTATGTCTGTGGCCTGGTGTTTGGGAGCCCCATCTATACCTTTTTATTGATATTATTTGTATGCAGATGAAAATCAGGAATATGAATAGGAAAGCCTATCCCCTAAAAAATCACTCAGATCTCTTTCTTCTAAATATCTCCTCATGAATGTGTTAAAGCCATCTAAAAATAATCAACCTGAAATTACATGCAAGCAATAACATGCAAAGTGAAGCCTGAAATCAGAAGGTATTTACTTCACTTTCACTCTGCATGTAATTGCTTGTGAAGGGATTTTTGGTTTCCTTTCAGTCCATCTCACCCTAACCATGTTCGGTTTTCTGTTTCACTACTTTCCAAGTCCTACCCATCAGACGCCATGTTCCAATATCTTGCACGGATGAGATCTAACAAGAGTGAAACAGGCTGTCTGCAAGTTTGGATATATGGCTCTGAACCATTAGGTTGTATCTGTGCTATGAACCAGCAGTTCTGGATGCCAAAGGGACATAAAGGAGTGATTGACATGTCTCCACCCAAAATGCCTTATGGGAAAATTAAAACTCTCATTTTTGGTATCTGGGCAATGCTATGTGTAGGGCATGAGACAAGTAAATACCTCCTAACAACCTGAAAACTGAACCTCAAACCTGCTCCATTCACAATTTTGCACTTACCACTGATTGCATGAACATTATTTCTGCTGATTCAGCATTCAGGGTTTGATTCTTAACTTAGCTTTACTAATCATAGTAATGCCACTGTCAAAACCTTTCACTTTTCCTTCACAACATAGCAATGATCTTTCTCTTTCTCTCTCAAGCAACTACAAAAACACTTATCCATGCCCTTATCATTTCTCTACTGTATGCTATAAAGTTTGGCTCCTGCCAATATAATGTAAATAGCCCATAGTGCTATAATATATACATTAGTCAATGCAAAAATATGCAAAATCTACAATAGCTTTAACAAAATCTGGGTGTGACCAGCCACTCTATAGCTTTTTTTTTTAGTAATTAGGAGTAAGTATTTACTGGTATAGCACAAAATTAATACAAAAATGTCCTAGTATACCCAAACTTCAAAGAACATGATAAAGAGTGGTTGGTTATCTCTGAATTCTTAAAACAGTTCAGCACCAAAAGTATGGTAATCAACAAAACACAAAAACAATGGCAAAACAGTAGTAGTTTAAAATGGTAAATTCGCAACCATCTTTCTACATGTTGCCCACTTTATCCTTTCTTTGAGAAAACAAATCTAATGTATTCCAGTTTCAGTTTCTTTTGATTTATTCTACTCTACAGAGCTGCTTCCCACCATGTTACTAAAGGCAATTTTGTGATAATATCAAAGTCCTTTTTCTCAACGCCTCACATGCTATGCTAAAGTTTGTGTACTCACTGATATGAGTTGATATTAGTTTGTTCTGTTTCCGAAGGTTTGCCATATATGTAAACACGTATACTGTGAAAGTATATACTTGAATATTAACACACCCTGTTATTGCAAAAGAAGCAAGCAAGATTAACTGTAGATGTTATGCACAACAAGGCTATAGCCTGAGATCCATACACATGAAATATGCAACTACTCCATTCATTAAAATAATATGTATTTAACTTTGTTTTCTCACCTCGAAGCAGCAATCTCTGCCTTTTGCTTAGCGATATTACATACTCTTTCAGCTTCATCAACTGCTCGGTCCACTTTCTCACGGATCTTGCTGGCCCTGAGGGGGATCAGGTTCTTCCTTTTCCCACTAACCAGGACATTATGCTTGTATTTCCCTTCCTCCTTAGTCCCATCAGGAAAGGTCATACAGCCATAGCCATGGCGTTTGTTGTTAGCCCATTCTCCCTCATACTTTAGACCGTCTGAGCGTTGGCTTACCCCAAAACCAGAACGTTTGTCATGCTTCCATTCACCCATGTAGACCTCTGTAGTGGTGGCATCAATATCATCCTCTATGACAGAGAGCTCTGTCTCTCCCTCACCCAGGCTGATGGTAGAATTTATATCACTTGCTGTAGAGCTCACTGTACTCATACCTGCTTCACTACGGAATGAGCTCTGCTTGCTCCTTTGGCTAGCCAGAGAGCTTTTAGACTCAGATTTTCGCAACTTCAGACCACTGAGTATGGACCTTCTGAAGATTCCTTTCTTCTTGCTTTTCAGTATCTCTGCGTCACTGTGGGACATTAGTACAAACCCTCCTCTTGATACTGCAGGGCTGCCAGACACTGTGCAGGATGCATCTGGGTGCAACGCAGTTCCATTTGTGTGCTCGCTACGAAGTGAGTTTATAGAGGTCCTGAGAGGGGACCTAATAACAGCAGCCATTCCATAGGGCACACTCTGACGTACTCCATACCCATGACGTATCCCAGCAGCCCATTGGCCTTGATAAGTCCCTGTAGCAGAAGAGAAAGAAGAATTAGAGTTGTTTTGTAATATGAAAATTTATCAGATCATTCAATAAGTAGTACACACATGCGGTATATGAGTGGAAAACAAATGCACCAAATATGTTTAGCAGATTCAATAACCGTGTAGTATATATTGTTGAAAACATGTATACATACAACTCTGGTTATTGTTAGTATTGTATTTGTCTTGTGTTGTTCATACTGAAAATAATATGCTCATCCAGATCCAATATGGAGGCATAAACAAAACATACAGTATATTAAATTACCTAGATTCAATGTGTACAAAAAGTTATGTGCTATATTTGCCCCTACCCTTCTTCTAACTTGCACATTCAAATGTGCAAGTTAGGGGTTAAGAGGACCCAGGTCACATAAGTGCCCTGTCTTTAGCTCTTGCTGGTCAGCACTCCTGACACAGCACAATGCAATTCTACACCAGATTGCTACAGCACTGTGCACCTCTAAAACAGCACAGTAGCATCTCAGCTACCAAATACTTGAATTGGCCACTTTTTAATACAAATGTCCAAGGAACCTGAATAAAGACAAAAGAGATCCTTTAATACCCTATACATGATCCTACCCTAAAACAAATGTGTCATGCCCCTCGAATGACTTTTTACAGCAATCCTGCTTCAAAAAACTTTAATGCATTTCATGTATACAGGATATGGCGTCACTGACTTAAGATTGAGGAAGATGTAGCTTCATCTTCTCCGTTCGCCTGGTCTGAGGTGGCGAAGTAAATTCTGGTGAAAGAGATAACTTTTAGTAAAATTTGCATCTTAGTGAATTACTGTTCGCCACAGTAAAAAGTCGCCTGGCAATAGGGTGCGAACAAACACTAGCGACAGTCTCTTTCACTAGCAAATTTTCGTCTATGCCTGTTAGTAAACGGGCGATGTCCCTGCGGATTGAATTTCTGGGGAACAGTCGCTAGTGAAGGCCAATTCGCCATTTAGTGAATTTGCCACAATGACTCTTTAAAACAGTGATCCCCAACTAATAGCTTGTGAGCAATATGTTGCTCTCCAACCCCTTGGATGTTGCTCCCAATGGCCTTAAAGCAGGTGCTTTTTTTTTTTTAATTCCAGGTTTGGTTGCATAGAAACCAAGTGTCCAGCCAAACACAGCCTCTTGTAGACTGCCAATCCATAGGGGCTACCAACTAGTCAACCAAAGCCCTTATTTGGACCCCCAGGAATTTGTTCCATGGTTGTGTTGTTCCCCCAACTCCTTTAACATTTCAGTGTGGTTCATGGGTAAAAAAAGATTGGGGACCCCTACTTTAAAACATTTGTAGGACAAACAAACAAAAGATGCACAAATAATGACTGCTGAATCAGCCTATCTTGGGACCAAATTATAACCTGATCAGCTGACATATTATTGGGACTAGTTTAGCCATCAGGCCAGAAACAGAATTTGATTGGCCAAAGGTTGTAGTAGAAAATGAGCGTAACCCATGCCTAAAAGAATGTATGCTCCCCAGAGTGATTCATTTAGCTTGAGGCCCATAAATTTGCTACATCAAGCTTTCCATGATGGTTTCCACATAGGCTAAATATCTGATTTTTATACGTAAGGCAGATGTGTCACTGAACTGCAACATACAGCTAGTAGTGTGAACTATGGCAGGTACACTTTGTGGAAAAGCTGGCTTAGACCTTGGCAGAGAGGACTAAGACAAAAGATTACAGTTTGGGCATCTTTTCTGTTGATTTCCACATGGCCATTTTAATGATACTACTGCTCTCTCTCTTTACCAGCAGTAGCTAATCCATGCATGCAATTAAATTCTTTTCACCTCATTATTCTGGATGACATATTGCTCATTCTGTTCTTAGGATTCTAAATGGCAGAAATGAGAATTGTTTCTGTGGAGATATGATATTGAAGAGAAGACAAGTCAAAGCTTACCATTGACAGGTAAATAGCTTGTGGCATAAATAAACTACTCCAGATGTGGCACCGGCCCAGCTGGGTCTTGTGGCAGAGCAACATTCAGCCTCTAAGTATCTTGAGACAGTTGAAATGGATGATATTTACACAACTCATTATATCAATGGCATCAACCTAATTTAAAGATCAAAAATGCCATTTGGATGCCTCTGAGCCCAACTAACTCTTCGTAACAGGTTCTCAGTAAGGAGAATAGGTAATTAGTGAGGAAGAAATAAGGCATTAGACAGTCCTGATATTATATAATGTAATATTAGCACCAGGAGATATTTATATTTTACCTATGTCTTGGTATATATTATAATTAGATAATTAGTTTCAAAATACTATTCCAGATTGTTTGCTTTGTTTTGGCTCAATTACTATGACATGACAAAATGATTCATACAGGTGTATTTACTATTTTAAGAGCCAAAGCAAAGCAAATGTTATTAGACTCCAATGGGAGTATGCTTGCTTGCCTCACACATCTGTTCTCCTGCGGCTGCCAGATCACTGCCCTTAAAGACTAGGAGAACTGCAGAGATAAACCCACTGAGAATAGGTGGCACCCAGGAGAGATACAGAAACATAAATAACAGAATAAATAGGAACAAGAATAGGATGGAAGGAGAAGGAGGTTATAGATTTGATATTCAGTCCAATTTGTGTAGTTTCTTCAGTCTTTTATTTTTACCAGTAGATTTACAGCTGAGAAAACAGAGAGCGGTGGAATAACACATTCCTAGACACTGATTCCTGAGGGTGATCACACACTTACCAGTGACTATGGAAAGAAGGCTAAACGCTATTACAGCTTGTGTGTGTGTGTGTGTGTGTGTGTGTGTGTGTGTGTGTGTGTATATATATATATATATTCACACTTTATCACAATATCCAATTTAGGTTATTCCTCTATGTGTCTCACAGACAAAAACATGGATACATACATATTGATTTAGTAAGATATAGTAGAGGTAATGTTTTACTTTTTCCTATTACAGGTTTTTTGTAGACATTTTTTTCTTATTTTAACACTCTTCTTTCTTAGTATGGCATAGCCTTAAGCTGTTTAATATGCAAAACGGGTCCTCCAAATTGCACCCAGTCTAATTAGCTGTGTGTGATTTACTATGCATCTAATTTATTTAGAATAAACTGTATCATATCTCTTTTTTTTTCTGCCTTTCTAAATGTGGCCTATTACCCAGGGCACATTCACAGTCACTTAGAATCAGAAATACACCATTCATTATCCCTTATAAATAGCCTGCGCTATTATAATGCACATTCACTGTTTGATAGTGTGTGCAAAGGTGATAATCAATCTAAAAAAAATCAAGGGCTCCCACTGACTCACTTGGCACTTTCCGTGAACACAGTCAAAAGTAGATGAGTAAATTAGGTCACTGGCTGTTTCCTCCCAAAAGCCCTTTCAGGTTTTTTTTTTTTCCAAGAGCTAAAATTGGGTTTCGGAACAGTCAAATTGTTTTTAGAACTGCAAAGGCTCAGAATTGATTAACTCCTTTGGCTCCATGACACACAATCTTCAAGGTCCAGTACAATAGTCTACCAATGTAAACAAACTGGCAGCCACCTATTATTTATGGAAATGCCGCAGACTTTTTTTTTCTGTGATGATTTTTTCCCTCCTGTTGCTAGCAATGGGACTCATGTAGATATAATCACTAACAATTTTTACTAGCAATAGTTTTACCCTGAAATAAATTTCCAGGGATGACTGCAGGGGACAATTTCTGGAATTTTTATACCACATTTTGCTTCTGGAAGTGCACACAGAATTGCCAGTTCAGAATCTTCGCAAATTGAGGGCTACAGTACTACATATCTGGTGCAAGCAGAACACCGTCACACAATGCACATCACTTCACTATAGATCTCAAGGTGGGACAAAAGCAGAAAGAAGTGCTACTGTGAAAAAGCAAGTAGAATGTCTGCACAAAAAGCTTGGTCTTGTGTCCCCCACTCATCTCCTGTCCACCAGTGGACAGTGGGATAGGAATCTATTTAGAATGTAACCCACAAGAAAGGGATACCCCTGCTTTTTAGGCCTTTGCTGTACATTTATGAACATCCCTATACAGTTTACATTTCTTTAATTTAATCCAAACATGGTACAAAGAGCCTTATATAGAAACCGTCATGCTGGTTTCTAAGGTACCTGAATATGAAGTATAATCTATATAAGTACTTTCACTATTGGGAAAATAATATTTTTTTTTTAATTTGATGAGCTTCATCATACTTAAATAAGAAACTTTCTAAATACAATCAATTACAAATTCTGTATCGCTTCTGAAATAATCAAGTTTGTCTTCACTATTCCTCTCTCAGCATTTGTTTCTCTTCATTATCTCTTCATGTAGCAGTTGGGTGTCAGATAGTCATTGACGTTAGATCCAATATACTGTATCTTATGGGGGGTGGAATTCCTTTCCTAGCAGATGTATGAGAGCTTACTCAAATAACTGATTAAAATCTAAGAAAATCACTGCCTTTTACACAAATTCTGCATGTAGAGAGACATGATGTCTGATGATTTTAAAAGATTGAGTTCTAATACATCTTCTAGGCAAAAGAAACCCACCTATACTATACATTGGATCGAACTATCAATGAGTTTCTGACACCCATCTCCTGCATGAAGACAGAATGAGGAGAAACAGATGCTGATAGAGTGATAGTGAACATACACTTTATTATTTCAGAAACAATACAGAATTTTTAATTGATTATATTGAAAAAAATCTTATTTCAGTTTGCTGAAGCTCATAGTTCACCTTTAATGAAACAGTACCCTTCTCATTGTCATAAAAAAAATTGATATTGGAAACTTTTTTTATTAACAGGATCATAAATATGACCAAATTCTTTTGGTGATGAAGTACCAGCTACTATGCTGGTTGCTATTGTCAACTATTCTGAGTTACCAATGTGACTACAAGGACTCACTTGCATGCACCACAAGCTACTGTAAGTGGTAAACACAAAACAAAACAAAAAAACACAAGTATATTTATAATTAAATTAGGTAGCTGAAACAATAAAGGATATGAAAGCAAACTAATAATAATTAACCAAACTCATTTTCCTACAATCCATGGCTAATTTGAAGCTGAAAACAGTAAGGAACAATTACATTTTTGAAAGCATCTTGTTGATGGGCTATAAGGAAATTACATTTTTAGTGCCTGTGGTTGTACAGTATTTTGATATTGGAAAGTCAAGACACCCGCTGAAATCTGTCTGAAAGTAATCCTGTAAAAATTAATATGGGCTGCTTAAGTTCTAATTGATGGCCTATAAAAAGGTTTCTCATTACCAAGGCATCACACAAGAAGCATCTCATGGTGGGTAAAAGTAAGACCATTGCAACTTATTGTTGCAATATATTGACTGAGAAAAACGTTGACATATTCAACTAAAAACACCATTGTATTGGACAGGGGCTTATCTATTATGTAACCTGTACCTTTTCTCCTTTTTTCCAGCTTGAATGGCACAGCTTTTTGCCAATGCATGCTTACAGTATATTATATGATAATTATGTTAAACACTTTAATTTTTTGGTGTTACTGTTTCTTTATTATGATAATATATTTTACACGTTGATTGAAATAAGTTAAGGAGTTAAGTACACAACATACATGTAGAATAGCTTTTAAATACAGTTCAGAATTAAGTATTGTTCTTAGAAACAGAATTGCTTCTGCCATATTCTCGTTCATAGAAGCTCTTAAATCTGATTTTATTTTCAGTACCCGTACTTAAAGTTATTAGAAGTCAGAGTTAATACATTTTAGGCGAATGCGATTCCAGATACCCAAACTTGCTTCCGACTCTGACTGAATTTATAGTAACTGTACCCCAGTTTGTTATTGCATCTTGCCTAGCACAAGTATGGGACCTGTTATCCAGAATGCTCAGGACCTGGGGCTTTCCAGATAGCGCATCTTTCCGTAATTTGGATCTTCATACCTTAACTCTAACAGAAAATCATGTAAACATTAAATAAACCCAATAGGCTGGTTTTGCTTCCAATAAGGATTAATTACATCTTAGTTTGGATCAAGTACAAGGTGCTGTTTTATTATTACAGAGATGAACGAAATAATTGATTGTAATGATTATAATGGAGTCTATGGGAGACGGTCTTTCCGTAATTTGGATCTTTCTGGACAACGGGTTTCCAGATAACGGATCTCATACTTGTACTGCGTACGTATGTGGTGCTATACAACTGGATTAACAAAATACAATACATAATTACATAGTTCATTTATGTTCAAACCCTCAAAATGAAACCCAGCACTCATATATATATATATCGCTTTCAATAGGAAATCCGCACTCCAAGGCAAAACCACTTCAACAAGGGGAGGGGTGCACGGTAATTAAATATGCATCAATTATTTCCAGACCAGCACTCCCTTGCACAAAACATTATCATTTATTGTTGCATGACAAGAGATTGATATCATGCAATCTACCTATGTTTGCAGGGCCAAGCAGGCTGCAATCCTTCAGTTTTGCTGGCAATATATATTATATATGAAATGGTCTTTTTAGTTGATGGACACATGGGACATTTAAACGATTGTTTTGAGACAATCGTGGTCTCACGATAACCATTGGATCTTTCAAAAATCTTTACGTCTATGGCCAGCTTAACTCACAGTTAGAGAGCTGCAAAGCAGGAAGTAGTCATTTTATGTTAGACATCCACTCACTCCAGCTTTTATAGATGACATAACTATATTAGAAACTTTTTAAAATTTTGAATATCTATCTATTTACCCAGTTTTTATTTTTACACTGAACTGTTCCTTTAATGTTAAAAATTAAAAGGTCTCATAACCAGTTTACTTTCTTGATGCCTGATCTTTACTACTAGGCGCCAGATCATAGCTTCAGTGCTACCAATAAAGTTGTAGATAAAATAGCACACTTTGTAAAAATTACAGTAATCTTAAAGGTACTTGATCAAAGGATAAAAATGGTGTAAATACTATGATCCACCCATGTTTATATGTAATAGTAATTTACAGTATTTTTTTTTGTACACAATTGACTTTTCAGCCACTGATAAAAATGCCCCATAGCAAGCATTATGTAAGGACTCACCCTGGTGGTCTAGCGGTGGAGCAGCGGGGACGCCCGCCGCGCCGCTCCTTTCCCCCTGCTGCCCGGCTCCATAGTGCGCGCGCGGCCGCACTTCCGCGTTTTTAAATGTCATGACGTCAGCGCGCAATGGCGCCAAAATTCAAAAATTAAAAGGGGTATTTAAGGGGATTTTTGGAAGAGCCTGGTGCCCGTTATAGGTTTAACTTCCTGGTGCCTTGTACTGTGTTTCAAAGCCTCTGTTCCTTACTATCTGTGTTTGACCCTGCCTGGCTGTTTTGACTATTCTGACTTCTGGAACCTGACCCCTTGCCTGATCCCGACTACTATTCTGATTAACCCCTCGTTTGTCTCCCTGGTTTGACTCCTGCCTGATACCGACTCTGATCTTGTCTCATCCTTTCTGCTTGATCACCTGGTTTGACCCTTTGCCTGCCTGACGTTCCGTTGTTATCCGCCCGCCTCGACCCGGCCTGTCTGACCTGCCTATTCCTGCCTGTACGGTGACCTTCGGCCTTTCCAGACTCTGACTACAGTCGTGCCCCTTGCTAGCCAGAACCCCTGCCTTGCACCTCTCGTTAAAGTCCAGGTGGCATCTGAGTAGCTGAGGGCTCCTCCCGAAGCCAAAGGCGGTCACACTACTGGCGAAGCACGAGCCGTGACCAGGGTGCTTGGCATTCGTTCTGGTTTGGGTGCCGACCGTGACACATTACATGTAAATAAATGCAGTGCCATTTATTCTTGGCATAATTGGTCCAGTAATGATGTTGTAGAAACTGCAGCGGCTGCATTTTAATGGTTTGTTAGTGTTCAAACTGCCAAGAGATTCAGATTATGCTGCTGCAGAAAATGGCAGCAATGGTAAACCATTTTCTTAGTTCACAGCTATGGTACTGCCATATGCAAGAATTAGTAATGATATCCATAGTTTACTAAGGAGGCTGTAAGAGCTGTACATTTTAAATGAACTTATCTTAGTCATTTTTTTGTAAAGTAGCATCACACACTGCACTCTATACAAAGCGCACAACTTATTCAATGAGAAAGAATCACAATACCACAAAATGTCCAAGTACTAATAATTACCAATTACATTCATAATAATTCCTACTGTTCAAGATGATGTGGGTAGACATAAGTAATTACACATTTCTAGCTGTAATAGTATACCATATAATGATCATGTGGTGAGAGTACACCTCTGTAATACAATGCACAGGAAATGACCACATTCTATATTGTGTTAACTTAACTCTGCCCTGGCTTTGTAGGGCCTTTTCCCCAGCCTTAATTATGAGTGATATAATTCAGTGATTTTCAACCTTGTGCCTGCAGCTGTTAAGGAACTACAAGTCCCACAATGCAATGAAGGAGTCTGACAGCCACAGTCAGGCAAATGCATTGTGGGACTTGTAGTTTCTTAACAGCTGGAGGCACAAGGTTGAAAATCACTGATATAATTGAATATACTGATGTGTAACAGGCCCACCAAGGTGGGTGGTAGTGATGGGCGAATCTGCACCTTTTCGCTTCACCAAAAATTAGCGAAATGGGAATAAAGTAGCAAACGCATTAATTAATTAATTAATGGACTTCACACCACGCAATATTTTGTTATTATACATACTGCATGCACAGTAGAACGAAATCTACCTAACTTTTGGAACCCCCAAGTAAAAAGACATTTCCTTCTCCTTTAAAGGAAAACTATACCCCTCAAACAATGTAGGTCTCTATAAAAATAGATTCCATAAAACCTTGTAATCTGAAATTTATTTACATCTATTATAATGTTGGCTTTGAAAGTTACTTCTAACTTTGCCATAAAGTATTTGCACGATGCTTTAACATTACCTGTCTGATCCCCCATGTTCCTGTATGAGGGGGCTGCCATATTTGTGCAGCAGGAGTCCATTAGCATTAGAAACTGTAACTAACAGGCTGAGATGGGACAGTCAGGTTGGCAAAGTCAGAGTGCCAGGTTTAGGAACTTCAACTAATAGGTAACATTTAGGTTCAGATTTACCAAGGTTTGAATTGATTCGAAGTGAAAATTCGAAATAAAAAAATTTGAAATTATTTTGGGCCCAAAATTCGATTCAAATTTGCCAAATTCGATTGTCGCAGTACTGTCCCTTTAAAAAAAAATTTCAAAAACCTAACGATTTGCTTTATATCCCCATTGGAAGCTCCCATAGGATTTTACAAGTTCGATCAATCAAATTTTTTATTTTCGATCGTTCAATAATTCGAATTGCGTTAAAACCCCTTGAATTCAAAGGGATTTAATTCGAATTCGAGGGTTAATTAACTCTCGAAATTCGACCCTAAGTAAATCTGCCCCTAAATGTACATTCGTATGTTAAAAATAATTTTTTTGTGTCCGTATCACTTTAATTTAAATAAATAATTTTCATAATAATGTACTTTTCTAGTAGCATGTGCCATTGGGTAACCCTAAATAGAAAATTGTTATTTTAAAAAAAATAATGGCCAGCCCCTGGGATTGTTTAATTCACAGTGCACATTAACAAACCATGTTAGGTCACATGAGCTAATTAACAGTCAGAGTTTGTCTTTTGCTTCCACACTTCACACAGGGGGTTGGTGGGGCTCCACATCGCTAGTGCGCTCTCTGCACTAGAAGAGACGAATTACCGGGTTGTCTTCTAGGGGTAAATTAATCAAAGAGTGAAGTTCCGCCACTAGAGGGAAATTCCGCAGCTCTCCATTCATTTCTATGGGATTTTGAAAGGCCTATTTATTAATGGGTGAAAGTGAAATTTCACCCTTTGATAAATACGCCTTTAAAAATACCATCGAAATTAATGGAGAGCTGCGGAATTTCCCTCTAATGGCGGAACTTCACTCTTTGATTAATTTACCCCTAGAAGACAACCCGGAAATTCTCTCTTAACTTCACTCTTGATAAATTTACCCCCTAGTCTTTACTATACAAACCATCAGTTCCCTTGTGACTGACTGATCTCAAAGTTAGTACTTTTTTATTACTACTCTCTGCCACAACTACTTGGACTGTTACAACCCCCATTGGCAATCACAGATCTCTTTGCCTGCAGCACAAAGAGGATTATGTTATTTGAAGACACTTCTAAAACCAAATCGCCTTCCTGTTTAAGCTGTACTTTCATTTAAGAGAACTGAAGGATGCTAATTTTTACTAGTGCATAAAACGTGCTGAGACGCATGGTCCTATCTTCTGTTTATTGTTGAATATAAGAGGTTTATATATAATTGTTTTATAGTATGTAGGGAATATGTACAATGCTTTTTCCATGCACTGCACTACAGTAAAAACAGAAGCAAAAATGGCTGCAATTTACAGCACAAAATGCTTCTTCAAAATATATATATTCAGCTACTTTGCCCTTGCCAGTGGGATGTACAAAATTGTTTCAGTTCTACTTATTCTGAACTGTACTTTCAACAGAGTACTCTGTTTTAAGTCAACATGGAACATATAAACAATAATAGCAACATTTGAACAGTACTAGCAAATAATTAATTTTTTAAATGCTTTCCTTTTTTTTATCTGCAGTAATAAAAACAGTACCTTGTACTTGATGGAAACTAAGCTGCATGAATCCATCCCAGAGGCAAAACAATCCCATTAGTTTTATTTAATCTTTAAATGCTTTTAGTAGACTTAAAAGAATGGTGATCCAAATTACAGAAAAGCTGGAACCATTTTTTCAGAAAATATTGTGTTCGTATTCATGGGGTATTTCTGTGTTTTTTTTTTTTAAAGAAAAAAATGCAAGCTCAGCTCTGCCCTATACAGTAACATGGATGAATAATTTTTACTACTTCCTTATAAGAGACTGAGTTTCTTTTCAACCTTCCCTTTCTAACTGCAGCGAAACCTCAATTTTATATTCCCTGATTTTAAGTTCTCTCATTTTACATTTTTTTTGTGGTCCCACCTATATATTGCATAATACATTTCTCTGATTGTACATTTTCCTTTATTTTACACCATTTTTTTCTGGTCCCCGGAAAAACATAAACATGGTGGGGGGGGGGGGAGGTCTACTGTAGAACATCTCACACATTCTTAAGTATGCATTCTCACAATAATTCTTCCTGACAACCACAAATTTGGATCCTAATTATCCCATCCCCATATCATATTACAGGTATGGGACCTGTTATCAAGAATATATGGAACCTGGGGCTTTCTGGATAACGGATCTTATTTCTATTATTTGAATCTTCATACCTTAAGGTTACTAGAAAATCATGTAAACATTAAATTAACCAAATAATCTTGTTTTGTCCCTAAAAAGGATTAATCGATTTTAGGTTGGATCATGTACAATGTACTGTTTTATTCTAACCGATAAGGAAATCGTTTTTTTAAAACGATTTTTTTCTTCTTTGGGAGAAGGCCTTTCCAAAATGTGGAGCTTTCTAGATAGCAGGTTTCCAGTTATGGATCCTATATCTATATTATATATTGTATATCATTTTAACACAGGGGTGTGCAACCTTTTGGCTTCCCTGGGCCACACTGGAAAAAGAAAAATCGTCTGGGGCCACACATGAAATACACAAACACTTTCTATTTTAAAAAGAAAATACATACAAAGAACTACAATACCAGAATGGGACATCTGGATATGAAATAGACTTTTTATCACATTATTATTACTACTAATTGGGCAATCGGCAGAGCCCCCCCATCTCCTATATCCTTTGTGACGTGAAGTTTCCTGGGGAACCGAGCGTTTCAGACTGGGTCGCATTCTTATCTATCCTATGCCGCAGGTTAGACACCCCTGTTTTAACACATTGTAGCCATGCCATGTCTTGTAATATTACTGCTCTAGTTTGCGCAATATATCTATTTTAGTCAACACTTTCTGACCAATATTCTGACTATAACCAATAATGTGACCCATGATTCTGCATCACATGCTAACAATTAATTCAAATAGATCTGTAGGGTACCTGCCAATCTTTCAAATATTATATTGTATTCCATTTAGTATATGTGTTCATTTATAAATATTTGTGTAATGCAACGTAAAACAAAAAAAGTATAGACTTGTGCTCCAGTAATTCTAATGCAAGCTTCTGTTTTCTCAAAATAATTTTCTTCTTTGCTCATTAGATCACATGCATTTAGTCCTGACTTCTCCAGGGGGAATCACCAAATTGCAAAAGTCATTGAGGCTCATTAACTCCAGTGTAGTTGCCCACAGCAACCATTTGGTTTATTCAGTCTAGTACATGCTAATAAAAGAAACTGAGCGATTGGTTGCTATGGATTATTACACAGAGGATGTTTGATCCTGTATTAGTAAATAAGCCTGCCTATTTTCAAATACGGTCCTCGACTGCCAATATACTGCAGGTTTTTGCATCTGTGCATGATTGGGGGTATTCCTGATGAATGGTACAAATTAGCATGTTAATCTGGGCATTAACTTTTATGTCCCTACGGAAGAGATTTGGCCATTACTCCCAGAACAATATCATGTTACAGTCAAATTGGATCATAGGACAGCAGCAAAGATTAACAGATGCATATACTGGCTGCTCAGACCTGAGCTGAGCATTTGTCAGTGGCTACAGAGAAGCCTGGATTAAAGATTCAGATTACTGTTATTCAGGGTCATTATAATATTCAACACAGATATCAAACTTACTGTTGTGATTCCCAGCAACCAACAGCACTAGTGTACAGCTGTATCCATTGAATGGAAAAAATTAAATATATAAAAAATACATTGCAAAACATTTTCCTGACTTGGTACAAAATACATCTGATTACAAATGCAAGGTAAGATTGCCATCTACAAGAAAATAATGTTGCTTTTGTCTGGCTGTTTATACTTTCTAAACTCCTGGATCTGACTTCTGATACGCAGAAGCTTGACAGAACTGGAGAACTGACTTCTTTTAGGCTGGGGACAGACAGGGAGATTCGGGGAGATTCTGTCGCCTGGCGTTTTTAGCAGGCGACAATCTCCCCTAATTTCCATCTCCCTGTCTGCCGCTAGTATAAGTGACAAAGCGCCAGCGCCTGTGCACACGCTGCGTGGGGATTTCCGGAATCGCCCGAAGATACTTCGTGAGGAAACTTCGGGCGATTCCGGAAATCGCCGCGCAGCGTGTGCACTGGCGCTAGCGCTTTGTCACTTATACTAGCGGCAGACAGGGAGAAGGAAATTCGGGGAGATTGTCGCCTGCTAAAAACGCCAGGCGACAGAATCTCCCCGAATCTCCCTGTCTGTCCCTACCCTAATACTGTTTGAAGAGATAGAAAACAGAAAGGGGTCACTTGCAATACAATACTGTAGTCACTTGCAATTACACTTACAGATAATTCTGAAATCATTGAAAATGTTTAATTATGTTGTTAAGTTACTAAATTCTTTCATTATGCCAAATAAATAAATAATACTGGGGGGGGGGGTGACCCTCTAAAAATATTAGCATTCCATGGAAAGTACACTGTGATATGTCACATCTAACATTTTTGAGATTACACTACCTAATCTGTAGTGAAAATAAAGCATTTAGCTTTTCCATGTGCAGCTTCTCTCCTCTTTTGAGAACGAGACAGGCAATTCATCATACCTTTCAACAATCTCTCCTGAAAGCTGATGGATGATACCAATCCTTTTCCAATTTAGGGCAAATGCAAATTTCCATCAATAAGATAACTTTTGCATTATTTGACCATCAGTTAATAGTTATACTGATAAATGGGCATTTTACATAGTATGTCATTTAAATACAAATGTTAATGTATAAAATGCATGCTATAAAAGTCCTATATATTGATTTCTCTTAAATAAGAAATCTTGTTCTGTTCTCCCAGTTTCCCAAAGTCTTAATTCAAATCTTTTTGCAGTTGCTAGATTACTTTTTTTGTTATGCTTGTTTTCACTATCGCTAATATATTCACAGTTGGCAAAAGTCAACAATCCTAATAATTTAATGTATGAAACAGAATGAACAATGCAATGACAGACCTTCATATTATTATGCTGCACCAGCTTTAAAACACACAGTCAGAGACATACACAATGTAACTAAAAAGAGGTCATTCAGATATATAAAGTATACAGAGCATACAATGTATACAGTGTTTTGTAGCTGACAACAGAATAACCCACATTCTATAAACAATAGTTCAATATCCAAATATTTGGCAGATGTTTATATTTCAGAACTCTCTGTTACAAGATTAAGACACATTTTATCTGGCTGACTTATGTTACTGCAGTATATATTTAATATGATCACTATCTTTGAGAGATATGTATTCATTGGATTCTTTTGAACCACTGTGGAGTCCCTTGCACCCGTTTACACGTACTGCATATAGTTCACAGCCCAGATCAGTGCTGTCCAACTTCTGTGGTACAGAGGGCCCCTAACAATAATGTTCAAATGCTAACAAACCCCTAAAACAAATAGTACCAGGCTTATGTTCCACAGGCAGAGTATGGCACACAAAGGAAACATAGGGAAGGCAGAGTATGGCACACCTGAAGGAGAATACAGCAGGAAGAGTATGGCACACACAAGAAGCATAGGGAAGGCAGAAACATTATCTGGGGCCACAGAAACACTTTTGATTTGTAAAAGTAAAGAAAAAACACATTAAAGAACTAAAATACCAATTGGATGAATTGTGTTAATAGATGGAATTTCATTTTGCCTAAAAAATATGGAGCACACATTGTGGTTTGTTGATAGTAAGCTGTGAACACACTGTAGGGTTTTTTTTTTTTAATTTTAAGTCCAAATGGTAAAAAAAATTTAAATTTGAGATTTGTTTTTATATAAAATTTAAATTTTTAGTGGAAAAATAACCTAGAATTTTTCAGGGTTTATTAGTCTGATGCTGCAAAAAGTCAGAA
This sequence comes from Xenopus borealis, assembly GCA_024363595.1. Taxonomy (NCBI): domain Eukaryota; kingdom Metazoa; phylum Chordata; class Amphibia; order Anura; family Pipidae; genus Xenopus; species Xenopus borealis. The sequence continues at coordinate 42,841,449 of CM044438.1, forward strand.
AATTCACCATCTCAGACCTGCCAAGGTTGTAAATAAGTCAATAGGAGAGGTCCTTATACTGTATCGAAGTTTCTGTGGTCTGTGCTGGAATTAGCCCGAAAATAGTATTTTGGACTTTTTGGGCAAAAATCTGAAAAATCTGGCTTTTCAGGGGAAAAGCCTAAAAAGATTCAGGGGGAAACTTTTTTACGATTCATGTTTTTGCTCGATTTTATCAAGTTTGCCCCAATTCCATTAAATTGTGCTTTTTTTAATAATAAATAAGGTCACATTATGGATCCTAGTTTGGTCAGACTTTTTTATTTTAAAAAATCTGGAAAAAAAATCGGATTTTGTGAAATAACCTCTGGCAACATTTCAGTGCAATTGCAGGTGTTCTGATGCATAAGCCACACTTGCTTCAGATGTAACTTGTGGAACTATGACAAATTACTGGGAAAAACACTGAATTGAGGGGCAAAACATGACAATTTGTGCCTACTATGAACTTGAGTTTGTAAATGAGCCCTTATATGTCAGAAACTTGGGCAATGCATCATACTAAGGGGGGGAATTCACTAAGGTGCAAAGTGGCTAACGTTGGAAAAAATTTGCCAGTGTGACGTCATTTTGAAACTTCGCCAATTTACTAACAGTGTCCCTGGCGAAAATTTTCTAGCGAAGTAGATAGACTAGCGCAACTTCGCACCCTTACACCAGGCAAATTTGTGCAATTATGAATATTATACTTTCAACTATGTGCCGTATGAAAAGTAGGCATCGCTAGCGTAAATTTGCTTTGCCTGACGAAGTAATGGTAGGGCAACTTCTCGCCTCCCTGATCGCAAATTCAAATTTTAGCGACTTAGAGGTTCCCTGGTGAAAATTCATCCAGTGTTGTTCAATTTACTACACGTAGTGTGCAGATTATTTGTGAGGGCCTGATTAAATTATGATATTATACAGTGAAATCTATGGAGCCTTTGATTAGACAGGGCAATAAAAATGTTTTGGAGGACCATTTATGGCTTATGGGACTCTAGTTTGACAGCCACCCTAAATTATACATGAAAGGGAAACAAATGTCTAAAATAGAATAATGTTAGAAATGCTGTATTTTGTATACTTAACATAAACATGAATTTACTGCACCACAAGCCTAATCAAACAAACAATTTATGCTTTCAAAGTTGGCGCAGGGGGCTGTCATCTTGTAACTATGTTAAACATCTTTGCAATACCAAGACTACGCACATGCTCAGTGTGGTCTGGGCTTCAGTTGGGAAGGGGCGGGGCTTCACTCTGCACCAGGAAGAAGGGGAAACAAGCTGCTGATAACACAGAAACCAGAGCAGACTTGCAGCAGGGACTAAGGTACATTAATCTGGGGGGCTGTTTAGAGCAAATTTACAGAAAGAAAAACATTTACTTTTCCTTTAAGTAAAACAATGTGCACATTTTACTATGAATCAGTACATCATACCAGGGCCAAAGTTATGACCACATGTTTACTTTGTCAGTTTACACATATGTCATGGTAATCATAGGATCAAAAGAAATGCAGTTCTGGTTGATTCTGATTAAGCAATAAAGTTATTTCAGCCCTGCATGGAGTTGTGCTTTCCATATTACCAACACGTGAACCAAATTATCTGGTATATGTAGACATTGGAGAGGATTATCCTAAGTAGAAAAGCTATACTCAAGGCTATGCACAGGAGCTACTAGTGAATGTCTTTATATAATGGCAGCTTCTGATACACATGTTCTTGTTCAGCAGTTACTGATTTTTTTTATTAGACTACTGTTGTTCTTTTGTAGACCAGAGTAGATAGCAAAGAAAATCGAAGTACTGAACCACATACACACGTGATATGAGACATTGGATCACAGTTCTCAGACATCCAATTGCAATCCATTCATAATAGAAGCGTGGGTAAATTATGTTACTTTTACTATGCTCTTTTATTAAATCTTTCTTTTGCTGAACAGGGAGCAAAATGGAATGTCAACTGCAAACATGACACATAAGAGCATATTAAATAAAACCTTGTCTGCCAATAAATTATCTTTCAAGCCAATTTACGTATGGCGTTTCCATGATGGACTCTGCATTGCCTTGACTACCTCATCAATAAATCACCTTTCCAACTGAACTCCCTTACCACCAGCTGATTCCACACTGCCTATAATTGAGGAATTGTCCTTTATTCAGTTCTGATTACAGGGCACATAACTGAAAGCTTTATTATTTAAAGGTCCCTACCTTTAATTTTTATGTATAGATAAATAAATTGAGATCTTAGTTTAAATTAGTGTTTAGTACCACAAATGTTAATAGTAAATTCAAATACACTGAAGACAGTCTGATTCACAGAAAGTGAGTGTGGAACACCTGGAGATCGGATTTTAAAGCACTGGCCTCGCCTTATGTCTAGTGAGGTTAAAGAATACCTAAAACCAGGGGTTTACTGACTGGAGGGTCCTGGCATACAGTCCCCTTTTTTATTACACCATAGTGGCCTGGTAAGTGATAATATATAAACTCACTCCCATAACAGTTCAATTGTTTACTGTTTTGTTCTAAATAACAAAATAATATATTGGTTTGATTATTTCATAACAACAATAATTAATTTCAAATCAATGTACTGAATTTACAGAAATAGCTATTTTACTCAAGTAAGGCCTTTCAAGCACAATACAGCAGGGAATGGGTTTTGATGTGTTGGAATTCAAGCATATAAGCAAATTTATAGTGATAATTGGATGCTCACTCCCCAATAAAGGAATTTAGCAGTCTTCAGACTACTGCTGTGGATTTGTACTGCAATTGCTAAATCTTTGAATTAAGCAAATTTATAGACAATTTTACCATATGAATAAAAAGGAAGTAAAAAAAATTGTCTATTGAATTCGAAGGATTTTACCGCAATTCAATCAATCGAATGCATTTGCATATTCGAATTTATATTACATTTGATCGAACTTCGAATTATTCACGTGAATTTAGTAAATCTGCCACTATGTTGTTGGTATTCTTTATAAAGACTGTTACTGTTCACAGTAAAAATATTTCATTTCCCTGTTGTCATCATCATAAATAAAAATTACTTGACCCCACAGAAAAACATTTTAGCACCCACCAACCTTTGGGAATAAGACATAACATAATTAAAAAGATTATCAGTCAGTACCCCTCTGGTCACACAGAACTTCCTGGTTCCTCAGCATCCTCTGTAATTACAGACATTTTTTAGGAGTTGCCTTGGCCAGCCCCATCTAGTCACCTGAATGTTAACCCCACATCATTAAAAAATAACCAAAAAATCCTCAGAAATAGATACATTGGCAAACTAAGGCAGTGATTTTCAACCTTGTGCCTCCAGCTGTTAAGGAACTACAAGTCCCACAATGCAATGAAGGAGTCTGACAGCCACAGTCAGGCAAATGCATTGTGGGACTTGTAGTTTCATAACAGCTGGAGGCACAAGGTTGAAAATCACTGAACTAAGGTATGTGCCATGGGCTTGATCAAGAAACAACCATAAATAACATTTGTGAATTAACATCTCTGCTGTTTTTATGAGGACTAGCAGTTCTGAGAAAAAGTGAGTAATGCTCCGCCAATCTTATACTAGTTTTGTGGAATTGTGTGTTAGCAGAAATGTGAAAAACCCTAGGGGTTGAGAACAACTAACTAGCAACAGAGATCTTTACGGAAGTTGCTTTCTTGCGGAGAAAACATGTAACACTGTAAATAAGCCCAGTTCTCTCTCCAAAGAGGCTCCTTATCTTGCAAATTTCTGTGTCACATCTTGCCTCCTTTTATTGTACTACATTACCTTGTGCACTGCATGGCCTTCCAGGTATTGGTTTTCTTTTTGTTATGCCTCTTAACCTTGCTTTTAACCCTGTACAATTCTTATAGCTTATCAGCACACTCTGACACTTCAAGGATCTAGGTTGATTCTGTAGAGCAGGGATCCCCAACCTTTTTTACCCGTGAGCCACATTCAAATGTAAAAAGAGTTGGGGAGCAACACAAGCATGAAAATGTCCCTTGGGGCACCAAATAAGGGCTGTGATTGGCTATTTGGTAATCCGTATGGGGACTGGCAGCCTACAGGAGGCTCTGCTTGGCAGTATACTTAGTTTGTAAGCATTTAAACCTTGTTTCCAAGCCTGGAATTTAAAAATAAGCACCTGATTTGAGGACACTGAGAGCAACATCTAAAGGGTTGAAGAGCAACATGTTACTAACGAGCGAGCTACTGTTTGGGGATCACTGCTGTAGAGGAAGGCTATACTGCTAACAAAGCATTCATGTACATAGTAGCTTAATAAATAAAACTTCTTTACATTTATTTACATTTTTGAAGTATTGTTTGAAATTGGAGAAATGTTGTCTTTGATAAATGTGCACTTGTTTGGCCTGAAAATCAGTAGCTAGCATTAGCCCCCAAGATGCACAACTTTTGCTTCTTTGTTTTTCAATTGATAGTGTTAAATGGGAGTTGATAGATTTATGAGAAAGTACAGAATCAGATAGTGGCTTAAAAAATGTTGTGTGTATGAAGAAAACCTGAGAAACATTAGGGCACAGTCACACACAACCTATGGTCTTCATCTGTGTGCAGGAAAGCATGTTCCATGTAGCTTCACTCAGGCAGATGCTGTGCCTACCAGAGAAGCTACACAGAGCTGTGGATGAGAGTGGACCAGCTTCTCTCACCTGCCGAAAAAACGCAGACAGAAAGAGGCAGATAGCACACCGTCTGTAACTGTGCCCTTAAGAGCCACAGAGGGGTGTTTTGATAACCACTGTTTTCCACTTGATAGTGGTGGTTGGCAAAAAGGTTCAAAAGTTCAAAAAGTTCAAGCAGTTATTGAAAGTCTTCAATACAAAGCAAGATATAGGAAAAACATAAAATAAGGGCCTTTAATGTATGACTTGCTGGACTACCCCTCACCCATGTGTCTTATATATATGTGATAATTGTACTGAAAAATATGTTAATTTGTTAAAGGGCCTAAATAGATTTATTCTAGAAAATCAATGTAAAATAAATTAAACTTTTTAGAAGCTATGTATTTCTCTTTACATGTGATTTTACGTTTTCCATCTTGATACTTGCATCAGCTATTGGGAAGGAACGATTTACGAAGGTGTATTTTATTTTATGTTGTCCACATGCCGCATACTCCCTAACATTTTGGAAAAAGAAAGAGGGACAAAAAGATTTCCCACGTGGAGGGCCCCAAAGAATATTAAAAATGAGAAAAACATTGGTGGCAGTGTCCTGTAGAATATTCAAATAATACAATGGTGGCTATGCCTTAGGCATAGAGGTGGGGCAGATAAGACTCCATTCACTTTCCATTCAGCACTTCCTAGATGTTCATTGCTCCCCACACATTCCCCCAGTTCTCTTAACCATTTAATTGTGTATCCAGGACATAGGGATAGACATCGGGTCCCCCATTCTGGTGCACAAACAAGATTCTGAGATGATGCAAGGCTTGCCTTAATAACAGTGTCCACAAAATGGCTCCTGCCTGCTTGCTTTAATTATGAATTCCCAGACTGAAGAAAACAAGATTAAAATAATTAAAATAGTGTAAGTAATGTTCATTTTGCTTTACTAATGTGATAAAATATTATTTTGGGGTGACTGGTCCACTTTAAAAAAAAAAAACACACATGGCTTTAGAAATTCAAGTTTGGCTCTTTTCGTGACTTTTGGTCACTTTTTCACTTTCATCAGGACTCAAGTTCATTTTGTGATTGTGGGTCTTTCTGTGGCTTTGGGGCTTCAAATTCGACTCTTTTTTTCATGACTTTGGGTGTTTTCACGGCTTCAAGACTTTAAGTTCGGCTCTTTCCATTACTTCTGGTCTTTTCGTAGCCTCATGACTGCAGCAGTTTGGCTCTTTTCATGACATCTGGACTTCAGTTTTTCAGTGGTTCAGGACTTTCGAAGAGGCGGCATGTTTTTGGAGCTGCCAAGGGGGCCCAGCTATTTCAAAAACTGCAGCACACCCGGACCACTTTTAGGCCCAGGTCCCATACACTTGTTCCCCCTGTGCCCCCCTGATGGTGGCCCTGCATTATTTTATAACACCTCCTGTAAGACACTGAAGGCAGTAGTTCAGAAGTAGCTAAAACCAGTATTTGCAAATTTACTTTTTATACAGCTTTTTTCAACTAGCTGCTGCTTTTTATGTATGGCCTTCCAATCCGTGTTCCATTTCCCTTCCTTTTCCCATTTTTTCTTTTTCTATTGCTGTTTAAAGAGCAAGCACACATGGAAGTAGGTGGGCATTGAAGAGACAGGACATTTCTAGGAATGAGACCGGTTATCCAGAATGCCCTGGACCTGTGGTTTTAAAAATAATGGATCTTTCTGTAATGTGGATTGTCATACCTTAAAGCTGGCCATAGACGCAAAGATTTTTGAAAGATCCAATGGTTATCGTGAGACCACGATTGTCTCAAAACGATCGTTTAATGTCAGATGTGTCCATCAACTAAAAAGACCATTTCAGGCGATATTGCCAGCAAAACTGAAGGATCGCAGCCTGCTTGACCCTGTAAACATAGGTAGATTGCATGGGGACCGATAAAGATTTTCTAACCTGGCCGATCAATCTTCAGACCAATGTCGGACGAAAAATTGTAAGATGAACGATCGTTTGTATCCCACTAACCGCACGATAATTTGACAGATTGGTCGGACTTCACCAAAATCGGTCGTTCGGGAGCGAAAGATCGTTGCGTCTATGGGGAGCTTTAGTCTTTTCAAAAAACATGTAAGCATTAAATAAACCCAATAGTCTGGGTTTTCTTCCAATAAGGATTAATTATATCTTAGTTTGGATCCAGTACAAGGTACTGTTTTATTATTACAGAGAAAAAGGAAAAACATTTTGGATTATTTGGATAAAATGGAAGTCTATGGGAAATGGCCTTTCCATAATTCGGAGATTTCTGAATAATGGGTTTATTCCATTTCCCATAACTGTAATATAAATTGGAGGGGCCCTAAAATTCTTTTGCCGTGGTCCAGCCTGACTTACAGTACACCAATGGCAGGCAAGAAGAAAGGTTTTGTAAAATGTACTGTCTACGGATAAGCAAATCATTCAAACAGTTACTACTCACATACTAAAATATCCAGTACCAATTATTATTAGTATGGCTTATAGATGTAAGTTTACAACTGTCACAGGATGGTAACATAAAGGTTCCCTATAAGGGGTGAGCTCATGCAAGCACACACAATTTTTGAGGCCAGCGCACATAATAAATTGTGGTGTGCACCAAGAATGTTGTATGAATTCTGACCTGAGCACACGAAATTTAAAAACTGCATATACACATTTAAAATGTGTGCCGATATATATAAAATATCTGTTCTGAAATAGCTTAGCAATATATGAATGTTAGTAAGGTTACAAGCCAACATGACACTAGCCTAGTCACTCTTGACAATCATGAATATGTAACTCTTATTTAGTTTGTTTTTCTATAATGATAGCTACATAATAGTACAATGTGTAGTAATCAATGACACTATTACCTGCATACATGGTGTTTAGTAACATATATACAAAATCTATACATGCATGGATACCAAGTGCAAATAACAATATGGCTGTTGACCTAACATATACTATTATACCACAAAAAAAGAAGGTTGCATTCATAATACAACATAAAAGTATCCCATTCCAACCTCATTTCACAACCCTCATGAATCTTTTGCCAATAAATTCAACTTAACTACAGCCGCCCACTTGCTGACTTGGTGACCTGCATTTATATGATCTCTGTCAGCCAACTTGTGGGGGAGAAACTGCTCATCTACTGACTCTGATTTAACACTGTCCTCAGTTTGCTCATCAATAATTACTATTAGTCACATCCCTATTGCCACTATAATAAATTCTCTAAGAATATTCAACCAAATTGAAGTCATAAAAATTATGCCGGAAAAATGCAAATGGCACAAAGCTAACAATGCACTAACCCATTCACACACAGAATAACATGAACTGAATTCATGAGCATATAAAGGAGCAGAGCCACAAGCCTTTATGCAGGACACGAAACAAAGATTTCCATTACTTATGAGTTTGTACTTGGAGGTCTGTGTCTTTATAAAGTGCATATGTAAGGAATGTAATGTGTAAAAAAAAAAAATATATATATATATATATAATGGAGATATTTGTTGATTTTCTAGTTCCTAGAATTGGTGCAAACCATACTGTAAGTAAACAGTGTATTTGTTCGGCAATCCATAAGGGTCATTACTGAATGAGTGGGTGATCATTGTGTGGGCTGCTTGACAGTCCCCATAATATTAAAAATCATAGAGCAGTAAAGGGAACAGGGTACACCAGTATAAGAAGGCAGCTATTATTTTATTACATAATGCTTGAATACAAATATAAAAAAAACGCATTTCAACGCGGTAGCTAGAGTCTTAATCAGGGGCACATGCATGACCTGCATTTATATTTTTTAAAATGTAATGAACTAATTGCTTCTTTCTTATACTGGTGTGCCCTGTTCCCTTTACTGCTCTCCTTCTATATTGCACTGGCATTTTTGTTGTATAACTGTGAAGTTCTTGACATACATAGAACATATATAATGTTCATAGACTGTAAAGAAAAAGTAAAAAAAAAAACATTACCTAAATGTAGCCATATTAAATCAGTAATTTAGTAAATGTAAATATGAAAGATTAAAGAAATTAGCACACATTTTTTTACTGAACACTGCTTAAAGAATTACCATTTGCAGCATCTTGTTCACAACTAAGGATGCACCAAATCCAGAATTCAGTCATCCTAATTTGCATATGTAAATTAGGGGCAGGGAGAGAAAGACTTAATCACAAAAACCCTTTTCCGGACCTAATTTGCATCTTCAAATAAAGATTTGCTTTAAGTTCAGTATTCGGCTGAATCTTTCCCGAAGGATTCGGCCGAATCCCAAATAGTGAATTTGGTGCATCCCTATTTACAACACTTTAGTGCTGCCTTGCCATGTTTTATCTAGCCAACCTTTCTTGATCAGAATGGCATTGTGCCATATCAATATCAGCATGCAACCAGAACACTCAGAAGGGGAGTCATGCAAGGTTTTTGGCACTCTCCTTCCACCATATTTGAATCGTAACAAGTGCATAAAATGCACTGTATCCTAGAGTTTACAGGTTGTCTCAATTATGAAACTCAATATCGACAAAGCTCCAAAATAAAGGAAGGCCATCCCCACAGTGTCCATTTAAAACAAATAATTCTAATATATTTTAATGATCTCTTTCTCTGTAATACTAAAGCAGTGCCTTATACTTGGTGGGTTGGGAAACAATCCTGTTGCATTAGTTTAATGGTTAAATGAATTTTAGTAGGCATGCAGTTTGGAGATCCAAGTTGGAGAGAAAAAAAAACCTTATCGCAAAAACCCTTATCCCGCAAACCCAAACATCATATTATAGATCCCATACTTGTATGTATATCATATGGATAATACTACTTTGGGGTGATTAAATAAGAAGATATCTATGATTAGAGTCTGAAGCTTCTCTTTCTTTGTAATTATAAAGCATTGCCTTGTACTTGGTGGGTTGGGAAACAATCCTGTTGGATTAGTTTAATGATTAAATGTATTTTAGCCATCTTACAGTATGGAGATCTAAGTAAGAGGGAAAAAACCCTTATCCCGAAAACCCCAGGTCCCAAACATCATATTATAGATCCCATATTTGTATTTATATCATACCGATAATACTATTTTAGGGTAATTATATAAGAAGATATTTATGATTAGCATCTGAAGCTTCCCTATACTGTTAATATATTTCTTGCTGGCAATAATTTTGTGATAGCAATGCTCACACACTGTATTTATTGCTAAAATAAAAAAGCTTTTTTATTTGTGTCACCAGTTGGCATACAAGATTGCTGGATAGGTACTTCTATAAATTGCGTGTTATTCATTAACAGCTTTTGGCATTGAACTGCAATCTGCATTAAAAAGTGAGTAATTTCTGGGCCATGGAAAACATGTCTCTTCATCCTTAAACTGCAGTCAGCTGCATGCAGGTTGTATATAGAGCCGTGTAAGCAGCTTTACGATATAAAGATACCTGGAGAATGTGTGCTCTCCAAGGTGCTGAACCCACATTTCACAATGGCGTCTCACAGAGCTTCTCTGTGTTTACGCCTTAACCACTGGCATCCAGATAATAAATATCATCTTTGTTCAGGTTGTACCTGAGAGTAAGGCTCATAAAAGCTGAGAGACAAAACCTACCATTCTTAAAGGGGTTGTTCAACTTTAAATGAACGTTTAGAAATATGTAGAGAGTTATTTAGCGGGTTATTTAATGGAAAGCAATTGAAAAAAAAAGTCTTTGTTTATGGTAAACAATCTGAAAACAACTGAACTGAAACAAGTGCCTGGAAGGCAAACAACCACTTTGATATACAGATAGATGATTGCTTACTGACACCCAGTTAAATGACATTTTAGATAATGGCAATACATTACTACATATGCAAAAATGTATTAAAATCGTTGGGGTCAGTAAAATTCAAATCACATCGCATATGTGCTGTACAAAAAGAACAGCTGCGTGCTGCTGTGCCACTTGGATCTCAGCATTAGCAAAGTAAGATAAGCATTCAAGTTTCCTACAGCCTGCCGATTCAAATATTCATTTTGTCCCCTTTAATTAGACTGTATTACCTCACATGCATTTATATACTATAAACTCTGTTGTCTTTTTTATGTAAGTCCAGCTAAAGTCCCAGAACCATTTTATCATCCCTTCTATAAACACACACATGATATAGTTTCTGAAGTGAAGTACAACCCCCTATGTAGTCATATGTAGTTTATGGATTCATATTTCCTTCCTGATCTTACTTTCTAGGCCCCGTTGACTGACCAGGGGAGCGCCTATCAGAGTGGGCTCCCAGTGCACATGCAGGTGATGTTATAGTGTTCACAGAAAATAAGTGCTTAGGCCACAACACAGGTTGTTGCTACTGCTGTCAAACTTGATTTAAAACTGAAGACATTGGCATTAGCATATGGGTATTAACCCATGGTAACCACCAAATGTACAGACTGGTTGCGGCCAAGGTGCACATTTGCCAAATGAATTTACAGAGATGAGCCAGCGTTCAAAAACAGCTTGGGGATAGACAACGCAAGACAAATGCCTAATATAGTGTAGTAATTTTGAGTCTATGAAACACTTTTATGTGAACTCGCACTTATCATACGAAGTTTTCTTTTTCTTTCACCCTTTGGGTTTTATGCCCTTTAACTGATCTTTTTAAATAGTGACACCGTCAAGGGTTGAGACTGGATACTTAAGCTGGCCTTAGACGTAAAGATCGTTTAAATGTCTGATGTGTCCAACAACTAAAAAGACCATTTCAGGCGATATTGCCTGCAAAACTGAATGGTCGCTGCCTGCTTGCCCTGCAAACATAGGTAGATTGCATGGGGACCGATAAAGATTTTCTAACCTGGCCGATCAATCTTCAGACCAATGTCGGGAGAAAAATCATAAGATGTACGATCGTTTGTATCCCACTAACCGCACGATAATTTGACAGATTGGTTGGTCTATGGGGGCCTTTACATTTAATAAAATCTGCAAGCCTTGATATATTTTCTGTTCTCCAACAACCAGCCACCAGTAGCTATTGTATGTTTAACAGTTTAAAATTGCATATGGAAATATCTCCCCAGTGCCATATTCCAAACTAGCCAATATCAGTCAGTAGTGGTTGCTGGCGTTCTGACCGGAGTGTACAATCCTGGACGCATTCGAATGACGTCAAAGCCTGGTGAGGTTCCTCTCACGACTTTCTTAAAGGCGTCAAAGTCTCCACTGCGCATATCAGTGTAGCGGTAGCCATGTTAAAGCGTCCTCTCTTTCCTGTTCCAGCTTTACAAGCATCTCCATGGCAACCCGCTTTCTATGCATAGCAATTTTTATTTAAAAAAGGATCTTTGTTCTGTCTATGGACCCATCTCAAAAGAATGCATCTTTACAAAGCTACCAGTTATTTAAGGAGAATACAGCATCCCTTTTACACCATAAAACAGTTCCAAATTACAAAACTAGCAGATATAAAAGACATTTATAATAAGGATTATAACATATAGTACAACAATCATACATTATAAATTAACAGATAATTAGAAAGAAATATATATTTACCTCTTAAAATATTTAAAATAGAAGTGAACAGTTCAAATATTCCTTATGAAAAAGCTCTCAAATTTATATCTACATTTAAACCCTCTGTTGTGAACATTTCTAGAGTAACCATTTGCTTTCACACTGTAAAGTTGTTCTTTATTAAATCTCCTCCCCTTTGTTCTTAACCTCTTCTATTCCCCAATAAATTAACACTGCAGGGTTCATTCCATGAACTTCTTTAACCTTTTTCGAGACACTGTGTCACAAACGGCACCCTAAATCCAGAACCAGTGCTATGCTCCCTTGTCTCAGCTCTTGCTTCTGCCTATAACAGCCACCTTTCACCTCCAGAGGAGGATGCCGCCAGGTCTTACTAAGAGGGGAGCAAAGCTAAATATTCTAGACAAGCAAAGGGGCACGATCATCTCACCAAGGATACAGATGGAGGAACGCCAATAGGAAGGCAGACCAGACAACACAGCATGGAACAGGAGGGCCGGGCCAGCACAAGCAGGGTAGAGAATAATCAGACAAGCCAGGGTCAGGATTGGAGACCGTATGGTCAACAGGCAGGCAAAGGTCAGGATAGGAGAAATCATAAGGTTCAGTAGGCAGGCAAGGGTCAGGATACAGAGTACAGAATAATCAGGCAAGGCCAAGGCCAATAACCAGGAGATCAATAGGATTCACGTAGACTATCACACCCTGGAACACTAAATAGAACCTAACAACGAGAAAATACTGTACACAAAAATTCCTTACTCCATTGCGCCGTGACTTCCGCACGAGCCATAGAGGAAACAGGCACACAGAGAAGAAGGAGACAAGCGACTGGACTACCAGGATAACTCTTGTTTGTTACACACTGTGGTTTTCTTTTCCTTTTATATTTGCCAAATGTTGGTAAGCAAGCCCAATTAAATTTAAAACATTTTTTATTGTGAACAATTAAAGGTATTTTATATTTCTAGTTCAGCTAAATATAGCACAAATCAGTCGCCTGTCTGTATGCCTTTTAAATGTTGATAAATGATAAGCTACATCTCAATAAGACCTTTCTGCCTCAGACATAATAACAGAAGTTACTTATTAATTTTTTTTTTACACAAATTGATGTTCATCCATGGTCGCCCAGAGATAGGGGTAGGGGGGAGCACTTGCCCCTCCCTGGACTTGTACTTTATAAAGGATATTATCTTGCTCTCTCTATATATATAAATTGTTTTGTTCTTTTTATATTATAAAAGGCTTACATCTTATGGTCAGCACCCCTTCAAATAATGGACCATTCCAGTCCAGTTTAGCTCCGCCCCTTCTCTCTGTGAGAAAACTCCTGCTCCTCAACAGTGAGGAATGAGAGAATCTCCTCCTGATGAACCAGCTTCTTTCCCAGGGCAGATGAGTGTCAATCTGTGTCAATGCCAGTGTATGTGTGTGTCTTTGTGTTTATCTATGCTTGTGTGTAAATTAACTGTTTGTTTTAAAGAATAATTGAACCTTTCTTTTTCTGTCTATAAAATTACTCTAAGGGTAAGGCCACACATGGAGATCGGCAGGCAATTTTGAGCGACTTTTAAAATTGCGACGCCGCGTGTGAATAAGCGCGGACGACTTTACGTGTAGCGGGTGCGCAGCGTTACCAAGCTATTCAGGGAGATTCGTCGCAGCGATTAGTCGCCAGGCGACAGATCTCCCTGAAATCTCCACGTGTGGCCTTACCCTAAACAGCCCCCAAATTAACCTACCTTAGTCCCTGCTGTCAGTCTGATCTGGTTCCTGGGTTATAAGATAAAATCAGCAGCTTGTTTGCACTACTTCCTTGTACAGCGCAAAGCCTTGTCCCTTTCTCACTGAGCTCTTTGACTACTCTGTAGTCGGAGAAGGGAGTCTTCTGCACATGCTTGGTGACATCTGGATGAGGAGTGCATGTGATTTGAAGAGCAGCATGCACATCATCTTTATGGTGTGTGCTCGTATTTGCAAGTCAGCGCGCACCCATGCAGGAAGAGGAGTCACGCATCCTGGTTCCTGTGATGCCTAGCAATGGAAGGGGACTGCAGCTCCTGTCTAAATATTTAAAAGATGGCACCTGTCAGGAAAAAGTGAGAGAAAGCTTGGTACTTTCTGAACATATAAGGTAGCCATTTCTCAAAAGGACAAATATATATATTTTTTTATTCAGTTTTGAAATCTGACATGGGGCTAGACATTTTATCAATTTCCCAGCAGCCCCAAGTCATGTGACATGCGCCAGCACTTTAGGAGGGAACTGCTTTGTGGTAGGCTGTGGTTTTCCCTTCTCAATGTAACTAAATTGAACGACATGGGTTTTACTATTGAGTGCTGTTCTTAGATCTACCAGGCAGCTGTTATTTTGTGTTAGGGAGCTGTTATCTTGTTATCTTCCCATTGTTCTGTTGTTAGGCTGCTGGGGGGGAGGGAGGGGGCGATATCACTCCAACTTGCAGTACAGCAGTGTTTGAACAGAGTGATTGACGTTTATCAGAGCACAAGTCACATGATTTCAATGCAGAATTCTGCTGAAGCAGCACAACTGATGCATTTTGAAAAAAAAATGTTTTCCCATGACAGTATCCCTTTAATTATGTTTTTGGCTAGCATTTACAGTTGTATGAGGTGCCCTGATGCCATATATATATATTTGTTTTATTTTTAAAGGAAAACTATACCCCCAAAATTAATACTTAAGCTACACATAGTTTACATCATATTAAGTGGCATATTGAAGAATCTTACCAAATTGGTTTATATATTTAAGTAAACCTTGCCCTTTTACATCTCTTGCCTTGAACCACCATTTGTGATAATCTCTGTGCACCTCAGAGATCACCTGACCAGAAATGCTACAACTCTTACTGTAACAGGAAGAAGTGTGGAAGGAAAAGAAAGAACTCTGTTAAGTGGCTGATGTGGCCGAACAAGTATAGTTTGTTTGGTATGTTTGAGAGCATTGTGAATCATATGATCCAAGGGCGGCCCTTATTTTTTAAAATGGCAGTTTTCTATTTATGATTACCCAATGGCACATAATACAAAAAAATATATATTATCATGAAAACGGTTTATTTACATGAAGCAGGGTTTTACATATGACCTGTTTTATGCATTATACTGTATTTATATAGAGATTTATATTCTTTAGTGGTTATATATATATATATATATATATATATATATATATATGTTTTCCTTTAAAGGTTTCATCTCCTTTAATGTTTATAAGGGGCAACTGTGTTTTAAGAAGGTCTGACAAACTCTGTGGGGGCAGAAGTAGCCGTCTCTAGCGAAAATTCACCAGAAATCCAATCTGTAGGGACATCACCATTTTACTAAAAGGCATAGCGGGGGCTCAGCAGTGGGTTGGGAGGGGGGTCAGCAGTGGGTCGGGAGGGGGATTGGCAGTGGGTTGGCATCCAATTTTCCTCACGCTAAACGCCTCCCCCCCATAGGCCCCCTCCACCCCCCTCCGGGCAATTGCCCCTAAGTTGCTGCTTACCCCCTCAGTGCAGGTCCTGTCCATTGAGTTTGCAGGCGCCGTCTTCTCTCCTGCAGTCTTCTTCCAGGATCCATTGGCATTTGGTGGCACATGCGCAGTAGGAGCATTTAGCAAAGAGGTAGGCTGGGGGGGGCCTACAGGGGGAGCAGTTTAGCGCAAGGAGGGTAGACGTCTTTAATTGTGGGCTAGGCTCAGCGGCCCAGTTCAGGACTGTCCGCGGCCTGGTTCTGGGCTGCAGCCCGGCGGTTGGGGGACCCCTGGCATAGAGGACAATTCACTAGCGAAAGAGTTAATCACTAAACAAAATTTTGCACCGTTTTGCCACTGAATTTCCGCTTAGGTTGACTAATTGTTACTCTGCAAATTTTTCGTTAACTTAATACTGATAAGATGAAACTACATCTTATGTTAGTGCCATCATATCCTGCAATGCTGAAAAGTCATAAAAATTAAAAAAAATAAAAAAACCGCTGATGTACTTACATATTTTAAAGTGGAATCATCTCTAAAAGTTGTAATTGTTAAAAACATTTAAATTCACCCGCAATTGAATTTGCCCCTGCATGTGAGCTATAGAGACTAGGAGTCAAATTCACTAAAGGGCAAATTTTTGTCTGAGAAGTAGCCTAACGCTGGCACAACCTCTTACTGCTGTAGTTACTCTACTTTATATAGTAGAATCTCCATTTTAAAATTTTCAGGGGACCAGAAAAAAGGTGTAAAGTCAAGGATATGTTTTATATATATTGGTGAGACCAAAAAAATGGTACAAAATATGGAAAAACTTAAAAATAGGGCTTCAATATATCCAGCTGTAACTAGAACTCTCGAGGGAATAACATTCTGCAAACTGCTGGCTGGTAATTGTGCGAAGAAAGTAGAAAATACCAAGTGCTGTCCTGGCTAGCAAGGAGTTTGTGTAACTAATGGCAATGCTATACATGTGCAACAATTACTACTTTATATATTTATAGCAAAGCTGTTATTAGGTTTGTGTGGAAACCAAAATTTGGGTTCAAGTAATTTGTGTAATAGGTTTTCTTCCTTGAACTGTACCTTCCACCATCACCTGCCAGGCAACAATGCCCATTTACTGGAACACAGAACATAAGATGTGTCACAGATAAAAAACTGAAGAGAACAGGTACAATTCTACAGAATTACATTTTACGTTAACAATGTATGAATTAACAGGAATATTGTACATAGAGTGTCACTTGTCTATCATGCACCACCGGAGCCTTGCTGCAGCCAGCAGAATTATCTGCTCAGCTACTGAGGGCCTCTAAGTCGGCAGCTTTAACGTTCACTTTAAATAGGTCCATGGGAAGTAACAAATAAAGCCTTAAGCAAGATTCCATAAGGTAACAAATAAAAATTCACCAGCACATAATCCCCATAACAACTGTAGTGGGGAACAAATTCTCTAGATGATTTACACAATAAAGAATTGACGTATCTGGGATATCAGTATGGAAAATATGATGCAGATAATACAATGCAAAACCGGCTGTTCCATCTTTAATGGTAGCTTACCAGCCTGAACTTGGTGAAATTATTCTTGGTGAAAATTTGTTTTTGTATTTATAAATTGGTAAAGATTCTAAATGCCGCACTGGAGAAAATTAACCTAGTGAAAAGATGTAAAAAGTTGTTTGCAAAAGAGTTAATTCACCAAAACTACTTGTACTTGCCTTTATGTACATTGCCAATGTCATGGTAAATTTTCATTTTGGCACAAAAACTCAACATTTTTACTTTCACCATTCAATAAATAGCTCCCATATCTCATCAATAGCTCCCATATCTCATCTTCCTGCTAACACTAAACAATTAAGTTTTAACATTAAGACCCTGGTTATAAGCTGTGAATGGGTTCATGTATGAGGAAATTACATTGTAGAGCTGTGTTTTAAGCCAATTTTTACATTACATTTACATTACTTTCTGCAGATTACTACATTACCTTTTACCATGGGTAAAGTGTCAACCACTACCATTTTATATTTTATGGTATAATCATTTGTGAAAGTCTATTGGGCAGATTTATCAAAGGTCGAATTTATGTGTATTATTTACTATAATAAATTCAAATATTCTCACAACTCAAATGGGAGGTTATTTGAACTGATACTGACACTAAAAAATGAATTTTAACATATGAATGTACATTAAGGGGCAAATGTACTATTATTCCCCAAAAATAGCTCAACCAAATTCACAATTCGATAAGCATTCGACCATCGAATGCTTATCGAATTTTTTAGGCTATCATTTTGCTCGCAATACGATTTCTCGATGAATTTGTACGATCGGACACCGATCATTCGATTTCACGAAAAAAAACGTGAAATTTAATTTGAGCGTCCTAAAAATTAGAACGATCGAACGCTTCCGATCGTATGAATGGTATTTAAGCAGGACTTAGCCTCAGAAGCCTATGGGGAGCTTCCCATAGGCTTCTATTACAATGCGGTAGGTTCAATCTGGCGGAGTAGGCAGTCGAATAACTTTTAAATTTTAAATCTTTTGATCATCGAATGATCGAATTATTGAATATCCAATCACTCGATCTATTAGATGATTGAAGAGGCCAAATTTGCATATGCAATTTCACAAAAAATTCGTACGATCGTTATTCAATCGAACTTCGATCATTTCAAGTGAATTTCGTAAATTTCCCCCTAAATGTTACCTTTAGGTCATGTTGATCATTTTTTGCTGAGAGGTTTGTTTTTGCATATAATTGTTAGTTGAAGTTCCTAAGACTGATTCTCTGAAACTCTGACTTTGCCAACCTGACTGTCCCATCTCAGCCTGTTAGTTACAGTTTCTAATGATAACGGACTCCTGCTGTACAAATATGGCAGCCCCCTCATACAGGAACATGGGGCAATAGATAGGTAATGTAAAAGCATCATGCAAATACCTTAAGGCAAAGTTAGAAGTAGCTTTCAAAGCCAATCTTATGATAGATGTAAAAAAAGAGTTTAATTTCAGGTGTCAGTATCAAAAATTGAACGTCTAATATTCGATCAAACTCAAATCACGTTTTCCCTCTGAAAAAAAACATGAATGCCCGGAAGGCAATTAACATATTCAAATGGTTCATCTGACCTCTGCCATTGATTTGTAAATTAACTCAGCAGGTTTTAGGTGGTGAATATTTAAATTAAACCTGTTTCCATGGTTGAGGTGCGTTAAATCACAGATTCTAATGAACATTTAAATTGAGGGATTAAAATTAGTATATGTGAATTATGACACCAAAAAAAAATCTAAAAAAAAATTCTAATTAAAATTTACTACACAACCCTTACTAAATGTGACCCTCTATGTAATGTTATCATTCTAAAATATTAAAAAAAACCTTTTAGAGCAAGTGCATGCCTATAACATTAGTTAGAGGGTCACACTGGAAAAACTATATCATTATACAGTACCGGTGAACTTCTCTGTTCAAAAGTTATTACTTGGATAACCTAAGCATTATCTGCCATTTTTGAGATGGCAGAGCCTGGTAATGATACTTCATTGTATTTTGTATTGTAATTATCATAACAGATACAATTCATAATCATAAATACATAATAAGGATGTCTGTGTGGAATAACCCATTTACAGAAGAAAAGTACAGTTGAGTAAAGGTATGGTTCTCAGTGGAAGTCTTTTCTGGGAAGGAAATAGGTTTCCAGATTGTAAAGGGTTCAGAGTACAGTAACCAAATCATTCTATCGACAATCATTCTGAAATGCACATTGCTCTTAGAGAATAAGTTTGACTGGACTATATGCATCTCTGTGACATATAATGAAAATATTGAATTACCTATAATAGCTTTTTATATTTTACAATGCAATTTACACTAATGCTCGCCATAAGTACTAGATTATTTCCGACTGACCTCCCTGACCTCAGTGCAAACCTGTAATATGCATCAGACAAGAGCTAGTGAAGCACCAACTTGAGAGCCAGTAATGAACATAGATGTCAGTACAATCTACTGAACTCGAACTAGTATAGGAGTAAGAGAAAAGGCCATATACAGCCCTCAACTAATTATTGTATTTAAACATAATAACTGTATATTAAAAGTATTCTTTTAGGAGTGTAACACATCAGTACAGAGTGAGATGCCAAAATGTTACGATTCTAGACATTACTCAGTGTTATAAAGGTATAAGAGTGTGCTGCTTTAAAATACCTTATGACTAGGGATGCACCGAATCCACTTTTTGGGATTAGCCAAATCCCCGAATCCTTAGTGAAAGATTTGGCCGAATACCAAACCAAATCCTTATTTGTATATGCAAATTATGGATGGAAAAGGTAGGAAAATGTTTTTAACTTGCTTGTTTTGTGACAAAAAGTCACGTGATTTTCCTTCCTGCGCCTAATTTACATATGCAAATTAAGATTCTGATTCAGCGATTCTAAAGGATTCGGCCGAATTATGACAAATACTATACTATTATTTTCACATTATCAGCAATACTCAGAAAGCTATACCTGGATGAAAAAAGCAAGTATCTCATATTTTGGTGTGTTTTGCCTTCTTTCAGAATTA
Organism: Xenopus borealis; assembly: GCA_024363595.1. NCBI lineage: Eukaryota > Metazoa > Chordata > Amphibia > Anura > Pipidae > Xenopus > Xenopus borealis. The sequence continues at coordinate 42,861,754 of CM044438.1, forward strand.
TGTAATTATTTCTCGTAAGTGGGGCACAGCCTATACATACTGTACCCACCAGTTGTCCCTATATGCAATGTGGCCCCGTCATATGCAGTACAACAAATGCTAATCCCATATACTGGAGTATAGTATGTCCCAAACGCAGCGTAAATGACAAACAGCTCTCTTGCAAGCAGTTAAAACTGGTTGGAGTGCCAAAAGTGAGTAAATTTAGGGGCAGATAAATATAGTCATTTGGAATGAGTGACAGCAATAGCTGGATCATATGACAAAAAATAACAGTTATATTGAGTAAACCTTTTCCATCTACAGCACAGAGCTGCACTAACCATAGCCAGGAGTGCTGTTCTGATTCAGTCTAAGGTAAAGATTTGCCTTCAGGCAAAACAGGTGAGAAGCGGCACTGTAAATCAAAAAGTTATCAATATTATAATGAAATTGCTATAATCCTACTTCCCGTTTTATGGAAACACAACTGTGACACAGATTGAAACATTTTTGCCAGACTTGCACTTGTCTTTTACTCCTTTGTCTTATTGTCCTCTTCTGTTCTTCTACATTGTTGTTATATATTAACTGTTTAATACTTTTTATTAATTTTAAAAAAATCCAACAACTAAAATGTACATGCCCCTAACTTGTTACTTACCCCTCCTTCTAGGTGCTTTCCAGCGGAGTTCACGACTGCCATCTTCTCACAAGTGGTCTTCTTCCTGGATCCATTGGTGTCTTTTGGCACATGTGCAGTAGGAGGCATTTGCTGGTTCCTGATCTGCTGCTCATGAAGTCTCGTGACCTTCAGGCACATGCGCAGTAGATCAGGAACTGGCAAAGGCCTCCTACTGCACGTGCGCAAGAAGACTCCGCTCACTACAGGAAGACGACCGCTCGTGAGAAGATGGCAGCCATGAACTCCGCTGGAGAGCACCTAGAAGGAGGGGTAAGTAACAAGTTTGGGCATTACTATGCAGCTGTTGTCTTTGTATCATATGTATTTATACTGAAAACACAAAGAAAGCCTGTTTCACAAATTCCTCTTCTTACCCTTCTTCATAAAATTTTCACAAGGTTCTGTCTAAGCCAGGGGTGTCCAACCTATGGCCCGAGGGTTGCATGCTTGGTTCCCGAGGAAACATCATATTGCAAAGGATATAGGAGTAGGCAGGAGGGGGGACTCTGCCCATTGCCCAGCTAGTAGTAATAATATAATTAGTCTATTTAATATCCAGGTGTCATTCAACTGGTATTGTAGTTCTTTTATGTGCATTTTCTTTACTTTTACAAATCAAAAATGTTTGTGTATTTCATGTGTGGCCCCCAGACATTTTTTCTTTTTCTAATGTGGCCCAGGGAAGCCAAAAGGTTGGACACCCCTGGTCTAAGCACTGCCGTTTTACCATTTCTTCTTAGCAGATCTCTTGGGTGTTTTGTTTAAGATTTGTGCATGTTGTGTAAAGTTAGAATGTTTTGTATTTCATTTCTAGTGGGGTTATTTATTAAAGTGGGATTTTTTCTGGTCGGATTTTTTCTAAGAAAAAAGACTTGAATAAAAACATTATCGTTTGTAAACATTAAATAAACCCAATAGACCCCGCAGGAATCGCCACTAACTATATCTTCTACAAAGTTAAAATGAATTAAATGTAACATGTCGTCAAGAATTTACAATGATATGACTCATCCCATTTAGGTTCCTGGCCTGACACCGGGCCAGGGGAGGAATGAGTCTAATGTGTTATTTTCTTTTACTTTACCTTTCTCTGTATAACAAAAATCTAAAGACATTACATGACTGTAAAAAATGCTCTTTTATTTCCTTTCTGAAATGTTAAAAACCTCAATAAAAACTATTGGAAAAAAAAAATAAATAAACCCAATAAACTGGCTTTGTTTCCAATGAGGATTCATTATGTCTTAGTTCGGATCAAGGTACTGTGTTATTAATACAGAGAAAAAGGAAATAATGTTTTAAAATTTGCATTATTTGATTATAATAAGTATATGGGAGATGGCCTTTCCATAATTTGGAGCTTTATGGGTAATGGGTTTCCGGATAATGGATCCCATACCTGTACAATAAGGAGATACATTACATCACATAAAAATACAAGAAAGATTGTAGCATGGTGCATTTTTTATTTTCAAAAAAGAGCACCAGCCTGGGGAAAAAATGTGGCCAACCCCCAGTGAATAAGTCTTTGTTCTAAAAAAATTGTTTTTCAGAATAGGTTAATTTAAAGGGAAATTTCCCTTTACAAAATAATCCTTAATTCTACTACTAGGCGAACACTGATTTTTATTCTAACAAACTGAACTTTGACCAATCCTGCTTGCATTTCAAAGCTCTCTAATCTCAAGAGGGATGAAAACATTGGAGAGCTGCACTCATTAATATACGTGGGCCTGTGGGTGTTCATCTCTTATAACATAAAACGTTTTATACCCAATTGCGCTAATATTAATAGGCAAATTACAATCCCACTTCATCTAGCACTTCTCTCTAGTGATTTCGTACAGTGTATAGAATAAGTACCAAAGCTTTTTTAAAGGGAAAATAATGCTTAATAATGCATTCAAACTGTGGTGGAGATTTAAAGAATCTGTTTTGAGGTGTAAGGTTTTACTGTTTGTTTATATTATCTAAGATATTAGATTTTTGTATAGATAAAGACTAGACTAGACTAAAGAAAAGTCTTCTGCATGCAAATCCGTAATCAATATGTTATGGGCATTATATTATAGATTTGCGTGCATTTCACAGATTTCATGCTTTTCAGCTCTTTAAAGGGGTTGTTCACCTTTGAGATAACTTTTAGTATGATGTAGAGAGTGATATTCTGAGACATTTTGCAATTGGTTTTCATTTTTTATTATTCTTGGTTTTTGAGTTATTTAGCTTTTTATTCAGCAGCTCTTCAATTTGAATTTTAAGCAATCTGGTAACTAGGGCCCAAATTACCCTAGCAACCATGCATTAATTTGAATAAGAGACTGGAATATGAATAGGAGAGAGTCTGAATAGAAGGATCAGCATATGAAAAATAGCAATAACAACATTTGTAGTCTTACAGAGCATTTGTTTTTTTAGAAGGGGACGGCGACGCCCATTTGAAAGCTGCAAAGAACCAGAAGAAAAAGACAAATAACTATAAAACTATAAATAATAAATAATGAAAACCAATTGAAATGTTGCTTAGAATTGGCCGTTGTATAACATAATAAAAGTTACCTTAAAGGTGAACCACCCCTTTAACTTTGAGTTAGTCAACAACTTGAAGGGGGCCCACATGGGACATAACTGTTCAGTGAGTTTGCAATTGATATTCAGCATTCAGCTCAGATTCAAAAGCAACAGTTATGGCCCCTGTGCCACCAGGGTAACCAATCAGTGGAAAACTAAGCAGAATTTAAATTGTAGCTCATTTTATGCCCAGAAATGATCAGAAAATATCAGTTTAATGGTTGCTGTGCCCTGTATTTCCACCCCTATATACTGTATAAGCTATCTTATAAGGTATCAATCCCTGTTACCATCTTGTGAATACAGAATAATACAGAATTAAATGCAACCCCCATATCGCATAACTCATTCCAGATTATCTCCTTCTGGTTTTAAGAAAATTCTTGTACAGTACCACGGTACACGATGTCACACATCAATATGAATAGAAATGACACTTTCATCCATAAACCATTTAAAAAAAAAAACAAATACTGTATTACCATTTGTATATAGTATCATTTAAACTATTTTCCTTGTTTTTTTCTACCAAAATACAGATACTGTAGACTATTTTACATTTCCCTGGGCGTTAAACAGTTAAGGAAGTAGGGAAAATATATTGTGCATGAATAAGAGAGCTGATTACGCAAAACTTCTGTACAAAGACAAAAATGAAATCTATATAACCTCCAGTGGGTACATAAAACTATTTCTCATGTTTCAGGGGAACATAACAAGCTGATTCCTTGTATCACTAATGATTAAGCCACTGCAGAATAGCACTGCATATCCATAACTCTCTGAAGGGATTCTAGCAAATAAGACCTGCTGCTGCCTATTATGCTGACATTTTAGAAGTGGAGGGGTGCTGTCTGCTAATAAGGGAGCTGGAAGGCTACAGCCACTGGCAATTGATTTTCAGCATTTCCCAACGTTTTATCCTTTCTAGGCAGTAAACAAGTGCTGTTTTTTTTTTCCAGTAGCTGCATTTTGCTGTTTCCTGATATGTAATGTGTGCCATCCTATTTCTCTATCCAGTGCAATTAATAGGTCTTTGCAGATGGGTTTGAGCTGTATAAGAGAGAAGGCTTGTTGGTTGGGCCTTATGCTAAAATTTATAACATTCAGGGGGGTTCCAGGACAATGTACCAGCTCCTCGAAGCTATAATGTTTTCTACATAATCTCCAGGGAAAGTCGCTGGATCAAGGATTGATCAGGACTCTGACCTAATACCCAGCCCCCACCATAATCAGCAATCAATCACATGAGCCAAGAACTACAGCAGGCCCAGTGAAACACAATTTGTGCATCTTGCTCACCGGAAAACATTCACTGGTCACCTAAAGGCAAAAAGCACCAGTACCTGGGGTTTTCCAGATAACAGATCTTTCTGTAATTTGAATTTCCATACCTTAAGTCTACTAAAGAAATGTAATCATTAAATTAATCCAAAAGACAGATCCCATAACTGTACAGACTTTTGGCTAAAAGTGTCTCACTACTAGTACAGCCCCAACTAATCTAGACTGTAAGCTCTTAATAGGAAGATGAGCCACAGAATTGCATTGACCATAAAAAAAAAGATTAATTGTGGAATATTACATTATTATTAAATTAAGTTGTAGCTATACAAAGTCCAATGAAAGGAATCTAAATAATGGTAGATAAAGCTATAATGGAAATGCTGCATCCACTTTAAAGGAGACATAGGATAAATGAAAAAAAAACACATTTTGTAGGCAATAATGTATACTATATGGTGCTGGTTATACTTTTGGCTATAAATTAATATTATCTTTAAAAGTAGCCCCTTTATTGGAGCTCACCATAAATGTTCTCTCGTCCTTGTCCCAGTTTCAAATGAGGGGTAGGCATGTCCTAACGGTACCTGCAAGATGCACAGTAGTAGGGCAGCAGCCAATCACAGCCCTGCAGTCACACAAGAAAAGACAGGCTTTGGCTTCCTATTAGGTCAGCCTAGCTGCTGATTGGTTCCTATCCTACATGTCAGTGTGCTGAGTGCCACCAACTCCCCTGCACAATCTGTGAAAGGAAGCAGAAGGAAGTGGAACATATGGGGAGGACTAGTGGGGATTTTGCAGAAATTTACAATAAAGTAAGCAGAAACAAAACGTTTTAAAGGACATTATTTCATTCTATATCTAAAAGAGTCTGATGCACTGGCACATTCTTGTTTTTTACATAATATGCCTCCTTTAAAAAATAATCATAAAAATATGCAACAGGTCTGGATAACCAGCATTAAAAAAGTAGGTGCAAAGATAGAAAAACATGCTGGCTGAGCACTTTAAAAACATACACAGAAATACAGATGTATCTATATTTTAAAAGGATCCTGTCATGGAAAAATTTTTTTTTCAAAATGCATCAGTTAATAGTGCTGTTCCAGAATAATTCTGCACTGAAATCCATTTCTCAAAAGAGCAAACAGATTTTTTTTATATTTCATTTTGAAATCTGACATGGGGCTAGACATTTTGTCAATTTCCCAGCTGTCCCAAGTCATGTGACATGCTCTGATCAACTTCAATCACTCTTTACTGCTGTACTGCAAGTTGGAGTAATATCACCCCCTCCCTTTCCCCCACCCAGCAGCCTATCAAAAGATCAATGAGAAGGTAACCAGATAACAGCTCCCTAACACAAGATAACAGCTGCCTGGGAGATCTAAGAACAACACTCAATAGAAAAAACCCATGTCCCACTGTGTACTATTCAGTTACATTGAGAAGGAAAAACCACAACCTGCCATAAAGCAGTTCCCGCTTAAAGTGCTGGCACAAGTCACATGACCATGGGCAGCTGGGAAATTGACAAAATGGCTAGCCCCATGTCAGATTTCAAAACTGAATATAAAAAAATCTGTTTGCTCTTTTGAGAAATGGATTTCAGTGCAGAAGTCTGCTGGCGTAGCACTATTAACTGATGCGTTTTAAAAAAAAAAAACGTTTTCCCATAACAGTTTCCCTTTAATGTATTTATAATCAGGTGTTTGGCAAAAATAATTTAATTGTTGCATAGAGCAAAACAGCAAAGTATGATGAAAGCACCAGCACTGCAATTTCAGATCAGGGGCAAGAGGAAGCAGACCTTGCGGCTGCAGGGGGGGCCAATAGGTATAGATCAGGGATCCCCAACCTTTTGAACCCGTGAGCAACATTAAGAATTAAAAGGAATTGAGGAGCAACAGTAACATGAAAATGTTCTTGGGGTGCCAAATAAGTGTCTGGCCCTTATGTGGATTTTCAACCTGCATGGAGACTTTGTTTGGCAGTGCACCTGATTGTTATGCAACCAAAACCTTCCTCCAAGCCTGGAATTGAAAAATAATCACATGCTTTGAAGCCACTGGGAGCAACATCCAAGGGGTTGGAGAGCAACATGTTGCTCACGAGCTACTGGTTGGGGATCACTGGTATAGATATACATTTTTGGGGCTAAATAATTAACTCTGGTGCCTAGCAACATCTAGTAACACCACTGTTTAAGATGACAAATTACAGAGAGTACCCAACCTGCAGACCAAACTACAGTTTCCAGAATCTCTTAGAATCTACAGGTGGATAACAGACACTGGGAGTCATAGCTCAGATACAACAGAACTTGCCTAAATTCATCTTTGAAGTAAAAATGATGCAGCATGTGTTAGTGTCTGTATGCAGAAAATATCAGCACTACGTCAATCAAATAAAATTTGTGCCAAAATAAATCTTTGCACTTGATCACCACCCCATGGGTATATTTGTGTGTATATGAGTGGGTGTGGGCGTTAGCAAATAATGTTATTTCAGGACTTTAAACCAAAAATATTTATCCAAAGATTATTCTATTTAAACACTCAGTACGTGCATTTTGTTCTCTTTTAAAGACGCTGAATTAGGTGATGATTTGCAATTTCTCTATAAGGCACTGTGGAATATGTCAGTTCTATATAAATCAATTATAATAATAATAATATTAATAATAACCCTTATACTGCAAGCAGGAACAGCTATGAAAAGGGAAAATCCAACCAGTACAGGTATGCAATCCGTTATCTGGAAACCCGTTATCCAGAAAGCTCTGAATTACGGAATTTCCATCTCCCACAGACTCCATTATAAGAATAAAATAAAACATTTTTAAACATGATTTCCTTAATAATAAATCATTACCTGGTACTTGATCAAAACTAAGATATAATGAATCCTTATTGGAAACAAAAACTTTTTTGGGGTTTATTTAATGCTTACATGATTTTCTAGTAGACTTAAGGTATCAAGATCCAATTTATGGAAAGATCTGTTATCTGGAAAAAAAAACCCAGATCCCAAGCATTCTGGATTACAGGTCCCATGCCTGTATTTGTTTACCTGTTACTTTTCCCTCTGTGCGATACTTTTTATTGAAATGAATAGCAGATACACAGTAGCCATAGAAATATGCAATATTGCAAAAGAATTGCATGAGACAATATTGCTCACTAGGAAAGGCAAGTTATCCTCTAGTAACATATTAAAATAGTTGCCACATTAGAAGGGAGCTGGAAAGCCCAGGCAAGCTCTTTTGTTGCAGGAGAACTGTAAAATAAAACAAACTGAATTGTTTTGAAAATCCAAGTTCACCATAGTTCACTAAAAGATAGTCAGAGAACTAGATTCCCATATTGCTTTTTGTTGGGCAACATTCAAACTGAAACACCCAAATGGCTTAACTTGACATTACACAGAACAGAAATCAGCTGAGGAAAATTATGTGTGTAGACAGACATGGAAACTTTGTATCTATCAGAATCTTTACTTGGCCCTCTGTATTTATGGGCCCTTAAAGAACAAGTAAACCTTTTTTTTTCTATCTGTAAATTTGCTCTAAACAGCCCCCCAGATTAATGTACCTTAGTCCCTGCTGCAAGTCTGCTCTGGTTTCTGTGTTATCAGCAGCTTGTTTCCCCTTCTTCCTGGTGCAGAGTGAAGCCCCGCCCCTTAGCTTACTGAGCTGACCTTATCTCTTGGACTAGTCCTGGAGATCATTTGCATACTATGACATAGCAGAGACCAGTGTGTTTAGCACCTTTTGCTTGGGGAAACTAGCTTACTAATGCACACACTGGCTCCCTCTTCCTCTCTATTGTGGAACAGCAGCAAATGGACTGCTCAGTAAACTAAGGGGCTGGGCTTCACTCTGCACCAGGAAGAAGGGGAAACAAGCTGCTGATAACACAGAAACCAGAGCAGACTTGCAGCAGGGACTAGGGTACATTAATCTGGGGGGCTGTTTAGAGCAAATTTACAGAAAGAAAAAGAAAAACATTTACTTTTCCTTTAAGCACCTGATATTGATATATACTGATATATATATATATTGATATATACTGATATATATATATATATAGAGAGAGAGAGAGATATATATATATAGTGAATAAAGTACCTCCTCTTGTAAAATATAAGGATATTATAAGTTACCGAGGAGTTTCATGACCATACAAAAACACGAGGCCGAAGGCCGAGTGTTTTTATACAGGTCATGGAACTCCGAGGTAACTTCTAATATCCTCATATTTTGCAACTGGGGGTACTTTATTTATTATAATACACAAGTTTCAGTGAGTCATGTGACAGAAATGACATCAGAACTCACCGTTTATAACTGATGACATCAGAACTCACCGTTTATAAGGATATAATTTACAAGATATTTACGACTTTTGTGTATTATATTGAAATATACTGCTGTTTTGTTGTGCAACGATAACACCCCTGATCAATGCCCTACTGCAGGGTAGTCCAACCTTTTGGCTTCCCTGAGCCGCATTGGAAAAAGGAAAATTGTCTGGGGCCACACTACAAATACAAAAACACTTTTTTTGTTTAAAGAAAATACACAAAAGAACTACAATAGCAGTTGGATAACCAGATGGAGCTCGACACTGGAATATGGGATAGCTGGATATTAAATAGACTTATCATATTATTATTACTAACTAGGCAATGGGCAGAGCCCCCCTCCTTCTATATCTTTTGTGACATAACGTTTCCTTGGGAACCGAGCGTTTCAAGCTGGGCCGCAGTCATATCCATCCTGGGCCGCAGGTTGGACGCCCCTGCCCTACTGTTTCCCTAAGTGACTAATCTATTTGCAGCACTGCATCTGTTCTTTCAACTTTTATTTAGCTGAGCCATCACATCACAATGTCCTGAAAAACTGATATAATATTAGCGATTAAAAAACCCAAGCCCATTACTTGTGTAAGTGACTGCTACTCACAGCTGCTTATTATGTAATCCTACAAGCTAAATGCTAACTATAACAGCCCCCATCCCACATTACCTCCCACCCATGCTACATGGCTCTGCAATATTGACATACTGGAATAATAATCATTCACTAATAGCCAGATTACCCCAGTTATGTAGTGATTTCTCAGGCAGAGACATGTAGCCAGGCTTCTGGCATCAGCCTTATTGCAATGGTGTCCATCCTGTTGTTGAACTGCAAATTCCTGGCGACTAATTGCCGCATCGTTTGGGGTGACTAAACTCCCTGAATTGCTTGCCTGTGTCTCGCGCCCGCTAAACTGTAAAGTCGCCTGCACTTATTCACAAACGGCTCTGCCTTTTGCGAAGTCGCTCAAAGTTGCTCAGTAGCACCGCATGTGAATCCGCGCAGGCGATTCTTCATTGAAGCAGCTGGAAGGCAGGGGGAAGCGGTTCGGGGAGATAGTCGTCAGGCAACAAATCTCCCTGAATCTTCTTGTCTGGACTAGCCCTTAAAGAAACTTCCCTGTCTTAATAGATGGTGACCAACTATGGTCCAAATAGGACACACGACGACTGCCATCAAACCAAATAGCCAATGTATGACAAGGGGCCTGGACCCAGATATAACTTTACCATCAGCCCTATGGTCCCTTGCTAATAAAGTATTTTTAAAAAGTCCAGACCTCAAAATCACTGGGCCCCCTACAGCATTCTTCACAGTCCCTCAGGGAAGAATATACTATGGGCTAGTAGTGTAAGGGAGCCTAGCTTGGAACCAGGGCCACTCGGGCCATGAGGCAGGTGAGTCGCCTCTGGTAACTTTAAGAGATGAGTTTCCATTTTTTTAAAAAAATATAGCTCGCTGCTTTTCTAGTGCAGCGAGCTATATTTCACTAGCTGCACTATCGATGCGGCCCCTGCTCCGACACTACAAGTTAGAAGCGCGGAGCAGGAGGGGGCCGGCATCGGAAACTCCCCTGCTTGGAACAATAGTTTTCCTAAAGAGATTCTGCAGCAGTTGAGGTATGTTTGACTATTAAAGAGATACTGACACCAGAAAATAACCTTTTTTTTTTTTTTTTAAATATATATATCTATCATTATTGCCTTGGTATACAGTAACTTTTTTTAACCCCATGTTCCTGTATGAGGGGGGCTGCAATATTTATGCCACAGCTGTCTGTTACCATTAGAAACTGTAACTGACAGTTTGAGACAGGCCAGTCAGGTTGGCAAAACAACTGTCAGATGTGCCTCTTATATGGGGCTCCAGAGTGTGAGAGGAGCTCAGGCCACTGCCCCCAGGTGCCAAGCTTACCTCCATCTGAGTAGGTCTCCGTGCCATAGCCATCCTGCAAGCCGTTGCTCCACGTTCCCTCGTACTTGGCTCCGTTCCCCGTGCACTCCCGGACCCCATAGCGCCCTTTAAATCCGTGGGTCCATTCCCCTCTGTACACCCACTTGCCCTTGCTCTCCACTCCGAGGCCGTGGCGCTTCCCCTGCGCCCAGGTGCCCTGGTAAGTGTTGCCGCTGGGCCAGGTATAGACTCCCAGTACTTCGAAGCCGTGACTCCAAGAGCCCGCGTACTCGCCCTGCCCCTTGGGACCGGTGCAGATCCCGTGTCCGTGAGCCTTGCCATCCTGCCAGCCTCCGCAGTAGGACCCTCCATCATCAAAATTAAATCTTCCCCCACTGGACATGCATGTAACTCAGTCTGCAAATCCGCGCACAGAATGCAATCAAACTGGCGGCTGCAGGCGGGGAGCAGGCGGCGGACGGGGGGGACGGAGGCAGTGGGTTTAGGATGAAGCCATTGGACTCCCCTGCGATCAAGTGACATTCAGTGTGAGCCTGTGCATCCTGGGCGCCTTCTCAGCAGCAGCAGCAGCATTCCGCGTGCAGAGGGCTTCTGCAGTACAGCGGGGCAGCTCCACCTCCCCCGGGAGCCGTCACACAACCCCTATGTGAAGCGCTCAGACACTACCGACGCGAGCGGGAGCCCACGTACCCCAGCATTTTAGGGGAGAGCAGAGGACGTTTAGCAGGGAGGAAGTGTAGGATCAGCAATGCAGCTGCCTATCCCTTCTCCCTCCTCCCCCCGCTCCCTCACACACCTCACCATACAGTGCCTGAAATGCGATGTCTGGCCGCTGCCAGCTCTCCTGCTCTCTGCATTGGCTGCCTCTGATTTAAGTCGATGTCTCCTTGGCTCCCTGAGATCCCCCGGTAGCTATGCCAGTCTTCCCCTCTCCTGTGTGGAATGTGGATAGATGGCGCCCCACGCTGCCGCCCCACGTTGCCACCCCACGTTGCCACCCCACGCAGCCACGCCGCCTCTCTGGGGCACTTCTTCTCGCCTGCAGGTGTTGCTGGGTGATGAGGAGGGTAGCTCCAAGTTTAATAGGCGCGATCTGACTGGATTCAAGGAGGCGGGAACTGCGTAACGTTACATGGAGATGGCTATATCCCAGCTCTCCAGCAGCCCCTTAGAGACAGGATGCTAATCTGAGGCAGGCAGGCCATAGGGTTAGTATTTAGTGTTATGCATCTCAATGTCAGCTTACTAGGGCGGGCTCTAGCCTCTAGCACACAGGCAGGGGCAGGCTTTCCTCAGCTACGAGTGAGCAATCCACCGAATAAAGATTATTTATGGCTCATCCTGCAAACAGGCACAGGTAGGGAGAGACACGTACAGTGCTGCCAGGGACATGGCGAAATGCGAGTTCATGCTAAAAACATGTATTGTTGTGTGCATGCACTTTACCTGCATTTTGTATTCTGCCAGTCAGGCTCTAGGATTTCCCTGTGTGTATTGCTATCTATAGTTATATATCTGTTATCAGTTTTTATCTATAGCTACTTACAGCTGTACTTCATTATACCCTTTCTGTGTGTTTATACCTGCCATTAATTCTAGTACACAAATACCTCACCTTCCCTTTATACAGTATTAGCTATACAAAGACACCTGTTTCCCTTTGCCTATTATTATATATGTTTGTATTTTAACACATTTAAGGCTCTTGCACATGGGCGTTTTTACCTGCGTTCCGTTCAGCAGCAAGGGAGCGTAGGAGCAGACGCACTTAATCCTTTTTTTAATGTGGCTGTACTCACACAGACGCATGAAGGCACCAAACGCAGTTTGAAACGCAACATGCTGCATTTTACACGCATCTGTGAGAGTACAGCCACATTGAAAAGAATCAAGTGCGTCTACTCCTGCGCTCCTCTGTGGCTGAACGGAGCGCAGGTAAAGACGCCCATATGCAGGTCCGGACTGAGAATTAAAATAGGCCCTGGCATTTCAGGTACACAATCAGCCCACGCAGAGTCCCAAATAGCCCACACCAGCCTACTAAATACTGGCTTTATATGGCACATTATAGCAGCCCCTCTGGCTTTTGCCAGAACCTACAGTTTGCCAGTCCGGGCCTGCCCATATGTAAGAGCCCTAAACACTCTATCTTTCAATTTCCCCCCTCCCCCAGCCTTCTTTCAGATTTGCTGAATACATAGAAATGTGTATCCTCCAGACACTAAAGGGCAGATTTACTAAATTCACATGAATAATTCGAAATTCGATAGAATTTTCAAAAAGATTCGAATTTTCTAATATTTTTGAAGGCCACTTCGACCATCGAATTTTGAAAATTCGATCGAATCGAATGATTCAAATAATTTGAATAAAATTCTATTACTTGCCTTTTAAATTTTTATTTGACTGCCTAATTCGGCCAGATCAAACCTACTGAATCGCTATTAAACCCTATGGGAAGCTTCCATAGGGTTATTTAAAGGTGTTTAGATCAAATAAAAAATATTCGATCGAATGGTTGAAATCATTCAATATTCGTAATTGTTCGATCAAATTTTTTTAAAATTCGACCACAATTCGATTTGACTCAAATTCGACCAATAGTAAATTTGCCCCTTATAGGACAAATAGCACCTATAGCATTTTAATCAAAGCATTATTTCCTGGTCAAAATATGGCTGTAAAAAAAGTAAGGTTTTCCTTGAAATCCCCTCCCATTACAGCAAATGGGAATTTATGTAAAAAACACCAAAACACACAATCTCCCACTGAGAGACATATTTTGAATAGGAATTTATGTAAAAACACCAAAACACACAATCTCCCACTGAGAAACACATTTTCATATAATTCCCATTTGCTCTAATGGAAGGAGAATTCAAGTGAGCTGAAGTGTTTTGAAGCCGTGTTTTGACTGAGTAAATATGACGCCTGTTAAATCGCATGTTGAATAGACCTTAGCAGTGCTTTTGCAGAAAATTCTTCTGTTATAAATACGATTTTATGGGGGTGTGGGTTTAGGAATTAACCTAAAATAAGCAAAATTGTGCTCCATATAAACTATTATTTAAAAAGGATATAGTAAAAAAATACATTTAATCACTAAATCAACGCAGTGTAATCATAGTTGAAAAGTGTACGCTGGGTCTAGTAACCGATAGCAACCTTTTAGCAGACACCATTTAGATGTTGGAAAGTAAACATCTGATTGCTTGCTATAGGTTTGTTTTGGCATATAGAATCCCAAGAAAAAATGCAGACTTTCTTGTCAGTGGAACTTAGTAACAAATGAACTAGATCACAGACATAATAACTTATATTTATTGAAAAAGAGAGATGAAGCCAAGGCCAACCGAGACACCAGGCTAGATCAGAAGCCTCCCCTTTGGTCATCACCAGTATAGCTTGTATACTACACATGTGCCAATTGCCAGACAAAAGAGCCACAGCTATAGGGAGTAAACGTAATTAGCCTAGCAACTGGGGCCCTATAGCAGTGGCTCTTTCCAATTATTGCACATGGTGGGTGTTATGTTTTGGTAGCCGATGATGAGCAGAGTATAACAGTGCTTTATTAGCAGTGTAGAAAGTACTGTGTATGCACAGTATAAATCATATGCACAGTGACATCTACAGGCCATTTGTATAAACACTATATATTCCCCCTATAGTAGGAAAGCATTTGGGTAAATGTAATAAACAACAACAATGCATCTCAACCCTTTCCATGCCAGCCGTTTTGTCCGAAATGCGAACATCTACTGCCAAGCAGTTTTTAGACTTTTTGTGCTCTTTCACTTTAAGGGCTTTTCCTGGGGGGTCTTTTAGTTTACCCAGGAAAACAATATAATGTTGTTTTTTTCAGGACAACGTGAGAAAACTAGAACTAGAAAATTTTGCATTATTAGAAAGGCAGATTCTGACAAATCAAAAATGGGTAAATAGATCTATGTAAACCAAACTACCAAGTTGAAGTTCTTTCCTAAAGTTGTAATTTTTTTATAAAAATTGGTGAATGTTTTGAAAAATGACCACAAAACTTCCAATCTACAGCATCATATCTCCTACATATCATTAGTTACCAATGTGAAACACCCTGAATATGATTGCCAGGAGTTCAGTAACCTTAGGGCCCTTACACACGGGCGTTTTTACCTGCGCTCCCCTGCGTTCCGTTTTTCTGCGTTCAGCCGCAGGGGAGCGCAGGTATAGACGCACTCAATTATTTTCAATGGAGCTGTACTCACACGAACGCATGTAGGCGCCAAACGCAGGGAAAATGCAGCATGTTGCGTCTGAACCTGCTTTATTAGGTTCACGGAGATCAACACACAATCGAATACAGTTTTCTTCCTTGTTACAACAATTGGTGAAACCCATTCGGAGGATTCTGATTTTTCAATCAAATCTTGCTCTACCAGTTTCTTTAGTTCCTATGAGACTTTCTTATAGTCTGCCTTATAGTTTAGGACAATCACCTCAATTTCTGGCGTACTGGTTTTGCTTCTGGTCTCAACTTAACTTTGTGCACAAAGTTCTTTGCACAACCCAATGAAGTGTTTCTTTGTGGTGAAAATTTAGACACAGGCTGTGTGGCAGGCACTGGTGATGTAGTAATGAGACCATCAACTAATTGTAGGTTTAATGCAGCAAAGAGATCCCTTCCAAGTATAGCAGTTCCCTGCTTGTAAAAGTCACATTTTGCAGTATTTGATTTAAATTGTACAGTCACTGGCAAGCAACCAAGCACAGGGATTGGATCCTTTAAGTAAGTGACCAATCTCAGGGCAGGTGCAACAAGTGTATCTTTTGCAAAGTATTTCAAGAAAATATCCTTTGGTAGTATAGAATCAGCTGAACCTGTATGAAGCATCAGGTTAATGGAGTGCCCCTTGTCAGCAGAAGCAGTACTGACATTGACAGTGCATATAAACTTGTCTGGAATAAATGTGTCAGCTTTATCCACACTTAATACTGTAATATTTATAGTAGTGACTTTATGAACATCTTTAGCAGAACCACAGCAGATCTTATAGAAAGTTACCTACCTTTTTGCATTGCAGCACTGTACAGCTTTTTTCAGTGTGTAGTGTTTAACCACAGCAAAAGCAGTATTTTTTATTTGTATTTGCTGCACTGTTTTGCAGTGAATCCCTTTGCTTAGCAGTGCATTTTGCCTGTGACTGTGCATTATTAGGCCACATTACTGGATTCACAATCTGTCCATTCCCAGCACGGATCCAAGTAGTAAAAGGTATAGTAGGCTCACCAGGGTTTGGAAGAAAAGCTGCAGGCTGCTGCAGAGGTAGAAGAGACATATCATCACCAATTTGTTGTATTTTGATAGTCCTGGATGAGCAGAGTATAACAGTACTTTATTAGCAGGCTCATGCAGCCATTACGCAGCAGTACAAGTACTGTGCACATCTACATCTACAGGCCATTTGTATAAACACCACAGTGGGTGTGACTATGACTATTTAATTGAAAGGTGGGATACTCTGGATAACACTTGAAAAATGGCTTTGCCCGAAATATGTTGTGTTAATAAATGTTTTGCAGTTAATCTGCTAGTGCCTGGCTCTGCTACTTTCTATTTAGATGAATAATGTGTGGACTATGAGAAAAACTCTCTAGATTAATGCCAGTAACATTAAGAGACTGTAAGTGGCTACGCTGAAGTGAAGATGTACTGCAAAAAGTGTTAATTTTTAAGAGGCATATTCATAGGCATCAAGTGTATCCACAACTATCCACACTAAATTTATGGGACATGTTTTGTGTTTGCCCCAAATATTCTCCAATACTATGGAACGGCACAGCATCAAAGATTGTGGTAATGAACTTCAATCAAGCGCAGAAGTCATCTGCAAAAGTTGTGCTTTATTAGTTCACGACATGTTTCGAGCTGAGCTTTTTATCAAGTGTATCAAGTTACAGCCACAATTGCACATATTTAAACATCAAACTCCACCCCCTCATTGTGAAAAGGGAAACAGGGCCAATGCAGTCGGGTAACTGTTTAACCGCCTAGCCCAGGGGGAGTGTCACACCTTCAATTAGAATAAAGTCCAAAAACGTGAAGTGTCTTCCAAAAGTGTCCTTATAGTGAAGGATTCAAACAGTACAATAATCTTGTGCCAATTTCATATTTACATCTGTAAAACAATGTCATAATGACACATATAGTTAAAACCAATACCCAGGTACTGCTTATCACAAAGCCTACCAAGAGCCAAATGCTTCATAGAGGATATCAATAAATATCTCAGAAATAGGAAAGAAACAGCCTTACCCTTACATGGTTAATTCACTCTCATTTGTATCAAAAAGTATCCACTCTATCTGGGGGAAGAAATCACAGGAAATTAGTTACAAGGAGTCGAAAACTTGTATCCACTAAAGGAAACAGCTAATATTCCAATGGTCATTGAGGCCCTCCGGATGTAAACAATTAAGTTTTTTAATCCACTTTGTTTCTTGTTGTAACAATAATTTAGTCAAGTTACCACCTCTCTGGGGTCTATGAACTATTTGTAATACCTGCCATTTAAGCTGTGACTGATTATGTTTCTGCAAATTAAAGTGTCTTGAAACCGAAGTGTCAGTTTGTGTGCCAGTTTTAAAGTTACGGATATTGGACCTATGTTCCTTAATTCGTTCTTTGACTGGACGGGCAGTCTGCCCAACGTACACTAGACCACACGGGCACTTGAATAAATATACTACACCTGCAGTTTCACAAGTTGCATAGGAATTTAAATGTATTTTGAATCCATAAGTAGGATGATATACCACATCCCCTTTAATGATTGCTGTGCAACAGATGCAGTTTAAACAAGGATAAGTTCCTTTTTTTGGCGTTCCCTGAAATAAATGTTGTATCCCGTGTCCCTTTCGTGGAACGGCACAATGTCACTGGTCAGATAGGTAGGTGGGCCAGTACCCAGCTTTGCTAGGCAAACACACTGCATAATCAAGCTCAGCACTCCATAGTACAACCCCCATTTTACATACCCTGATTTTAACGTAAAATGTGGGTTCTGAATATACTCTATTTTCTCATTAGCCACAATGCTCTGCTGAGCAGTTTACCAGTACTATAGAAGAGTGTATATGGCAGGGGTCGTTTCAGCAGAATTACATTGATTGACAGGCTATTATAGGTAAAGGGCTAATATTCTGTTAACAAAAAGTACCTCCTCCAAGATGTTAGGACAGTACCTGAAAAGTTTTATGGCATTTGGTGTCCAAATAAATTATTTATTTTAACTTAAAATAGTTCTGTACTTATGGGCTTAGTTATAAAAAAAAATACATTTGTGAGGTTTTACAGTTTTTCTCTACTTCCAATAAACTCACATTTAAAAAAAAATCCAAATCTAAAAAAAAATTATATAATACAATAGTGGAAGAAAACACTTGAATACCTCGAATTTGTGAGTTTTCAAGCTCAAAAATACCAGATACCTCAAAAATCTGGAATTTTTGCCTATGACAACTCCCATTGAGTTTTTCATGAACTTGTAAGCTTTTAGATGCCTAGGTTTTCATTTGAGTTTGTGCTTAATAAATACCAGGGATTCAAGTTTTTTATATATAATTCAAATTTGTGAGTTTTTTGTGAACAAAAATTTTTAATTAAAACATTGTTAAATCACCCCCTTAGTTCCAGCCCTGATCAGAATCATTTGAAAATGCAAGCATTAACAATTGTCACCTGAAACAGGATGTATATACATATATAGTCAAACAAAAATAACAGCACTCTCGATAAATCAGTCTTCAGTGGCTGAGTGCAGTTTCACACATACATAAATCTTGATCGAAGTAGCCACACTCACAGGTCTGTCGAAGCAAAGATATGTCACTGATTTCCCTTGACTCGACAGTATATACATACATACACAAAACCATGAATATCCAGTAAATTATATCTATATAAATGGCTCTTAGTGATCACTCTAAACAGAGCTTAGTGATAGTCATATGACCCACATATAAACATGCATGCTTAGTAATTAATTTTCACAAAAAGTTATTATTATGATGAAAGACTTGCAGAATAAAAGGAAATAAATAAAGACTATGCAGAACCCATTTTGTTATGCCCTATCTGTACCAGTCACATGAGTCTTACACAGTTCTGTCCGCAATCTTATTGTTATAAGTACCACATAATATATATGCATAGATTTTGGCATATACATTCCAGTAAAGAGCTTTTTTCCAGTGTAATTGTAGCAAATGTTGAGAGAGAAAGGAGAGAGAGGAACTCCCTGATGACATATGTAAAATGGGATATGTAAAAATGGGTTCTTGCATATCAACATTTTTGTTTCCAGTGAGATCTTTGATCCAGAATAGCTTTCCGAGAATGACAAATTCAGTGTAGTAATAGTAATTTTGTGGTTTGGTAAGGGTTGTGGCACATGTAAGGGGCTAGATCACCAACCATTTATATAGGAGGCACAATGGTTTTTCTGACACCAGAGACTGCATGAGAAGAGCACTAATGGCATACGCAACCTATTGTACTTCCCTACCTGCAGGTTGTGACATATTATACACTGACATTGGGAAATATGGGTTCAGTGAATTAATGTTGGAATAGACACTTTAATATGAGAGATACCTGAATAGATACTTAGTTGTTCTAACCACTTTCCGCTGTGTTAAAATATAAGCGAAATTCATATGATGGTCACAGTTACTTATTAAGCATGTTTGTTTATTCATGTGATCCACATAAAATCTTTCAACAGTTTCCTGACATTTGAAAAAAAAAACCAGAGGGACATCTATAGAAATCAAAATGAAGAAGTTCACATGTTCAAAAGGAAATAAACAAACTAAAAGTGTACCTGATATGAATAGCACATATGCAGCGCACTCATCACACAAACTGTGAGGGAGAGGGGGAGTAGAAGCCAAAAGATGTGAATCACACTTCTTTTTGCTACATTTTATAAATACAAGTTGTCATAAAAGGCCAGTCTTGTGCAAAGTATATATATTTATTTATTTATATGGGCATTAAAAGAATTGTTAACCATAAATCTAATCAGCAGATTTATAAACCGTTAGTTTTGTCACCCATAATAACCACTCAGTATTTACAAGTCAGCTAGTTAAAGGGGTGGTTCACCTTCAAGTAAACCTTTAGTATATTGTAGAAGGGCCAGTTCTAAGAAACTTTTCAATTGGTCTTCATTATTTATTTTTCTTAGTTTTTTAATTATTTGCAATTTTATTCTGTTTCTTTGCAGCTTTCAAATGGGGGTCACTGACACCATCTAAAAACAAATGCTCTGTAAGGCTACAAATGTATTGTTATTGCCACTTATTATTACTTATCATTCTATTCAGTCCCTCTCCTATTCATATTCCAGTCTCTTATTCAAATCAATGCAGGGTTGCTAGGGTAATTTGTACCCTAGAAACCAAATTGCTGACACTGCAAACTGGAGAGCTGCTGAATAAAAAGCTAAATAAATCAAAAACCATAAACAATAAAAAATGAAAACCAATTGCAAATTGTCTCAGAATATCACTCTCTACATTATACTAAAAGTTAACTCAAAGGTGAACAACCCCTTTAAAAACAAACATTTGATAGAACTCAGATCATTTGTTTTTGTTTGATTTAGATTGCATCCAAATTTCTTAAAAGATTCTTCTGAGGGACCCAGCTTGCAAACTCGAGTATGCCCACTGTAACCAAACCAGCCATAGCATAGTATTTTCTAGACAGCCGTTTAAAAAACAATGACCTTATTGGATGTTATGCGTGATTGGAACTAGGCAAACTGGGCCAATGCTGGGCTACCATAAACAATGGACTGAGGGTCCACCACCATGAATAATTTATTCTGCAATAACTTTTGACTAAAATTGTGCCCATTCAAAAAAGCAATTGAGTCCAGGGTTATGCTGTGCTCTGTACCTCATGCTGGAGTAAAAAATCTGCTGTGAGGTGCAAAGTACAGAGTTGTGACTTGTGAGTCTGAATGATGCGCAAGTTAAGGTATAAGTGGCGGGTGGGGAAATGTCTATATGATTCCCCTCTGACACCCCTTATAAATGCATTGCTTCTAAATACAAAGAATGCTGTATTCACAGGGGCAACTCAGTTCCTTGTGTGCCATTCTGGAGTGCAAGAAACTGCAGCCAGAGGTGCTGATGGAAAGGCAGGGTGTATAGTGCAAGCTATACTACATTCATGCACTGTAATGCTCACTCCAAAAAACACTTGAGTTCAGGGTCATGCTGTGTCAGGGCCGGGCCAAGGTAGGTTAGCACCCTAGGCAAGGGTTCCAATCAGAGCCCCCCCCCCGCCGTCCTGTATTAGCATTTCCCACCTTACCATTATGTTTTTTTAATAAAAGCCCACACCCCACCTGTACCTGTTTGCCAACCAAGCAGCCATTAATATTTTCCCCAAGGCGGCAGGCCAAACCCCCCATGATCTGTACCTGTTCCAGCAGCCAGCAATGAGCCTAATCATACTGCTGCTCAAGCCCACACCCACATCTGTTCCAGCCCAGAACAGTACAAAGTACAAAAAAGCCCGGTGGCTTGCACCTTATGACCCCTCCACATGATGTATTTTATTACATATGGAAGTTTTAATGTTTTCTCCTGTAGATGAAATTCTAAAGGTTTGGCTTGTATTTATTCTTTAATAAGAGCTCAAAAATACTTCAGTGCTGGCAAATCTATCAATATCCTCCATCAAGTTATAGATCCTAGGTTGGCCACTGTACCGTTTAAGGTACTGTATAATTATTTGGTTTATAATCAGATGGCTTCTTTTTACCCGTCATTAGAACTGTAGATATGTACACTCGCCATCTCCCCAAAATGTCCCACCCCTTTGTGGGAAAGGACTGCTCTTCTAAAAACCAGTCTAGCTTTATTCATGGCCAGTATAATGAAATACAATTTTACTTCACAAGGCAAATGTTGGGTGCTCTAATTGGTAGGGATGTCATGACAGTTAAACACAGGCAATGAAAAATGCTAATCTATGACACACTTCTATATTCAAGCTGCTTTATAAATCTAGTGAAACAGATCTGTAATTAATTTTAGATATATGTCAACACAGAAACTGCACAGTGTGTGCCTATAATAAATGTGGAGTCTGGTGTCGTAGGCATTATGGCCTCCCATGCTTAAGAAAGCTGCCTGCACAAGGACATTATTCTTCTTTATATTCTCACTGATGTGACAAGATTGATTACAGCTGAGACCTTACAACCCACTCAATCCTGGTATGCTTAGTATTCCATCTATAAAGAAACCTACCATGAATTTCCAGGTGTTAAATTGAGACTGCCTAGACTGAGCCAAAATAAAAGTTTAATTGTAACTTACCAAATGTTTCATAACTTAAGGAACCAAATAATCTTTTATGTGAAAATATACCTCGACTGAATACGTGAGGGTTGTTTCTGTGTGTAAGGAGGGGCAATTAAAGTAAATATAGACAATAATTACATTACACAGAATGTGTGCATTAAAAAGGGTGGGTCACACGTTCTTTTTACAGGTGTAAGGCACCTGTTTATACTTTCTCTAGGAAACCCATTCTGCTATATTGGTGCTAATGATGACCACACACATGTACCAGGGTCGGACTGGGGGGCCCATCGGGACTACTGTCCAGGGCCCCCCTACCACGCAATGCGCATGTGCACACTGAGCGGCACGGCTCACATGGAGCTGCTGGGCACATGCGCGCACAGAGCTGAACACGCTACACAGAGATTGGGAGAGGGCGTCTAGCCGGGCAGGGTGCCCTTTCACTTGGGCCCTACCGGGTTTTTTCCGGGTGTGCTGCCAGGCCACTCTGACCCTGGCCTGTACTCTATGGATTATACAAGAGTAATTTGGCCAGAAATCAACCAATCAGACCAAGTCCAACCCTGGAGCCATGCATAAACCTTTGTCAATTGGTTGGTTTTGATCTATGAGCACAAAAGAAAATATTCTGAGGCATCTTTTCACCAGTAAGCAATGTGTTATTCTGAACATAGACACACAAACATATATATATATATATATATATATATATATATCATTCAAAAAGACCAGCAACACTGGGAATTTTGGTGAAATAAGTCAAAAGTTTGTATTGTAAAATGCATATACAGCCAACGTTAGGTTTGGGACCTTTCTCAAGGCAACCACTCCCACATTGCAACAAAGGGAATGGCATCACCTTATTAAAGTGACCGGTGCATTTAAATATTGTAAATATTAAAACTAGGTATATTCATACATCGTAAAGTGCCTGTGCGTTATCACTAGTAATTTAAAGGTGAATAAGATGCAATGTACATTTATATTAAATTGCATGTGCTATATACTTATGTAAAAGTGAATTGTGTAATAAACATATTACATTTCTCCACTGTTGTTTAGCTGATCTACTACATTTTCTGAGGTATGGCATTAAACTAGTGTGCCAAGGTTGGAGTTTAGCTGTCTGCTGTGACAGGTAGTAGAAGGAGCAAGGAGTCAAGAGATGTTGAAAGAGCATCGAACAGGAAAGCTTGTTAATATGAGGGATTTTCTGTGCTGCAACTGTTGATAATTGTTGGGTGACACGAGTGGCAGAATATAAGATTAAGAAATAACCATTGATGGCACTGGGGAGGGTGTTGAATCCCTCTGGGTAGAGATTTTAACTGGGCAAATAATTATCATTGGTATATGCTACAAACCACCTCATGTAAGTTACGAGAATGAAGCCCAGCTACTTTTACTAACAGAAGTGGCTTCACAACTAGGTCACATTATTATGGGTGACTTTGTTTATCCATACATTGACTGGGGTAATGGGGTTGCCAAGTCAGAAATAGGTAGTAGCTTTGTAAATATACTGAATGACTTTTTATTTCAGCTCGTTCAAGAACCTACTCCGAATTATCCTATTTTGGATCTTGTAATAACTTATACTCCCAAACTCATCTCTAGTATTTGCATGGGTGATCATTTAGGGAATAGTGCTGATAGCATGGTCTCCTTCGAGATTCTATTGCAGTGGCAACTCTATAAGGGAGTAACTAAATCACAAAATTTTACACATGTAAACTTTGACAGTGTAAGAACATATTAAGTGGGAAATGCTTTTCACAGGATTAAACACGGAATGTCTTTAAAATCATGGGGAGAAAAAATAAATAAATCGCACCAGTTAATAGTACTGCTCCAGCAGAATGCTGCATTGAAATCCATTTCTCAAAAGAGCAGATTTTTTTAATATTAAAAATTTTGAAATCTGACGTGGGGCTAGACATACTGTCAATTTCCCAGCTGCCCCAAGTCAAGTGACTTGTGCTCTTATAAACCTCAATGACTCTTTACTTCTGTACTGCAAGTTGGAGTGATATCACCCCTGCCTTTTAACAGTTCCCTAATACAAGATAACTAGTGATGGGCGAATTTATTCCCTAGGTCGAATTTGCGGCGAATTCCCGCGATTCGCCGCTGGCGAATAAATTTGCGAATCACCAGCGAAAATTCGCTTGGCAGAATTTCGCCGAAAAACAAGTCGCACGTCAGTCGCGCAGCGTTTTTGACGCGACGCGCCGAAAACGACGCGATGCGTCAAAGTTGACGCGACGCGCGACAAAATCGTCCCGCGACTCGTTTCGCGAATTTTTCGCCGATTCGCGAATTTCTCTAGAAATTCGCGAATCTCTAGGCGAAGCGAATCGCGGGAGATTCGCCCATCACTAAAGATAACAGCTGCCTGGTAGATCTAAGAACAGCACTCACTAGTAAAAACCCATGTCCCACTGCATTCCATTCCATTCCATTGAGAAGGAAAAACAACAGTCTGCCAGAAAGCAGTTCGGTCCTAAAGTGCTGGCACAAGTCACATGATATGGGGCAGCTGGGAAATTGACAAAACGTCTAGCCCCATGTCAGATTTCAAAACTGAATAAAAAAATCTGTTTTGAGAAATCAATTTCAATTGCAAAAGTCTACTGGAGCAGCACTAACTGATACTTTTGAAAAAAACATGTTTTCCCATGACAATATTCCTTTAATAACTATACATGTCAGTTCCCTTGTAAGCAAGGAATGTAGTAGCAAAACAAAACCTTTGTGGTTCAATAGAAATGTTGGTGTTGAGGTGGGTAATAAAAGATGTGCTTCTAAGGCTTTCAAGTTAGCTGAAAAGCTTATCAGGTACAGGGAGGACAATAAATCATGCAAAAAAAATCAGACAAGCTACAACTGAGATGGAACAGGATATTGCATAAAGTAGTAAAAAGAATCTCAAAATTATTGTTTAAATATGTAAATAGTAAAAATTAAGCAGGAAGTGGTACTTAATATCAAAGAGGAGTCAGCTGGTTGATGAGAACAGGAAAAAAAACAGATGTCGAATTGTTATTTTTCTATTTTAATAAATCTTTATTGTTATTTCCAAAAATGTGCGTACAGAGTGTTTTTTCATACATAGGTCACAAATATGTATACATTAACAATCAAATGTTTACTGTAATGCTAACTAACATAATAGTGAATCAAATAAGCAAACATAGGAAAAGAAAAAATAAAGAAATAATCAAGAAATAAAAATGAATACCTCAACAACATACGCTTTAATTTGGGAGAAAAGAGTAGTTACAGTGAAAAGAGCATTGCTGGTGCATCAAGCCCATAACTAAATTCTATCCAGGGGTTCTAGGTTAACAGAAATTTCTGATGTGTGTCTAATAAAATACTGGTTATTTTCTCTTGGGACATAATCCAATCTACTCTGGATTTTACAGGTTCTATTGGGATTTGCATTTGTTTCCAAGCTCCTGCTATAGTCCTCTTAGCTGCTAACATAATAAATGAAAATAAGCGAAACTGGGCATTGGTCAGCTTCTTTTTTCCCAATAGGGCTACGGCAGGGTCCTTAGGCAAAAAACACTGAGTACACTATGTTAAAAATCCTAATCCAAAATTTTTAGCAGCAGTGCACTCCCACCAGACATGGAACATAGTGCCTATTGCCCTACAACCCCTAAAGCAATTGGCATCTGCTAAAGGGGCAAATTTTGCAATACAGGTACCAGCGAAGTAAAATTTTGTAGTTTGCTTCCAATAGGGAAACATTATAAGAGGACCTTTTAGTTGAACTCCAGATCTGATCCTAATCCTCAGGTGGAAATTCTCTGGAAAGGTCTTTTGCCAAGCAGCCATATAGGGTAACATCGAGAGCTATGGGGACTCAAAGAATTTATTATATAAATAGGAGACTGATTTCCTTAGTCTAGGGATTAAGGAAATCAGTCTCCTGAATTGTCCTTATCTTTCACTAGAGACAATTGTGAATATACAAAATGGTGTAATTGTTGTAACCTAAACCTCTCCTCCAATGGGATTGAAAGCTTGTCTATCAATTGTTGTAGGGAAATAGGGCCTGATGATGTGCTTAGATGCCCCACTGCCCAAATGCCACAATCTGACCATTCATTGAATTCCAGGTTTCCAAATAAAGGTGCTGCAGGACCCAGAGCAGGGGTAGGGAACCTATGGCTCGGGAGCCAGATGTGGCTCTTTTGATGGCTACAT
>CM044438.1:42890349-42916122 GCA_024363595.1 Xenopus borealis
TCTCACGGAATTACAATTTAAAATATGTGGCGTTTATGGCTCTCTCAGCCAAAAAGGTTATTGACCCCTGACCTAGAGGGACCTGAAATATAGTTTTTGAACTGTAGCATCCCATATTTTCAAAGTGTGAAGCAGGCAGTTACTCGCCTGTTTAGGTCTCTGTCCTGGGGGGCACCAGAAAAGTGCACGTGGAGAATAAGGGTGTGTAAAAGAAGCTTCTAAAGATACCCAGTGTGCTAGGGAGTGAAACGTAAGAACCTGGGCTAATTGAGCCGCTCTATAACAGTAGAGAAGTTTTGGGAGGCCTACGCCCCCTGGTTTCTGGGTTGATATAAAGTGCATTTATTAACCCTTGGTATTTTCCCTGCCCACATAAATTTCCGAATTGACGATTCCAATTTCTCTAGATGACCTACAGTTACTGGGATAGGTAAAGTCCTGAATAAATATAACAACTTCGGTAAAAGTGTAATCTTTACTGAGTTTATACGTCCTAGCCATGATATGTGGTGTGAGTTCAATTTCACTAATAGAGAGAACAGAGCTTTAAACATTTGAGGGTAATTATGTGCATATAAGTGTTCAATCAAACTTGTTAACTTAATACCAAGTAGTGAAATGTATTTGGGATGTCAGCTAAATTCAAAGTTCAGTTGAAGTAATTTTTCCATCTCATGAGGTTACTATTCAGTGCTTCGGTTTTATTATGATTCATTTGTAGGCCTGAAATAATACTAAATGCGTCTTATAGGCTATATAAATTAGGGAGTAAAGTTAGAGGTTGGGAGATGGTAAGTGTCAGATTGTCTGCGAAGAGACTAAGAATTGTTATTTTACCTCTGTCTACACAAATGGAGAACTAGTTAATGAAGGTTCTTCTTAATAGTCCCAGTTCTAGCAATACAACAAATGATGCATGATTCTCACACACGGAAATTCAAAAGAAATTAGAGCATGTTAACAAAGGTCTGAGACAAGAATTTATTCATCCCAGGGTACTAAGAGCGATTAGCTCTATGATTGCCAAACCTTTCTACTTTTTTCAGGATTCATTGAGGTCTGGCATGGTGCCAGGTGACTGGCGCATTGCTAGTGTGGTGCCACTATTTCAAAAAGTGATCCTGTTCTCAGCCTCAAAACTATAGTTCGATTAGTCTGACATCAGTGGTAGGAAAGCTTGTCCAACGGGTATTAAGGGATAAGATACTTGACTTCATTGCAAATAATAATAATACTGAGAGTTTGTGCCAGAGAATGTGAGCAGGCACCTCAATTTTGGGATGGCGGTGGATGTAATCTACTTTGCTAAAGCATTTGATACAGTGCCACACAGAAGGTTACTGGTTAAATAAAGAAATGTTGGCCTGGCCCTGGAACATAGTATTTGCACCTGGCTAAAAGACAGATTAAAAGAGGGGTGGTAAATTGAACATGTTTTAATTGGACCAGTTTTGGTAGTAGAGTACCACAGGGCTCTGTACTTGGTCCTTTGCTTTTCACCTTATTTATTAATCACCTGGCTGTGAGCATTGAAAGCAGTTTCTATTTTTGCTGATGATACAAAATTGTGCAGAATTATAGGTTCCATGCAGGATGTTGCCACTTTGCAGAGTTATTTTACTAAATTGGAAAACTGGGCAGCAAACTGTAAAATGAGGTTCAATGTTGATAAATGTAAGTTTATGCACTTTGGCAAAAATGCAAAAGTTTGTGCCAGCTTTGTTTTATGCATAACTGATCTTGCCAGACTAATTTAATTTCTTTTTATGAGAAAATGAGCAGGGACCTTGATTCTGGGATGGCAGTGGATGTAATCTACTTAGACTTTTCTAAAGCATTTGCTACAGCACCACACAGAAGGTTACTGGTAAATTAAGGAATGGCCTGGATCATAGTATTTGCACCTAGATAGAGAACTGGCTAATGGATAGATTGCAAAGAGTGGTGGTAAATGCAACTTTTCCTAATTTGACTAGTTAGCATAGATATGGGTATATACAGTTTATGTGAGTGTATGGATGGGTCGGTCTGTATGTATGGATGCTGGGTTTCATTTGGAGGGACTGAACTTCATGGACTTTGGTCTTTGACTATGTAACTATGTAAGAGCATGACCCTCAAGGTCGGACCAGTGAGAGAGACCAAATGAAGTTGTTAGCAAGAGGAGTTTAGAAGTATCTGGCAAAGCAGAGTTGTTAATTTGGAAATTGAAATCACCTAAAATGAGAGCAGGTGTATTGCTGGAGAGAAAGTATGAAAGCCAATTAGATCTGTGAGAAGCTAATATTAATTTTTCACTTTCACTAGTTCTCTTTTTTATAGTTCCCCATTAAGGAAAACAAGACCAACTGCCAAAAAAAGTTGTTTACCATGGATAGAAATGGAGGGACCTCAATGATGGGAAGTCACCCATAACCCCAAACCTCCATTACCACCAGATTTATTGCAAGACCGTTTATTCATTTTTTATTATCATTATTATTTATTATCATTATTTCTTTATTATTATGTATTATATATTGATTCATTATCCATTAATCCCTGCATGCATGATTACTTTACACTGAAATAACATACTTCTAATTCAAATTAAATATTCCAATAGTGTCCCCTAAGTTCCCTGGAGTGGGTGGTTACAGAACGTTCTCTACAGACTCAGACATTTCATTAACTGTGCTAGTTCTGATATTTTGGTTTGTTGGAATTCCACACCAGGCATTTTTGGGGAATACAGGAATGATTTTGTTAAGTTGGTGTTATTCTGCTTTCTTGATCCTTGGAATTGTGGAGTAGAAATATGGTGGTTTTGTTTAGCAGTTTTAGCCAGATATATGTAATGTTTCCTATAATAAAATAAATACTGCCTGTTAGCTACCAGAAAATAATATGATGTGCCCATCATTATCACAGTGATACCTTGTTTTCTGAAATGTTGCCTTTTACATTTAAATCTGTCTTTTGGTTAGCTACTGTTCTTTTGAAGGGTTGATTTTTTTTACGTTATTGCCCTTCCTTTGTTTGATTAAATCATCTGGACCTGATAGAAAAATTATGAAAAAGTCAGTGTCAATGCATTCCAGACATCAACCTCTATGGGTTTGTTAAGGCAAAATAAGAATACTGTAGAAATATTGTGAATAGTGATAGGCAAATTTGACTAGTTTAGCTTCGCCAAAAATTAGCAAAACAGGAAAAATTCACAGAATTGAATTGAAGTCTATGGGGGTCAAATTTTTTCACCCATTAAAGTCTATAGACGTCATTTTCGCAGTGTAACTTGGTGAAAGATTTCACTAATAACTAATTGTGGAGACATAACTAATGTCTGTGACAGAACTAACTGTTCTCTGTCCACTGTAAAGGGAGATGGGTAAAGCATAACGTTTCCACCTGGCCGGTAAAAATGATGGCTGATCACAATGTTATTAATAGCGAAAAAAGATAAATATATAGGAAGGCCGGTATTTTTGTCCAGAAGAGGTGGCAACCCTAGTAATGCGTCTTGCTCTTTAATGAATGTTGGAAGAGATAACGGATTATGCACCTTGTGTTTCAGCACTTTCCATACAGGTTTTATGATGTTTAGATCTGGAGACTGGGGTTTCCATGAAGCTCATTTATATTTATCCTGGTGTGCATCAAATTAGTAGTAGCGAATATGGGGTATCATATTTGATTATGGAATCATTATAAGGAAACATTGTTTGCGCCACAGGGTGGACTTGATTGTTTAAAATGACTTTATATTATTTGGTTCTAATTCTACCATGTAGAGCTTACTGCACCCAATGACTCCAACAAGATGGCGCCCATCATTTCATGGACCCATCACCATGTATCCATGTCACAGAAATGTGGGTGTAATGATGAGGTTCTTTACTAGCAGTTTATGAATAACAATGCACCCCTAACTTTCAGATTTATGAAGTTCACAACATACATTTTGTTATGTGACTGGATTCCATCAAGTTTAACTCAATATACAACAGTCATTTTTAAGATCACAATAGTGAGCCCTGCATTACATGAATTTGCTATCACAACATCCTCCAGCACTAAATTACACAATCTCACTGCCCTCACCCAACCTATACTGCTTTGAAGGGATACCGTCATGTGAAGCATTTTTTTTTTTCAAAACACATCAGTTAATAGTGCTGCTCCAGCAGAATTCTGTACTAAAATCTATTTCACTATAGCTATAACACTATAACACTATAACACTTAAAAATTAAAATTTGCCCCGTCTGGGTGATAGTTATCTTAAGAACAAATTGCCATTCTTGCATATACTTGCATTTGGAATTTGGGTCAAACTTTATTAATTACACTTGTGAGCTTTTGTCTGTGGTTAGCCTTGTAGTAGAATTGACAGAATTAGCAGTACAGGTATGATACCTGTTATCCAGAATGCTTGGGACCTGAGGTTTTCTGGATAACAGATCTTTCCATAATTTGGATCTTCATACCTTAAAAGAGAATTCAACCCCCCAACTAATAAAACCCCCTGCCCCATACCCTCCATAGACCCCCAGCCCTGCTCTCCCATGCACAGGTGTTAACACCTGTAAATGCCCCAAGCCTATAATTACCCCTCATTGCAGAGTCAGCGCAGCAGAGCTCATGGGCACCATCTTCTGCCGTTTCGGTAATCTTCAGGTCTTCTTCCGGCGATTCGGTAACTTTTGCCACTTTTGGCACATGAGCAGTTATCACGAAACGGAAGACTGCTTCAACTGCATGTGCGCTGATACAGCACTTACTTACTTACTCAAAGGTTACAGAAGTGCTGAAGATGGCAACCGTGAGCTCCGCTGCTCTGACTCTGCAACGAAGGGTAATTACAGGCTTAGGGGCATTTTCAGATGTTAACACCTGTGCGGGCGGGGGGGGTAGAATGGAGGGGGGACTATAGAGGGTAGGGGTTTTAAAGGGAATTCCCCTTTAACTGCCAAGCACGTACACCGTAAAAGCTCTGGACGCCAAGAAGGTACCTGGTATGTTCTTTGGCAGTCAAACTTTCTCTCTGCTTTGGTGGCTTGTGCCGCCTTGGCAGAGAGTGGGGAAGGAGGACAGCCCTAGGCAACGATGCTAGGGGGGCTGTCAAGTCGGATCTGCAACTCGATTGTCGCAGATCCGACTTCAAAGTAGCAGACGCATCGCAAGGAGCGTCTGCTACTTTGCTTACCTCCTCCTTCTCTGCAGAGCTGCCCATGCACTTCCTGCTGCGCAGAGACTCTGCATACTCGGTGTCCAGGCCCCTCCACGGACTTCTGCGATCATCCTGCATCAAAAAAGGTAAGTGCACTTTTTTAATACACTTTCCTGGACTTACAGACACTTACAGCTGTGCACATTGCATTTATACGCTTACACACACATTTTAGTAAAGATTGGTATTTTTTTATTTTAGCAAACTTGGTCCCTTTTGTACACTTATTTACATGTATCTGCACACTCAGACAACTTTTATTAGTGCGCAAACATGTATTCACAAAAACTCACAACACACAACACAACTGTCGGATGCAAACGCTGCAAGCTGAGGATGTTAGATGTGCCAACTAATAGTGCAATCATTTTTACAATGAACTACAACATGAGACTTGGTTGAGTAAAACGAAATAAATGTATTTAGCTACTTAATGTGAAGGTCACTTTTTTGCTCCAGTCCAAAGTCTTTCAGAAACAAAGGATTTCATGACATAATTTGTGTCTCCCTGCTGGGTTCTCACTGCACCTAATTAAATCCCTATGGAGTAGTCTTCCCGCAGAGAGTCACATCTTCTGCCAGTGTCTATGAGTTTATTGACAGAGCCGTTATGCACATTCTGCACAGCATGAAGGCATTGTAATATCATTAAAAGAAATGGCAGTCTTATAAAGAGGCATGTATGAAAAAGTACATTATTTTATATTAAAGGTCATATAGGAGGATAGGAAATCGCACAATATCTTGTAGAAATATAGTGTATTGCACAATGTACTATAATCATGTGCCATTTTGGAGGTACTTTTGCTGTGGATTATTGAAGACGATACACCTTTCTGCTTAATTCAATGGTAAACCAAGTTTGTGTTTATTGTATATCTCCTCCCCTCCCCCTTTCCTTGTATTAAAATAAAAATAAAGACTTTAAAAAAGGAAGGCTTTTTGGTTGCTGTTTTCTATATAGATCAGCCTTTACTAGCAAGATTAGGGTTTGGGTGCACCAGCCCATGCTTGCCTTCAACCTGAGTCAGTACAATATCCAGATGTATATGTGACTTTTAGGGGCAAATTCACTAAAGCTAATTGGCCAGTGTGACATTATTTTGCAACTTCGATGATTTACTAACAGTGTCCCTGGCAAACATTCACTAGCGAAGTAGATATAATAGCGCGACTTTGCACCCTTACACCAGGCGAAGTTGCGCACTGATGAAGGGAAATAATTCACTAAGATGCCCAGTTTACTGAACGCGCTTGCGCTAGACTTTACTGAGCCAGGTCAGACCAGGCAAAGTTCAATACAATAGATAGGAGTTTGAAAAAAAAACTTGAAAAAAAAAAACGCTGGCGTCTTTTACTTTTTTTTTAGGGTGATAGTCTAAAAAATAGCATCATTTTTTGGGGGGGTTACCCTCCTTCCCCATAGATTTCCTAACATATGGCAACTCAGCTATACAAGGGGCACATGATTAGGGCAATAGGACAACTTTATTTTAATTATTAAATGTTTCCTGGGCTTATGTAGTGTAATGTAGTGGCTGTAACATATACGTCTATTATACTTTAACTTCGCTCCATATGCAGATTAGGCATCGCTATCGTAAATGCACTTTGCCTGACGAGGTAATGGTAGCGCAACTTCGCTACTGTTCGCCTCCCTGAGCGCAAATTCACATTTGAAACTACGCCGGGCGAAGTCCGAATTTGTCTGGTTGGAATTTTTGGGGCAAAACTTTTTTTTTTTTTTTTTAAACTCAAATTTTCGATATTTATTAAAGCCCAATGCTGCAAAGAGCCCTATCCCGAAAATTCTGCATATGTTGTATATAGGTCAATGGGAGAGGTCCATAACCTATTTGGTAGTTCCTGTGGTCTGTGCTGGAATTATCTCAAAAATACGACTATTTCGGACAAAACGTCGAAAAAATTTGGGATTTTCAGGAAAAAAACTCGATTTGGGTTTTTGCTCAATTTTATCGAGTTTTTACCCAAACAGATTAATACAAGCTATTTTTAATAATAAAGTAAAACTGGGTATTAGACTTGGTTGTGGCTTTTCAATTAAGAAAAAAAGTGATATACATTTGGATTTTAATAAATAATCCCTTTATATTATACATCCACAACAGATTTATTAGGCCATGCTTGTTCTTGAGACTGTCTTTTGTTAGCATAGTGTTTGGCCTAAAACCTGGCACATGCATATTGCAAGTAGATTTGCTATCTTGATGGAATTTTTACCCATGGCATCTAATGAGATCTTTGTTTCCATTTTCTGATTTATGGCAGACAAATGAAAACAAATGGTTGATTAGTTGCTATTGGTAACTTATTAGCAAATTAGCAGGGTAATTGTTTGCCCTTCTTATGCTATCCACCCTTACCTTCCTAAGTTTGCCATTCATGCACTCAGAGATGTCCCCACATCACTAGGGCAGAGAATGCTATTGCAATTTTCCAGTTAAAGAAGCAGTAACACCAAAAAATGAAAATGTTTAAAGTACTAAAAATATAATGTATTGTCGCCCTGCACTGGCAAAACTTTTGTGTTTTCTACAGAAATTCTACTATACTATATTATTGCTGAAAGGTGAAAAGGCACAGGTCACACAGCAGGTACGTTCTATAGTAAGCAGTGGGCTTCTACAGAGTTTATCTTTTAACTACTGTGTAACCTGTGCTTTAATGGCTGCCCCCCATAGCTACACAGCAGCTTTTTTTTTTTTTAATTATAGTAGAGTTTCTATAACAAACATGGCAGTTTTGCCTGTGCAGGGACATTGTATTTTAATTACTTAAAAACATTCTTTGATGTTCCTGTTCCTTTAAGGGCTGGGGCAGACAGAGAGATTCGGGGAGATTCTGTCACCTGGCGATTAATCTCTGGCGACAATCTCCCCGAACTGCCTTCTCCCTGTCTGCGCGGCGATTTCCGGAATTGCCTGAAGTTTCCTCACGAAGCAACTTTGGGCGATTCCGGAAATTGCCGCGCCACATGTGTATTGGCGCTGGTGCTTTTTTATTTAAACAGGCGGTGGACAGGGAGAAGGCAGTTCGGGGAGATTGTCGCCAGCGATTAATCGCCAGGCGACAGAATCTCCCTGTCTGCCCCAGCCCTAACAAAGCAGAATTTCTTAAACCAAACCAACCTGGTTATTGTGAGATGGGCTAAAAGGAGTCAAAACTCCTTCACAATGCAAGACTTTTTCTGATAATATCTTAAAGAAGAAGGAAAGGCCTAATCAATTGGGGGTGTCAAAAGTTAGGCACCCCAAGTGTTTATATATACTTATTTCACACCCCTGGCCAGTGCTCCTATTAGGATAAAACTGCACTGGCCTGGGATTCTTTCAACGAGCACCATGAAGTGATCAGATTTCTTCTTTCTTCAAATTTCCTAGGGCAGACGCATGCACAGTAGAATAGTTGACCGGTTGCACATCCTGCACCCAGGCTCAGAAGACCTTAGTTACGTTACTGCACACACGAAGAAAGAAGAAGAAAGAAGCTGATTGTTTCGTGGTGCTCTCCATTTTAAGCACTAAGATGAGGGAGCACACAAGATATCAAAATGGTGTTTTAAAGGAAAATTCAACCAGTTCTAGAAAAAAACCCTACCCCCCTACCCTGGGTAGACTGCCCTCCCTCCTTCCCCCCCAGCCTAGCTGCCCCCCCAAGCAAATACTCCCTTATATTTTACTTACCCCTCTGAGCAGATTTTGACCTCAGGAGTTCACAGGCGCCATCTTTTTTTTTGGTCTTCTTTGGAATCTGTGTGGAGTTTTGGCGAATTTGCAGTTGTAGTACATTTCTGGTCCTGAACAACTGCGTTTTCACATTTTTTACTGTGCACAGCCTGTCTTATTTATCCAGTTTTTATTTTTACACTGAACAATTCCTTTAAAGTTAAGAGGAATGGCCCTGTAAATTAGAACCTTAGTTCTACCTCCTGTGGATGAAGTATAAACAAATGTTTTATTATAATTAATAATATTATAATTATGCAGAACATTATGCCACCAATCTGTGAAAAGTATATTGTTACTATACTCAAAATAACTGTACCTTTCAAAACAGATTGATGACTATCAAATTTGGAGAAAAGCCACCTATTTAGTACTGTTTTCTGCCAGAAGGACTGCTTCGTGTAACAAGATGGTTAGTGTATGTTAACCCTTGGCTATAATTTGGGTTTAATTTAGGAATGCATCTTGTTGCTATATAGGATTATGGAAATTATTTTTCAGTAAAAATGACTTTGCAATGTCTTACACTGTAATCCTCAACTGAGCCTGTAATTCTTCTTTATTTATATAGTAGCAACATAATCTTCTTTACACAAATTGTTCATCATTCGAATCACTACCCCTATGAATCTTATAATTAAATTTTCCCATTGAATTTACACCCTAGGTTGAGGTTAATGTGGAGCAATTAACCTGGTTGTATGTTTCTGGTACATAAAAAGGAAAGGCATCAAGACACAAGCAGAACATACACACTCTATGCAGTACTTAGGACCCCCTACTACAAAACAGAAATGTTATTATACTATTGAACAAATTAGAGCAAGCAGACCCTGTGGCTGGCCAAGAGGAATAGGAAGCTTAGCCATGCACTTATTGATAAATATTTTCAGTTTATGTTTATAAAAAAACATATTTTTCTCAAAGTTTAGAGGGCAGCTAATATTATTTTGATGTGAGTCCTAGTAACTGTTAGATATGCAGTGATCCTTGCAGTGCATTTCCAGATATTGGCTGTTGAATAGCAAGTCAGATATTGTGGGGTAACAGGGCTGGGCAAAATGATTTGCAATGGAACATGAAATTAGACTTTAGACATTTTAAACCAGTGGTTCTCAACCTTTCTAACGCCGCGACCTTTTAATACAGTTCCTCATGTTGTGGTGACCCCTAACCATAAATAATTTTCGTTGCTACTTCATAACTGTAATTTTGCTACTGTTATACGGTGAAATACACAAACAGCCGAGGTGAAGTATGTATTGCCTCACCAGTCAGGGGTGTCCAAACTTCAGCCTGCAATCCATTTTTAATTGGCCTGCAGCAAATTCCTAAAATATTCCAGAATATTGCCCCCACAGTGACAGGCTCCAATTCAAGACCTCCTGCCTGTGGAAAATTGGCCCCCATGAAGCGATGATTGCACTGCGAGCTCCTGGAATTGTCGGCTACTGCGCATTCCCTTAATAACAAATGGCAGCCGCAACACTATCCTTTAACTCACCCTGTCCAGACAATGGTTTTGTAGTTTGGACACCCCTTAGGCGACCCCTGTGAAAGGGTCGTTCGACCCCCGAAGGGGTCCCAACCCCCAGGTTGAGAACCACTGTTTTACAGACTGCAGGTAATCTTTTTTCACAAGAACAAGCTGCCATCCCTTTAGACTTATGGACTAGTTACATCAAATGAAAATTGTTTTAAAGTAATAAAAATAAAATGCAGTGTTGCCCTGCAGTGGTAAAACTGCAGTGTTTGCTTCAGAAGCACTACTATTGTTTATATAAATAAGCTGTTGTGTAGCCATGGGGGCAGCCATTCAAAGGAGAAAATGCTCGTTACACAGCAGATAGCAGATAAGCTCTGTACAACATAGTGGGACATTCACTAAGATCGGAAAAATCGGCAGCGCAGGCTTCGCTAGTGTTCGCCGCACTTCGCCAGGCGAATTTTCGCCAGTGCTACGCAAATTCACTTAAGTGCGAATTTACGCTCAGGTCGCTTGACATAGCACAATTATGCTATTGAAGCCTAATTTGCATACGGCTCAAATTTCAAAATATAATAGAAGTGTATGTTACAGCCACTACGTTGCACTACACAAGCCCACGAAACCTTTAATAACAAAAAATAAAGTTGTCCTATTGCCCTACA
This sequence comes from Xenopus borealis, assembly GCA_024363595.1. NCBI lineage: Eukaryota > Metazoa > Chordata > Amphibia > Anura > Pipidae > Xenopus > Xenopus borealis. The sequence goes on from CM044438.1 coordinate 42,901,459, forward strand.
TGTGCCCCCTATATAGTTGTGTTGTCATATGTTAGGAAATGTAGGGCAGAAGAAGGGTAACCCCCCCCCCAAAAAAAAAACAATCTTTTTCAGACTATTACCCACAATGGTAAAACACGCCACAGTGTTTTTTGGGACTTAGAAAAATTTTATATTTTTTTTCCAACTCCTATCTTTTCTATTGAACTTCGCCTGGTCTGAGCAGGCGAAGTAAAGTCTAGCGTAAGTGCTAACGTTCAGCAAAAAGTTGATCTTAGTGAATTTGCGTAATTACGATCCTTCGTCAGTGCGCAAATTCGCCTGGTGTAAGGGTGCGAAGTTACACTAGCGTAAATTCGCCAGAGCTTGTGTTAGTGAATTTGCGAAGTTCCGATTTAATGTCACGCTGTCGAATTTGCGCTAGCGTTAGACGCTTCGTGTTTTAGTGAATTTGCCCCTTAATGTTATCTGTTATCCATTACCTATCCTGTGCCATATAGCCGTTTTTCAATTTCCGCCATTGCTACTTAGCAGCTTGTTTATATGAACTATAGTAGACAGATCAGTTTTAACAGCGCAGGGCAACACTACATGATATTTTCTTTACTTTAAAACACTTTCATTTTTTGGTGTTACTGTTCCTTTAAAGGCGAACCAAACCCACTAATTTGTTTCCCCCTTCCCCCTCCCTCCCTGGTACCCTAACTTTCTACTTACCCCTCCTTGCAGGTCCTGTCCAGCGGATTTCACAGCGGCCATCTTGTCTCCTTCGGTCTTCTTCCTGTAGTGACCAGTGTTTTCGATGCATGCACAGTTGGAGTAATTTTCCGGTGCGGATCTACTGCACATGTGCAGAGAGTCATGAAAATTTCCAAAAAAGTCCCCATCACATGTGGCATATCCTGTGCTTCTCTCTGCAGTTTTTCAAGCCAGTCTCCACTCCACTTAGCTGCAAGTCTTAAGGTGGCCATAGACATGAAGATTTCCTGAAATATCGGAAGAACGATCAGACATCCCCATCTCCCAATCTGCCACTAACCATTCAGCAGCAATCCAGTGCCGGGCCAAGTCGGCCGGGAACCCTAGGCAACCCGGCCAACTATGCCGCCCCCACCAATTGCGCATGCAGAGAGGACGCGCAAGTGCTCGTGCACAGGGGGATACATAGGTGCTGGTGCACAGAGGATGTGGGGGTGCACATGTGCAGAGGACGCACCTGAGGGAAAATTGCTCCCACAGCTTCTGGGACTAGGGGAACGCGTCAGAAGAAGTATGTGCCTGGCACCCCTCTACCTTTATGCCCTAGGCACTTGCCTCTTCTGCCTACCCCTAGTTCCAGCCCTGTAGCAACTGTATGAAAGTTTATGTCTGACAAACTGGTGACAGTCTCCCACTGAAAATCAGATCAGCAATACCTGCAGATACCATACAGATCACCATGGTATGATAAATGGTCCAAAAATTGGATTCGGATTCGTACAATCGTATCTTTTGACTGTGGCCAAAGAAACAGAGCTTTCTCCTGAAGCAGTGCAAACAAATCATCATGGTGAGGGCAGTGACATTGTGGAATTCACCCACCAGGAGATGTTGTAAGCTAATATTTGCATGAAAGAACATACACAGCTCATAAGTGAGAAGTTATATTAGAGAGTTGAGTCACAAATCCATTTTTTTGGTCATTAATGAAGAAAAGAACATCTTTAGGAGAAAAAGAGTAGCAGTTACCCAGAAGGAGTTGTTTATGGAAAATGCATCACATGACATGGGGCAGCTGAGAAATTGACAAAATGTCAAATTTCCATGTCAAATTTCAAAATTGAATATAAAAAAATCTGTTTGCTCTTTTGAGAAATGGATTTCAGTGCAGAGGTCTGCTGGAGTAAGACTATTAACTGATGCATTTTGAAAAAAACATGTTTTCCCATGACAGGATCCCTTTAAAGAGAAGAGAAAAATGTTTTAAAATGTTGAATTATTTGATTAAAATGGAGTCTGTGGAAGATTCCTGTAATTCTGAGCTTTCTGGATAATGGCTATCCAGATAATGAATCCAATACTGGTAGTTTGAAAACCATTATTCAAAAGTATATCAAAACAAAATCTGTACCTGCCTTAAACCCCACTCTTAGGGGATGATATATTAACATTCATATTTTTTCCATGTTCACCAATTGTATTTTTTAGCAATACAAATTGTGGATTATACTAATGACTCAAAACCACAAAAAAATGGCATTTATTATAGGGCAGATTTACTATTGGTCGAATTCGAGGGTGAATTTACCCTCGAATTAGACCAATCGAATTGTTATTGGGCTTTTAGCACGACACATGCAACCTTTTATAAAAACAAGGATTTCAAGGGGTTGTTCACCTTTGACTTAACTTTTAGTATAATGTAGAGAGTGATATTCTGAGACAATTTGCAATTGGTTTTCATTTTTTATTGTTTATGCTTTAGGAGTTATTTAGCTTTTTATTCAGCAGCTCTCCAGTGTCAGCAATTTGGTTTCTAGGGTACACATTACCCTAGCAACCCTGCATTGATTTGAATAAGAGACTGGAATATGAATAGGAGAGGGACTGAATATAATGATAAGTAATAAAAAGTGGCAATAACAATACATTTGTAGCCTTACAGAGCATTTGTTTTTAGATGGTGTCAGTGACCCCCATTTGAAAGCTGCAAAGAAACAGAAGAAAATTGCAAATCATTAAAAAACTATGAAAAATAAATAATGAAGACCAATGGAAAAGTTTCTTAGAATTGGCCCTTCTACAATATACTAAAAGTTAACTTGAAGGTGAACCACCCCTTTCAGGGTTTTTGTTGGCTTATCTGAATTTGTTTTATGTTTTTTTTATTCGGATCTTTTAATAAATTATTTGAAATCCGTGGCCATAAGAGTTTTTTCGTAGTTTCAAAAACCATTAAAACCGCACAAATCAGAATTTTGATAAATGTATTGTCATTTCTCTAAGACAGTTTAATTTGCACACAATTGCTGAGGGATTGCTTTTACTAACCATGTAGAGAGCATTTTAGAGAAGCTTCAGCTGTGTTTGCACAAGTAAGAAAGGTTAGTGATATTATTTGTTTCTGCTGGTCTTTATTGATTAGTAGCTGACATTCAATGTCTCAATTAGTCCCAGTTTGTTTACAGTCAGTGAGAAGATATGGGTTTGTCATATCACATAATACATTGTAATTATCTCTGTTTCTCTCTTCCTCTGTATTAATAAACCGGTGTTTGTAAGATTGGCAAGACATTTAAAAGTTAAATGTAGAGCTGTCCAAGCTATTGTGTTAGATGGAAGGACTACCAACCCATAAATCAGAGTAAAAGGAATAGAAAGTCATTGGATTCTAACAAGACAGCGCAAAAGAAATAAAGAAAGATAGGCAATTTCCTAACAAGGACTTATTGATGTTGTCATGTAAATGTGAAGTGGGGGAAGATGTACAGGGATTTCCTTCTGTATCAGTTATATGGACCTTGCATAATTCTTTCCATTAGAATAAACTGGACATCCAAGTCTTTTTTTAGTTTGTTTATTGATCGGATACTGTCATTGGAAATTTTTTTTTTTTTACAAAATGCATTAGTTAATAGTGCTGTTCCAGAAGAATTCTGCATTCAAATCCATTTCTCAAAAGACCAAACAGATTTTTTTATATTTCATTTTGAAATCTGACATGGCGCTAGACATATTGTCACTTTCCCAGCTGCCCCAAGTCATGTGACTTGTGCTCTGATAAACTTCAATCACTCTTTACTTCTGTACTGCAAGTTGGAGTGATATCACCCCCTCCCTTTCAACCACCCAGCAGCCTAACAACAGAAGAATGGGAAGGTAACCAGATAACAGCTCCCTAACACAAGATAACAGCTGCCTGGTAGATCTAAGAACAGCGCTCAATAGTAAAAACCCATGTCCCACTGCATACCATTCAGTTACTTTGAGAAGGAAAAACAACAGCCTGCCAGAAAGCAGTTCCCTCCTAAAGTGCTGGTACAAGTCACATGACCGGGTCAGCTGGGAAATTGACAAAATGTCTAGCCCCATGTCAGATTTCTAAATGAAATATAAAAAAATCTGTGTGCTCTTTTGAGAAATGGATTTCAGTGCAGAAGTCTACTGGAGAAACACTATTAACTGATGTGTTTTTAAAAAAAAACACGTTTTCCCACGACAGTATCTCTTTAATATCCACAACAAATTAATTGTGTTGACAAATCTAAGATATTGGAGGCCTGAGAACCGCTGAAAAAGCTGTAACAACTTTTGGGGAGTATTAATTAAACATAAATACGACAAAGGGGGGATGTAATATGTTTTGCTAGTGCAAACAAACAGTTGCAAAGATGCTTGCGAACATTAGCGACCATGTTTGCGCAATTTTTGATGGACTAAAGACCTTACCAACTTCCTAGCAAAGTTTGAGACCAAATTGCTTTTACGAACATTCCCAGTGGATGTAATAAAAATGTGCAAAATATTTAACAAAACTCCAGAGCAGGTGTTAAAGGTATGCAATGCACAATTAAGATTCACAAAGCAATAAAACCCTAAGGGCTCCTACACACAGGCGTTTTTACCTGCGATCCCCTGCGTTGCGTTTTGCTGCGTTCAAACGCAGGGGAGCGCAGGTATAGACGCACTCAATGGGGCTGTACTCACACGAACGGCGCTTACACGCATCTCGTGAGTACAGCCCCATTGAAAAGAATGAGGTGCGTCTAGACCTGCGCTCCCCTGCGGCTGAACGCAGCCAAACGCAACGCAGGGGAGCGCAGCTCCAAAACGCCCGTGTGTAGGAGCCCTAACAAAGAATATTATATTGTGACAGGCAAATTTTTATTTGCAAAGTTTTTGCGAATTTTCATTTCCCCAAATTCTCTTCAATTCAAGCTGACAAACATAATTACCTTTTTGCCAGAAGTACTGCATCTCATTCTATATTATATCCTCCATGATGGCATCCTTCATGCTTTATGTTTATAATTTGACTGTGTGTTTCAGCACAAACTCCTTTCACTGAAATTCTTGATTTTTGTAATTTCTTCTGCTAAACAGGCAAGTAAAGTCAAATTCTGTTTCTTGTTCATATGAGCTCAATCAAAACAGATCAGCACTCCATGAGAAGTTCTCTGTATAATGAGCTGTATAAAACGCCACGTCTTTGAGGTGACTAATCTCCGCGCACCCGCTAGAAGTAAAGTCGCCTGCGCCTATTCACACGCGGGAACTCGATTTTCAAAGTCGCCTCAAAGACTCGGCGTTTTGCCGCCAGGCGACTAATCTCCACGAATCTTCTCGTCTGGATGAGCCCTAAAAGGCTTCAGGAGGGTTTGTTTATACAGAGGTCTTCCCAGTTGACTTGATGGATTGTTTTGATTGTGCCTATGTAAAGAAGTAGAAAGCAACTGTACTTTTTACAAAATGGGGTAATGTAATAAAAGGCAATAAGTTTGCCCAGGAGCAAAAACCTATAACTACCTACAATTCAGAAGGTAGCATTCACTATTCAGCTGTTTAAAAGCAAACATATTTTCAAGCATTTTGTAGACTTGTTGGTTGATTTAAGAAACAAGTGCAAAATATAAAATTCTGGTATGAGTTTACCCACAAGCATTATTAAGCAGAATTCAGATATGATTATATTCTTTTTTTTGTTATGGTGAGTGTTACATGAGCGATTTTGAAATGCTGGTTTCCATCAGCTTCCAGGGTAAAAAGACAAAAGACCTAGCTATAAAAGAAGAACAGATATTATAAAAATAAAGGTGTAATATTAGGGGGTGGATGAATGTTCACAGCCATCTGTGGATGTGATTTGAATGCCTGCATTGTTAGGCAGTTGAGGCTTTGCCAGGATTTTTGTCATGGAAAACCGAATTAGTGAGACATCAAGTGTTCAGAGATTGTTATTGCATTTAAAGGATCCACACCAGCCAATTAGTGAATGCTATTCTATTAGAGAAATACAGTATTTTCATAGAATACTGACACATTGTAATGTATAATAATTGAAACAAAACGGTCCTTTTCTGCATTGGATGAAGTAGCAATACATTAGTATTAGAAATAAAAACTGAAGCTTAAAGGAATTGTTCAGTATAAAATAAAAAAATGGGTAAATAGAAAGGCTGTGAAAAATAAAATGTTTCTAATATAGTTAGTTAGCCAAAAATGTAATGTATAAAGGCCGGAGTGAGTGGGTGTGTAACATAATAGCCAGAATCCAACTTTCTGCTTTTCAGCTCTCTTGTTTTCCACTGACTGGTTACCAGGCAGTATCCAATCAGTGACTTGAGGGAGGGCCATTGGTCATAACTGTTGCTTTTGAATCTGAGCTGAATGCTAAAAATCAATTGCATGTGGCCCCCCTTCAAGTCACTGACTAAAGCTGGCCATACACGGGTCTTCCCGACCGATATTTGAACACAATATCAATCGGGAAGGTTGTATTTTCTTCCGACCCATCGGAAGTCCATTGCACTTCCATAAGGCCGAACGTTCAGATTACCCCAGATATAGCCCTGCCAGTTAGTGGCATATCAGGGAAAGATCCGCTCGTTTGGCGATGTCGCCAAACGAGTGGATCTTTGCATCTATGGCCAGCTTAACTCAAATTTAGAGAGCTGAAAAGCAGGAAGTAGTGTTCTGGCTATTATGTTACACACCCACTCACTCCAGCCTTTATACATTACATTTTTGGCTAACTAACTATATTAGAAATATTTTTTATTTTGCACAGCCTTTTATTTTTATCCTGGGATTTTATCATGATTTTTTATGATGTTTTTATTTCTAAGGGTAAGGGCACACAGGCAGATTTGGGGAGATTTAGTCACCTGGCAAATAATCGCCTCTTCTTCGGGGTGACAATCTCCGCAAACTACCGGCTACAATGAAAATTTGCCAGCTGGATAGCACACGTGGTGATTCATTTTCTGAAGTTGGCCAAAGTTTCCTCTTGATGACTTCGGAAAACGAAGCACCGTGTGTGCTATCCCGCTAGAGATTTTTCATTGTAGCGAGTGGAAAGGCAGTTCGGGGAGATCGTCCCCTTGAAGAAGAGTCGATTAGTCACCAGATAAATAAATCCCCCCAAATCTGCCTGTGTGCCCTTACCATAAACTACACTGTTTACATTGCAAGTAATTCACTATACATGTAAAATGTCATTCCTATGTCAGGGAGCTGTTATCTGGTTACCTTCCCATTGTTCTGCTGATGGGCAGCTGGGGGGTAGAGGGTGATATCACTCCAACTTGCAGTGCAGCAATAAAGAGTGACTCAGAGCACAAATAAAAGTTTATCAGAGCACAAGTCACGTGACTGGGGGGACCTGGGAAACTAAATATTTCAGTGCAGAAGTCTGCTGGATCAGCACTATTAGCTGATGCATTTTGGGGAAAAAACATGTTTTCCCATGACAGTATGCCTTTAAGTTTTAAAAATAGGCAAAGCTGGTTAAATTTGCAAATTATGCGGACTGACTGATTTTTATACATTAACACTAAATAGGCCTATTAATTAAGACCCTTCCCCTAAAAATACTGGCTCTATAATTTCATAGTTTCACGGTGGGCTTGGCAGCCACAAACTGATCTAGATCACTGGGGGGTGTTAAATGATAGGTAGTCCCACGATAATAATCTGCACTGATGCGGAATACTTCTGAGTGAGAAGTACAAAGCAATCCTCTTCTTGAGCTTCTTTGTTTTTCATTGGCTCTGGGCCAAAGCATGTGCAGTACTGTAAACACAAAACAGGAGGAAGCAGGAAAAAGGCCACTCAGTGGTCCTTGTTCAGAAAAACAGGAGCACTGGAACAGGGAATCAGGTTAGTGATTAGGGTCAAACTGGGCCAGTGCACAGTAAAAATACAAACGGACCCCTTCTCTAATGGGCTCCTGCCGGCCCAGGCTCGCTCACCCTGATCTGCTGCCCCCAATTAAAAGGAACTTGAAATTGACTCAACACAGAGTGGTGCGGTGCACTAGGGTTGGCATCTTTTTTGGAAAAAAATACCGGCCTTCCTGTATATTTAGATTTTTTCCCTATTAATAACATTGGGGTCAAGCATCTTTTTTACCGACCAGGCCGGTAAAATACCAGCCAGGTGGCAACCATACGGTGCACGCATGTGCAGTTGGGGAGAGGTTGGACATCAGGTGGGGGCTCTGGTAGCTGCAGGAGGGGCCTTCATGTCACATCCCCAGTGGGCCCCAATTAGGGTTGCCACCTTTTCTTGAAAAAATACTGGCCTTCCTATATATTTATCTTTTTTTCCTATTAATTACGGAGATCAACCATAAAAAATACCGGCCAGGTGGCAACCCTAGCCCCAATGTGCCAGTCCACAGTAAGTAAACATTTCCTTTAAGAATGGAGAACATACAATACCTAATCCAAGGATATTTTCTTACTGCAGAACCCCATACAGATGGCAACTACATGGTAACATGAGAATAGAATTGCAACAGCATTTATTGCACCGTAATTTATGGCAGAACTGCCCAGCGAGCCTAAACTTGCCACACATTGTCTACTTCACTTACACTATATAATGTTCAGTATATTGCTACTGCAATTGCAAACGCATTCTCTACATTATATTGCTAAGCTTCAGGGCATGTATATAGAATATTCCAAAGGACACTATTATGAAAATAGTTTTGAATTGTGTATGTATGTGTTGTGTAATTGACAGCTGTCTGTATTTTTCAGGGAGAGATCCTGGCTTTAGGCTCTCTGTACCTGGCAATGTCACTAGTTTTTAAAAGTGATCAGCTGCAAGAATGTTCATTGCTCTTAAATGTATTAGTATCTGCTGTTATTTAAAAGAGGTATTTATAACTAAACCTGGCACCCACTAAACCAGTTAACTAGGCAATGGTTTGACTGACAGACTACAAAAATAGGATAGGGTTTGCAAAATAAATAAATAATCTAGCCTCTGGTTTCAGAAAAAGGTAGAATAGAAAACCTGAATTTGCCAGCATTCTGCTAAAAATATGAACTTTTGAACACAAGATTCCCCTTGAAATAGATTAAAGAAGGTTACATTATGAATTGACATTTTTTGTTAATAGCTTACATTATAATTCAAGAAATGGAACAAAGGCAATCAGTTCAGTACAGAGTGCACTAGGAGGCTTTTAATCAAGAATAAGAATTTGCATCAGTGAAGGCATAAAATTCCCAGAAGGTACACTTTGTAAACTCACAAGTACTTATAAAGCTGTGTAATGATTTTGTACACGTGTAGCCAAGTTTAAAGAAGAACTAAAGCTTAACTAGTAGACCAGAAATGTTGGAATTATGCTTTGGGCTTCTGTACCAGCCCAACACAATTACACACCTTTAACAGTGAAGATGTGTGTCTCTGAATCTGCCCCAGTAGCTCCCAGGGTCAGACTGGGGCCCCCCCCCTCATTATTCCTAGTGATCTATCTAAAAACAACTAGTTTTTTGAAGGTGAACAACCCCTTTAATATGGATATTTACTACATGACAACTCAGAAACCAGTGCAACTAACATCAGAATTGTATCAGCCTTGTAGCATCAGCTTATGTTACAGGCAAACACATTTTCTGCTTAAAGGAAAAAAATACCCCTAAAATGAATACTTTTTAAATCATAGTAAGTGGCATATTAAATATTCTTACGAAACTGGAATATATATTTAAGTAAATATTGCCCTTTTACATCTCTTGTGTTGAACTACCATTTCGTGATGGTCTGTGTGCTGCCTCAGAGATCACCTGACCAGAAATATTTCAACTCTAACTGTAGCAGGAAGTAGTATGGAAGCAAAAAACAGAACTGTGTCTGTTAATTGGCTCATGTGACCTAACTATCATTGCCTATGATTAAGCTATATGCGAAACTCGCGTCAGGCACTTCTTGATTTTAGACCAAGCGGAGTAATTGTTTTCTTTTTTACATTTACGAAATCCTTTTATGATCCTCGATGAACTCAAGCAATTGATACTTCATTTCGGCTGTTCCGTGGGAGCTCTTCTAACCCTTTTATCTGATTCTATAATTCTCTATATGCGCTCGGCGGTTTGTGGTTTTTTAGCATAGCCAGTCTTACCATAAGCTAGCGATAGTTAATTATTGAGACTACAGCTGCTGAGTGGCAGACTTCTCCATCTTTGTGGTGTCCCGAAGGTAGCCAAAAATCAGTCAGTTTCTACGGGACTTCTCCACCCTCTTCCTTTTCCATTTCTACACAGTTTATATGAGACAAACTTTACACGGAAATGATTAATTGATTAATTCATTTTTTAATTTTAAGCAATTATAATCAACTAAGTTCTTTATTTTTGATTGATTGGTAAATGTATCAGTAATTGGGCAGTCATTTTTAATCATTGGGGGGCAAATTGGGAGGCACTATATGGTGTAGGGTGTGATTAATCACGATTAATCACTCATATTTTTAAGTAGTATAATAAGGAATTGATAATTAGGAATTTATGAATTAAGACGTTTTATTAGGACGTTCTAATTAGAAGTCTTTTCAAACACCTAGTACATTAATTTATAAGCACTAGCACTTTATAACTTATTAATTGATTCTATTTATTCATTCTGATCAAGAGGGGATTGCTTTTCACTTTAATTAAACTAACTTTATAGTTTGTTTGGTATGTTTGTGTGCACCGTTGAATCATACGATCCCAGGAGGCTGTCCTTATTTTTTAAAATGGCAATTTTCTATTTATGATTACCCAATGGCACATGCTACTAAAAAAGTATATTATTATGATAATGGTTTATTTACATGAAGCAGGGTTTTATGTATGAATTGTTTTATGCAATATCTGTTTATAGAGACCTACACTGTCTGGGGGTATAGTTTTTAAAGGAGAAGTAAACCCCCTAAACGCAAAAATACCTCCGCTGTGTTGGCCCCCCCTCGGCAAATGCCCCTAAGTTGTTACTTGCCCCTCGGCGCAGGTCCTCTCCATCGGAGTTCACAGGTGCCATCTTGTCCCGAGCGGTAGAGTCCATTTTTTGTGACCCGTACCCGCAACCTGCAATGCACAACCCGGACCCGCGTTCTTACCCGCCTGGACCCACTACCCGCCCTGCAAGTACCTTATCCACAATCCGGACCCGCTGCCAACCAAGGATCAGGAAGTGCTGTCATGCTGCCAATAAAGAATCAGCAAGTGCCGTAGTTTTAAACGGAAATTACATCATTGGAAGTAGGTGTGATTAGGAAAATCTAGTAAAAATCGCTAGAGAAGACCTGTGGCCCGACCCACAGAACCGCGTCCATACCCGCACCCGGAACTTCTACCCATAACCCACAGGGTACCGCTGCATGACTCTACCAAGCAATTTTCTTCCTGGATTCACCATTGCCAGTTCAGATCTACTGTGCATTCTGCGAAAGTTTTCCGAAAAAAGAAGTCGGAAAACTTTGAGACTTTCAGTGCATACATGCAGGGTCTTGGTCTGATATAATTGTGGGTGAGGCCAGAAGGCCAAGTCCATAAACAAAATGCTCCACGCTTCCTATGTTTTCTTACAGAGATATAATTGTACAAGATATTCTGTAACAGTTGCTGTTGATGGGGAGACAATATCAAGGCCAGTATTTATCTTTCTTTCGCCCAAAATTAGCTGACAATGTACGATGAAGTATCCCAGTGACAAAATACATTATAAGTTGCTCCACTTCTTTATAGTATTGCAGTACAATCTCCGTCATTTGCTGTAATCCATTAAAAATGAACATTGCTTCCAAGTTTAAAGTTTCTGTTGTAAACTTGGCAGGGAGCTAAGAACTCCATTTGCTGATTATACAGTGTATTAGAGCTGCTGAAGTTGCATCAGAATTTTCCGGAGAAACTCGTATTTATTTTGAACTATATTGAGAAATCTGTTGATTCATATTAACTTGCCATTATTGAAAAAATGAAAATCATTACTGGAGAATATATCACACGAGTGGGACACATTTACAAACTATTTTTTAGCTTTTTCCATGATAATTTAGATTGGAGAAGAAAACTGACCCACACAGCTACAATGATTATTACAAGCATTTAATATGAGAGATAGATATGGACTATAACACAACAAAGGGGGGTTAGTTCCCCTTTAACCTCCCAAAGGAGAACTAAACCCATTTAAAAAAAAAAAAACCTACCCCCCCCAACCCCTCCAGCTGAACTACCCCCCAGGGCAAATGCCCCACCCTCTTTACTTACCACTCGCCACAGATTCCAGCGTTGAAGTTCACAGCAGCTATCTTCTTCGGTAATCTTCGTGACTGACCAGTGTTTCGGTGCATGCACAGATGGAGCAATTTCCCAGCTACAGACAGCTGTGCATGCGCTGAAACTCACAGGAATTGCAGAAGAGCCAGAAGAAGACACAAAGATTACCGAAGGAGAAGAAGATGGCTGCCGTGAACTCCAATGCTGGAATCTGCGGGGAGGGGTAAGTAAAGAGGTAGGGGCATTTGCCTGGGTGGGCAGTGTCTACATGAGGTGACGGGCAGGATTGTGTTTTTTTTTTATGGGTTTAGTTCTCCTTTAAGTAAGTAAAAGGCTCATGGTAAATTTGGATTGTAAAGTGTGTAATCTCCTTATGTCTTGTTGTACAGTTTAGAAAAAAGTACAGGTATAAGATATATTATCCTGAAACCCATTATCCAGAAAGCTCTGAATTATGGGAAGGACATCTTCCATAGACTCCATTATAATCAAATAATCAATTTCCTTTTTATCTGTAACAATAAAACAGTAGCTTGTACTTGATTCAAATAAAGATATAATCAATCCTTATTGAAAGTAAAGGCAGCCTATTTGATTTATTTAATGTTTCAATTATTTTCTAGTAGGCTTAAGGTATATAGATCCAAATTACATAAAGATCCCTTATCCAGAAACCCCCGGGTCCCAAGCACTCTGGATAACAGGCCCTATACATGTAATAACTATTATTATTTTATCATGCATTTACACGGTGCCAACATTTTTCAAAGGTCTGTAGACCCACCATTAAAAGTCCATATGAAAGAATTGTATACAGAGAGCCAGTGACTGTCAGAATGGCAAGACATGGGGCTGGTCCCATGCCCAGAACCAGAGATCTTTTGCAACCTTGAAGAAGCAACAGCCCTCTTCATTTAGGTATATAGAATTGTAACCCTAATGAATCCCTAAGTACAGAGCATCATTAGGTGCATCAATCAGACTTGTACCCAGTGAATCAGTTGCAAAAGCTGCACTACATAAGTGATTGAATACCCACTCTGAAATAATATATAGAACTTGCACCAGCATACCTCCCAACTGTCCCGTTTTAGAGGGACAGTCCCTCTTTTGACAGCTCAACTGCTTTCCCTCATATGTACCGAGTCCAGTTTCTCTGCAAGGAACAACCAGAAAAAGAAACAACGTTTCTTACTTAATTGGCTTTTGGCAGAGAGCCAAGAAGAACTGCCAGGACATTCCAATAAGATACTTTGTAACAAGATAAGATAACAGGTCCCTTGGGAGAAGTTAGATTTACAGCTTAAAGGGCAATTCAAAACTGTAATAACTGAAAAAAAGAAATCACAGAAATATGTTCAAACTTTAATCAACACTGCGACACCATCCGACTTTCTATTACTTGCCTTGATTTTGTTGCCTGCATTTTGTTGCCCAGCATCAGTTGCACCGAAAACGGACCGAAATTGTCAGTGTAGTTCTGCCCTTACAGACAAGCGTTTGAAGCTGCGCTCCCTTGCGTTACGGTTTTATGCTTTCAGCTGCAGGGGAGCGCAGGAGCAGACGCTTTCAATTTTTTTTCAATGGGGCTGTACTCACACAGGCGCAAGTAGGCACTGAATGCAGGAAAAATGCAGCATGTTGCGTCTCAACCTAGTTCGGCACCTATATACGCCTGTGTGAGTACAGCCCCATTGAAAAAAGTGAAAGCATCTGCTCCTGTGCTCCCCTGCGGCTGAACGCATAAAACTGGAAAACAGGTAGAGCGCAGCTTCAGACGCTCGTGTGTAAGAGCCCTTATGTTAGACAGCCAGTCACTCCAGCGTTTATAGATTACATTTTTGGCTAACTAACTATATTGATAACATTTTTTTTTAGTTTGCACAGCCTATCTATTTAGCCAGTCTTTATACTGAACAATTCATTTAAAAATCATAAAACCATATAACTAGAACAGGACTTCTAATAACTTCTTATATAATATTGCTGACAATGAATTCATCTTCATAGGAATTAGTCACATTTAGCAACAGCAAAAATAGTAGCTATTGTTAGTCCAAGTTGCAATACAGCAACGTAACTGGAGGGGAACGGGCCCTGGTGCGACCGCCCCTCCGTACCAGATTACCTGCGCCGATATTGGCCACTGCGGCCGGAAATTGGCAGTGCGCGAGCTGCCGGGGGCCCTGAGGGGGTGCGGGCCCAATTGCACCCCTTGCAGTTCCGTCACTGTTACAATAGTAATCAGAGTTATCAATCATGGAGGATTTATCTCAGAGCACTTTGCAATTATGGGGAAAAGTAAGCATTATGGGTACAAAAATGCCAATTTATGTAAAATATTGCACTTTGCATACTGCACTTGTGTTCATAGATATTGCCTCATATTTAGAGCTATGTAGGGTAGGTTTTTTTTTTTTTTTAATTT
>CM044438.1:42918845-42953375 GCA_024363595.1 Xenopus borealis
AGATGGCCCCCATGAACTTCGCTGGAGGGGACCTACACAGAGGGGTAAGTAGTGACTTAGAGGCAATAGCCTGGGGGGAGAGGTAAGTCGGGGGGCCTACAGGGGGTGGGGCTGAATTCCCCTTTAACACTACTAATGTCCAGACTGGCCCACAACCCACCACAGGTTGGGTGGGCCAACCGCGAAACAACCTTCACAGGTGTGTTCAGGCTGACAATACTATGCTCCACTCTGCATTATTCCCCAGTATCACCTCCTGATGTTGCAAGGTGCAAATGTGCTTCCCACCCCCTTTCATGCCATCACAGAGGGGCAGGAGTGAGTCTATGAATGCCAGATAATTTCCTAAATAAACCCTTGTTTCGCCTCTTATTTGCACAAAAATACCGGGGCCCTTAAAGTACAAGAAAAAGAAATATAGAATTTAATGTGACCTGTCCCTAAGTTGCACAAAAAATCTCCATGTTGACCTAACTACTAGGAGACTCCATGACAGCCAGGAAAAAAATCCACTTCCCTAGCACAGTGCGCTGGAGTGATGGCGGGCATCTCACACGAAAGAGAAGTCTTTCTTTCTCTAACAAACATAGGACATGCGAACACAGTCCGGCTGAGTAACGACGTCTCCACTCGCAACCCCCTCCAGGCTATGCATCACTGCGCTTACGTGTGGTGTTCACACTAAATCTCGTGTGATGAGACGTGGCGTTGGGATTTTCAGTGAGGCAGGAGGAGGAGGTGGGAGGTGTAAGTAGCGGTCCGGGGATGAGGGCTGTATTAGGAAAAGCGGGACTGATGGGTGGTATGCATTTGCTTGGATAACAGGGTGTCGTTCCATCTCCCACCCCTATCCCTTTCCCATACGTCGCTACCAGGACGATAACTGTGACAAAACGAGCGATATAGAAAACCGTGTTGGAGCAAGAAGATGCAGGTAACCGCTATTCCTTTACGAAGTCTGCAGCTCACTAACCCTGTATTTTTCATAATCCTAGTTCAGTGCAGCACAGTTGGGTCCACCCCCCCCCCCCCCCGCAAAAAAAACCCCAAAAACCTCAGCAGCACCATCTCCTATAGAGGCCTTGATTCCCCCTGTCAATTTGTAACACTTAATGGCATTAACACCAATCATTTCACATGATCCATTTAAACGGATCCTTCCCTTGTACAGAAGTACAGATGTTTTGTGTCTTGTGAGCAGTCAGTGCAGATGTGTAATGTATGCAACTGATTATCAGTATACCCATCAGTTCTTACGCCCCCCCCCTCCG
The DNA here is from genome assembly GCA_024363595.1 of Xenopus borealis. Classification (NCBI taxonomy): domain Eukaryota; kingdom Metazoa; phylum Chordata; class Amphibia; order Anura; family Pipidae; genus Xenopus; species Xenopus borealis. The sequence continues at coordinate 42,920,117 of CM044438.1, forward strand.
CCAGCAAATGCCCCTAAGTTACTACTTACCCCTCGGTGTAGGTCCTGTCCATGGAGTTCACAGGCGCCATCTTCTCCTTTGCAATCTTCTTCCAGGATCCATCGCCGTCTTCTGGCGCATGTCCAGTAGGAGGCATTTGCCAGTTCAGCTCTACTGCGCATGCACCGAAAGTCACAAAGTTTCCAAAAAAAGAAATCCGAAAAACTTTGTGACTTTTGGCAAATGCATAGTAGAGCTGCGCCAGAAGACAATGCGTCCAGAAAGAAGACAACAAGGGAGAAAATAGCGCTTGTGAATTCCGTGGACAGGAGCTGCGCCGAGGGGTAAGTAGCAACTTAGGGGCATTTGCTGGCCAGGGGGGAGGGATTTTAACGCCGAAGGGGTTGACTTCTCCTTTAATGCTCTCAACACCCCTCTTATACACTCCATGGGATAGAAATATAACAATATCTCTGTCTAAAACATACATACTGATTGGCCTCCTTATTCAAATAATTAAGGTTACTTTATAAGTAGGGTTGCCACCTTTTCTTGAAAAAAATACCGGCCTTCCTATATATTTATATTTTTTCCTATTAATAACATTGGGATCAACCATCAAAAATACCGGCCAAGCCAGTAAAATACCGGCCAGGTGGCAACCCTATTTATAAGTAGGGTTGCCACCTGGCCGGTATTTTACTGGCCTGACCGGTAAAAATGATGGTTGATGCCAATGTTAATAATAGGAAAAAAAACATAAATATATTTTTTTTCCTGAAAAGATGGCAACCCTATTAAAAATAAAAAATGTCAACTTAAAGTATAGGAATTCTAAGCAACTAAATCTCTCTGTAGTTTACCCCAAAACTCCCTTCTATTAAGCCTGAATGCCTGGTACACAGTAAAAAGGTTTTATGATGTAGTCTAACCTGTGCAACCTATAGATAGACCTATATAACCTGTTATGTCAAGGGTATAGTATAACCACACTTGAACATGTATGCCAGTGCATTAGGCTAGAGTGTAATCATAAAACAATGTGTTATATATTGCTATATTGTATATTGAACTCCCAGTAAACTCCACGGATGAGTATCTGTACTTTTTCCATGTACTGTGTTGTTTAGCTGGTATACCATTTGTTTCAAGGCTGGATTATAATGTTATATACATAGAGAGAGAGAGAGAGAGAGAGACTGCATAAGAGAGACTGCATGCAAATAAATTCTTTGGAGCTGTTTTCAGGCAGCTGCCATAAACAATCCTTTTGGCTCTCATCTAGTCCATGAGCCTCCAGCTGTAAAGCCCTGCTTTGGTTACAGCAGCACTGTAGTAGATGTATTTCTTTACTGGATTTACCACTGACATATTGTTATGGTTTCATCTAGGTAGACATCTGTACTGAAGTTACCTCAAGTTCTTAAACATGATGGGAGTGGAGTGCTTGCTGTGACAAGAACTCTGTTCTTCCCAGAAGGATGCAGCAACCTCTTTGGACTTCCAAGATGCAAGAGATTTTGTAAGCGGGCCAGTCAGAACAGCCCCAGGAAGACTGGGAGATTGTGGGCTTGGTCTGGAGGTGCTTTTTACTAACATTCTGCAGTTGCCAAGCAGGACTCTGCTGTGGTTCTTTCAAAACAGGTGTGCCTCTTGGAACCTACTGCTTAAAGCATGGTAGAGAAGCAGCGTTGCCCTCTGCAGAGGGATGGAGTGTACCGCTGGTTTTCAGAGCTGACCTCTTCACAAAGAATTGAGTTCCTTTGTGGACTCCTAGACCTGTGTATACCTCTAGAGCTCCGTTTTTTGGGCTCCTGTCTTGAGGACTTGGCTCGAAAAGATTATCATGCTTTGAGGGACTCTGAGATAAGAGCTAATAATCCTGCTGATCTGGGAAGTCTGACCAACCTAACAGATGAAGTGGTCCGTAGTAAGCTGCTGGTGTCCCTGGCTCTTCTAGCTTCTGATAACCGAGAGGCTGCTGGTGTTTTATGTCGCACTCTAACTCACATTGACTCAATCATAGACAACTATGGTCTGCAGCTCAATGATGGCAGGACAGGGGATGAGTTTTTGTTGCTCTTTAATATGGCCACAAACCACCCTGCATTTAGCTTTCATCAGAAGCAGGTGCTAAGGAAGGAGCTGGCCCACATACAGGCACGGCAAAGTGTTACTAGTGTTGGCCATGCTACAACACCTAATGTCCTGACAGCAACTGTCGCCGCTACCACCACTGTTACCAGCAGTAAGGTATCCTCTGGCTGCTCCAAGGTAATTGAGTGAATTGAACGGGACTAGGCAGTCATTTGTCTTTTCTGCTTTAGCTTTTAGAGACCGTTTTGCTACTGGCTTAAGATCCCTTAAATTTTTTTTTGTAAAAGGGGAACTATTGCAAAAATGAACATTTAATATTAACTTTAGCTTACTGAAATAATAAACTTTCTAAATGCAATCAATCAATTGCAAAATCAATCAATCCTACAAGATCTACTGCATAATTCATCTGACTCCTGCAAGAAGACAGAATAAAGAGAAACAGATACTGAGAGAGGATATGTATATAACTTGATTATTTCAGAAACAATGCAGAATATTTAATTGATTGCATTTAGAAAGTTTCTTACTTGAGTATGAAGAAGCTTCTATAAAAATTGCATTTTTGCTATGGTTCCCCTTTAAATATTCACTCTTTCAGATGGGTTTTGTGTTTCTTGCATAATATTGTGTATATTTTCCTTCTATAATATATTTGACAGAGGTCAAACCAAACGAAGAGGCAATTAGTCGCCAGGCGATAAAATGCCCCCGAATCTCCCCGTCTGGCCTTAGCCTAAATGTTGGACGTCTTCACAAAGGCGTGACATTTTTGTGTGATATTTTTCAGTTTTTATCTTTCTAGCCTTTCTTCTTTTAAAGACGGTACATGTCAATTGCTCAAGTTGTGATGCATAAACATTAGATTTAAAGGAAACCTGTCATGATTGAGTTAACACTAGGAAGGAAATAAAACTTTTAAAACAAACCACATACCCCTATTTATTATGCTCAAATCTCACTAATTCTCAATTTATAATGACTTTTCAAATGTGCATGAGACACTAACTGAAGCCCTGACTTTCCAGAAAGTCAGGAGAGCAAAGCATCATGGGTAGAATCAGTCCTGCAGACTCCTCTCACGATATCACCAGTTTGTGCAGTTGTTAGTGGCTGGAGTAGCCCACACAATCTGAATAGAACAGTAGAAGGTGTTTCAGATAATTCCCATAGAATATCAAGTCCTGGTGTGACATGAGTTATACAGAGCTTGTCTATCATAGAGTTTACTCTGACTAAGCATGAATGAGATTTGGCAGTTTGGCACAGCCCACACACGGAAAACAAAGGGGTGTTTAAACATGGCAGCGCCTATGAAGCCCTTTTTACATGAAGGATATTTTCTAATCCATTTCAGATATAGACAAAAACAGCTGACTAAAGGGTTTAACTAAGGATGGAAAATAAATATTTTACTCGTGTCTCAAGGTGACAGGTCCTCTTTAACTTGTCTGCATGACAGTATCTGTGTGTTTGTTTTCTGAAATTTTAAATTTCAGCCTTTTAGATTAAGCAGTTTGCCTACACCACCTTGTTATCGATATCTGTCACATTAGGCTAATGCGGGGGCTCATCCCAGACTTGGCAATCTGGGTGCAGGCAAGCATGGCAGATTTCGACACTGAAATGCAAGCTCTTGTGTTTTGGTGCTGAAATACTTGCTTATGATTGCACCCATGCCGATGCAAAGGTTCTGGGTGCAGGCAAGGAAAACAGCAGATGGCAGTGGCTGATTCTGGGCCTGCATTTTGATTTGCTTGAGACCTAAATTATATGAACATGGTGGTGATGTAGTAATTCTTTGGAGCCTGTGTGCAGACTGAGGTCCATAAAATGCCTTTGAGGACTTCAGCTGGCTTGTGGGCCTCCAGCTGAACGGCCTTGGTCTAACTCAGTGATCCCCAACCAGTAGCTCGTGAGCAACATATTGCTCTCCAACCCCTTGGATGTTGCTCCCAGTGACCTCAAAGCAGGTGCTTATTTTTTAATTCCAGGCTTGGAGGCAAGTTTGGGTTGTATAAAAGCCAGGTGTACTGCCAAACAGAGCCTCAATGTAGGTTGACAATGTGCATAAGGGCTACTAAATGGCCAATCATAGCACTTATTTGGCACCCCAAGAACATTATTAAAGTGATACTGACACTAAAAAATGAATTTTAACATAGGAATGTACATTAAATGTTACTTATAGGTCATGTTGATCATTTTTTGCTGAGAGGTTTGTTTTTGTATATAATTGTTAGCTGAAATGTCTAAGCCTGACTCTCTGACACTCTGACTTTGCCAACCTAACAGTCCCATCTCAGCCTGTTAGTTACAGTTTCTAATGATAACGGACTTCTGCTGCACAAATATGGCAGCCCCCTCATACAGGAACATGGGGGATCAGACCGGTAATGTAAAAGCATCATACAGTAGCTTTCGAAGCCAGTTATTATAATAGATGTAAAAAAGAGTTTAACTTCAGGTGTCAGTAGCTGTTGCTCCCCAACTCCTTTTACTTCTGAATGTTGCTCATGGGTTCAAAAGGTTTGGGTTCCCTGGTCTAACTCATGTTTGTGTTTGTGGTACTGTGCTGTATGTATCCTATCCTCTTTTGTATTTTATTGAGACCTGCAAAACAATCTGTCTGTGCTTTGAAACAGTGTGCTGTGGGTACTTTTAATTACAAATGCGATTCTATAAGTGAATTCAACAGCTAGTCATAGTTTACCTGATGGGATGTTTGTGAGTTGTATATAGCTGGAGAGAGGATTAATTAAACGGAAAACCAACCAGATACTAAAAAAAATTGCATTATAACCAAATAATGCAAATATTTATTAGTAACTAAAAAAATGATGACTAGCTAATGATGATTGCTGTTTTTGTCTGTCCCTTGTTAGCATTAGAAACTGTAACTAACAGGCTGAGATGGGACAATCAGGTTGGCAAAGTCAGAGAGTCAGGCTTAGGAACTTCAACTAACAATTATGTACAAAAACAAACCTCTCAACATGACCTATAGGTAACATTTAATGTACAATCATATGTTAAAAATTCATTTTTTAGTGTCTGTATCACTTTAAATAGTGTAGCAAAAATTTCCTGCAATTGCTTGTAGTCTTCTGTTAACAGAGCATGAAAGGCATGGCGAGAATTTTCACTAGTGTATGTAGTCAGGACAGCAGTGTAGGGAATAGTAAGGGCAGACACTGCTTTCAATAGCGTTTGCATTTACAAAGTTTCCACTATGAAACATTGTATTCCTTTGTGCATTTGGCAGCAGAATTGCAGTCTTTGTAAGTAAGCACACACACTACTGTAAACACACTCAAGGCACTTTTGGATTAAAGATCTGGGGAAACCCAACTGTACCATCAGTTTTCCAGGAGGCGCTGTCTGTATATTTAAGGGTATACAGTTTCATGGACTGGAATTCTGAAAGGGGATACAGCAGTGAATCCAGTTCTCATTAGCTTTGGTGGAGCAGGCATACATGAAGTCGTATGTTGTTAGAAATATGGCTAAAAATATCACTGTTAATGCCACCATTTGCTGCTTCACTGTGAGGCTGAAGGCACATGGCATTTTCTTCACTGTTGTATATGTGCCAGCGTAGAAGTACTCCAAATTTTTCGAAATGATTCCCTTTTTCTCTGTAATAATAAAACAGTAGCTTGTGCTTGATCCAAACTAAGATATAATTAATCCTTATTGAAAGCAGAACCAGCCTATTGGGTTTATTTAATGTTTACGTGATTTTCTAGTAGACTTAAGACATGAAGATCCAAATTACAGAAAGAGCCCCAGCTCCCAAGCATTCTGGATAACAGGTCCCATACCTGTACCAGTATTGTTAGTTCTCAGGCACAAACTGTGCATTTTTGAGGCTGAGGACCTCCTATCAGGTGGCTCATATTGTAGAGGTAACAGACTTCTTCACCTGCCAAAATAGACATAATATGTGCCCCAGGTGCTTCAATTTTTGTTTTTGTTTTTTTAAAAGCTTTTGATTTTAAATTCTATTAGCCATGTTTGGGAGCACATATATTGAACTGACTTGGGATAGTGCTTGCACTTAAAAATTAGTATATAGCTGGGTGGGTAATGTATTTATACATTGTTTCATTTATATTCGAAGGCACTATTAAATGAATTATTCACTAGAGAGTGATGTTCTGAGACAATTTGCAATTGGTTTTTGATTATTTGAGGTTTTTGAGTTATATAGCTTTTGCTTCTTCATTTATATAGTATGAGATTTCAGCATTCTGGTTGCTAAGTTACAAATTACCCTAGCAACCTTACATTTATTTGAATAAGAGATTGGTATTTGAAAAGGAGAGGGATTGTCTGAAACAGTAATAATACGGTTAAGCAACCAGTTATCCAGAATGCTCGGGACCTGGGGTTTTTACAAATATTTCTGTAGTTTGGATCTTCATACCTTATAGTGATACTGACACAAAAAAATGAATTTTAACATATGAATGTACATTAAGGGGCAAATTTACTATAATTCCCTAAAAATCCCTCGAATACCCTCAAAATTAAATAAGCATTCAACTATCAAATGCTTATTGAATAGTTTTAGGCTATCTTTTTCCTCGATATTCGATTTCTCGATGAAATCGTATGATCGAATACCGGTCGTTCGATTTCACGAAAAAAATTGTACTTTTTCCTTCTAGGACTCGAAAAATTTGTACGATTCGCACTATCGAGGCGTTCGATCGTACGAATGGTATCCGAGCAGGTGTTTGCAAAAGAAGCCTATGGGGGGATTCCCATAGGCTTCTATTGCAATTCGGTAGGTTCAACCTGGCAAAGTAGGCAGTCGAATAAAATTTTAAAGTTAAAGTCCTTTGATCAAATGGTCGAATGATTGAATATTCGATCATAAAATTTTTCGGTATTCGATGATCGAAGTGGCCAAATTTGCATATTCGAGCTTCCGAAAAAATCTTCGATCCATTCACGGGAATTATGTAATTTGCCTCTAAATGTTACCTATAGGTCATGTTGATCATTTTTTGCTGAGAGGTTTGTTTTTGTATATAACCTCCCCCATAGGTCCCCTCCCTCTTCCCCCCCCGGCCTACCCCTCTGTGTAAGTCCCCTCCAGCGACGTTCACAGGGGCCATCTTTTCTTCAAACCGCTTCTTTGTGGATTCGGCGGCGGCACATGCGCAGTAGGACGCTGTCACACTGGTACTACTGCGCATGCACACAAAGTTCACGAAGTTCAATCGGCGAACTTTGGGGGGAGAGGTAGGCCGGGGGGGTGGGGGCGAGGGCTTAGCGCCTGGGGGGCTAGATTCCCCTTTAAGTCTACTATAAAATCATGTAAACATTAAATAAACACGGTTGGCTGATTAATTATATCTTAGTTTGGATCAAGTACAAGGTACAAGGAAGTACATTTAAACATTTTAGATTATTTGATAATAATAATGAAGTCTATGGGAGATGGTCTTTTTCGTAATTCAGAGCTTTCTGGATAACAGATCCCATACCGGTACATGAATGTTAATTGGAAGCCACAGTATATGTACTGTGTTCAAGTTTTTCTACACATATGTGGAAATCATTGTTGGAAATAATATTGTAAACCCTGAATAAAAAATGTATTGGAAGAGACCTGAATAGAAAGATCAAAAGTAGCTTTAACAATAACATTGGCGCTTTACACGTGTAGGTGACCCCGTTTGAAAAAGGCAAAAAGAGTCAGAGGAAAGCAAAAAAGAAAAAAAACAAAGGCCTATTGAAAAGCTGATTAGAATTGGCCATTCAATAACATACTAAAAGTTAACTTAAAGTGAACCACCACTTTAACGCACTCAGATATGTTTACATCGGCTTTTCAGGCATTTTTCTGTTATTTGTAAAAGTATTTGGAGTTACCAGGGTGCAGCTGGTTTTTGCGGGTAACCCGTGGGTACCCGACCCGCTGCAGGACTCTAGCCTGCACCAGTTTCCCCATTGTATTTTTATATGTATTGCATGTTCCACTATGGATTAAAGTCAGCTTTTAGAATTGATACAGTAGTTGCTAATATTCCATAGATGCTGCTGAGAAATGTATCAACTAATGTAGCAAAGTGTAACAGTTCAGAATCTGCACCTGAATCACTGGGCTACAGACTGAAACACTAGAGACAGGAACATTAAACTTTAATTCTTATATTTTGCTGCCTGTCAGTCATTCAAGCCACAACCCGGTTACCAGGGTAAACTGGACCCTAGCAACCTATTTGATTAAAGGACCAGTAAAGTGTTATAGTAAAGAATAATGTAGTGTTGCCCTGCACTGGTAAAACTAGTGTGTTTATTTCAGAAACACAACTGTAGTTTATAAAAAACAGCTGTTTTTTAGCAGTGGGGGCAGCCATTTATGGACAGGACACAGGAGATAATAGATAAGCTATGTCGAATCCTATTGTATACTTCAGAGCGTATCTGCTGTGTATCCTGTGCCTTTTCTCCTTTTTCATCTGAATGGCTGCCCTCATGGCTACATAGCAGCTTTTTTATATAAACTATAGTTGTGTTTCTGAAGGAAACGTAGAACTTTTACCAGTGTTTACATATTTTAACTACTTAGACACTTTGATTTAATTTATTGGTGTTACTGTTCCTTTAAATTCCAAACTAGAGAGCTGTAGAACAAAAAGCTAAATATATCCCAAACCATAACAATTAAAAAAACAATTGAAAATTGTATAAAAATGTGGATGTCTACATCATGAACTAGAAGTCCCTTAACTAAAAGTGCTGCTTCTGATTAAAGGAGAACTAAACCCTAAAAATGAATATGGCTGAAAATGCCTTTTTTATATACTGAACTGATTGCACCAGCCTAAAGTTTCAGCTTGTCAATAGCAGCAATGATCCAGGATTTCAAACTTGTCACAGGGGGTCACCATCTTGGAAAGTATCTGTGACACTCACATGCTCAGTGGGCTCTGAGCAGCTGTTGAGAAGCTAAGCTTAGGGGTTGTTGCAAATTATCAAGCAGAAAAAGAGGTTGGTCTGTAATACTGTATAAGCTGATGCTACAGGGCTAATTATTAAATTCTGATGTTACTAGCACTAGTTTCTGTGCTGCCATCCATATTAATTACTAATAATCTTTATATTATGACATTTTTGTTTGATGTGTACTGTATATTAAGCTCAGTAAGTGACAGCAGCACAGAGCATTTGCAGGGAATCAGCAGAAAAGAAGATGGGGAGATACCGGGGCACCTTTGGAGACACAGATCTTTACTGCTAAAGGATTTGTGGTTGCCTTGGGCTGGTACAGAAACCTTAAACATAATGTACAACATTTTTAGCCTACGTCTTTAGTTTCTTTCCTTGTCCTTTAGGCTTAGGCCAGAAGGGGAGATTCGGGGGAGATCTGTCACTTGGCGACTTCTCGCCGCGAGTTCTCGCCCCGAATCTCCCCGAATAGCTAGGCACCGCTGCGCACCGGCGAGGCTTAAAGTCGCCGGCGCTTGTTCACACGGAGCGGCGCGATTTTTAAAAAATTGCGCCGCTCCGTGTGAATAAGTGCAGGCGACTTTAAGTCTCACCGGTGCGCAGCGGGGCCTAGCTATTCGGGGAGATTCGGGGGCGAGAACTCGCGGCGAGAAGTCGCCAGGCAACAGATCTCCCCTGAATCTCCCCGTCTGGCCTTTGCCTTAAGCTATAGGAAATGTATAATAAATAAAGCCTGTTCTTCAATATATACAACCCATTTCTTTTTTGTCTGGACTAATTTAAAATGCATAGCTCAGAGAGGTCTAGCTATACTGTAAATAATTGTAAAAACACTTGTACTGACTTGTTCTAGTATGTAAAAACTTTTAGTTAACAGATAGTAGTGTAGTAGTGTAGCTTTGGGTTTCAAACGAACATACAAAACAAGACTATTGAAATCAAGGTTATTTTCTAGCACATTCATACATTGGTATAATGCAGGTTTATAATTTTATCAGTAGCTATAGTAAGTGTTTAAAGCGATACTGACTGTACAAGGAAAATCACGTGCACACCCAAGCCCTTCAATTAGATTTTTACCCCAATACACAATGGAACAAAAGATAAGTACCGGCACAAAGGTCACCTGACAAAGCGGGAATGCCCCCGAAAGGTTGTGACGCCAAATAAACACGTAAGGTGCTTATCCTCTGCCTGAAATCGCCCTGAGTGCCGGTATCTTTCGTTAAAACGATACTGACACCATACATTTTTTTTTTTCAATCTATCATAATATTGCCTTTGAAAGTTACTTGTAACTTTGCCATGAAGTATTTGCACAATTCTTTTACATTACCTGTCTGATGCCCCATGTTCCTGTATGAGGGGTCTGCCATATTTGTGCAGCAGGAGTCCATTAGCATTAGAAACTCTAACGGGCTGAGATGGGACAGTCATGATGGCAAAACAGTCAAGTTTAGAAACTAACAATTACAAAAACAAACCTCTCGGCAAAAAACATCAACATGACCTATAGGTAACTTTCAATGTTCATTTATATTTCAAAAATTAGTTTTTTAGAGTTGCCATCACTCTCAAACCACACAGTTGTTTCCAAGGTTAGATGAGGCTTCAGGAACATGCATTTTTCAAATGATTTCTTTTGGATCAGTCTTTACATGGACTTTTTATGCCAGTGGCGTATTTGCATGCGAGAGTTTTTTTTTTTTACTTTTAGGGTAAGGGCACACCTGGCGATTCTGGGAGATTCGTCGCCAGGCAACTAATCGCCTCTTCTTTGGGGCGACTAATCTCCCTGAACCGATTCCCCCTGTCTTGTGCTGGCTATATTGAAAAGTCTGTGGCATGAGACGTGTTGCTTCATTATCCAAAGTCGCCTGTAGTTTCGTCATGAGGCTATTTCGGGTGACTTTGTAAAACGAAGCGGTGCATGTCATGCCGCAGGCGACTTTTCATTATAGCAGTTACGGGGAGATTAGTTGCCCCAAAAAAGAGACGATTAGTCGCCTGGTGGCTAATCTCCCAGAGTTGCCAGGCATGACCTTGCCCTTAAGGTCTGACTCCACCTCTGAGCATGCACTTGTACTAAAAGTTGCAGCTGAATACATCCTTGACTATGGTATCCGTTATCTGGAAACCCCTTATCCAGAAAGCTTCGAATTATGGAAAGGCCGTCTTTCATAATCCAACATTTTTTAAATGATTTCCTTTTTCCCTGTAATAATAAAACAGTAGATTGTAATTGATCCAAACTAAGATATAATTGTTTATGCTTCCACAAAGGATGTCTTTTGGATTTATTTAATGTTTACATGATTTTTTTTTTAGTAGACTTAAAATGTGAAGATCTAAATTATGGAAAGCCCCTTTTTCTGGAAACCCCCAGGTCCCAAACATACTGGATAACAGATCCCATACATGTACAAGTGAATGGATGCTACAGATATGGCAGATATCCCTTTTGTAAATGAAAGGTGCAACCTGGAGTTTTATCATTAGACAATTTGTCGTACTGCAGGAACACCCTTGTAATCAAGATCTTAATGCATATTTTTATTTAACATCCTCACCTGTATTGATTCATCTGTTTTCTTCTTTTTCAGAGCACACTAAGAACCGATGCACCTATAACCAGCGTTGGTAACAGTTTAGCAAATGCACTTAACACATCAGCACATTCCATAGAAGAATCATTATCTAAACGACCTTCGGGGAAACACTCCAAAGGTACGCTTATTTTGAAATAAAATAAAGGATCACTTTGCCATCTTCAATTTTTCTTTTCTATTTCTCTATTATATTTATTAAAGGAATAAGGTAAATGGGTTTTTTTCACATTGTATTTTCTAGCTTCAAACGGATTCAGCCTTGCATGACATTCCCTTGTTTATTGGCCTTAGTTATGCCCCTATGTAGAATTACAAGAGTCCCCTAATAGAGCATTATACAGCTACTGGATCTATCATCCTGATAAGGGATCTTTCCATCACCATACCTTACATCTGCCACAACATTTAAATATGAAGGAAGCACAATAGGGTTGTTTTGCGTCCAATAAGGATTAAATATATTAACTGGGATCAAATAAAGTACTTTTATATTATTATTACAGAGAAAACGGAAATAATGTTTAAAAATCTGAATTGTGTGATTAAAATGGAGATTATGGTAAATTGCCTTCAGTATTTTGGAGCTTTCTGGATAACTAAGGTCCAGCATAAAGGATCCTATACAGGTATGGGATCCATTGTCCATAACATGTTAACTAGAAAGCTCAGAATTAGGGAAAGTCTCCCATTTTTTTAATTTTATCCAAATAATCTAAATTTAAAAAAGATTATATTCTTTTTCTCTGTAATAATAAAACAGCACCTTTACTCGACCCCAACTAAGATATAATTTATCCTTATTGGAAGCAGGTCCTACCTGTTGGGTTCATTTCATGTTTATATGATTTTCTAGTATACGTAATGTATGAAGATCCAAATAACAGAAAGATCTGTTATCTGGAAAACCACAGATCCAGAGTATTCTGGATTACAGAATTATGGATTAGGGAAAGGCTGTCTCCCATTGACTCCATTTTATCCAAATAATCCAAATTTTAAAAAATGATTTCCCTTTTCTCTGTATTAATAAAACAGTACTTTTACTTGACCCCAACTAAGATATAATTAATCCTTATTGGAAGCAGGATCAGCCTGTTGGGACCAGCCCCAGATCCAGAGTATTCTGGATTACAGGTCTCTTACCATTCCAGGTATTAGATTTTAAAAACAATATGCTTTATGGCTTTTCTTTATTGGAGCAAGATGACTCCCATATCCGAGGGACCCCTAGTTCATCCAAATGAATACTTTTATGAAGAATCATATTGTTCAGATTGTTGTTTGGCCTCACAAAACAATATTGTAGGACTGCAGCAATAATTTCAATTTGAGCCAAGAAATAAATTATGCAATGCAATGTAATGTGGGTTGACCTCTGGGAAATCTCCAGGGTGCCTTGGTTAGTTAAATACAGACTAGCCAAAACCTGGGACTTTGTTTTCTTACCATCAAAATGTTGTTCATTGTATGCACCTGAATAATTCATGGATAAAGGCAAAATTAATACTGTTTACTATGGTTGATTGTTTGGAATGGGTTTTCAATTTGAATGCTCACAAGCCTCTTATTGATTTACATTTAAGATACATATTAAATAAATTGTATTTACATAATTGCTATTTTTTGTTCTACAGAAGTGAATATAAGCATTGCTTATTCACTCACAAGCTCTGTTATCTGATCTCAACACTTTGGTGTTTTATCATCAGATAAAGTTTTCATGCCAAGGCATGCTGTCCTAACAGCTGTTGCTCATGTCTTCTTTTAGTTTGATCTAGCTGCATCCAGTGTCAGATTGCTGAGTTGTTCTGAACATAAAGATATGTACTGGGTAAATACTTAGATTGCTGTGGTATGGGAGGGACATTAAAGGGATAGTGTCATCGGAAAAAATGTTGTCTCAAAATGCATCAGTTAATAGTGCTACTCCACAAGAATTCTGCACTGAAATCCATTTCTCAAAATAGCAAACATTTTTTTTTTATATTTAATTTTGAAATCTGACATGGGGCTAGACATATTGGCAATTTCCCAGCTGCCCCTGGTCATGTGACTCATACCAGCACTTTAGGAGGAAACTGCTTTCTGGAAGACTGTTGTTTTTCCTTCTCAATTTAAATGAATGGAATGCAGTGGGACATGGGGTTTTACTATTGAGAGCTGTTCTTAGATCTACCAGGCAGTTGTTATCTTGTGTTAGGGAGCTGCTATCTGGTTACCTTCCCATTGTTCTGTTGTAAAGGCCCCCATACACGGGCCAATAAAAGCTGCCGACAGACCAAGTCGGCATCTTATTGGCCCGTGTGTGGGGCCAACCAACGGGCTTCCCGGATCGAAATCTGGCCGAGAGTTGGCCATATCTCGATCGGGCAGGTTAAAAAACCTAGTCGGATCGCGGGCGCATCTCTGCGTGTATACAGTGCCGTGATCTGACCGCCCATATCGCCTCCATTCGGATCTGATCGTTGGCAATATCGGAGCGGATCTCCCTGTCCCACTGTGACTCCTTCACCTTCTGTTACATTGAGAAGGAAAAACAACAGCCTGCCAGAAAGTAGTTCCCTCCTAAAGTGCTGGCACAAGTCACATGACATGGGGCAGCTGGGAAATTGACAGTATGTCATGTCCCATGTCAGATTTCAAAATTGAATAAAAAAAAATGTTCTTTGAGAAATGGATTTTAGTGCAGAAGTCTGCTGGAGCAGCACTATTAACTGATGTGTTTTGACAGTATTTTTTCATAAATAAAATGTATCGTATTCAGGCTCCAGAACATTTGTATTATGGGATTTTAAGATGCCATAATTTTCTTTCTAACATCAGTTGCAGTAATTCTGCTCATTCAGCTCTGTCTTTCTGACTTTAACATCTTTAATACAAGTAAAATGCCAAGTGGTATTCTAAAATTTTAAACCTCACACCTGGGACAAAAATATAAAGCTAATGTGTAGAAAAATGCTTTGGCACCAGAGTTTTTGATGACATAATGGGTGAAATATTTCCCCCACAAGAGGTATTGGCCCACACTCCATATAGAGGGACTGAATTTTAATAAGCCAATCTAAAAGCCCCCCCTGTGGAGTCCACTGACCATATTGGGTATGTCCCATTTTCCATTACCATAATGGTATTCTGTCCCATTAGGGCCATGTCCGTTGAACAAAATGGCATGGATTGCTGTGTAGCTTCCCAGTGATGGTAGTAGAGATTGTCACAAATAGCCCTGTGAATCTGTGATTATATTCTAGTATCTATTTGTGCTACAAGCAGAACAGTTTTTTTATGTCTCCTATTGTATCAATGAGTGAACATTGGACAATGCAAACAAATTAGCTTTTATTGAAGCAGAATCAATGGCAAAATAGATTTAGTTACTGACTACAGTGCTTACATTTCTATGTTTGGGGCCTTTGAGTTCATGTTCAATGAGTCCTAGAAAACCTTTCTATGTCTTTATCTCTTAGGGGCAGATTAACTAAGCTCGGGTGAAGGATTCGAATGCAAAGCTACGATTCTTTTTCGTGAAATCGGACGTTTATTTCTATTTTTTTCGTGAAATCAGATGATCGATATTCAATCGTTTCATATAGCGAATAGCGGTAAAATCCTACAAATTCGATTTGGTCTTTTTACTTTGTGAAAATTTCGAGGGTCAAATTTGAGGGTTTTTAACCCTCGAAATTCGACCCTTGATAAATCTCCCCCTTGTTATATCCTAGTAAGTCTTCATATCGGATTTCCAAAATAATTCTGTTAATTAATGAAAATTCATACTGAATTGTTAGAAAAGTATGCTGATTTTGGAGCTGTGGGATATTTGGTTTTTATTTCCCCTTGAAAACACATTATACATTATCATTTTCGTTCTGTATAGTAACTTTGCAGTACTGTAGTTCCATAGAATGCCAGCATAGCATAGCCACAGAGCCCGAGGTCAGAATAGGATCAAACATATGTTTCCAGCATACTGTCTGGCTTGCAAAAACCCCACACCAGAGTGTTTAGCATTTTATGTTATGGCTGTACATCATGTATACTAGGGGTGGTAACTTTAGACTTTGGCATCTACTTTCTGCTTGTGCTGAGTGTATGAGAGACACTATAAAAAGTGGATATTTGTGTGTGAGGCTGTTGACATTTATGAACTGTATTTTGTTAGTCCTTGCTGATACTAATCCAGCACCTATTGTATTTCTTAAAGGGATCCTGTCTTGGGAAATTTTTTTTTCAAAATGCATCAGTTAATAGTGCTGTTCCAGAGGAATTCTGCACTGAAATCAATTTCTCGAAAGAGCAAACAGATTTTTTTATATTTCATTTTGAAATCTGACATGGGGCTAGACATTTTGTAAAATTCCCAGCTGCCCCAAGTCATGTGACTTGTGCTCTGATAAACTTCAATCACTCTTGACTGCTGTACTGCAAGTTGGAGTGATATCACCCCCTCCCTTTCCCCCACCCAGCATCATAACAAAAGAACAATGAGAAGGTAACCAGATAACGGCTCCCTAACTCAAGATAACAGCTGCCTGGTAGATCTAAGAACAGCACTCAATAGTAAAACCCATGTCCCACTGCGTACTATTCAGTTACATTGAGAAGGAAAAACAACAGCCTGCCAGAAAGCAGTTCCCTCTTAAAGTGCTGGCACAAGTCACATGACCTGGGGCAGCTAGGAAATTGACAAAATGGCTAGCCCCATGTCAAATTTTCAAAACTGAATAAAAAAAAAATTTGTTTGCTCTAGTCTAAGTCTACTGGAGCTGCACTATTAACTAATGCGTTTTATAAAAAAAATGTTTTCCCATGACCGTTTCCCTTTAAAGGTGTCATTTATTCTGTTTAGGTAAATGTCAATTTCTAGGGGGAAAAAAAAGAGCATGGCATGAGCAGGGGCATATCATTTGTGGGGAAGGCTAATTTACAAGCACGGTTACAATTGCAACACATTAAAATGGATGCAAAATTTAACTTGGCTTGAAACATAAGTTATTTGTTTTGTGCATCTTAGTTCAGGGGTCCCCAACTACTGGGCCGCAGACAGTCCTGAACTGTCCCACCTCGACCTCCCCCCTCCGACTTCACCCGCACCCCAGTTCTTACAAAAATGTTTGCCTTGACACCGGGCCAAAAAAGGTTGGGGACCTCTGTCAGAGTTCAACTCTTTAGTACTTGCCCGGCCTCCTCTGATGAACACTAAAACTATGGCCAGCATGTTTGTGGAGGTAGTTCCAGAGTTCAGATTGTGAGTTGTGTCACTATTCACTACCGATTTGCAGAAGGTAAATTGCTAAATGATGCTGTTATTAATACTAACCACATTGGTTAACCTGAGGTGACAACGTTTCTAATCTCTTACTGTGGAATTTTGGGGGAAGATTTTTGTCCAAAACATATGCTTTTTGCACTGCAGTATTTGCACATTTGTAAATTTGCCATTCCTGCTTCTACTGCTGAACAGGGCGATAGCTTTTCTAATGTAGAGATTGGAAAGCATATGATGTGCACTGTTATTTAGCATATTGTAGGCTCATTAATAAATGTGCCGTCTCTATTAAATCAGCATATTGCTGAATGAGGAAAGAGGTATGTGGACCTTTGGGTATTGCACATAACTCTTGCTACAATGTTTTGTTTAGCACAGCACCGTATGTTGAATTGTTGCACAAATACCTACGTCTGCCTCACAAATACAGTGCTGGCTGCATTCAACAACACTTCTGCATCATCGGTGTTGGTGCAAAAGGGCAGTTTGGCTATTTGAAAACAAAGAAAACATTGGCGCTAATTTCCCTTTACTATTCAGGATGTACATTTTTTTGGTCTGGATCTTGTTTAACCGCATTTATTTTGTCAGCCTTAAAAACAGCTGAATAATAACATCTGGTTTCCAAATTGTGTTATCCTTACGGCATAGTGAATCATTACAGTATGGGACGAAATTGTTTTGTAGCTCAGCGCCATTTTTAAAATGAAATAATTTACTGGCACCATGCGACATTAGCTGACTTTTTCTCGGCGTGTATTGATTTGAAATCATTTTGTGTATGAACTTTCTCACAATCAACCCTTTCCCTGATTTCAAAGATGTTATTCTGGCCACACATAAAGTAGCATCACCAGCCAACATATATTTTCCAGACCAAGTCAGCAACAGCCCATGTATATATGGCTGAAATGATTGCTTGTCAGGTATCTATCGGACAGGTTTTAAAATCCTGTTTGCAAAAAGCTTTGATCCATTGATGTAGTCCTTTAAAAAAATAGAATATCTATCCTTGCACGGCCAGCTTTATATTCCATTCCTTATTGCTATAATCACAATAATTGTCTGCTCACTACTCTCTGTTTTTTTCAGTATTTTGGTTTATTCTAGTTGTACTGATAAATATCAATCTCTTCTGACATGACTTCATATATGCATTTTTAAAACTTTTTATTTACAGCACAGTGAGGTATTTTATTTGTCAGTAAGCTTGGTAAAGCCATGAAAATACATCGAGGAATGCACGTTACATCCATCCTATATAGTAGTTCCCATACATGGTGCTGCCGATTATTTATATATAAGTAACTTCAAATAGTACTAAACTATATGCCAGTATGGTATCTGTTATCCAGAAACCAGTTATCCAGAAAATTCTGAATTACAGAGAGGCTGTCTCCCATAGACTCCCATTATAATCACTTGATCCAAACAAAGATATAATTAATCCTTATTGGAAGCAAAACCAGCATTTTGGGTTTATTTAATGTTTACATGATTTTATAGTAGACTTAAGGTATGACTAGCCAAATTATGGAAAGATCCGGAAAGCCCTAGGCCTGAGCATTCTGGATAACATACTTGTATCAAATAAACGTGATATACTTAGAAGAGAACAGTTGGGAAAAAAAAGAGAGAGGAAAGTGGAAAGATAGAATAGTTGAATTTAGAAATTTATCATGTACTGTCTCTTTAAAAATTCAACTTTGACCATTCACCATCTAAAACCTGCTGAATCACTGTTTTAGCCTATGGGGGACCTCCTAGAACCTATTTGGAATCAATTAGTGGATTTTTTAGTCAAGCACAACTATATTCTAAATGTAAGCATTATTAGGAAAAATCTGTGTATGTTTGCAAGATAAACCACCAGACATACCATCAAATAATCTGAAGAATTGACAGGGTCACTTTACTAGCAAATATTCCAGCTCAGCCAATCTCAGGTGTGACTGACGGTAACAGCACATTATTCAACGAGAGGACAAAAAGTCACTAGATTTGCCTTCACTTATTTAAAAAAAAAAAAAAAAGTACAGCTACACTTAGATTTTCCCCCCCTGTTTTACTGTTTAGGAAAACAAGGTTTTTCAACAATCTAGGAAACAAGATATTCCAACAAGTCTCAGTGGGACCTGGATGTGTATAATCTGTGTCAGGCCCTTGACACTAACACTCTGTTTTCTGTGTCAGTTACACAGTTGTGGGATACTGTAATGGGAAAACATGTTTTTTTTCCCAAAATACATCATTTAATAGTGCCAGTAGACTTCTGCACTGAAATCCATTTCTCAAAAGAACAAACAGATTTTTTTTATTCAGTTTTGAAATCTGACATGGGGCTAGACATTTTGTCAATTTCCCAGCTGCCCCTGGTCATGTGACTTCACTTGACTTGTGACTTGTGCCAGTACTTTGGTCATGTGACTTGTGCCAGTACTTTAGGAGGGAACTGCTTTCTGGCAGGGTGTTGTTTTTCTTGCTCAATGTACCTGAATGGAATGCAGTGGGACATGAGTTTTTACTATTGAGTGCTGTTCTCAGATCTACCAAGCAGCTGCTATCTTGTGTTAGGGAGCTGCTATTTTGTGCTACCTTCCCATTTTTCTGTTGTTAGGCTGCTGGTGGGGAAAAAGGGAGGGGGTGATATCAATCCAATTTGCAGTAAAGCAGTAAAGAGTGATTGAAGTTTATCAGAGCACAAGTCACATGACTTGGGGCAGCTGGGAAATTGACAGTATGTATAGCCCCATGTCAGATTTCAAAATGAAATATAAAAAAAAATCTGCTTGCTCTTTTTAGAAATGGATTTCAATGCAGAATTCTGATGCGTTTTGAAGAAAAAAATTCCCATGACAGTATCCCTTTAAACCATGGGCATTTTGTTAAAGGACAAGGAAAGAAAGTGACACTGGTGTTGGCAAATTGTTAAAGGGATACTGTCATGGGAAAACATGTTTTTTTTTTTTTTTTCAAAACACATCAGTGTATAGTGCTACTTCTGCACTGGATCAATTTCTCAAAAGTGCAAATAGATTTTTTTTTATATTCAATTTTGAAATCTGACATGAGGCTAGACATATTGTCAGTTTCCCAGCTGGCCCCAGTCAAGTGATATCACCCCCTCCCTTTTCCCCCCCCACCCCATCAGCCTAACAAAAGAACAATGGGATGGTAACCATATATCCACTCCCTAAAAAGATAACCGCTCCCTGGTAGATCTAAGAACAGCACTTCGGAGCCCACTGAGACTGATTCAGTTACATTAACTAGGAGAAATAACAGCCTTCCAGAAAGTAGCTCCATCCAAATGTGCAGGCACAAGTCACAACCATGTGTTACCCAGGGTTGGTTGCTGTAACCCTAGCTTTCCTTCAGTATGCAAAGCTATATTCATTATACATAAGACATCAAAAACGATACAATTATATATACATAGAAACAGATGAAATCATAAACCATTTCCTTGGAACATTTTGTATCAACTTTTCTTAAGAATTATTCTTGTGTCTTCTTCATTGTTTGCAATGCTCTAATGGGAAAACTACAGTGCATGATTATTCGAGTGAGATCATAAAAAAAGAAAAGCTCGGGAAATTGCTTTTCAGTTCTTGGAAAATCTTCGTGATGTCGTCTTCCTCAGCAGCCCCAGGATCGCCCCTGCCTGCACTGGTAAAACTGATCAATTTTCTTTAGAAACTCCAATTTTCTGTTTATCAACAAAATTTTGTGTAGCAGTTGAGGCAAATGGCACAGTTTCATTAGCAGATAACAGATAAACTCTGTAGCATACTATTATATTCTACAGCACTTCTCTACTATGGTACCTGAGCCTTTTCTACTTTGAATGGCTTCCCCCCATGGCTACACAGCACCTTATTTATATACTATTATAGTAGTGCATCTGAAGCAAAAGCACCAGTTTCACCATTGAGTGCAGGAAAAGAAAGGACCAAGATGACTGCTCTCACTATCTGTGCATATCGTAATTTCCTCTTTGGAAGTCATCGGGTACAGGTCAAGGGCCAAGGGTGAATTATAATGGCACTTTTTTTAAATGATGGTATCTTTAGTCCAGATGAGTTTTTTTTTGGGGGGGGGGGGGGGCAAAGCTAAAATGAACACTAACAGCCCTGTGGCAAGGAGCGCCGCACATGCTACACACACGGGGTGGCAATGGAGGTACTTATTTAAGTTATTACACATGTAGCATACTACATTAAAAGCTCTCTAAGGGATCTTGGAGAGATTAATTTGATAGTTATAGGGATGAATGGCTTTGAGAACTAGACTGATTTTGATTGCCAGAGATGAGGTGGGTAAGAAAAAAAAGGCTTTCACATTAGCTGGGACAGCCGAATCATTTATAAGGTACAAGGAGGCCAATAAATCATGCAAAAAATCAGGCAAGCTAAAATCGATATGAAAAAGGATATTGCAGAAAGCAGTAATAAGAATCCCAAATTATTTTTTAAATATGTTAATAGTAAATAAAAAATGAAGCAGGAAGTGGTAGGACCTTTATTATCAGAGGGGGTCAGCTGGTTCATGAGAACAAGCAAAAAGCTCAGATTCACAAATGAGGAACCAGCTAATGAAGTTTTCCTTATTAATTGTCCCTATTCTAATAATACAGCTAATGATGCATGGTTCACACATGATGAAATTCAAAAGAGACTAGAACATGTTAAAACAAAGGTCCAGGGCCGATGGGATTCATCCCAGGGTAATTAATGAGCTTAGCTCTGTGATTGCCAAACCTCTCTACTTAATTTTTCAGGATTCATTGAGGTCTGGCATGGTGCCGAGAGACTGGCGAATTGCTAATGTGGTGCTGCTATTCATAAAGGGATCATGTTCTCAGCCTCAAAATGATAGGCTAGTTAGTCTGACTTTGGTGGTAGGAAAGCTTTTCGAAGGATTAATAAAGGATAGGTGTGATGAAAACATACCCTGGTGGGTCGCTCCTCTTCTGTATTGCCGGCTTCTTCCTAGTGTGCGCGGTCCGCAATTCCATTTTTTATAGGCACGTGCGCACTGACATTATTCAAATTCAAATATATTTAAAGGGACATTTGGTATTAGATCTTTGCCTGTGAGAGGTTTTGTACCTATCCAGCTTGCTATTCTGATCCTGATTATTGTGTTTGACCTTGCCTGGCTTTGACTATTCTGATATCTGTATCCTGACCTGTACCTGTTATCTGACTACAGATTCTTTGTCATCTGATTGATTACCCGGTTTTGACCCTTGCCTGCCTGACGATCCTAGCTATCTGTCTGTCTCGACCCAGCCTGTCTGACCACGAATCTGCCTACTCCTGACTGTACAGTGACCTTTGGCCTTACTGACTTCAGTCATGCCCCTCTACCTATCCAGAACCTTTCCCTTGCACTCCTCGTTTAAGTCCATGTGGCATCTGAGTAGCTAAGGGCTCCTCCCGAAGCCAAAGGCGGTCACACTACTGGTGAAGCACAAGCCTAGACCAGGGTGCTTGGTATTGGTTCTGGTGTTGGGTGCCGACCATAACAATAGGATACTGGACTTCATAGCAAATAACAATACTATGAGTTTGTGCCAGCTTGGTTTTATGTGTAATAGATCTTGCCAGACTAACTTAATTTATTTTTATGAGACGGTAAGCAGAGATTCTGGGATAGCAGTGGATGTGATCTACTTAGACTTCGTTAAAGCATTGGATACAGTGCCACACAGAAGGTTACTGGTTAAATTAAGGAATGTTGGCCTGGAACAAAGTATTTGTACCTGGATAGAGAACTGGCTAAAAGATAGACTACAAAGAGTGGTGGTAAATGGAACATTTTCTAATTGGACCAGTGTTGTTAGTGGGGTACCGCAAGGGCTCTGTACTGGGTCCCTTGCTTTTCTACTTGTTTATTAATGAACTGGAGGTGGGCATTGAAAGTACGATTTCTGCAGATGATGCTAAACTGTGCAGAGCTATAGGTTCCATGCAGGATGCTGCCACTTTGCAGAGTCATTTGTCTAAGTTGGGAAACTGGGCAGCAATCTGGAAAATGAGGTTCAGTGTTGATAAATGCAAAAATAATATAAATGCAAGTTATACACTAAATGGCAGTGTGTTGGGAGTTTACTTAAATGAGAAGGATCTTGGGGTTTTTATAGATAATAAGTTGTCTAATTCAGTGTCATTCTGTAGCTACTAAAGCAAATAAAGTTTTGTCTTGCATTAAAAAGGGCATAAACTCAAGGGATGAAAACATTATACCTCTTTATAGATCCCTAGTAAGACCTCATTTGGAATATGCAGTGCAGTTTTGGACTCCAGTCCTTAGGAGGGATGTCAATGAGCTGGAGAGAGTGCAGAGACACGCAACTAAACTGGTTAGGCAGGGATCAACCTTTTGAACCCGTGAGCAACATTCTGAAATAAAAGTAGTTGGGGAGCAACACTAACATGAAAAATATTACTGGGGTGCCAAATAAAAGCTATGATTGGCTATTCGGTAGCCGCTATGTGGACTGTCGACCTACATTGAGGCTCTGTTTAGCAGTACACCTTTTTTTTATGCAACCAAAACTTGCCTCCAAGCCTAAAATTCAAGAATAAGCACCTGCTTTGAGGCCACTGGGAGTAACATCCAAGGGATTGGAGAGTAACATGTTGCGCACGAGCTACTGGTTGGGGATCACTGGGTTAGAGGGATGGAAGCAGGGCCGGAACTAGGGGTAGGCAGAGTAGGCATGTGCCTAGGGCGCAAAGCTTTGGGGGCGCCAGGCACGTACCTTTCACTGCTGCCTACACCTTAATCTGGCATAGTGAGTTGCGCTTGTCAGCAGTCCTGCGCCTGTGAAGGGAGGGGGAGAGCGTGAAGGGAGGGGGAGAGCGTCCCTGAAGTAGCGCGCCTGTTTGAGCGCGTGCGCATGCGCGCGCATAAGTGAAGGGAGAGAGTCCCTGAAGCAGCCAGTCAGCACGCATATGCGCGCATCTCCTGTAAGCCTGGTTGAGGGGGGCGCCTCGGCTGGATGGGTTGCCTCGGGTGGCCGCTCGGCCTGGCCCGGCCCTGGATGGAAGACTTAAATTATGTGGGTAGACTGTCCAGGTTGGGGTTGTTTGCCCTGGAAAAAAGGTGCTTGCGAGGGGACATGATTACACTTTACAAATACATTACAGCACATTATAGACAAATATCAGGGGACCTTTTTACCCATAAAGAGGATCACCAGAGGCCACCCCTTCAGACTAGAAGAAAAGGACCTTAAATTGAAGCAGTGTAGGTGGTTCTTCACAGTGAGGACGGTGAGGTTGTAAATGCACTGCCGGGTGATGTTGTGATGGCTGATTCTGTTGATGCTTTTAAGAGGGGTTTGGATGATCTTTTGGACAGACATAATATCAAAGGCTATTTTGATATTAAACTCTACAGTTAGTATAACTATGGGCAAATACGGTTTGTGTGAAAGAGTGGAGGGGTGTGTGTGTATGCTGGGTTTTAATTTGGAGGCATTGAACTTGATGGACTTTGCCTTTTTTTAATCCAATTTAACTATGTAACTATGTAGAGATGGCCTTAATCTTGATTATGGTGCAGTTGGTTTAGGGGAAAAGATGGCTAGAAGGTTGTATGCTTTAAACTACGCATTGTGTGTGTGGGGGGGGGGGGGTAAGCTGTGAGAAATTCTGCAGAAGAGAGTGTAGATCAAGATCTGGGCGTAATAAGGAAAAAAGGGGTAGAATGGTGAATGGCAGTGATGTGTGGGTCTGGAAAAAAGCCCACACCAATCCTAACCCACAAACCCTTAATCCACACCTGACCTTAACAAACAAAATGTCGCCATTGTAGGACCTGCTACCTACCTTTACCTACATCTCGCTTTACTTTTGTCCATGCCTCTGGTTAATTAACAGGCAATGTTCAGGAGTAGAAGTGTACTTCCCCAGTCTGAACTTCACCCAAACCTAACCCACAGCGATTCACCAAATTTTCAAACCAAACCTGGGGGTCACTTTTGATTTCAAGTCAACCTGCACATCACTAGTGGAGGGGGATGTCCTATATGGCTTAGAGGAAATTTAGATATATATAGAAAGTATAAAAATTGGTACTAGTATGAATTGTAGATTTACAAATGCAAGAATAAAGAGGCGTTTCACCTTCATGTTAACTTCATTTTAGTATGTTATAGAATGCATTATTCTAAGCAACTTTTCAATTGGCCTTTTTCTTTATAGTTTTTGAAATATTTGCATATAATAAATTGTCTGTAATGTATTGTCATTCCTACTTTTTATTGCTCATCTTTCTATTCAAGCCCTCTCCTTTTCATATTGCAGTCTCTTATTTAAATCATTTTAGGGTAATTTGAATCCTAGCGAACAGATTGCTGAAATACAAACTTACATCACATCAACAAAGACTCTGAGGCTACGGGCAGACAGGGATAAAATCTCCCTACTGTAAACGCAGGCTGATTTCAGGCCCTGGCTGCTAGCAGAATACTCTTCTGCTATGTCTGGAAACTTTGTGTCAGCTCTGGTGGATCTAGAGTTTCTTCGACAAAATCCGGCAAGTGGGTTCTTGCTAGAGCCGACACAAGCCTTCATGTTGCCAACACAGAAGAGGATTCTACTAGCGACTGGGGGCTGAAATTGCAGCCAGTCCGCCCCATCCTAAAATTAAGGAAAATAGGCTTTAGCACCTTGAATACATTGTTTAAACATGTACATTCGGTTGCAAGTTTTTTTTTTAACTAGAAATACAAACCATATATATTTGTTTTAAATCTTTTCCCTTTGTAAGGAAATCAATGATTGAAGAGTATTCGGGGACAAATGCTTCTTTTAAGATCTTTAAATACTACAAGTGTCAAGTAGCAATCCAAAAGGCAAAAATAATAACTCTGGTGAATAAGATTGACCCCGAAACTCGAATCAAACTTGAATCTAAATCGATTTGAATTAAAAAAAAAAAACTCTTCAATTTTTTTTCCTACAAAAAAACCTCAATGTCAGGAAGGCTGCAAACTACTCCATTTTGATCCCTGGACATCTCCCATTGACTTAAACAGCAATTTGGCAGGTGGCAAATAGTAAAATTTGAGTTCTTAAAGGCAAATTCAACCCCCCCGGGTGCTAACCCCTCCCCCCAACCCCCCTCCCTCCTTCCCCCCAGCCTACCTTCCCCCCTGGGCTATTGTCCCTAAATTGCTACTTACCCCTCTGTGTGGGTCCCCTCCAGTGAAGTTCACAGGGGCCAAGAAGCTGTTGGAAGAGAAAATGGCCCCTGTGAACTTCTCTGGAGGGGACCTACACAGAGGGGTAAGTAGCGACTTAGGGGCAATAGCCCGGAGGGAGGTGGGTCTACGGGGGGTTGGGGTTATCGCCGGGGGGGAGGTGAATTCCTGTTTAAAGGGCCAGAGTATGATAAATCTTAAAAATCAAATTTTTTGAAAAAAACTTAAATTGAATTTGAAAAACTCCCTAGTCAAATTGGACAGTTTTGACCATAAAAAAAACCTTGAAATTTCGAATTTTCAATTCGAACCCTTGATAAATCTGCCCCTTAGTCTCCAGTGCTTAAAAAGGATATTGATAAAACAAAGTCCAGAAAGAACAACTAAGCTGGCAAAGTATATGACCTATCACTGTTAAGAATAATTGATCAAGTTGGGATTATTTACTCTCTAGAAGTGACCGTTTCGGGTGTTCACCTTCCAAACACTTTGTCCTGTTCAGTTGTTTTCAGCTTGTTCACCAGAAATCAAAGTCCCCACCTTTTATTTTTTACCGTTTTTCCAAAATGTAGGTTTGATGTTTCTGTTGTGGCAGCTCAGTGTTCCAGGTGCAGATTCTGAAAAGTTAACAATTACTACATTTAGTTGATGCATTTCTAAGCAGTATCTGTATTAGCAACTATTGTATCAATTCTAACAGCTGCCTGTAATGAAACTCAGGGATCCAGCTCGGCAGGACCAAAGACATAAGATGGTGAAAAGTTAAACTATACTTCAATATTAGAAAGGCAGTCACAACTAGAAAGTCATTTGAATTAGTCTTTAGTTATAGAGAACAGCTGAGCAGGAAACAACTGAAGTGGAAAAAGCATTTGAAGGTGAAAAACCCCTTTAAGGGGGCTATGATAATTCTGTATTAATCTACAAGGGGCTTATACAGTAAACTCTCTGATGGTTATTCAACAGTACAGCAGACCCCCATTTTACTTTTCAGGGGACCAGAAAAAATGGTGTAAAATCCAGGAAAATGGAAAATCAGGTAAATTATTATACATAATATATATGTGAGACCACAAACCAACAATGTACTGTAAAATGAGGAAAAACTTTAAATCAGGGGATGTGAAATGGGGGTTTTTACTGTAGATCACTCCAGTGCAAGTGAGGGCTTCCATTCAAATAAAAAGAAAGGAGGTTCCATCTTACAATTCCCAAAAGGTTTTTATTTTTATTTTTTTGCAGTTAGAGTTGTGAAGTTGGTGAATTCTCTCTCTTTCTTTCTCTCTCTCTTTCTTTCTCTCTCTCTCTCTCTTTCTTTCTCTCTCTCTCTCTCAAAAGTAGTTGCACTGGGAGATTAGAAAGGAAGTTTGCATGCCTTTTTGAAAGAAAAATACAGGGTTACTGAAATGAAAACTTGGTACAACCCAAGTATAAGTTCAGAAATGGAGAAACTTGGGAAGCATACACAACCGCAGGTTTCCTGCAATTCAGCTTTTTATTGTGTCACCACACGACATGTTTCGGACCCATCGGTCCTTTTTCAAGTGTGTAAAACTTATTGTGAAACGAACAAATTTATACCTCATATGTGTTCTTTATCCCGCCCACCAATTAGCATGACGTGTTGGGTAATTAACCCTTAAGTCCTTTCTTGTCCATTCTTGAATGTTCCATCCGTGTATTACTGTTCCGTGTCCATGTGCCTGTACATCAATAAATAGTGGTTTTTCTTGGTAGGCCCAGAAAGGAGCAGTACCAAGTATATGTTCAAAAATGAAATTTGAATGTATGGAATATATTTTGTACAAAAATTATTTTTTATATTAATATGAACAAAGTATTTTTAATCTATGATCTATTGGGGATGTGCACAGGGATATTGTGAATTGAGTATTGAGTATTGAGAATATGGAGTATTTATTGGTATTTAAATGAATGGACACGAAACTAAGTATTTTAAAACAATGTGCACTAATACACAAGGAGATGGACACTGAACAAAATATTTTAAACCACTATTTATTGATGTACAGGCACATGGACACGGAACAGTAATACACGGATGGAACATTCAAGAATGGACAAGAAAGGACTTAAGGGTTAATTACCCAACACGTCATGCTAATTGGTGGGCGGGATAAACAACACATATGAGGTATAAATTTGTTCGTTTCACAATAAGTTTTACACACTTGAAAAAGGACCGATGGGTCCGAAACATGTCGTGTGGTGACACAATAAAAAGCTGAATTGCAGGAAACCTGCGGCTGTGTATGCTTCCCAAGTTTCTCCATTTCTGAATATATACAGGGTGCCAGAGACGGAGCACCCAGGGAACCATCACAAGAAATAAGGCAAGAGCACTAACTTGTGTAAAAACTTTGTTTATGGACAACCCAAGTATAAGTAATGTGCAGGAATTGAAATCTGTGAAAAAAGTTGGTGGTTTATTAAAAAAAAAGTCAATAATAACCATATTGTGTTTTCACAGTGAATGTTGAAAAAATTGAAGTAAAAGCATTTCCACATAAGAAGAAAGAGAAAAATACAGACTATTGTTTTGAGGTATGTAATTGAACTTGGCATGAAATAAAGGGGTATGTCCTAGTGGAACTTACTCTTAAGGAAAAAAGTATTAGGAAAAAGGCATATATTCTGTCTGCTGTTAGTACAGGTTAGTTCCATAGTAACACAAAGCTGTGCCAAGATTTTAAATTAGAGCTGTGAACTGTTTCCACTTCTGTTTTTTCTTCTGCTATTCATCCCTACTTCTTTAATCAGGGAGATTATAATATTGTTTTAACTGCTTGAAAACATTTGGTGTGTTTATAGAGAGCCAGCACTGTATAAAGGTGTTTAGTCAAGAAAAGCAGGGCCCATGGCCAATGTAGTCTTCAAAGAATAAACTTTCCCAGATTGCTTGAGTAATTCAAAGGTTGGTACAGTAAATGTGTTTTGGGGAGGTATTTTGGAATGGAGAATGCTTATAAATCATACATTATACCTATAATTAATTCTTGGGATCAAATACATACATACATACATACATACATACATACAGTTTTCTGTAATTGTTTGCCCTTTTTATTCTTTTTTTAGGTTTTTTGGTCTGATTCTTCTGTAACTTTAGTAACAAAATCTTCTACAGATGTCATTGATCTTTTGTCAAAGGTAATCTATTTATTTGTTATAGCTCTTCATGAGAATTTTATGACCAACTGTCATCATATTGCCAGTTTCATTCCCTACTCAAACTTTAATTGTATTATCTTCTGTTACATGATCAGGGCATATTTCATATTTCATGTTTTATTTTTTAAAGTTTGTTCAATGTGCACTAGCCATAGTCTATCTTTAACTCAGCTCTTAGTGTAGTTATTATATGTGACTGAACTTTTCAGATAAAGGGTGATTGGTCTTGCTTTAAAATTAAACCCGAGTGCTAGTAACCAATGAAAAACTCTGTATACAAATAGTTTCTTCTGATTGGCAGCACTACAGCTACTGGGAAGAGATGATTGGCTGAATGTTTCCTGGGTTTCAGTGGGCAGCCAAGATTAGTTTCTCCACTACCCATCACTTTTCCCATTCATGGCACTGTCACAACCTGCAGCATTTATGAATGGGGGAAACTGGAAGTTCAATACCACCTACAAATCACTCTTATGGAGCATCTAATACCATTTGCTACACTTAAATGATGCATGCCTTCATCAGTTTGCTTATGAAACTTAATGGCTATGGCAACTGGAGGCATATGATCACTGTCATTCAAATACCCCAAGAGTCAGCATATACTGTAGAGTTTATCTGTTGTAGTATTTATAGGATTAAAGTTGACCACTACATATTCTACAATTAAAACTATAATGGCAGGCGCTACATTGTTCAAAGTTAAAAGTGCTCAATTCCAGTCCTTTCAGGACCAGTTACATCAAAAAATTTAATTGTTTTAAAATTGTATAGTGTAATGGAGTGTTGCCCGCACTATTAAAACTGCTGTTTTTGCTTCAGAACAGTACTATTTTTTATATAAATAAGCTACTGTGTAGCAATGGGACAGCTATTCAAAGGAGAAGGTTCAAAGCAGGTTACACAGCAGATAGCAGATAAGCTGTGTAGAACATAATGATGTTATCTGTTATCTACTTTTAGCCTGTGCACTGAAATCCATTTCTATTCAGTTTTGAAATCTGACATCTGACACTGCCATTTTGTTTCCCAGCTGCCCCCAGTCATGTGACTTTTGCTCTGAAAAACTTCAGTCACTCTTTACTGCTGTACTGCAAGTTGGAGTGATATCACTCCCTCCCTCCCCCCTTCCCAGCATCCTAACAACAGTACAATGGGAAGGTAACCAGATAGCAGCTACCTAACACAAGATAACCACAGCCTGGTAGATCTAAGAAAAACACTCCATAGTAAAAGCCAAATCCCACTGAGACTGATTTAGTTGAAGTTCCTAAGCCTGACACTCTGACTTTGCCAACCTGACTGTCCCATCTCAGCCTGTTAGTTACAGTTTCTAATGCTAACGGACTCCTGCTGCACAAATATGGCAGCCCCCTCATACAGGAACATGGGGCAACAGACAGGTAATGTAAAAGCATTGTGCAAATACTTAATGGCAAAGTTAGAAGTAGCTTTCAAAGCCAATGTTATAATAGATGTAAAAAAAAAAAGAGTTTAATTTGAGGTGTCAGTATCTCTTTAAGTAGGAGAAAGTAATTCCATCCTAAAGTGCAGGCACAAGACTTGGGGAAGCTGGCAAACTGACAATATGTCTAGCCCCTTGCTCTTTTGAGAAATGGATTTCAGTGCAGAAGTCTGCGGGAGTAGCACTATTTACTGATGTGTTTTGAAAAAAACATGTCCCATGACCGTATCCCATTAAGAAAGATGAATGAACTGCAGGGATGTGAAACTAAAGGTGGCCATACACGGGCTGATTAAAGCTGCCGATAGACCAAGCTTATTGGCCCATGTATGTGGCCCTCCGATGGGCTTTAACGATCGATATCTGGGCGAAAGTCGGCCAGATGACGATTGGACGGGACTAAAGATCCTGTCGGATTGCAGCCACATCTGTTTGTTGATGCAGTCCAACTATCGACTGCTCATATCTCTAGGACCGTCCATATCTCTAGGGCCCACGATCGGATCACCCCGATATAACGGCAGGGTGATCCGAGGTGGGCATCGCCAAATGAACAGATCTCTCTGTGTATGGCCACCCTAACTGGTTAAAGAGAAGGTGGAAGATTTAAATTGTGAGGGTAGACTGTTATGGTTGGTCTTGTTTTTTCTGGAAAAAATATGCTTTTGATGGGACATGATTGCTCATTAGAGGACATTATAGTCAGATAAGAGAAGATTTTTATATCCATAAAAATTACCAACGCACAAGAGACCACCCCATTAGATTAGAGGATCAGAACTTTGCAGTGAGGGTGTGGAATACCATGCCAGCTAGTTTTGTGATTCTATACATGAATGGAGTGAACAAGAGTGGAATGGATGATTATGCATGCATGCACTGGGGTTCATTTGGAGGTGCTGAACTTGGAATATTGTCTTTTTTGCAATCCAACTTAAATATGTATTATTTTAGCTATCACATATGTTCCCAGAAGAAAACTTGGAGAAATGCATTCCTTACCGAGTTGGCATGGATTCTTACTCCTTGGAAAGAAACCACATGGATCTGGAGTTAGATCTTCGGTAAGAACTCTTTCACATCAAAGACAAGTAACGAGAAACTCTTCAAAGAATGTTATGTCTGTTTTGCGCCCATAACCTAGCCATATTAATTTTGCTGCAGATATTTTGAATTACGACTGTAGGATCTATTATCCGGACGTGACTTTGTTCCTGGATAAGGAATATTTCCAGAATTTGAAATACCCCTTTTAGTCTATTTGCCTCTAATCTCCTAAAATCATTTAAACCAAATATGAATGCAGTTTAGTTAAAATCAAGTATAAGGTAAGGGATTTTTTTATTTTTTTTTATTATTTGCGTTAAATGGACAATATGGCAGAATCAGAATTCAGAACTTTTTGGGTAACCAGTATGCACTTAGCATAATAGTTTAAAAATAATAATAACAAGAAGAGTAAACTTTATTTGCAAAAGTCTAATCTAATTACCCGGTGGTTGTTATAGCCCTATATGGCAGAATGTCTTTGTCATGACCTATATACATGAATATACCTAAACCAACCTTTTTCTTAAAGGAATTGTTCATGGTAAAATTAAAAACTGGTTAAATAGATAGTATGTGCAAAATAAAAAAATGGTTCTAATATAGTTAGCCAAATATGTAATGTATAAAAGCTGGAGTGACTGGATTTTTAACATAATAGCCAGAAAACTACTTCCTGCTTTGCAGCTCTCTTGGTTTCCATTGATTGGTTTCCAGACAGTGACAATCAGTAACTTGAGGGGGGGCACATGGGTCACAACTGTTGCTTTTGAATCTGAGCTGAATGCTGAGGCTCAATTGCAAACTCACTGAACAGTTATGTCCCATGTGGCCCCCCTTAAAGTTACTGACTAAAGGTGGCCATACACGAAGAGATCCGCTCGTTTGGCGATGTTGCCAAACGAGCGGATCTCTCCCCGATATGCCTACCTTGAGGTGGGCGATATCGGGCTGATCCGATCGTGGGCCCTAGGGCCCAACGTTCAGATCAGTACGGGCGGTCGGATCGCGGGACCGCATCAACGAACAGATGCGGCCGCGATCCGACGGGATTTTTAATCCTGCCCGATCGACATCTGGGCGACTTTCGGCCAGATATCGATCGGAAAAGCCCGTCGGAGGGCCCCCCACACGGGCAGATAAACTGCCGACACAGTCTGTCGGCAGCTTTTATCTGCCCGTGTATGGCCACCTTAACTCAGAGTTAGAGAGCTGAACAGCAGGAAGTTGTGTTCTGTTATGTTAGGCTTCCAGTCACTCCAGCCTTTATACATTACATTTTTAGCTAACTAACTATATTAGAAACATTTTATATTTTGCACAGCCTATCTATTTACCTAGTTTTTATTTTTATACTGAACAGTTCATTTAACCCTTTCACTGCCAAGCACGTAGCAGCTACGTGTTGGCAGTGAAAAGTT
>CM044438.1:42957820-42971448 GCA_024363595.1 Xenopus borealis
GCTTGGCAGTAGATGTTCCGTTTTGGACGAAATGGCTGGCAGTGAAAGGGTTAAAGGACCTTAATATGAATCTTCAGTAAAGTGCATTTTTGCAGATTTTATTCATTACATAATGTACAAAGGTAGTAGTGACCATGACTAACTAACAATATCTGGGGTATCTGGGTTACCTATTGATAACAAATTGAAGCCGAAGGTAAGTGCGTATGTGTTTCTCATGTTCTGACTGGTGGGGGCAGGTTGCACTGCCACTGAGGTTGTGTTATGGAAAAACAATTTGCCTAACTTTCCCACCCCCAGTCACTCACAGGAAAAAGGTTATTTGTTATGTCCTTCAACTTAAAATTTCTCATTCACTTCTATACTATGCAAAAACATATTTTCTTTCAGAGTTTGAAAGCCTTCATTATTTTGTGTTCTTAGATATCTGGTATCTTTGTCGCAGCAAGTTCTAAAAAGTGATCTTGTCAGGAAATTCTTTGGTCCTGTTTCCAGCCATCAAAGCTTGCGTGAGTATATAATGCTAACTTTTGTGTTTTGTTTTTTTTATAAACAGTATTTATACAGATTCTTATTTGCCTTTGTGTTTGCTTTAGATCCTAGCAACCCATCTCACATAAAAACCTGTACCCCAGTGGCTACACCTATACGGTAAGTTTTGAGTTTTTGTCATTTTTAAAAATAAAAAAAAATTCATATAGGACAAGGAAGCTTGTTAATGGTTTTGCCCATCAAATATAGACTCATTTGATGTGCTTTATCTCTTATTTCATACTTCCGAAAAGCACCTCCTTTGCATACATTAGACTTATTTATTAACAACTAATCCAGTCCTTTCCCCACAGACATGATTTATGCCATGGCGTCCACAAGATGGAGGATGTGCTGTCTGTACGGATGCACCATCGTAATATAAGTCAATTTGGGCTATCTTTGTCCTTTAAAATAAAGTGTCACTAGAATTAGGGGCACAGATGCACAGAATCAAAAATTGGACTTTGACTTTACAAAGAATCCCAACTCAATACAAATCCCTTAAGTCATGTGACTTTGTTTTGTTCACTTGAATAAAACCATTCTTTGTTCACAGGTGATGCCATTCATTTTTTTTTTTTCAAGGTTTAATATGGAAATTCGGGATCAGTTCTCTATTAGCCAAAATATTGTATGGATGATCAAGTTTTTTTTTGTCGAATTACTGCTTCCTACTTATACACGAGTTCTTTGCTCTTGGGCCTGTTATTGCAATACTGAAATAGATTGGTGCTGCAAGTTGAGATGGCACAGGATGTTCATATAATGGAAGTTTTCATAATTAATTGAAGTTAAGCACATAATTAAAACAAAACCACTGTCATATGCAGAAAATTTGTTTGTACGACTCCTTTCTCATTCTAGCACAGATACAATATTCACACTGGACCTATCTGTAGTTTGATACTTTCCAATATGTGACTGCTCTCTGTACATGACTTGATGCTAAAATTCATGGAAATTGATGCAGTGCAAAATAACTCAGAATACCTGTGGATATGTACGATTATTCTAAAACATTATTCACAATGCATACCTCTCACCTGTTCCGTTTTTTTGTACAGGACAGTCCCAATTTTGACAGCCCAGCCTGTTGTCTTGGGCCAACATGGGGCTAGACATATTGTCAATTTCCCATCTGCCCCAAGTCATGTGACTTGCTCTGATAAACTTCAATCACTCTTTACTGCTGTACTGCAAGTTGGAGTGATATCACCCCTTCCCCCCCAGCAGCCTAACAACAGAACAATGTTAAGGTAACCAGATAACAGCTCCCTAACACAAGATAACAGCTGCCTGGTAGATCGAAGAACAGCACTCAATAGTAAAATCCAGGTCCCACTGCAACACATTCAGTTACATTGAGAAGGAAAACAACAGCCTGCCAGAAAGCAGTTCCCTCCTAAAGTGCTGGCACATGACCAAGGGCAGCTGGGAAATTGACAAAATGGCTAGCCCCATGTCAGATGTCAAAACTGAATATAAAAAAATGTTTGCTCTTTTGAGAAATGGATTTGAGTGCTGAAGTCTACTGGAGCAGCACTATTAACTGATTAATTTTGTAAAACATGTTTTGCCCTTTAATTAAAATAAGAGACTTTTTGGGAGAGAGACCAGAACATGGAGCAGTTGCACAATGATACATTTTGAACAATTTAAGATGAAAGAAACAATAGTAACTATTTAAGTCTCTTGAGAGACTATGGAGCAAATTCACTAAAGCGCGAAAATGCGTTAGCGACAGCTTCGCTGGCGTTCGCTGCACTTTGCCAGGCGAATTTTCGCCAGCGCTACGCAAATTCACTAAAATGTGAATTTGCGAGCAGGGCAGCGAACAGTAGCGAAGTTACGCTACCGTTACTTCGCCAGGCAAAGCGCATTTACACTAGCGATGCCTAATGTGCATACAGCGCGAAGTTAAACGTATAATAGAGGTGTATGTTACAGCCACTACATTACACTACACAAGCCCAGGAAACCTTTAATAAATAAAATAAAGTTGTCCTATTGCCCTAAACATGTGCCCACTGTATAGTTGAGTTGCCATATGTTAGGAAATGTAGGGGGGGAAGGAGGGTAACCCCCCAAAAAATTATGCTATTTTTCAGACTATCATCCTACAAAAGGTAAAAGACGCCAGAAAAAAAAAAAAAAATTTTTTTCAAGCTCCTATTTATTGTATTCAATAGTGCAAGAGGTAACGTTCAGTAAAATGGTCATCTTAGTGAATTGGCATAGTTAAATCCCTTTGTCAGTGCTCAACTTCGCCTGGCGTAAGGGTGCAAAGTTGCGCTAGTCTATCTATATCGCTAACGAATTTTCACCAGAGTATAAAAGTAAGGCTGGGGACAGACAGGGAGATTCCGGAGATTCCGGAATCGCCCGAAGTTACTTCGTGAGGAAACTTCGGGCGATTTCGGAAATCGCTGCACCGCGTGTGCACAGAGCCGGCGCTTTTACATTTCAGCTAGCGACGGACAGGGAGAAGGACGTTCGGGGAGATTGTCGCCTGCTATTAAACGCCAGGCGACTGAATCTCCCCGAATCTCCCTGTCTGTCCCTAGCCTAAATTGGTGAAGTTGCGAATTAACGTCACGCTGGCGAATTAGCGCTAGCGTTAGACGCTTCGTGCTTTTGTGAATTTGCCCCTGAGGCTCACAGCTTAGGAAGGAACAGTAACATCAAAACATTTGTGTTTTTAAGTAAATAAATAATTGTGTTGCACTGCACTGGTTAAACTGGGGTGTTCACTTTAGAAAGACTATTACAGTTTATATAAATAAACTGCTGTGTAGCGATGGGGGCACAAGACCCCAACCAGTAGCTCATGAGCAACATGTTGCTCTCCAACCCCTTGGATGTTGCTCCCAGTGGCTTCAAAGCAGGTGCTTATATTTGAATTCCAGGCTTAGAGGCAAGTTTTAGTTGCATAAAAACCAAGTGTACTGCCAAATAGAGCCTCACTGTAGGTTGACAAACCACATAGGGGCTACCAAATGGCCAATCACAGCACTTATTTGGCACCCCAAGAACTTTTTTCACACTAGTGTTGCTCCCCAACTCCTTTTACTCCTGACTGTTGCTCACGGGTTCAGAAGGTTGGGGATCCCTGCACAAGACAAATAGTAAATAACAGATAAGCTATGTAGAATTGCATTCTATACTACAGGGCTTATCTGTTATCAGCTGTTTAACCTTTGCCTTATCTCCTTTTTCAGCTTAGAAAGTCTGCACCCGCAGCTACCCAGCAGCTTGTTTATATAATCTATAGTAGACATGCTGAAGCAGGGCAACAGTGCATTAAATTTTAATTAAATTAGCACACCTTTGTTTGTTGTGTTACTGTTCCTTTAAAGGCAGGGGTCCCCAACGTTTTTTTACCAGTGAGCCACATTCAAATATAAATAGAGTTGGGGAGCAACACAAGCATGAAAAAAATCCCTTGGGGTGCCAAATAAGGGCTGTAATTGGTTATTTGGTATCATCTATGTAGACTGGCAGCCTACAGGAGGCTCTGCTTGGCACTATACTTAGTTTTTATGCAATTAAAACTTGTTTCCAAACCTGGAATTCAAAAATTAGCACCTGCTTTGAGGCCACTGAGAGCAACATCCAAGTAGTAGTCATAACCTTCCAAATTTTGTAAAATGGACATGGTAATTAGGAGGTGTGACCATAAAGTGGGTGTGGCACAACTTTTTGTCCCTCTTTCTGTTTTTCAAATGTTGGGAGGGATGACAGTGGTCTTTTTCTGCATAAGATAGGTGGGTTTTCTGTGCATGCATAGTACAGAATACTAGTGACTTTTATAATGTGCCTTGCCAAAAGTTATATATACTGCCTTAGACTGAACCTATTTTAACATTAGTCTGTCTTTGGTTTCAGACCAATATGTGGTGTTGCCAGCATCCAGTCGTCACAGAGCAGCATTTCATCACACCACAGTGGGGCCACTGTAACGCTTTCTCCATGTTCACACACAGGGAGTTCTAGCTCCTCTTCAATAGTTTATCGCCCCCCCATGGAATCTTCTCCCTCTGTTATGATAGCTTCTACTGTGCCCAGTCCCCAAACACAAGAACAGCAGGAGATATTGGAATGGCTCAGAAAGCTGCGACTGCACAAATATTATACCGTCTTCAGTCAGTTATCCATGAAAAAGGTAAAACACATGCAACCAGTTGACTGGCACAATTGAGAATATATTGGCCTTGGAGCATAAATATGTGATTGGTATTATATAATATAGTTCACTTGCATTTTAATGCTGCTGGCCCTAGAATATATTTATAATATTTATGTGAGCATTACTAAAGCAGAGATTTAACCGGAATGGTGTAACTTGTCATTCCCATACTACTCGTAGTAACCTGTGAATCATTTTTATGACACCCGTTTTTGTGCAGAGCCAAACTTCTGTTTTGCTTGTAAACAAATAATGTAATAATTTAAAAAAAACCTTACTTCTATCATCATACTAATGCACAGGGCTGATGCACTATTCCACATGGACAGTAGTCCCATACAGCATAAATTTCAGCACCTGCTATCCCGTTATTATTGGAATATTCTTTTTTACTTTTACCAACAAATGGTATTTGGTCATGTTCTTTTTATGTATTGGTTGCAAGTTTCAAGTAGGTTTATGGCACGCAGACATTTCTGATCGTTGATGTTTTTTTCTGGGAGCTATCGAAAAGCCTTTTACTACTCAAAGTGTATCTGTCACTTCTCTCTGAATTATATTGTAGCACTTCACAGAGTCAGCAATCAGGCTTTATTAGGTCCTAATTTGGGGTGAGGAGTAGAAAAACCTATTCCTTTTTATGAAATGTAAAAAACTAATTTTTTTTATTTACGATGGCATATTTTACAGTACAGGTATGGGATCACTTATCTGGAAACCCATTATCCAGAAAGCTCTGAATTATGCAAAAGCCACCTTCCCTATACTCTATTTTATCCAAATCTTTAAAAAATATTTCCTTTTACTCTGTAATAAAACAGTACCTTGTACTTGATCCAAACTAAGATGTAATAAAACCTTATTGGAAGCAAAATCAGCCTATTTGGTTTATTTAAAGATCCAAATTAGGGAAAGACCCATTATCTAGAAAAACCTAGGTCCTTAGTAATCTGGATAACAGGTTCCATACCTGTTATACATTGGTGAAGGAATACTGCTTCTTTAAGAATGTGATTTACATGTTTCAGAGGAATGCCTGCTTACTTCTACAGTTGCATACCAGAGATCGTGTAAGGAAGTAAATGGGGGTGCAATTTTGATGTTATTTTCCCTGAATGGACAGTAACAGTCAACCCCATTTTTGCCATGACCATTAGGTTGTTGTATATGAGAAGAGGTTTAATAGCTAGTTATTCACTGAATCCATATTTTTTTTGTTTAGCTGAATACAGATTCCCCCATGAAAGCTTTGGTAAAAAATCAAGCCGGACTGTAATCCTTGGTGTATCCATAATAATAGCCCTTTGCAGGCACATTTCTGGACCCTGCAGCCACCTGATGATGCACCAAATCTATAAATTGTGGTTGGCTTAATACAGTTTCCTCCATAAAGATTTGGACATACCAAACCAAATCCATAAATCTCAATTTGGGTTTGGTATATACCTAATAGCAGCCCTTTGCAGGCTGTCTGCATTCGAGTGAAAACAGCAATTTTTAAAATTGGAATTTTGGCTGTTGCAGTTACCAGAAGCTGTTTTTGGCCTAGGGCACCCCTAGCCCTTTGCATTAG
The DNA here is from genome assembly GCA_024363595.1 of Xenopus borealis. Lineage (NCBI taxonomy): Eukaryota > Metazoa > Chordata > Amphibia > Anura > Pipidae > Xenopus > Xenopus borealis. The sequence continues at coordinate 42,964,114 of CM044438.1, forward strand.
TATAAACATTTTACTCAAGGTTTAAGTTGCTCTATAACTTTGATTTATACAGTTAAATCCTTCTTGCATTAATAGAAAGCAAAGTATCTCTATGTATTCCTTTGTTTTTGCACCTAGTTTTTGAGTCTCACCGAGGAAGATTTAAATAAATTTGAATCTCTAACAATGGGAGCAAAAAAGAAGTTAAAGACCCAACTGGAGTTGGAGAAGTAAGTGTGATTGGTCTATGATATGAGCCATCTTTATTCTCATTATATAACTTTGCAATGGTTATGTTCTGGTGTGCAATCTTGAAAAATTATTATGTGTAAAACAAGGAATAATAAAATAGATGCATGAAAGGGAACAAAGGAGGAAATGAAAGATGCTTAAGATCTTCAGCTTATCAAGTACATCGCCATGGAAATGTTTTGGTAGCTTTTTTGTTTGATGGGCCATCTGTTGAGACTGCACCTTCTGAGTGATAATATTTATTTGGCAGGTTTTAAGGGATATGTTATTTATTGCATTAATCAAGGAAAAATACATTCTACTACCTGTTTGTAGGGTCACAGTGACTCACTAAAAAAAACCCTAAAAAGCTGCCCCTTGCCTCACAGACTAACAAAGGATTCAGTTGAGGGATGGGGGGGCTTTGTTTATACAGATGGCTTCTCAGTGGAGTTGTGATTGTTTTTGCTCCTATGAAAAGGAAGTAGAATGTGACTACTTTAAGGGGGAGATTCATCAAAGAGTGAAGTTCTGCTATTAGAGGGAAATTCCGCAACTCTCAATTCATTTCTATGGGATTTTTCAAGGCGTATTCATCAATGGGTGAAGTGAAAGTTCACCCTTTGATGAATACGCCTTTAAAAATCCCATAGAAATGAATGGAGAGTGGCGGAATTTCACTCTAGTGGCGGAACTTCACTCTTAACTTCACTCTTTGATGAGTCTACCCCTAAGTGTCAGCCATTGCCATGATTAGTGCAAAAATAACCTGTACCTTTAATGGTGCCAAATAAATATGATCGATCAGATGGTGCCATCACAACAGTTATGATTTCATTATTAAAACATAAGAAAAGTTGTGTTACTGGCCTTTTCATTCATAACTCAAGCTGGAAAGGCAAGTTTACTTTTTCTAAGGCTATAACAACCACCATGTTATCTGTGGAGTTCTGTAGCCTTTCTTTAGTGCCTGACAATGACAGTATGTATGGCAAGTTTGTACCATCCTGTACAAGCACAATAAGTGCACAGACGCCAACTCTACCTTATATACTGTAATTATGTTATATAATATATAACATTAAATATTGAGCTCAATTGGAAGGGCAATTAATGAAACAAATATTTGTTGTCGTTTGACTTTAACTTGTGTTCAGAAGCAACAGAAACTTGAAGCAGTAAGAAGTTTCACTGGAACATTAACAAAGTAAATCACTAGTCTACTGAAAAGCCCTCTGTATAAACCAAACCTTTCTTCACATCCGTTCACTTTACTTCCTTATTCATACGAGCACATTAAAAACAAATCAGCAGTCCACTGAGATGCCTCTGTATAAATAAAGTCCTCCCTTCCCCAGCTGTAGCCTGTTATGCTTTTAGCTAAGGAACACCTCCGTATACAGTGGACTGTTCGTGTCCAGTCAGAACTTGACTTTCACTTTTAGATTTTTGTTCTTTTTAATGCAAGTAATAATAAATAATAAAAAAATACATATTTCCTGTTTGAAATAATAGATAAATCAACACATTTCTGTGAACTAATGTAAATTTGTACCTTTCGGCTCGGATTTCTCCAGTTATTCATACTCCTCATATTGATATGACTTACCCTTTCATATAAATATGCTTTCTAGGGAGAAGTCTGAAAAACGGTGTCTGAACCCTTCCCAGTGTACTTCCTATAGCAGCAGTGGCATTGCTAGGGTTCCACCTACTAGCCACGTGGGCCCTGTTACAACTGTTCACTGTAATCACGCTACAGGTAAATATATATATTTATTTATCCATAATAACATTTCAAAGAGGGAATTGCTTTTAAAGGTGCTCTTTTGTGATTAACCTGTGTACTTACTTTATTTCATCATTGTTTATATCTAAATGCATATTAAAGGAAAACTATACCCCCCGAACTATGTAGGTCTCTATAAAAAGATATTGCATAAAACATCTCCTATATAAAACCCTGCTTCATGTAAATACACCATTTTCATAATAATATACTTTTTTAGTAGCATGTGCCATTGGGTAATCATAAATAGAAAATAGCCATTTTAAAAAATAAGGACAGCCTCCTGGGATCCTAGGATCCAACGGTGCACACAAACATACCAAACAAACTATAAAGTTAGGTCACATGAGCCAATTAACAGACAGAGTTGTGTCTTTTGCTTCAACACTTCTTCCCTTTACAGTTAGAGTTGAAATATTTCTGGTCAGGTGATCTCTGAGGCAGCACACAGACCATCATGAAATGGTGGTTCAAGGCAAGAGATGTAAAAGGGCAATATTTACTTATATATGTAGAAATACTTAACATATATTCCAGTTTGATAAGATTCTTTAATATGTCACTTGATTTGATATAAACTATCTGTTGCTCAAAAATTAATTTTCGGGGTATAGTTTTCCTTTAATGACTGTTGACTACATTTGTAACCGAGCTAAAGGAGTAGGGGGGGGGAATTAATTTTAATATGATGAATTCAGCAGTACTGTAAGAAAACATTTTGTGTATTACAATGTTTTTGTCCTGTAACCTAATGCTTGGAATTTGTATTTTAAGACAACAATATGGATCACAAAACCTTAGCACTTAGCTGAATATATCTGTTGTCCTTTTTCACTGTTAAATATCTATCATTAATTTCTAGAATTTTCTGTAGATGTGGAGGTCCCAACTCACCAGATGCCCCAAGAGGGCAGTTCTTCTTCTGAGTATTCAAGTTCTCCATCGAGTCCAATGGGTTTGCAGACACGGGAGGAGAGCTCAGATAGCGCAGAGGAGATGGATAGACGTAAGGATTTACCTGCTTAATGAAAGTGTGGGGGGGGGGTACTGATATATTTATAAGCAGTGCCATTTATTGGATATAAATTAATCTTGTTTCTATTTAGGGCTTGGGAGACATTTAGATTGTGCTGAAAAAGAGAAGTCTGTTTTATTAGTGAATCACTTTACTTCAAGTTCTGTACGTCCAACAGCTCAAGTTTTACCAGTTCAGAATGATACCGGCTCTAACATTTCCAACCATCACCCCTCGCAAATTCAAATCTTAACAGGAACAACTTCTCATATCTCTCCAGTCCACCTTATAAATACACGAGGATCTGCAGACTTAAAATTGCTTCAGTCTTCTGCACACTCACTTTTTTCTTCGGAAGAAAGAAACAAGGGTTCATATGGACCCAGGAGCAGCATTAAACTAGCCAACATGATTTTAGATGTCAAGACCTCGTCAACTCCACTGCAAACAGGTCCAGTCCTTTCCATAGTGACCGATAGCAGCTCAATACATAACAGTATTAACTTAGGTGTTCGAGCCAAAGTAGGAAGCTCTGTACTGGGTGAAAGAGTCATTAAGCCAACACAGCAACCAGCACTAATGGTGGAAACTAGTACTCCTACCACTAATGCATCGACCCCAGTCTTCCACGTGGCAAGGCCACCAGTCAAGCTTCTTGTATCCACTTCTGATTCTTCCTTGGTTGGACAGACAACTTGTTCTAGTATCTCTCCTGCAATAATCAACCGAAGAAATGTACTTTATACAGCCAATACCAAAGTTGCCTTTTCTGCCATGAGTGGCATTCCTGTAGCCCAGATGTCTGGCAACTTCTGTTCAAATAGCACTGCCACTACAAGCAACAATTCCTCTGCATCATTATCCAATATTACCAGCCTTTCAAGTTGCCCTGCTCCTAGTTCTAGTCCTGCTCTTTCTTCAGCATCTGAAAACACTTACTATAGCAGTAGTGGGAACACACCTGCAGTGAACATTCAGATTGGAAATCAGACTCCCAGCCATCACCATGTTCATCACCAGCAGCAACAATCCCAGCAACAAGCCGGTTGCACAGTATGTAGTTCCTGTGGCTGCAGTGGAAACTGTGGTACTGGTGGCATGACTGTAAACTATGGCAGTTACTTTCAGCATCCTTTTCCAGGCCCTTCCATGTTTCCATTCCCTCTTCTTCCTTTCAGCCCAATGTGCAATAATGGCTATGTAAACACCCAGCAATACAACAATAGCGCTACATTTCCTGTAGTCCATACTCCATACAATAGCAGCCTGAACCCTGATTCCATTCTAAGTGGGCAGCCCAGTTTCTCCATGCCCCCAGTGCAGAACTTTATGCCCGGTACAGCAGGGTTGTATCAGCCTCAGGGAATGATGGCATCTGTAAATGGCACAGTTCACAAAAAAACCAGTAACCTTTCATGTTACAACTGTGGATTCAGCGGCCACCGAGCTCAGGATTGTAAACAACCTTCTATGGACTTTAATCAGCAAGGTAAACAATCAATATCCAACTTGATTTAATGGTGCATTGATCCTTTATATTTTTTACTTTAGATTTGACTATTTGAAATTGTTAAAATTTGAGGGGCCTATTCCTAAAAGTAAACTTTTATTTGTTTTTATTCCCCAATTATACAGTGATGCAGTGAACAATAAAAAAAATAAAAAAAAAACACAATTTGAAAACAGTAGATTCAGTGTGTAATGAAGTATAGAAGATCTTGGTCACTGATCTAGAGGAAGGGAGCAGATTGAACCCCAGGTTTAATTTAGCATGGAGGTCGTAGAATCCCCATATAGATCTCAAAGGCCATTGGCAGTAGGGATGCACCGAATCCACTATTTTGGATTCGGCCGAACCCCCGAATCCTTCCCGAAAGATTTGGCCGAATACTGAACCGAATCCGAACCCTAATTTGCATATGCAAATTATGGGTGGGAAGGGGAAAACATTTTTTACTTCCTTGTTTTGTGCCAAAAAGTCACGTGATTTAGCTCCCTGGCCCTAATTTGCATATGCAAATTAGGATTTGGTTCGGCCAGGCAGAAGGATTCGGCCGAATCCTGCTGATAAAGGCCGGATCCTGGCCGAATCCCGAACCGAATCCTGGATTCGGTGCCTCCCTAATTGGCAGTCCTAAAATCAGTAAGTTTGAAGGTCACGGAGTCTCCCAGTCCAGACTCCCACCAGGTTTTATCAATTTTTTTGTAAGTACCTCCAGCTTCATAGGTGAGTTTGATAAGGGGAATAGCGACGTTGACCCAGGAGTCTCTGGTTGGTGGATTAGGACTCATCCAGTGCAGTACCACATATTTATTTTTTTTTATGTGAGGACATCATCCAGAAATCCTGAGGTGCCTATATTTAATACTGTGTGTAAGGCCTGTTGACTAAATATAGCACACATCGCTAGACATTGCTGTGTAAACAACAGATTATTTATCAATTTGTGTTTGCATTATCAGCGTCACGTACCTCAGTGTAAAATTTGGCGTAAAAGTACGCAGCCACTTGAAAATGCTATGGGAAAGTACGGCGTTCATCCATGGCAGTTCAGCTTTTTTTCTCCAGAGAGACTTCTGTTGGAACTTACTTGCCTCTTGACTTCTTCCTGTTGACTGGAATGAATCCAAAGGTCTGAAGTGGTGTAAAATACATTTGCCTTTTATTTTACTCAGCTTTTTACATCATTTTTCTGACATTAGTTGTTTTTTTTACACAGCCTGATAAATAGGCCCCTAAGTGTAATGGTATATACTGTGGTAGGACTTCCAGTACCCGCCACTATGAGAGTTTCGGTACTTGGCAATATTTGTTTACCTTGCCCTCTAGAATCATTGCATGTTTTTATTTTATAATTCTCCTTATTTGTCAGTCTTCGGGTGTTTATACATAGGCATATATTGGCTTCAGATTTTGCTACATATGACCAAGTTGATAGCCAGAATCTAATCAGGCCATGTCAAAAATCTTGTTGGCCAAGGATCACGCTGGCCTGTTCATGTGGTCCTTGACTGACTGGCCTGCCCAGGCATTTATGCTTTGCGTGGAGGTGGAGGCCTGCATTGAGCAGCACTGTATTCACAAATGGGGTGGGGGTGGCACATAGGTGGGATTTTGTGCCTCTTAGTTGTCCTGTGCTTAGAGCAGGCATTCCCTCACCAGCAGAAAAGAAGATGAGATGCTATCGAGGGGGGGGGGGGATAGCTCCTCATCTTCTTTTCTGCTGATTTATAGCACCAACTCACAATAGACAAAGCTGATTAATAGTCAATCCTGTATATTACATAGCAGATTAAAGGGATGCTGTCATGGGAAAAAAAAATTTCAAAATGCATCAGTTAATAGTGCTGCTCCAGCAGGATTCTGCAGTGAAATCCATTTCTCAAAAGAGCAAACAGATTTTTTTGTATGTTTCATTTTGAAATCTGACATGGAGCTAGGCATTTTGTCAATTTCCCAGCTGCCCCAAGTTATGTGACTTGTACTCTGATAAAGTTCAATCATTCTTTACTTTATTGCAAATTGAAGTGGTCACCCCCCCCCCCCCCCCCCCCAGCAGCCTACAAAAGAACAATGGGAAGATAACAGCTCCCTAACACAAGGTAACAGCTGCCTGGTAGATCTAAGAAAAGCACTCAGTAGTAAAATCCCATGTCCCACTGTGACTCCTTCAGTAACATTGAGAAGGAAAAACAACAGCCTGCCAGAAAGCAGTTCCCTCCTAAAGTGCTGGCACAAGTCACATGACCTGGGGCGGTTGGGAAATTGACAAAATGTCACTATTAACTGATGCATTTAAAAAAAAAAAAAAACATGTTTTCCCATGACAGTATCGCTTTAAGAACAAGAGTGTAAGCCATCAGAATATAATCAATATATCAATCAGCCCTGTAGCATCGGCTTCTATGACAGATGTAACCTTCCTTTCTGCTAATGTTTCTCTGTAATTGAAAATTAAAATAGCGCAAAGTTCTACATTTTTACTAAAACCAGAATTTCCATTTATCTTTCCCATAGGAACTTTCCGTCTTAAATATGCTCCTCCAGCTGATGGGTTGGACTCTGCTGATTAAATCACAAGCCTGGAATTGTAGAAGAATGCGGCAAGTCATCCTGCCTAGCTTCAGTGATGTGCATCACATCTTAAGGTGCTTTACTTTAACCTAGACTGGAGTGAGATATCTTCAGGGACTCTTTATTTACAAATTGCCAAATTCTGCTTTAGGAGATTTTTATTTTTAATGGCGGTGATAAATCGGTTTTTGTAGAATTTGGGATAAAGAAGATTTTACTGGTGACGTTTTGACATTTTTTTTTTTT
>CM044438.1:42971458-42987787 GCA_024363595.1 Xenopus borealis
TTTTTTTTTCTTAAAGGAATTTGAACATTTTTAGGGCAGCTATAATAATTAAATATCAATGTAAAGTCTGCAATCGCCTCTAAGAGAGGAGATAGTTGTGAGATAGTCGTCAGGAAGTAATCACTGGGATTCTTGGGGATTGCACTAGGGAAGAATGTATCATTTTTCTTGAAACTTCCTGGGATAAAAGAGGGAGCTTTGCTACATTTCAAGAGACGCTGGATCGCTCAGAACTTTACCTAATGTGTATTAAAAGACTCAAGTGACCTAAAGAACAATTTCAAAGCCTGAACATTTTAAGTTTCTATACTATTCTCCAGTGATACGTTTAGTACTTTGTGTTTGACAAGATTTGCACTTTATTGTTGGAATGTTTCAGCAGACATGGGTTCCAAGTTAGAAAAAAAAAAGAATACATATATACATGCAAAGGAATATCTAGGGGAGAGCATTATAAAAAGGCCATTGCTTCATACCATAAGCAGCACAATTTGGACTTTTTTAACCCTTCTTTCCCATGCATGAAAAGGGTGAACACCCAACTAAGGGCTTTAGATTTTATTAAGAAGAACTCAACATAAACAACTACTCTGCTTGTCAGTGGAGATGTCCTACTCCTTGAATGATCTTATCTGTGTCCTAAGTGTTCTTCTATCTCCAGGTATTTTCTCTTATAAACAACATCCTTGGGGGGGGGGGGGGGGAGAAAATATTAGTACTAGATTTTTAAATGCTACAACTAGTGGTATCATAAAGGTTTTCTGGAAACAACATTTTTCTTTTGCGTAACCAAAGACTGAAGTAACAAAAAAGACCTGTAAAAAAAAAGGCTTTTATCCTATAAAACACATTTCAGAGCAGATACTTGCTCATGAATGCACACTTTGGACCCTGCCTATTTAGCTGCTTTTTATTCAAATACTATAACAATTACAAAATAGCATAATTAGCTAAGCTTCAGTGTACATTATGTAGAACAAATAACGTTTAATTTATTTCTATGCAATGAAAACACTACAGATCTGTATGGCATGCTTCCTCCCAGAAATTCTAGTATTATTTAAAAGGAATAATGGAGGGAGTAATTCCCATACTAAGAGCTATTTCGTGTTTATACTAAGCCATTATCAGGGCATCTATAAACTCCCCGTTTTGTAAAATAGCTCTAGAACAGTGTAAAGAACCTCTAGAACAGTGATCCCCAACCAGTAGCTCGTGAGTAACATGTTGCTCTTCAACCCCTTGGATGTTGCTCCCAGTGGCCTCAAAGCAGGGGCTTATTTTTTAATTTCAGGCTTGGAAACAAGGTTTAAATGCTACAATCTAAGTATACTGTAGGCTGCCAGTCCCCATAGGGGCTACCACATAGCCAATCACAGCCCTTATTTGGTGCCCCAAGGGACATTTTCATGCTTGTGTTGCTCCCCAACTCTTTTTACATGTTGGGGAGCAACATGTGGCTCACAGGTAAAAAAGGTTGGGGATCCCTGCCTAGAATAAAGGATGTATAGCTAGCTGTATTATACAACTTGAATGCTACCAGAGGAAACACAAGTAGGATAGTTTGCTCTTTTTATTAGTAGCATTCATTAATGCAGGGCACTAATCCACTGTCCAACACTAAAGACTAAAAACACCTATTTGTTGCTGTTATGGCAATAATAAATCTTGACCCCGTTGGATTCCATGGACATCACTTTATGATTTGGTCACTATGTTAAAGACGACTAATGCTTTTTTTTTGTATAAATGTTTACTAACTGTGGGATGTTCCATGGCTTTATTTTTTTTTTTGCCACGGTCCATATGTGCGTTGAAACCAAATTTCTGATTTATAGAGCAATGTTCTGGACTTGAACTGTAAAATCTATATAGGAGTACTATAATATGTATATTTTTAAACATAAAAGAAAGACTGTCCCCCCCCCTATTATAATTTTTAGTGACCTGTGCAGGAAAAAAGGAAAATGTTTCTTGTGAATTTATGACTTCTGTTCTTGCTGCAAAAATGAGTGATTTGTATGTTCTTGTGTGATTGTGCGCTGCAGGGACTGGGTGTGTTAAATGCGTCTTTTCCTTATACGCTGCATTTTATATGTGTGTAAGCTACAGGGCAAGGTATCTTTTAGTATTATTTACAGTCCAATGCTGTTCCAGCAATTATGCGCTTTGTTATTCTCGATCCATTCTACTTTTGCAGATACTTAAGCACCTTATACTGTTTTTATTCTACAACACAACATTTTGTGCAGTTATCATGGCTAGCATATTATTATGGCCTTGCTCTTTTTATTTTACGTACACGCTGTTCTTCTGATATCTCATTCTGTTCAAAATAAAAGTCCTTAAATAGGAAAGAGCAATGAACCCGGACAAATAGGAAAGTGTGTGTAATACTAACCAACGGGAAGTAAAAAATACACAAAAGGGCTCATTTGCAAGGGCAAGGTGCAACATTTGTGCCCAATAAAGCATGTTCTTTTTACTCTCAATACAGCTTTATCCCCATAATTCCAGCATAAAACTAAAATGAGTGTGATTTAACAATGCAGACACATTGATAAACACACAAGTATGGGTTTGAATAGAATTGTCTCCAGGGTGTTGACTACTAGGGACATTGGGGCATGTTTACTAAGATTGGCGATAAATATCTGGAGAAATTTCTGGAGATGTAGCCCATAGCAACCAATCAGATCTTTGCTAACTTATAGGTGGCTGATTGCTGATTGGTTGCTATGGGCAACATCTCCAGAAATCTCTCCAAATATTTATCTCCAATCTTTGTAAACATGCCCCATTATCTTGCAATTCTTTAGGTGCAACACACATAGGGAACCCTGGAAGGAACGCCAGCTCAAGGCAGATGTTAATTTCAGGGCTGCAACAAAGAAGGCACAACTGTTATTTAGGGTCAGATACAGAGGAGTATAGACACCAGTACTTTTGTGAATAGATTTTTTTTTTTTGCACTTGTCATTGCACCTTGTAGTCCTAAATGGAGGACTAAAGACTTAGTAGACTTAAAGGAGGCATAATATTTGAGCTCATGTACCCTAAGGTACAATGTAAATCACTGACAAGTTCTGGTCGTGAACATTTGGATTTCTAAATGTTTGAACATTAGACATTATTCACTGCCAAAATCAGCTCTGATATATTATTTATTACATTACATTTTAGCTTCATGTACATAAGCCTGTATACGGCAGCCTCCTTGCTTGAACCCCCTCTATAGCCACAGTGAGTTACATGAGTTGCTCTAAACCAGGCGGTGCTGATAATGATAAAGGAGATCACAGCAACTGACTTTGTTCTATTTACTTGCTGCTAATAGTAAAATAGACTTCTAAACCTGCTTCAAACACAGGCAATAGCTGTCATTATAGCTGGTGCAATACTATGTATAACTGCTTTCATTTTATGCAGAGTGCTGGAAATACCACTGATTTTTCACTGATAAATCTCTAATGGCTCTATGTGCCGGGGAAAATGATGCCTCTGTCAATAATTGCTGATCAGTTACGTACAAGGCTTATTCCAGCTGGCAAAGTTCAACAGTGTAATAATCAAAATGAATGTATTTCTTTAAAGGAGAAGCAAAGATGTAGAGTTACTTGGGGGGGTGGATGCCAAATGTAATGACTTACCTGAAACTCCTGTCAGAAGAAAACTGCACCGGTTTTACTAGTGAGCACCACAGAGCGATAGACTTCCTTCTTCCGCCACCTTCACTTGTTATGCCCAAGCTGAACTTTAACTTAAATGTCGGACTGTATCGCTCCGTGGTGCTCACTGGTAAAAAACATAGGCCAGAGCAGTTAATAGGAGCACCAGCCGGGTTTTCAGGTAAGTCATTACAATCGCTTGGTATCTGTAGACTTTACTTCTCCTTCTAGTAAATCAATTACAAAATTCAGTTATAGTGAATATCATGCACAATAAGGGTCATTTACAAGGAAAACTACTGTTGCGCAACTTTTTGCAAAGTTGGTGCACATTTTATTCCCATTCATTAATGGCCAAAAATATTATCCCCAACCAAAGGTGCAGGCTAAGATATCCTGCACGCTGTTTGGGGGGGGGGGGGCAGTAGTTTTTTTTTAAAGAATTGACTCCTGCCAGCACAGTGTCATGCAGAGTGCATACTCACAGAGCCCATCTGATGTCACATAATGAGCAAGTCACGGCATTCTCTTATTATGCACATGCATGTAACATGGCTGCTCGTACCTGGAGCTCCCTCCCCCAAGCTCTTTTTTTTTTTTTTTAAACTGAGAAGCCCCCACGCCGGTTGGGAGTATATTAGGCTACACATTTCCTTGGGAAAAATGTTCTTTCCAGCAGCATTTAAAGGTTCTTGCATCCAAAGCCACTAGTCGCACTTATGTACAGCTGCTGCCTTAAAGGGGTTGTCCACCTTCAAACAACTAGATAGATCACCAGAAATAACGACTTTTTCCAATTACTGTCTATTTTCTATTTGTAACCATTTTTCTAATATTGAAGTGCAAAGTGTCATTTTTCACCTTCTAAAGCAGCTCTGGGAAGGGGGGGGTCGCCGACTGTTCTAAACTGATACATTTAATGGATACATTTCTTATCTTTGTCCCTGCCGAGCTGAATCTCTGGGTTTCATTACAGGCAGCTGTTAGCATTGATACAATAGTTGCTAATACTCCAGAGATGTTGCTGTGAAATGTATCAATTAAATGTTGCAAAATTGTATCAGTTTAGAGTCTGCACCTGAATTACTGAGCTGCCAGACTCAAACACCAGAGACACCAACATCCAACTTTACACTTAGATTTTGGAAAAACAGTAAAAGATAAATAATGGAAAGTAATTGAAAAAAGTCTTTATTTCTGGGGAACAATCTGAAAACCACTGAACAGAAAAAAGTGTTTGGAAGGTGAACAACCCCTTTAATACTTCCTTCTAGTCCAGATTGGGCTCCACTACTGATACAGTGGAACCCGGGAGCTCTAGGTGCAGAATTATCAGTTTGATGGAATGATTTTTAGAACATTATATTACAAGAGCAGGTGCATGTGTTTTACAGTGTCCGTCCCATCTCCTCCTTGCACTGAAATTATGAGAAAAAAACATGGTTCCTAAAAATGCATTTGTATGTGCCTATTTCAAGGTGCTTTTTACATGGTACTTGTCCTTTATTTAGTACCATCTTCACCGCAGTGAAATTGGTTCCCCTCCACTATGTTGAATCCCTCATGGAAAATCAAGTGTAGAATTGTCACTGCTGGCCTGGCTTTAGTGTAGAGAAGCAGCAAGGTTGGCCTGGTTTAGGGCTGTTCTTTAACCTACACTAGGTTTTATTTGAAGTGAATCTCCACCCAGTCTGAAATGGAAACTTCCATCAATTTGAAAATAAAATACTGTTTGTTTGCAAGGTGAGGCTTCATAATACTAGACAAAGTAAACCTGGCACCCCGATGCAATTCAATATGGGGGGGGTGTAATACCTGTGGTATAAAGGGGCAGATCTTCCAAACATTATGTGTTTATCTGGTTTGGCACAATACACCACAGGAATTTCCCCGACTCTCGCAACTGCCAGGTTTGACTTGTACTAGGTGCAAAGGGAGTGTCACTGATTAATACTTCCCTGTGCTCTGCCATGTGCATAATCTGTTGCTAAAGTTGGATTTAAAGGGGTGGTTCACCAAGTTAACTTTTAGTATATTGTAGAAGGGCCAATTCTAAGAAACTTTTCAATTGCTCTTCATTATTTATTTTTCATAGTTTTTTAATGATTTGCAATTTTCTTCTGTTTCTTTGCAGCTTTCAAATAGGGTCGCTGACACCATCTAAAAATAAATGCTCTGTAAGGCTACAAATGTATTGTTATTGCCACTTTTTATTACTTATTCTATTCAGTCCATCTCCTATTCATATTCCAGTCTCTTATTCAAATCAATGCAGGGTTGCTAGGGTAATTTGTACCCTAGAAACGAAACCAAATTGCTGACACTGCAAACTAGAGAGCTGCTGAATAAAAAGTTAAATAATTATAAAACCACAAACAATAAAAAATTAAAACCAATTGCAAATTGTCTCAGAATATCACTCTCTCCATTATAGTAAAAGTTAACTCAAAGGTGAACAACCCCTTTAAGAAGGGTTACAGAGTTATATTTCGCACTTTAGACACTTGCAATTGTGACTTACTTTAGTAGAGCTGCAGTCAGGGAGTATCTGCATTATATTAAATACATGATGGCAGGACAAGGGTGTGTATTTACACTGCATAGTGTCCTTCTAGCCAGAGAAATACTGGCCCTGGCCTTAGCCTGTGTTATTACCAGCTCTCTCTAATAATCACTTACTGTAAAAAAGTAAAGAAAAGTATCTCTGCAAAACTTTATCCTTAGCTGCTGCCTGAAGGAGACGGGTCACGGGTGTACTGAAATAGAGTTATTTTCTGCCACATTAGTGCAGTTTCCATACACATGTATGTGTTTTGATTAATGGAAATTCCCTTGGGTAATATTTCTGATGTTGCCTTATTTTTATTGCATTACATCTACAGCCAGAAACATGATCACTGTAGATGTAGATGTAGAGGATAGAGGGTTCCTTAACACGTCTCCCTATCATTAGCCACAGTCTAAGTTGTTGTAAGCTTTTACTGATAGTTCTTATAGTCCCACATTAGGGTGAAGACTTGTGGCCATTTGTCACTGCAACTTTTGAAATGAATGGCAGCAACTAATCGACATATTGACTTGTACACGAACCTATGGCCACTAAGTCGCAGCGCTAGCTTTTTTTTTTTTTTTTAAAGATTGTGGCAACCAATGGCCACTTGTCTTCACCCTAAGGGCTGGGACAGACAGGGAGATTCGGGGAGATTCTGTCGCCTGGCGTTTAATAGCAGGCGACAATCTCCCCGAACTGCCTTCTCCCTGTCCGCCGCCTGTTAAAATGAAAAAGCGTCAGCGCTAATCCACATGCAGCGTGGCGATTTCCGGAATCGCCTGAAGTTATTTCTTGAGGAAACTTCGGGCGATTCCGGAAATTGCCGAGCTGCGTGTGGATAAGCGCTGGTGCTTTTTCGTTTTAACAGACAGGGAGATTAATCGCCAGGCGACAGAATCTCCCTGTATGTCCCAGCCCTAAGGGCTCATCCAGACGAGCAGATTCGTGGAGATTAGTCGCCTGGCGACAAAACGCCACGTCTTTGAGGCAACTTATCTCCCCGAATAGCTTGTTAGCGCTGCCTGGCGAGGCATTTTTCAGCGACTTTGAAAGTTGCGCCGCTGCGTGTGAATAAGCGCAGGCGACTTTACGCCTAGCGGGTGCGCAGCGCTAACAAGCTATTCGGGGAGATTTGTCGCGGCGATAAGTCGCCAGGCAACAGATCTCCCCTAAAACTCCCCGTCTGGCCTTAGCCTAAAGGTTAAAAGTAATAATAGCACTTAAAAGCCCCACATTCGGGCAGACAGGTGGTGATTTATTGCCGCAACGTTTCGCCAACTAATCGCCATATTGCAAATGTCCCACAATTTATCACAGTGACTTGTACACTAACCTACGAAGTTGCCGCAATCGTGGTTCTTAAAACGTTGCAGCGACAAATCGACACGTGTCCTCGCCCTACAGGTTACAAGTTGCGTTATCAGTGACGGCATCTTCTTAAAGGGGCCTTTTGTTCAGCAAGTTGCTTGAAATGTAAGCAACTAAATTGCTGGGGGGAGAGAACGTGTTGTATATACGTGATTAACATGGCGGTATGGAACAGAGTATTGTGTAAAAAGAACAAAAAGGTCTGAAGTCCAGTATAGGTTGCTGTGCTATAAGTTTACACATGAACATGTATATTATATTGCAGCACATACATTCTGGCCAGTGATAGATTAATGGCATGTGGGGCCCCTAGGCTGAATCCACACAGGACCCTGTTCAAGGCCACTAATAAGTCCAGACGTGAGAAGATCCAGGCACATGTGCTCCACAGCTTTCTATACCAGGTCAGGTTTGGCACCCGGCTTGCCTTCTCCCCAGCACGCATACTATAAGTATTAAAAATAGAAATAATAATTGAAAAAAAAGCTTCATGGTCCCCTGATCACACTTGGTCCATAGGTTATAGCCTGGAGGAGCCTGTGCATTATTCTGTTCCTGGCTATTAGCATTTATATGTTATTATATTATATGTGCAGTCTTCTCACAACTCCAGGAGTTATTTAGGACTTGAGTTCCCAGATGATGTTGAACTTTGATTCCCAGAATGCTTTAACTCATGTTATCTGCTCCAGAGTGATGGTTATTTTAGTCGAGCAACATCTAGAGACCCAAGGATTTTGGGGATATATGTATACACCACTTTGTGGCAACACTGTTCTCACTAAACCAGTGATTTTCAACCTTGTGCCTCCAGCTGAAACTACAAGTCCCACAATGCATTTGCCTGACTGTGGCTGTCAGACTCATTCATTGCATTGTGGGACTTGTAGTTCCTTAACAGCTGGAGGCACAAGGTTGAAAATCACTAAACGACTGTGTACTTGGGAATCCCATTTCTGCTCTCCATGTATGTTATGATAAAGCCTTTCTCACCTTTATCTTAAAGCCTCATATTCCATTTAGATGTCTGTTTGTTGTTTCTTTCCTAAGAGGGCAGACCATATGCTTCTCCTCTGCTTTTTTTTTTGTTTTGGTTAACTTTATTTTGTTGACAAAGTCACAGCATCCTCTGCTTTTATTTTGAGCCATTGCACTTAATGCAAGTATAACCCATTTCAGTATTAATACACGTGCATGTGACTTTATACAGTGTACCTTAGTGCTGTAAATATTTCATAATCCGCTCATTTGACTTTCAACTGTAAATGTCAATAGGATTTTTTTTTTTTTTAATAGTTTTATTATACTTTGTTAAAGGGTCAGTGTACATTTTTAGAATGACGTTTTTATCTGAGTAAATTTAATGTACTAAAGATAAAATATTGTTTGTAAAAAAAAAAAAAATAAAGACAGAAATAAAAAGATATTACCGTTTGCATTAAGTTATTTTTGGCTAAATAATTATTTTAGAAAAATAAATATTTTGCACGGCCTATCTATTTTCCCAGTTTTTATTTTTAGACTGAATTCCTCAGAAAGACATTATTCACATGCCCAGAGTTATTAGCAGTGAAGCTTTTCATGATCAAGTTAAATTTAAAAACTCCACAAGAAGATGGCACATCTGGATTTGATTTATTGGGAAAGACTGCTGGGAACTGCCTAATACAGGGGTGTTGAACTCAATCAGAGAAGGGGCCGAAATCTAAAACCCAGCCTAAATCGCGGGCCGAATGGTTTACTGAACAGTCATAAACTGACAATGTTAACCAGAAATGTGAATTTAATGAGTGGAACAATCTTTTTCCTTAACAGTGCTGTTAACCAACTCACATGCTATCAAGCAAAACAGTAATGTTGGGGGATGTTAATAAACTCTACTGCTGGTTAAAGTCAGGGCTGATTTTTATGGCTGCACTGTTTGCAGCTTCTGCTGCGTATTTTTTATGCCCGCACACTCACTCTCCCCTCTGCTCTGCCACCCGCACAAGTGGAGCGGACCTTCTTTCCTTGTAAAACGCTTGTAATTGAGGTAGCTCACCCGCACAACCACATCGGATGCCTGAATCTCGCGTGACTTGTTATCTATGCGCATGTGCAATAGATAGCAAGTACGGCCGGCGAGATCACAAGCCTCGCATGTCACCGCTAGGGTTGCCACCTGGCTGGTTTTTTACCGGCCTGACCGGTATTTTTGATGGTTGAGCCCACTGTTATTAATAGGAAAAAAAGGTAAATATATAGGAAGGCCGGTATTTTTTTTAAGAAAAGGTGGCAACCCTAGTCACCTGATCTGGAACGCAGCGGCGTGCAGTGATGACAGCGCGGTGCGGGCCACATTGCAAGGCCTTGTGTTTGACATGTGTGCTGTAACATATACTTCTATTATATTTTGTAATTCACGCCGTATGCAAATTAGGCTTCGCTAGCGTAATTGCGCTATGCCTAGCGAAGTAACACTAGCGTAAATACGTTACCGTTCGCCGACCAGAGTGTAAATTCGCACTTTAGAGAATTTGCGTAGCGCAGGCAAAAATTCGCCTGGCGAAGTGTGGTGAACGCTCGCGAATGTCCCACCAAGTTCCAGGAGGTCTCACAATGGCGGAGGTGCTGGGAACATTATAGAACAAACAAGTCAGTGTACATCTGGACTAAAGACGTCAAGGCAGATAATATATAAAACAGCTTTATTTATACAGGAAAAACAGTAAAAGAACATAAAACCAATAATGGATTACAGACAATTTCGTTAATCAACAAGAGTTTAAAGCAGGTCGGTCATAGAGTTTGCAAAGATAAAAAGCAAAACAAAAACAGGCATAAACCACATGCAAAAACAAACACAGAGGCAAAAGAAATGCTCTGGTGCCGACTGATAAAATGCGGTGATATATTGCTTGTGAAAGTATATTTCTACATTACTACATTACTGTTCCTGAATGAAACTGCCATTTTGCCCTACAGATGACAATGGGGTTACAGAGCACATCGGCATCAGCAAATATTTGCTCTTAGGGGATTCTTTATTAAGCAGAATAAAAACAACCACTTTCAACATCATGATACACTGTGCAACCTTGTAGATTTATCTTGCCGTGTAATGAACGTGAGGCGGTGTCAAAATTCTGGATTAAAAGACAATTTGCACCAATTTTTACTTTTTTTTTTTTTCTTATCCCTTTGACTTGAACAGAACTAAAGCCTACATAAGAAATGGCTAGGAATGCTGCATTCTGTATATTGAAATTACTGTAACAGCCACAAGGTCCAGCAGCCCTAGAACTGTAATAATTGAATCTTTTGCTGCATCTTGCTGGGCCAATCACATGCTCAGTGTGCTGGGCTGCTGTTGAGAAGCTGAATTCAGGGAGCAAAGATAATTCTAATAGACAACGCACTGGTTCCTGTGCTGCCATGTAATGTGAATCTGAATAAATTACTGATCAGCCTTGTATTGTGTCTTTTATATATACAGTATGTTTATACATCAGTCCCTAACTGACTGCAGCACAGAGCATGTGAATCAGTGAATCAGCAGAAAAGAAGATGGGGAGCTACTGGGGCATCTTTGGAGACACAGATCAGATTTTCCATGCTTAAAGGGGAATTCAACCCCCCTGGGCACTAACACCTCCCCCCCACCCATAGGCCCGCCTACCTCTTCCCCGGGCTATTGCCCCTAAGTCCCTACTTACCAGTTCATGCAGCTCCCCTCCAAGGATGTTCACAGGGGCCATCTTCTCTTCTAACCGATTATTCATGGGGCCTTCTTCTCTTCTTTCTGGATCCTGCTCCTTCGGCGGCACATGCGAATCTGGACGTTGGTACTACTGCGCATGCGCACAAAGTTCACAACTTTCAATTGTCGAAATACCAGCATCCTGCTGTGCAAGTGCCACCCATCACCATCAGATCCAGGAAGAATCCGTTAGAAGAGAAGATGGCCCCTGTGAACATCGCTGGAGGGGACCTGCATGAAGGGGTAAGTAGCAACTTAGGGGCAATAGCCCGGGGGGGAGGGAGGGGGCCTATGGGGGGGGTTGGAGTTAGCGCCTGGGGGTTGAATTCCCCTTTAAGGGCCATGTTGGCTGGTACAGAAGCCATAAGGTGTAGCATTTCTAGTATTATTCTTTGCTGAGCTTTACTTCTTTAAACGGAGGTGATATAAAATAACAGTTGTGGGAAAAAACAATATACGCACCTTAAAGCACCACTTTTAAACTGTTAAGGATTCTGCCTGCAGATATTCAAATGTCGTAAAATCATAAGTAAGAAATCATAAGAACACAGCCTGATAAATAGCTACTGCATTTTACACCAGTGTTTGGTGCAAATCATTTTACACACCATGATAAATAGGCCCCTTAACGTACATCACGTAGAAGTCTTCAGCCTTGACTCTGGGCACAGCTAAAAGCCGACGGTCTCTGAGCAAACTTTTCTAATCCCACACCCTCTATCCTATAATCCTTATCTCCTGACATGTGAGCTTACGAATGACTCCCATCAAACTACTGTCCTTCCTTGTTAAAAGATGGAATCATTAATGGGTGTGGGGTGCCCCTTAGGTCGAAGCACCTGTTTGGTTACAAACTTGTAGCTATGTAGCTATGCCCCTGGACGCCACATTCATTTGCAGCTGTATTCAAAATCACCCTGCAGACAACTGGATGCCTTGCTATTAAATGTACCCCAATAATAACAGGACAGACAAAATCTATCTGCTTGGAGATATTATAACAAGGCACATTCATATAGACCCTGGATAAATATATATGCTGCTCCCGTGAAATCACTCCATAATGTGGCACCAGCAGTACTGACAGCATCATATACCTAGATTGTATGGAGATATACATATATTTTGGATTCTGATCATGGATATCTGCACAAGGACACTATAAACAGATCTAAACTACCAATGCTCATGGAGATCTTTGGGTTAAACCAGGGGGCCTTTCATCATATTGTCTCTCCCACTACAAGCTGTGATTTAGTTCCTGCTGCATCTAACAAAGCGATGTAAAACAAAATCTTCTCAGTTTGTTATGAATGTTTGAGAAAGATCGGTGAGAACTTCCATATTCCTCATAGCTGAACTGCAGTCAGCCATAAGATAGGCTATTTCCTTTAAAATACCACTGTACCCTTTAAATTGCTACATGGGAACAAATGGTAACTGGCCGTTAAAAGGCATTTGAGTTAGTTGTTCCCAACTTCTCGGAGTAAGTGAAGCGTAAGTATCGCATGACAGAACCAATGTTATTATTTTATTTCTAAGAACTTTAGAGGGAAAAGCAAGGAACTGAATGATTGCCTCATAAAAATGAAATGATGTTAGGTGCAGTTTCTATATAATATGTATTTGGGAAAGATCTGCTTCAGCAGCTTCGGCTATATTCCACCATATGTCTAAAAAGAAAACAAAGAGTTGGTTTCTGTCTATGCATAGTTCACTCCAAAAGTCTCCTGGGAGGCATATACCATGTAGAGGAAGCCATCTTCATCCTTTTCTCTTTCATACACCTCAGATATAGGTGTGGACACGCTCACCATGCTGTGGCCATTGACTAGCAGAAAGAAAGCCTGATTGGAGTTGAGCTGTAGGCGACGCCTATGATGTAGAGAAACATAACCGTGATGATTAGAGATATGGATAAAATATTTTTCTCAGCATTCGTATCAGTCCCTGCTGCTAGAGGAGCTTGGTCCCCATCTCAAACACAGATAACCAGCCTGTTTCTTCTGAAAGTGGGATGAAACCAAAGCCCAAAAAATAAGAACGTTCAAACTCCATGCAGATTGAAAAGGAAAAAAGCTCATCCTTTTGGTCCCTGTTAGGGCTCTGTGGCACATTTATAGTACTTATTGGCAGTGCTCTTGGAACCCAATGTGTGTCCTCCAACCACAAACATAGTTTCTGCAACAGTCACACAGTGGGTAATGTACATCAGTTACAAAGGTGCATAAAGGTTGTCTGTACAAAATATTTTACAAACCCCTTTGCTGGTTTATGTCTTAGGGTTGGACCACACGGGAAGATTCAGGGAGATTAGTCGCCTGGTGACTAATCGCCGGTTCTTTGGGGGGACTAATCTCCCTGAATTGCTTGCACGTGTCTCGTCACGCCAGAAAAACTGTAAGCCGCCTGCGCCTATTTCACACCAAAGGCGAATTACAGTTTGGCTGGGGCGAGACATGGACAAGCAATTCAGGGAGATTAGTCGCCCCAAAGAAGCACGGATTATTCGCCACGCGATTAATCTCCCTGAAATCTTCCCGTTTGGTCCAACCCTTAGGGGGAGTAACCAAAGTGTTAATAAACCTTTAGTATGAGTAGCTAAACTTTTAGTACTCATAAAAAATGAATTGATAAGATCATGTTGTGATTACTTGTAGTCAATTTAAATAAAAAAAATGGTCCTAATCCACCGCCCTAGTGCATTGGTACTAATCCCTACTGGAGCACTGAGCGTATTTAAGTTGCTGCACTAGAGAACTGTCACTTACTCGCAGGCACATAGGGGGTTATACACACTTCTGTGTTCCCCCCAAATAGCAGTGACAAAAAAAAAAAAAACAGACAAAATGCCCTATGTGCCAAAAGTCTTAAGACAGATCTAAAGAAGGGAAGAAAATTCTAATAAAATAAGAAGTGAACAATAATATATAAGATGATGGCATCCGGCACCAGCAAGATGCAAGGTGTACATTACTCATTGTTTTACTCTCTTACCTGATAATTTTAATAAGCTCACTCATGTTGACATGATCAGGGACAAGGAATTTGGTTTTATCAAGGACTGGCAGTTGCTTCTCCCCCTTATATCTCTCAATGATGACCTACAAAGTAGCAAATGGAAGAAAAACTGTAAGCATCAGTCGTGAAGTACAAAGATTAACATAGGACCATCGTAATGGTAATGTTCTAACATAGTAAGGGGAATTTATAGCTGCTAGTAAACTACAACTCTTGGAACCCCAGTAACAGCTACTGGCTATAAAGGCTGCAATTGTGTGCACATGTATCTGCTGTTTTGTCACTATGGATTACTGGTACCTGCTGGTTATAAGGAAAAGTAGGTATGGGGGTTAGCATTGCCTTTAACAGGAATGCCTGCCATCTTTGTGTGATGCTAAAAAGAAGGCCAATGTAGTAGAGTACACTTGGGAAGACGCATTAGACAGACATTCAAAACCTTCCCATAACTTTTTCTCTTATCTGTGCAGTTCTTCTGTAAATTGCATACTTGCCCATCTCTATGGAGTAAATAACTATGCATATATGCGCTTCCTTTTTACACTGCATTTGGTTACGTTGCATGGCTTATGTGTGAACCATGCTGCAAAAGACACCTGCATTCTAATCAAGCTGCATGCTTATTTTAAGCTTTTGCAATTTAACCACAAAATGTTTGGCCAAGGTGCCCTTGCTTTCTGTATGCTTTCTGCTATCCGGTGTAATTGGCTGATGAATGGGCCCACTTGGGTCTTTGTAAAGTTGTAGATGGAGGATGAAGTCTATGGGGCAGATTTTAAAAAAACTTCGAAAGTTGACCCTCTAAGTTTTTTTTAAAGTGCGTTTTTGATTGAATAGGTCCATTACCATCGAATACGGATTTTGCGGAGGATCGTTCGATCGAATCGACTGATTCGAATAATTCTCTGCAAAAACATAGTTAAATTGGGTTGAAAAAAGACCAAAGTCCATCAAGTTCAACCCTTCAAAATAAATCCCAGCATTCATACACACATACACTGACCCCCACCATTCACTCACATAAACTATGCATACCTATAACTATACTACCTATAGATTTTAGTATCACAGTAGCCTTGGATATTATGCTTGTCCAAGAAATCATTCAAGCCTTAAAGGACCAGTAACATCAAAAAATGAAATTGTTTTAAAGTAATAAAAACATAAAGCAGTGTTGCCCTGCACTGGTAAAACTGCTGTGTTTACTTCGGAAGCACTACTATTATTTATATAAATAAGCTGTTGTGTAGCCATGGGGGCAACTAGTCAAGTAGAAAAGGCTACAATAAAAGTTACACAGCAGATAGCAGATAAGCTCTGTAGAACATAACGTTATCTGTTATCCATTACTTATCCTGTGCCATAGTCGTTTTTCAATTTCCTCCATTGCTACTTAGCAGCTTGTTTACATGAACTATAGTAGTGTTTCTGAAGCAAACACATCAGGGCAGGGCAACACTACATTATATTTTCTTTACTTTAAAACACTTTCATTTTTTGGTGTTACTGTTCCTTTAAAAGCATCAACAGAATCAGCCATCACATCACCCAGCAGTGCATTCCACAACCTCACTGTCCTCACTGTAAATAGGGTTGCTACCTTTTCTGGCTTCCTATATTTGTAGGGCAAGGCCACACGGGGAGATTCGGGGGAGATCTGTCGCCTGGTGACTTCTCGCCACGACGAATCTCCCCCGAATCTCCCCGTCTGGCCTTAGCCTTATGGTTTTTCCCTATAGATAACACTGACATCAAGCAACATTTTTACCGGCCAGACCAGTAAAATACCAGCCAAGTGGCAACCCTAACTTTAAAGAGCCTCTTACACTGCTTCAAATGAAAGTCCTTTTCTTCTAGTCTGAAGGGTTGGCCTGTGGTGATCCTCTTTATGGGTAAAAAGTTCCCCTGATATTTGTCTATATTGACCTCTAATGTATTTGTAAAGTGTAATCATGTCCCCTCGCAAGCGCCTTTTTTCCAGA
>CM044438.1:43009880-43054226 GCA_024363595.1 Xenopus borealis
GTTTGTGGGGGGGGGGGGCAGTGTGCTCTTGTTCAATCCCTCTGGTCAATCAATAGGACTGGATTTCCCTTGGCGGCTCCATGAGGCACACACCTCTGACCCCCAGAGAGCACACGTATGCATGCCCTTGAACACCCAGCTCCAATGAAGCTTACCAGGCGGCTGGGCCACAGGGTGCCCCTAAATTTTTGCTGCCCTAGAACTGGGCCTTTGTGGCCTCACCACAAATCCTTCCCTTCACTTTCTCATGTTCCAGTGCATCATGAACCAGCCAACATGGTGTATCAGAAGATTACATTTTCACAACTGACCAATTTCCAACAGCTGTGTCCACTTTTATTTCTGTGTAGTTGGTGGATTGGAAAACCTGAAATATTTTCTCCAGGAACTGAAATAATCCTGTAACATGACAGCCTATTGTGGTGAAACCTGGGAAATTGCAGCCTAACTGCATGCATAAAAATGCAAGAGTAGTAAATAAAAAAGAAAATGCATCATTACAACACCTATGTATTACTCAAAAAGCCTTCTCTTGGGTAAAGCCAAAGGAACCCAGGCATTTTTTTTTCTGCAGTCCTAACTTCTGCATGTTTGTCTTCTTGCAGAAGCATGAGCCCTACGGTATTTGCTAAACTGTGGGATGCCGAGAGGATAACGAGTACATAACCAGTTCTAAATTAATACTTGGGCTGCTATTGTAATTCTATGATTTCATTTAGAACCACTGGGAAATTGTTTTAGAAACACTGTCTTAAAGGGGTGGTTCACCTTCATAGTAAAAATTGTATTTCACTTTCTCTCAGTTAAATAAGCATTTCATCAATATGGACACCTTTTCAGTCCTCCTAATCGTATATTTTGTCACATGTAGTTTGGTCACTGTCTCCTTGAAGTGGTCCAGTGAACAGAAATACACATGACTGTAGATGTATGGAGACATGCGCTTCAGTGTTAGAATCAGGCAATTGCAGTGCCCAAACTACTTGTGATGAAAGGCTCATCAAGGAGGTCTGAGAAGGGGGGAACAATTGCATCCGAAAGACCTTCAAACAGGCTTATCGCAGTGCATTGGATATTTGCAAGTTGATATCTTCATAACCATTTATATTTGGCAACGTATATTGATGAAATGCTTATTTATGCTTAGATACTTCCTTCTTATTTCATTTCCAGTTTGAGCCGCGCGCATGACAAGTACAGGTATGGGATCCATTATTTTGAAACCTGTTATCCAGTAAGCTACGAATTATGGAAAGGCCTCCCATAGATACTATTTTATCCAAATAATGCCTTTTCTTGTAGTACTAAACAGTACCTTGTACTTGATACCAACTAAGATATCATTACTCCTTATTGGAAGCAAAACCATCCTTTTTGGGTTTATTTAATGTTTACACAATTGTCTAGTAGACTTAAGGTATGAAGATACATATTATCTGGAAAACCCCCAGTCTTGAGCTTTCTGGGCCCCATACCTATACAGTGAAAGCTGATACCTGTACAGTGAAAGCTGAATTTAGAAACAAAAAAAGTTTTTTCATTCTAGTGCCCATAAACATGTAACTGCTTGCAGAAAAGAAGAGAGAACTAGCAGTTAGACAGGTTATATATAAGCTTAATAGGTTGAACTTGATGGCTGTGTGTCTTTTTTCAACCTAACTTACAGTGTCGGACTGGGATGCCAGGGGCCCACCAGAAAACCTTAGACCAGGGGCAGTGGCGTAACTACCAGGGGTGCAATTGCACCAGGGCCCCACCCCATTGGGGCCCATCGAAGCCACAAAAATGGTTATGGCAAGTGGTTATCTAGAGGGAGATTTTACAGCACACATGCCATCAACACTCCAGCATGTGATTTATAGAGGTAAGGGCCCAACAGGGGGGGCCAGGTGCCCATCCTGTAACGGGGCCCACCAGGGAGTAGTTACGCCACTGACCAGGGGCCCAACTTTCCAAACTATTATTCTGGCTTCTGCCCTCACATAACCTCTTTATTCTACTTACTATACTCTATTCTTCCATTATTAAGCCTCTTTTTCCACATTAAGAAATAGGGAATGAACATGAAATAGGCCAAATTGTTAGAAGCAAGAGGGCCCACGGACACCAGGGCCCACCGGGAGTTTTCCTGGTATCCCTGTGGGCCAGTCCAACACTGCTAACTTACTATGTTAGAAGAGGAAGAAAGAGTGTGCCAAAGAACATCTGCTGAAATACCCCAGCTGGTGCAGTTTTCCTCTAACAGGATCAGTGCTGGACTGGGTTGGCGGGACACTGGGGTAAAAAACAGGTGGCCCAGACCCTGTCCTTGATGGAAGCTGGAAGCATCCTCTGTCTTCCCTCCCTGGCCCCCCAGCGGGGCTATATGAAAAAGAAGGAAGGCGCAGGGGACCAGGGGGTTGGGTTGAGGCTCAGGGAGGGGAACCAGAGGACACTTTGCATCTGAGTGGGTGGCCTGGGGGGGAGGTGGGGGTTCCTAGGCAGCAACCCTGGGGGGCCCCTCTCTCTGACCAGTGTCGGACTGGCGCACCAGAATACCAGGAAAACTCCCGGTGGGCCAAGGTGTCAGTGGGCCCTCATGCTGCTAAAATTTTGGCCTATTTCATGGCCATTCCCTATTTCTATGAGATCAAAGAGGCTAAATAGATAGTAACATAGTAACATAGTAAGTTAGGCTGAAAAAAGACTCGCGTCCATCAAGTTCAACCTTTTTTTTAATTTTAACTGCCTAACTGCTAGTTGATCCAGAGGAAGGCAAAAACCCCATCCTAAGCCTCTCCAATTTGCCTCAGAGGGGGGAAAAATTCCTTCCTGACTCCAAAAAGGCAATCGGACTAGTCCCTGGATCAACTTATATAATGAGCTATCTTCCATAACCCTGTATTCCCTCACTTGCTAAAAAGCCATCCAACCCCTTCTTAAAGCTATCTAATGTATCAGCCAGTACAACAGTTTCAGGGAGAGAATTCCACATCTTCACAGCTCTCACTGTAAAAAACCCCTTCCGAATATTTAAGCGAAACCTCTTTTCTTCTAAACGGAATGGGTGACCTCGTGTCATCTGGAAAGACCTACTTGTGAATAAAACATTAGAGAGATTATTATATGACCCCCTTATATATTTATACATAGTTATCATATCACCCCTTAAGCGCCTCTTCTCCAGCGTGAACATCCCCAATTTGGCCAGTCTATCTTCATAGCTAAGATTTTCCATACCTTTTACCAGCTTAGTTGCCCTTCTCTGTACCCTCTCTAATGCAATAATGTCCTGTTTGAGTGAGGGAGACCAAAACTGTAAGGCATATTCTAAATGTGGCCTTACAAGTGCTCTATAAAGTGGAAGAATGACCCCCTCCTCCAGTGACTCTAGTCTATGCCCCTTTTAATGCAGCTCAAGACCTTATTGGCCCTTGATGCTGCTGAATGGCATTGCTTGCTACAGCCAAGTTTATCATCTACAAGGACTCCAAGGTCCTTTTCCATAATGGATTTGCCTAGTGCAGTCCCATTAAGGGTATAAGTGGCTTGAATATTCTTACATGGAATGTAAGAATAGATGGAATAATTGATTATAGTATGTAAAGAAAACAAACTAGGAGAATAGAGATTGATTGAGGAGATGAAGAACATTGGTGCTGAGAATGGGCCCCTGGTGTAAGGTTTTATGGTGGGCCCCTGGTCTAAGGTTTTTGGGTGGGCCCCTGGTGTCCCAGTCTGACACTGTCTCTGACAATGAACAGGAGCACAGGTCCAGTGTAAGCTAGTACAATAACTGGGGGTGTGGTAACATTTTGCAAATTAGTTTATCTAATCAAAGTTCAAACACTGCTATAGGAGGAGCGTTTGCATGAATTGACAACATAAAATTAGTCGCTTCCAGAAGGGAAAATGAAATATAGGCTGTGGCCCCTAGTGACCAAATTATGTTGACATGTCTAACGGAGCATAGTAAACAGCTATTTACATACATATATAAAGTGAAATAATACATTTCAGTATAAAAATGTGATCCATGTCAATGCAAACACCACAATAAAACATATAAGTAATTAGTAATAAATTATAAAAATTATATGACTCGTTTGAAATATTTCATTTCTTTCTCACTCAGTAAAAGAAAATCATGTGGCCTCGTTAGCGCAGTAGGTAGCGCGTCAGTCTCATAATCTGAAGGTCGTGAGTTCGATCCTCACACGGGGCACGTGTTTTCTTCACTCATCGTAGATATTCCATTAACGTTTGCAAAGACCTTATTGTATTTCCCATATTCTTTTTACAATATACTCCAGATGAGACGCAAAGTGTGTTCGGGCCCTTACATATGTATGGAATCTATTTACCGAGAGCAGCGTTTGTATAGGAACGTATGGAACAATATGGATGTAGCTCTAGACTAGTACATACTAATGCTTTGCGAGACGGACTATTTCATTCGGTAAAGCTATTTATTGCTCATACACACGCAACAGGCAAAGTGACGCCACTCGTGCGGGGATGTGAGTACAAATGTTGCAGAGCGAGAGAGAGAGAAAACGCCTTGACTAGGGAATCCTGGGCCGCAGCCCTGACAGGAGGAGTGATTGCGTCATGTCTCCGCCTGTTTGTGGGCGTGTCCCCGAGCTGTCACTAGCAGCAACACAAGCACCCCGGCCTAGTGTAGGGAGGGTCCCCGGACTGTCAGTGGCAGCGGGCTCCAGTGTGGGATGGCGATGTGCGCCAGGTTGTGCGGAGTCGGACAGTCCGGGGGCTGCAGGAGGAGACAACAGCGGAAGGGAGCCGGAAACGACCCTGAGCTGGAGGATGAAGAGGAAGAAGACGAGGTGCGGATTGAGGCAGAAGTAGTAGCAGGAGACGCTGCAGTGGCGCCCCGGAGACCACACTCTCTCCTGCTGCTGCCACCCGAGATCCTGGTGGAGATTTTCTCCTCACTGCCCGGTACCGAACTACCCAGCCTGGCCCAGGTGTGCAGGAAATTCCGGCAGATCCTCACTACGGATACGATCTGGAAGCGGCGCTGCAGGCAAGGTGAGGGCCCGGGGATCTGTGTGTTTGTCAGAGAAGAGTGGGCCCGCTAGCTGCCGGGCAATTCAAATTCATGGAGGCGTGTAGGGGCTGTGAGCAGGGGGGCACATCCTTTACAAAACAAACCATATATACTACATATAACTACTACAGGAGTTATACTCACACTCAACACAAAATCGGAGTCTCGGGAGAGAGTCAAGTTTATTTGGCAGCAGCAGCGAGTTGTTGTCAATATATCAGATTACTACATTGTACTGGAGCCAAGTGCTGCATGCGACTAGCTCTCCAGCTGCTGCCTGCTCTGCTGCTCGCCTGTTTATTTGAGCTGGAGCACTACACACACAGCTCCTTTTATACCAGTGATCCCCAACCAGTGGCTTGTGAGAAACATGTTGCACTCTAACACCTTGGATGTTGCTCCCAGTGGCCTCAAAGCAGCTGCTTATTTTTGAATTCCAGGCTTGGAGGCACGTTTTGGTTGCATAAAAATCAGGTGCACTGCCAAAGTCTTCTGTAGGCTGACAGTCCACATAGGGGCTACAAATGGCCAATCACAGCAATTATTTGGCACCCAAAGAACATTTTTCATGCTGGTGTTGCTCCCCAACTCCTTTTACTTCTGAATTTTGCTCACTGGTTGAAAAGGCTGGGGATCCCTGTTTTATATCACATAGCTATGCTAGTTACAACTGTACGCTCCTCTCACAGTGCTACACCAGCTCCTGCTCAGGTGAATAGTAGAGCAAGTTTTTCCTCAGCTTGTGGTGTCCTTTCAACCACTGGCTTCTAATGGTAATACGGTCATACAACATAGTAAGTTAGGTTGAAAAAAGATAAAGTTCAACCTTTTAACTCTATTATAACCTTCCTAACTGCTATTTGAGCCAGAGGCAAAAAAAACATCCCAAAAACATTTGAAGCCTTTCCAATTTGCCTCGGAGGAGGAAAAATTCCTTCCTGACTCCAAAATGACAATTGTCACTAGTTCCTGGATCAACTTGTACTATGAGCTATCTTCCATAACTCTGTATTCCCTCACTTGCTAAAACGCCATCCAACCCCTTCTTAAAGCTATCTTATGTATCGTCCTGTACCACTGATTCAGGGGGAGAATTCCACATCTTCACAGCTCTCGGAGAGATCCTCTGCACTCACTCATAATCAATGTGCAAAGGACATGAAGATATTTGTGTATCAAGCTACTATTAAGCTACCAAAATATACCCAACTCTTTAAACAATGTGTGTTTTGTTTAAAAGGGCAGTGCATTTGTGGTAGTACTTAATGCATAAATGTTGTATATTGATTATGTATGAGTGTATATATCCTTTATCCTTGGTTAAGGTCCTAATGAGGACTGAAACGTTGGACACTATTGATATTATTTTATTTTTACTCATCTACAGTGTATATATATATATATATATATATATATATATATGTGTATATATGTATATATCACACAAGTAGGGTCCACGCTCTCAGGTCTTAGAAAAAAATTGGAGACTGGAGACTGACGTTTTGACCTCTACAAAGGCCTCTGTAGAGGTTGAAACGTCAAATGTGAAACGTCAGTCTGCAATGTGCATACATTTTTTTCTAAGACCTGAGAGTGCGGACCCTACTTGTGTTATATCGAATCTTATTTTGGACACTGCACCCAGGCACCTTTAAACCTTGTAACGAGAGTGCCAACTCCTCCATGAATTGTGTATATATGTATATATATATTTTTTTTTTTCATATATCAGAGCAGCCTCTTTCTTTCTCCTGACAACTTCCTTGACTACTTGGTGGTAAGACTGGTGGGAAACTGACCAGCAGGTTGATGCTGTATCCCTTAATATCTTGGTAAAATAAAACAAAATAAATAATGAATGTACATTGCTAAATTTCACGGAATCATCAATTTTACATTCACTTACTTTATAGGTATACTTATACAGTGTGAGGCATTCTTTAGATTGAAGATCATTTTGCTGGGATAATGTGCTATATCTGTATGGAGTCTGGTCTTTTGATTACATTTTGCTTTGATACACACTGTCCCTTTAATCTAGAAATAGGGAAATAAGCACTGCCATACCCCCCATCAAGTGGGATTACTATTATTTTTGTGGCACTTTACAGGAATACTCTTACAGTTGTATGGTTTACATTAGCTCCAACTTCTTTTAAGTAACTGTAAATAATTATGGAGGATTAAAGCCAGTGAGCAGTAAATTGCATGTTGTGTTTCATCTGCACATGAGAGTGTCTAATTTTCTCCCTCTTTTAGTAGATATTAGTGCTTCATTATCAACAGCCAGTGCACAGGGCTAAAAATACTCTTAAAATGAGCTGATGGTGGCTGTGGTCTGTGATTTCTTTTTCCATTGCATCCCCTTCCTCACATATTATCATGTACTTCACCAGTTGTCCTTTATTAAAGTTGAAAGGCATAATTATACCAGAAATGTTTGTGTTTTACAATCATGACAGTTTTTTATTATGTTTCAAAGGATTTTTTGGACATTTGTGTGAGATGGCTCTGGTTGTCCAAATATATAGTAAAGACAATTTCACTTAAGTATTCACAATCTACTTTTTTGTAGTTCTGCCAATGTATGTCTTGGAATTCAAACTGCTTCATAGTTGGGCTTAAAGGAGAACCAATCCCTTAATTATAAAAACCCTACCCTACATAGACCCACCCTGTTCCCCGCCAGCTTAGCTGTTACCCTTGGTAAATGCTCCTAACTCTATACTTACCCCTCGGTGCAGATTCAGGGCATCAGAGTTCAGGGGCGCCATTTTCTTATCTTCGTTAAGGGTGGCATATCCGTGCATGCACAGTTGGAGCAATCTTCCTGTTCTTGACAATTGCGCATGTGCAGAAAGTGACGGAAATTGCCAAAGCGCTGGAAGAACACCCAAAGATTACCGAAGAGAAGAAGATGGCACCTATGAACTCTGATGCCCCGAATCTGTACCAAGGGGTGAGTAAATTGAGTAATTACAAATTCAAGATTAAGCGGCAGAGTTATCGTCGGCCTCATGCTTTTATATGGTCATGGGACCCCTCGGTGACTTAGAAAATCCTTATATTTTACAATAGTTTATATATAGTTTATATATAACCTTTTAGATGATGGTAACTAAGTCCCAACATACAAGGCTATATATATTGCACACAGGGAGGGCACAACTTGGGCAAATTAATTTGATTCGAATTTAAAAAACTTGATTCAAATTTTTTTCTCTGAAAATAAATTTGGGAAGGAAGGCTGCAACTCCAAATTAATCTCTGGACGTTTCCCATTGACTTAAACAGCAAGTCAGCATGTTTTAGGTGATAAATAGTCAAATTTGAGTTGTGAAAGTGCCAGAATATGATAAATCTCAAAAATCGAATTTGGTTGAATTTGACAGTTTTGACCATAAAAAAACTCGAAAATTGGAAGCAATTCAAATCAACCCTTGAGAAATCTGCCCCTTGGTGTATTATTCCAGCAATGCATTTCATATGTCAGAGAAATGCCAGAAATTTTCACCACTTTGCTTGAATTGGAAATGTGGGACATCACTAGTTCTGGTTCATTACAGACCAAAATTTACCTAGAGGCTGTATTTGGATGGAAATCATCAGTGCCAGATCCTAGGCACATTTCCCATTCAATTACACTGGTTTTAGCCACATCTCTTCCTTCTGAAATATGTCAGTGGAGCATGTGTGTGCATCAGACTTATGAGTCATATTAGCATATTGATAAAGTTAAGGGCTGGGACAGACAGGGAGATTCGGGGATACTCATTAAGCTGAAGAAGAAACACTAGAGTTACTGATACTCTAATTGGTGGTGGCAAGTAGTTACCATTGCTGTTTGAGGAAAATCGACCACCTTTCAGTGCGATGACTCCAGTCCAGTGGAACTTCTCTACAGCTTAGACATATATTGTTTTTATATCAGGTTTGTATTAATTGTTTATGAATTGCTTTTCTGATTACATTATTTATTGAACGCATTTATTTGTAAGACCTTTGATTCATGGCATTATTACTTTATATTAAAGGAGAACTAAAGCTTAACTAAAGAAGTATCTAGAAATGTTGTACATTATGTTTCGGGCTTCTGTACCAGGCCAAGGCAACCAGAGTCCTTTAGTAGTAAAGATCTGTGTTTCCAAAGATGCCCCAGTAGTTCTCCATCTTCTTTTCTACTGATTCACATGCTCTGTGCTGATGTCACTTACTGAGCTTAGGGACCCACTCACAATATACAGTACATATAGAATAGAAATGTCACAGTATAAGATTAGTAATTAATATGGATAATTACTACTTGGCAGCAAAGAAACCAGTGCAATTAGCATCAGAATTTAATAATCAGCCTTGTAGCATCATCTTATATTACAGAAAAACCTAATTTTCTGCTTGATAATTTGTGACAACCCCTAAGCTTAGCTTCACAACAGCTGCTCAGAGCCCACTGAGCATGTGAGTGTCGCAGACATTTTCCAAGATGGTGACCCCCTGTGACAAGTTTGCTGTCCTGGATCATTGCTGCTATTGACAAGCTGAAACTTTTGGCTGGTGCAATAAGTTCAGTAAAAAAATACAGCATTTTTAGCCATATCCATTTTTAGGGTTTAGTTCTCCTTTAAAGTTGACTTTAGTGTTGGGTTTCCAAGCCACAAACTCCGTTATCTTCTATTTAATTCTGGTCTCTTGAGTTATAATATTTTGTTGTTGGCACCTCTAACCTCTCTTTGTGGCTCTTTTAGGCACTATGTTAATTCAACTCATTGCTTATTTCCACTTTCAGAGTATGGTGTCTGTGAAAATCTGCGAAAACTGGAAGTCACAGGCGTTTCGTGCCATGATGTCTATGTCAAACGTGAGTAGATACAAAGCGGCCACTGAATTATAAACAAACTTAGCATTTTCAAGGGCATACTTTAAAAAGCAAATCTGTATTAACTATCAAGATACTCATGACAGAAACAAATAGGATCAAGAAATGTATGTATGTATAGCGCTCCTTGTGGGCAAAGCACTGTACAGCAAAACAATAAATTAGTAGTAACAAAAAAGGGGTAATTTAAAAAGTAACAATACGTGTATTATTAGAAATACAATTCACATGATTATCAAAAATAATTACAATACAGATTAAGTGCTCAGTGTCAAGGAAACAAAAACCTAGAGGACCCTACCCTGTTCATACATGCTGCAACATATTTTTGGGCTTCTTTTCCTCTGTTGCCAGACTATTGCTTCAAATCAGAGATTTACATTGTATCTTGGTTTTATTATTGAATTATGGATAGCTTTAACTGCATGGTTTAGGACTGGTGTTTAATAAAACATTCCTCAGTGTAAGGGTAATGACATGCAAGGTTATTACCCTAAAGTTGAGTATTATAAGTTTTCCAGGAGAAAGTTCAAACCAGAAAACAGATGTGTATTCATTAGTATATGCAATATACTTGTACATATACATGTATATGCAATAACTTTCTGGATTTTAAGGTGCAAATTAGAATTTGCAAGTTATATTATAATCGTCATGCAGAAACAAGACAGTGGGTCTTTTTTGAGCACAAACTTGGATACTGCATTTTGATTGGAATATACACACTACAGCAATTTACATACTGTATATCTACAAATTAGGCTTTCTGCTGTTTTTCTAGGTGAGTTAAAATCAGGATTATACTGAAGGAAATTCAGAGATACCTGCAACTATTTGTTCAGGGGTGCTGTAATAGGGCTGGTTCCTAGTATACAATGACTATAGTGTAACAGAAGATGGCTTGCTGACAATTTCCTCTTTCTTGTGGGCTTTAATAAGCCTGCTTTAGCCCTAAAAAAACAAAACAGAAAAACTGAAACCTCAGTGCAAATTTCTACAAAAGTTCACAGAAGGCAGGTTTGTCATCACTGTAGTGTTTTAGAATTTCTTTTAGCCTTTTTTGTTTTTTACAAATACCTTAAAGTTAAATTCTCATTTTAGCATCTGATGTATTTACTTTATGCAGAGGAAATTAAAAGATCTAACACATATCTAACACAAGTAACTCAAAATTTCAACCTGAAGTTGAACTGAAGAAGCTGCTCGGATGAGCAGTGAAACGTCTTCATTAAAGTTTCTCAGCAAG
The DNA here is from genome assembly GCA_024363595.1 of Xenopus borealis. Classification (NCBI taxonomy): domain Eukaryota; kingdom Metazoa; phylum Chordata; class Amphibia; order Anura; family Pipidae; genus Xenopus; species Xenopus borealis. The sequence continues at coordinate 43,021,050 of CM044438.1, forward strand.
TTCAGTTGTTTTGAGTTACTTGTGTTAGATATACCATGACCTGGATGAATGAGAATCTTCATAGTCTTACAAGATAATAGTTCTATGATAGACCACCAAACCATTTCTTACAATGGAAGAATTGCTCTCCAAAAGCAATAGAGGGCAAAGAATTGTACCTCATTCCTCATGCAATACAGCATACAAAAGTGCAGGGGATAAGTGTCACTTTTTTTATCCACTGATGTCCCTAGTTTGTGTCTGATTCAAATCACACAAGCTAGGGAGTACTGGGGAAGGATGGTGCTGGGGAGCCATTTAATTTACACCTGTCTTGTGAATAATTTAAGCACAGTGCTTCCATGTTCTTGTGTAACTTGTGCTCTACACCTTGATCAAGATTTTTTATCTGGTGCAAAGTGCAGAGCACAGCTTTGATGTGCCAGTTGTATAGGTGCAAGTGCTCAGTGTTTGTGTGGTTTAACCACTATTTCAAAGGCAGTTCTACTTCGTAAAGTGACTTGTTGTCAAATGGTACCACACAATGATTGCTTTCATTTGCTTTCTATTGTTTGTTTTTTCTAAAATGTTTAATTTGAAGTTTTCTTATGACCTCTAAAAACTTGTTAGCATCAAGAAGTACTTTCAGGCCACCTGGGATGCAAGGCCATTTGTAATGATGGAGTTTTGCTTTCTCTTACTAGTTCTTACCGCCTACACAAACGTTCATGTTGTATTCAGATATTTTTTCTCAAACTATACGTGCTCTTTTGAATTTAATTTTCTGTCACCAATTTATCAGTTTCTTAGTAAGATAAAGAAGTGGTGCGTATAAGCCTTCAGACTCAACCCCCCAATTTCCCCCCCTCTCACCCCTTTCTCCCTTTTCTGCTATCTTTCTTCTTTATGACTTTAATGGTACTAGTTAACTGTACAAACTGTAATTATGCAGCTGTAAATGCTTACATATCTGAATATGGACCAGAAATGATTCATACTTGTACGTTCAATGTATATTTACCTATTCTCTATGAATAAAAAATTCCTTGAAATACAAAAAAAAAATAAAAATAAAGAAGTGGTGCGATGTGGGGTATTCTATTACCTCAAAGTAACTGCAGTTATTTACTCCTTAACTTGCTGTGTCTGTTCAGGTATTAATCCACGGGTGAAGTCGGGACGGTTTATGAAAATCCTTCCCGATTATGAACACATGGAGTACAGAGATATTTATACCTGCTGTACGTATCTGATTGAGTTTGCCATTGAGTTTGTGTGCTTTGTTTGCAGGTTTTTGCATGGGCATGAACACAATCTGTTTTATTAAAGGAAAAAGAAAGCCTTGTTAAAATCTGTTTCCCCCCATCCCTGTAAGCACACCACTTGGGAGCCCCAACGCTGTTCTGTTCAGAGTAGTGTTGTTGGATTGGCAGATATTATTGCAACTTTGCTGAGAAGAGGACAATCAAAGAGCACAAGATGCCTACCAACCCCTCTTCACTGCTATGTGTTTTATGACTTGGTACAACAAATGGGGCAGTATCGGTGGTCTGCAGTGGTGTGGCTCAGAAGTGGGTAACAAAGCTTTTTTTTATTTTTTAGGGCTGGGTCAGACAGGGAGATTCGGGGAGATTCTGTCGCCTAGCGTTTAATGGCACGCGACAATCTCCCCAAACTCCCTTCTCCCTGTCCGCCGCTTGTTTAAATGAAAAAGCGCCAGCACTGATACATACGCGGCGCAGCGATTTCCGGAATTGCCCGAAGTTACTTCGTGAGGAAACTTCGGGCAATTCCGGAAATCGCAGCGCCGCGTGTGCACAGCGCTGGCGCTTTTTCATTTAAACAAGCGGCGGACAGGGAGAAGGGAGTTCGGGGGGAGATTGTCGAATGCGATTAAACGCCAGGCGACAGAATCTCCCCGAATCTCCCTGTCTGTCCCAGCCCTTAAGAAGAGTGCAAGAACTAATACCAATTGGCGCCCCCTTGATCTGCAAACTTAAATCTATATGTCTGCTTCACTTTACTTCCATTCATTCAAGTGTAATACAGTGTATTGCACACACACAACTACACAGCTGTTCTTACTGTAATGGATGGCACGTTGTGTTAAGTGTGTTTATTGCATCAATAATACCCAAGGCAAAACAGGCCAGATAAGCAAAACTGTAAATAAGATTTAATACACAAGAGCCGTTAATTTACTGTAAATTTATATCTTTATAAACAGTGCTTTGTGATAACGAGTTATAATCTGTATCCAGTGATGTCAATTGACTCACTGAACCTTGTATATTATTAAGTATTAGATATATGATAATTAGCCATGATTATAAGGTTAAAATAATTATAGGAGTATTACATACAGTAAATACTTTTGTTCTCCCTGTTGTAAAATATAAGGATTTTAGAAGGCCCATCATCTGTATAATAAAACAAGGCCTGTAGCCTTGTGCTTTTATATGGTCACGGTACTCCCTAGTAGTGATGTGCGGGTCGAGAAAAACTTGCAACCCACAAATGGGGCAGTGAGGACAGTCCGAACCCACTACGCGGGTCCCTCCATTATCGGCTGGTCTTCACTTTACTTCTCCCTAGTGACTTCAAATATCCTTATACTTTACAACAAGAGTATCACTCTTACTCTGTACAGGCATGAGATCAATTAATCTGGAAACCCGTTATCCTGTTCCAAACTATGGGAAGGTAATTTCCTGTAGACTCCGTTATAAGCAAATAATTTTATATTTAAAAATATTTTCTCTGTTATAATAAAACTGTATCTTGTACTTGATCACTACTAAATAAGAGATAACGAAAACAGTCCTATTGGGTTTATTTAAAGGGGTGGTTCACCTTCATATTAACTTTTAGTATATCGTAGAAGGGCCAATTCTAAGAAACTTTTCAATTGGTCTTCATTATTTATTTTTCATAGTTTTTTAATGATTAATGACCAACTAAAAACTAATTCTCTGTAAGGCTACAAATGTATTGTTATTGCCGCTTTTTATTACTTATCATTCTATTCAGTCCATCTCCTATTCATATTCCAGTCTTTTATTCAAATCAATGCAGGGTTGCTAGGGTAATTTGTACCCTAGAAACCAAATTGCTGACACTGCAAACTAGAGAGCTGCTGAATAAAAAGCTAAATAACTAAAAAACCACAAACAATAAAAAATTAAAACCAATTGCAAATTGTCTCAGAATATCACTTTCTACATTATACTAAAAGTTAACTCAAAGGTGAACAACCCCTTTAATGTTTAAATGATTGGGAGCTATGACAAAAATGAAAATATAAATCTAAATAAAATCCATTAAAAATTCTGTACTGTTTCTGAAATAATACAGTTCATCTGCACTATTCCTCTCTGGCATGTTTTTCTTCATTCTGTCTTCATGCAGCAGTTGGGTGTCAGATATTTATTGACAGTTAGATCCACTTTATCTTATAGGGGGACACCTTTTGTCTAGAAGATGTATGAGAGGAACCAGACATCATGTCTCTCTACATGCAGGATTTGTGCAAAAGGCATTTATTTAGTTTGTACTGCAATCAGTTATTTGAGTGATTTTTGAGATATTTGAATTAATCTGCTAGGAAAGGAATCCCCCCCATAAGATATATTGTATTTAATTGTCAATGACTATCTGACACCCAACTGCTGCAAGAAGACAGACTTAAGAGAAACAGATGCAGAATATCTGCAGGGGTAGTTAACTTTCAAGTTAACTTTTAGTATATTGTAGAATAGCCAAATTTCAGCAATTTTTCAATTGGTCTTCATTATTTATTTTTTGTTATTGTTGAATTATTTGCGGTTTCCTTGTTTCTTTCCAGCTTTCAAATGGGGCTCACTGACCCCATCTAAAAACAAACACTCTGTACGGTTACAAATTATTACATTTATTGTTATTGCTACTTTTTATTACTCATCTTTCTATTCCGTCCTTCTCCTTTTCATATTTCAGTCTCTTATTGAAATCAATGCACAGTTGCTAGGGTAATTTGGACCCTATCAACCAGATGGCTGAAATTGCAAACTGGAGAGCTTCTGAATAAAAAGCTAAATAACTCAAAAACCACAAATAATAAAACATGAAAACCAAAAGCAAATAGTCACAGAATATCACTCTCTACATCATACTTAAAGTTAACTCAAAAGTGAACAATTTTCTTATTTCAGTTTGATGAAGCTTAAATTACATTTTCATTTTTACGATAGTTCCCCTTTAAGGTATGGAGATCCAAAAATGGCATGGATGACTGCCAGACCAGGCAGTGCGTTCTTATTACAAATTATTGCAGAACACCTACTGAACTGTAGACTGGTAATATAAAATCTGTTTACAGATTGTTATGCAGATAATTTATTCAACTAATACAGGGCTGCATTGTTTTGCGTTATATTCCAGGATCACTTTGGTAACATCTAATATTCTTTTAAATTATAGTATAAGTATGGGATCTATTATCCAGAATTCTCGGGACCTGGGGCTTTCCGGATAATGGATCTTTCTGTAATTTGGATATTCACACCTTAAGACTACTAGAAAATCATGTAAACATTAAATGAATCCAATAGCTTGGCTCTGCTTTCAATAATGATTAATTATATCTTAGGATCAAGTACAAGGTACTGTTTTATTATTAGAGAGAAAAAAGGAAACCATTTTAAAAATTTGGATTATTTGTTTATAATGGGGTCTGTAGGAGACAGCCTTTCCGTAATTCTGAACTTTCTGGATAATGGGTTTACGGATAATGGATCCCATACCTGTACAGTAATTTGCTGTACTCTTCCCCCATTTGTTTGACACACAAATGCAGCTAAGTGCTATTATAGTTTGTGCCTATTTTTATCTGTTCTTTTTAATTTAAGGAAACTTTATTTTCTCTAAGACAGAAGGTATGTTCAGAAGCTTTGATTTTGATAATTCAATTCCTTGTATGTATCTGAAGCTTTGCAAATGCACCAAATCCAGGGTGCGGCCTGGGATTCGGCCAAGATTCTGCCTTTTTGAGAAGGATTCTTATTCGACCAAAATACAAGTGGTTGGGAAGAAAAGAAATCACGTGACTTTTCGTCATTTTTAACCACGCATGTAGCGCATGGTTCGTTTTTCCCCTCATCTTTCTAATTTGCATATGTCAAATCAGGGTTCAGATTCAGTTTGGTATTCGGCCAAATCTTTCATACTTCTCATGGTCCATGGTAACTTTATATACTATAATGTTATTAATAGGGAAGAAACCTAAAAATACAGGAATGACAGATGTTTTCTTTTTACAGAACAGGTGGGAACAATATTTGGATAAGTAAAAAGCAGTATATTTTTTAACCCTTTCTCTTCTAACAATTACTAATACTTGTCTATTACTAATACTTGTCTATCAAGCAAACACACTGGCTGTGTGTGCCATTTAAGGTCTTCCAAATAGACCTCGCCTGGTACATTATTGAAATCGAAAGTAGCTGCATGAGTCATTCTTGACCTTCTTATCTTGTTATGTTTTTAAGGCATTAACATCAGCCTTAATGCAAACAATGAAACTGCACATGCAATTATGTGAGAGAGTATTTATGTGTAGGATTACATTCTGTCCTATTTAGTGCCAACACAATAAACAAATGCAATATTAAATGCTTTGAATCAAACTAGAACTCCCATACATGATTAAATATAGAAATGAAAGCAACATTTCACAATGCTTGGCAATAGTGTGCCAAACCAGTCTTTGTTTTTAATGATAAATGAATGCATAGGTAAACAACCACTTTAAGGGCTGGGGCAGACAGGTAGATTCGGGGAGATTCTGTCGCCTGGCGATTAATTGCAGGCAACAATCTCCCCGAACTGCCTTCTCCCTGTCCGCCGCTTGTTTAAATGAAAAAGCGCCAGCGCTGTGCACACGCGGCGCAGCGATTTCCGGAATCGCTCGAAGTTTCCTCACGAAGTAACTTCGGGCGATTCCGGAAATCGCTGCGCCGCGTATGTATCAGCGCTGGCGCTTTTTCATTTAAACAAGCGGTGGACAGGGAGAAGGCAGTTTGGGGAGATTGTCGCCTGCAATTAATCGCCAAGCGACAGAACCTCCCTGTCTGCCCGAGCCCTAATGACTACATTTTAGCTTTGGGCATTTTGTGCCTATCTCTTAGGCGGTGCTGGTTCTATCAAGGAGTGAGCTACCTTTATTACTGCTATTTCATGGTCTGCCTGACCAAGGCTGGTAGAAACTGATTCTATCTGTCATTTTCTCTCATTAGCTTTGTGTCCAATGGAAATTCCCGAGCAGAAAAACAACAATGTTTTGGGCTCTAGCTTCCCCAGCTGTTGCTGGGTGCAGTGTTTAACAAAAATTAGCATTGGGAAAAAAATTGTAGAAATTATGGCATTGTATAAATAGGGTTAATCTACTTTAATTCCAGTGGCACATAGTGGTAAAGTAAACTTCAAATCTACTTGAATAGATCAACGTAGTCTCTACTAACTGAGAGTGAATTGTGTATTCCTTCTGCACTTATAAACAGGGCCATTTTTGCCATGAGGTAAGGTCAGAAGGCATCTCATTAGCAGGTATAGCAAAGTTCCAGTGCTCTGCTATTGGGAAGTTTCTTATTGTTGAAGGGAGCGGCACTGGGGTTGCTGTCAGAGGCTTGAGCAGCCTTAGAATCACTCCTGCTAATGAGGTTGCTGCAGATGAATTTACCACAGATACAGGGTCATTTATCAACACTGGGCAAATTTGCCCATGGGCAGTAACCAGTAGCAACCAATCAAATTGCTGCTTCCATTGTTCTACTTGCAGCTGGCTTTAAAAAGCTAATCACTGATTGGTTGCTATAGGAAACTGCCCGTATTGCCAGTATTTATAAATGAGCCTCACTATGTTTTATTTATACTTGGAAAATCCCTTGTTGTACAATATATAGAATGTCTGTGACAAGCTTCAAAGGGACCATCGTCAAATGACATGGGTTAGTGTTGATGTCTTCTTCCAGCTAGCCAAATGGCTTCAGTAAACATCCCATTTAATCTATAAAGTACTATGCCCTTTTATAAAATAATACCACTGGTGCTACTGTCACCATTTCATTGAAAGTATGCATCCTTGATGCCGAACATACAAAGTGAGTAACCATCTAGTGTTACAACAAGCTGGCTGCTAATCAAACAAATGAGCGTTGAGTTTTGTAATTAAGGGACCACTTTATCACATGTCAAGTTTTAGTTTTTTCACAAAAACTAAAAAATGCAAATGCTGAAGAATATTTTTTAGAACCTTGAATAATCTGGATTTATTATTAAGTATAAAACCATGAAAAGTTGCACCTGAAAAAACTCTAGTTTCAGTAGGAGTCAGTGTGAATGGTCTCCTACAGCTTTAGTTATATATTTATTTTCCAAGTTCATTGAAACATTCAAGTTTTTAAACCTCGTTGAAATTGAATGGAACAATGTGATTCTCGCTGGCATACAACTTTTTTTCTGAAAACTCAAGTTTTGCCCAGTTTTCTTTTTGATGCTCATGGTTTTGTTTCTCGGCCTCAAAAATGTGTAAACTGGCCCCCAAATGTCTACTGTTTTCCTATTCTATAATAAAAAATTGAATTATATTTGTCAGCAAAAACTTTCATGTTCTAAGCATTTCCTGTGCTATAGTGTCAACCAGAGGATGCAACAACATTGCTCTGAAATGTGGATGTGCTTGATCTTAACCAGAAATGTGTAAATAAAGCCAATAAGTGGTTAGGGAATCAACTTGTTGGCTTCAAATTTGTGCTGGGAATTTTACTGTGGAAGTTGCCATTCTTGCATCATTGTGTCCAGACATTATCACTCTTGTCTGTATTACAGACAACTGTTTTGAAATATAAAGGTTTAGCAATACAAACAATAGTGGTATTGTTAAACGAAGTTGTATACAGTAGGAATGAAAGACAAGTTATTGCATACACTGTTAAATCAAAATTGTCACAAACTGCTTTCCCCCCACAGGATTATACCAGGATCTGTTTCCCTGCTATGCTCAAAGTCTATAACTGTAAGCCTTATCTCATAAAGCGGTGGTCCTGCGTGATCGAGTATACAAACTTAAATTTGAATAGTAGTTAGGTAGTTAACTATAGGGGAAGGGAGAAAAAAAAATGTTGTCGTATAGTCTAATGTCTTGTCTTGTTTTGTTTTGCGAAAAAAGTAAAATAAAAACCTTTAAAAAAAAAACATTTCAAAATTGTCAACATCATTTTAACATAGGGGAGATTTGTAGAATGCGAATAAGAAAGAGTAGTAAGGGATACAGATACACTGTGTGAGTCTATGAGGGGGCTAAGAAGGTGTTTGATGAATGGTCCTGATAAGTAAGTAATATAAAACAACTACTGTATATGAGGCCCCTACAGTCCTTGCCCTTTGGGGATAAAGCTCCACTCTGGATCATATTTTCTTAAAATGCGGCAAGGGTTCTACAAAGTTTGGCTGTCGTTATTTCTGTGTTTCTATGTTCTCCATTTTAAAGAGGACATCTGGCAGTGTTGGAGGACTAGGGTCACAGATATTATAATAATAATTTTACTCTGCAAATGATTAGATCACAACTGTCCTTAAAAATGAAAACAACTCATACATAAACGTTTTGTTTTGTCGTTCTCAGTGTTGCACCAATACCGCCACATCTTAGGCCTCTGGCAGCCAGATATTGGCCCCTATGGAGGACTTCTTAATGTTGTGGTAAGTTCAGAGTCTAAGCTTGTGGTTGAATGCTAGTTTTGTTATATTTTTGAACTTTTTATTGGTTGAAATAAAGATGTTAAGTGGTGCAGCCTCAGATGGGTCCACTGTGTAACAATTGTTAATTAATAAATATTAGCAATTTTGAAATAATGGCCCTTCAGAGGTGTCGAAATGCAGTTTCGTTTGGGGGTCCTGAACATATAGAACTCTAGGTGTGTTGCTCTGTGTGTGGTTATTGAAATTGTAAGTAAGTGAGAAAAGTGGGAGTAGATGCACTCATCAAGAGAGGGTATTTAATTTTTGTGCATTTTTTGTTACATGGAGACTAGATTAAAGAAGGATGAAATAATACAAATTACAAAAGAACAACAGAAAGCACTGTACAAGACGCAATGTTTTTATATATGCAGCATTCAAATTGTGCACTGAAGCAGATCCTAAGTGAACACAAGGTTGTATAACTGTATACATTATAACTTAACATTGTTTAGTATAACTATACATGTTTTTTTTTTTTTTTTTTTACATTTATTTATTTCCAGCACAATATTGTAACAGCAAAGTATTATTCAGTCATAGCATTTATATCAACAATGCACTGGACATTTTAATACATTAAACCCCAGGGGACAACTAGAGGGGAGAGGGGTAAAGGAGGAGAGAGGAAGAAAGAGAGAGAAGTTTCAGGGGAGCTTAGTAAAGAGGATAGTTATTGTATGATTCACAGTGTCCTGAATTCACACCTGTCAATTGAACTTATGCTGCTAGCATCCATGCACCTAGGTAATAAAGAGTTTTTTTTTTTACTAAAAAGTAGCCAGAAAATCTCTACCAAATAGAAAGCTCATACATGAAATCTTCCACATTAGTCCTGATCATTAAGCCAGTCCAGGGTAGGTTGAAGTGAGGTTTTCTTCCTGTTTGTGTAAGTATCATTTTGTAATATCCAGAGTGTCCAAATGCTAGTGAATTTCAACGGACATCCTCTAGTTGTAAACCATACATGGTTAAGTAGTTGCAGGTGCACTAAACCCTAAAATAATATTTTATATACTGCTCCAGCCTAAAGTTTCAGCTTCTCAATAACAGCAATGATCCAGGACTTTTCACAGGGCTTCACCATCTTGGAAAATGTCTGTGACACTCCCATGCTCAGTGGAGTCTGAGCAGCTGTTGTTGCAAATTATCAAGCAGAAAATGAGGTTGGCTTGTAATATAAATTGCTGCTACATGGCTGATAATTCAATCCCTATACTAGTTGCACTGTTTTTTGTTTTTTTTTGCCGCCATCTAGTAATTACCTCTATTAATTCAGCTTTATATAGTGACATTTCTATTCTATGTGTACTGTATATTGTGAGTGGGTCCCTACGCTCAGTAAGTGACAGCAGTACAGAGCATGTGCAGTGAAAGAGGATGGGGAGCTACTGGAGCATATTTGGAGACTCAGATCTTCCCTGCTAAAGGGCTGTAATTGGCTTGGGCTGGTACGGAAGGCCAAAACATAATGTACAACATTAGTCTTACAAATATTTCATTAGTCAGGCTTTAGTTCTCCTTTAAATGTTGTCCTGAATCCTGTGTGTATATACAGTATATATATATATATATATATATATATATATATATAATTTTGCTGCCAGTGGCACTGAGTGGTAGTAATTTTCTGTGAACATTTTACCCTCCAGCAATAGACTCAAATGGCTAGTTAGCTGATATTTCATGGATTGCTGTTATTATACAAGCTACTTAATTTTCCATAAAAAATCACATCCACGTTGGCTTTTTATCAGAAAACATATGGCAGGAAGAGCAGCTGTCTCTTTGCTGTTAACGCAGCACTGGCAAATGGCATACCAAAACTAATCTCATTCATTATTTTTCAGGAGCCATAATAGCATTTCATTGGTTTTATGAACACTGTGCTTTCCTTCCAATATAAATTTATTTTAAATAGAAGGAAAACAATGTCTTTTAAAACTCACGAAACACATTAGTGATGTGTGGGCCGGCCCAAAGTCCATGGGACCCACTGGTCAGGCAGGTTCAGGACAACTTCCCCAGTACGTTGTTCAGCGGGTTCAGGCTGAACTTTCCATTCTCCTTGCCCACAGCCACCTTCTGCCCCACTTCCACCTCTGAATGCACCTTTTTATATACTCACACAGGCAGGACCAGAAGTAAGCAGAAGAGGCACAGGCCTAGGGCACAAAGCTTGGGTGGCGCCAGGCGCCATGTACCTCATAAACAGCCTACCCCTAGTCCACCACTGAAAAAGTTTAAGCAGGTGCCACTCTCTGACATCAAAGCATGCTGACGCAGGTCTGTCCTCGATTGTTTGTTTGCACGTGTTTGTTTTTGTGCATGGCACTGCCCCTTTCATGACATCACAGTGGGGCAAGGTGGCACATATTATTATATTTTAATTACTCTAAAATGCTTTTATTTTATGGTGTTACTGCTCCTTTAAATGTTGGTTTTGTGATAGAGCCCCCTTAATATAAATAAGCCACCAATCTTTTAAAGGGACTTTGCTAATTCACATTAAATAATATTCATGCCATGGTTTTTCAATTAATATATATATTAATACATTATAAATATATATATAACATATTAATAATTATTGTAAGTGCTGTCTAACTTGCTGCTCTATATAAATGATAGCAAATGAAATCAATTTACATAACCATTTTAGCCAGCAATACTAGCCAAACTCGGTACAAATCAAAAATTGTTTCTGTCTCTGTCTGTTAATTGGCTCGTGTGACCTAGCAAGTATTGTTTGTTTGTGTGCAACATGAATCCTAGGATCCCATGGGGTGGCCCTTATTTTTTAAAATGGCAATTTTCTATTTATGATTAACCAATGGCACATACTACTAATACTAAGTATATTATTTTGAACATGGGTTATTTACATGAAGCAGGATTTTACATATGACCTGTTTTATGCAATATATTAATTCATATTAAAATGGTCATTGCTTGGAACTGTTGTAACAAGTTACCCCTTCAGCTTAGCCTGATCCTTCAGTACTATAAACTTTATATGCCAAGAAAGCATAAACAGGGTGGCATAATTCAAGAAAATGAAATGCATGTTCTGGCACCTACTATTGAGACAAAGAAGAAGCCATATTTATATGGTATAATTGATACCTATCTTTTACTAGAAGGGATTTCACAAAGTGTATTTTAGAATGGGATGATTCAAAGCTGCAGGTTGTTATAGGAAATGCTGTGTGGGCCGAGGGCACCTTGAGTGATTTTCTTCAGTATCAGTGGGAAGCAACCCATGGGGATTCTTTGCATTTTGTTGCTGTTTCTCCCAAACCCATGTGCCATTTCCCTAAAACAGTTGGACTTTTTAAGAACTTAACAAGTCTTTGCAGCTGTTTGATTGGGTATAAACCACTGATTATAAAACTAATGATAACAGGAGAATTTGTCGACGTTCCATACACAGGTAGATGGCTTATTTATTATTGGCTGGATGTATCTTCCTCCTCATGATCCACATGTTGATGAAGCTATGCGGATGAAACCAGTTTTTAGAATTCATTTGATGGAGAGGAAAGATGCAACAGTAGAATGTATGTATGGGCACAAAGGGCCCCACAATAGCCAGATCCAGGTGAGTGTTGTAGTGCTCAACATATAGAAGTACAGCATATATATTTTATATACTAACTTCAAAATGGTTATTTTCTTGATTTGTGTCATGTTTTATATAACTGGGTGCATATTGTTTAAAACAGTGAAAAGTCATTCATGCATACTTATACATCTAAATAAACTTTGTCTTTTTAGCCACGGGTTCATTCGGCAAGAGTAAACCAAAATATGGCTTAATAAATCCAAAACACTAATTTCAGTGTAACTGAAGCCCAGTCTACATACAGTAGAGATTATTATTATTAATAATAATAACCACCTCATTTTTATGATCTATAACTGGGGTGTCCAACCTTTTGGACTGGGGCCACACATGAAATACACAAACACTTTTGATTTGTAAAGAAAATACACAGAAAAGAACTACAATACCATTTGGATAACCAGATAGAGCTATACACTGGAATATGGGACACCTGGATATTAATTAGACTTATTATTATTACTACTAAATGGGCAGAGTCCCCCCTCTTGCCTACTCCTATATCCTTTGAAACATAAAGTTTCCTCGGGAACCAAGCATTTTATATCCATCCTGGGCCACATGTGGCCCTCTGGCTTCAGGTTGGATACCTCTGATCTATTAAATCTAGACTTAAATGAGCCATTTGTGTTGGGCACTATAGCAAAATGTCAATTTTAACAAATGGCCAAAAGGGGTGTTTACCGTGGGCAATGACATTTTGTCTGCTCTAACTATATTGTGCAACCTCTGCCATAAATGACAAACCCTCAAAATTTATTAATTAATTAACTGGAAGAGCTTGACTTGAATTTCTTGGATTCTCTTGGTGTGCCATGTGCAGGTGTCTGATTTTGTTTGTTTTCCAGCAAGGAGCAAAAATAATGAGACCTCTGAGTTTCTTTTATTTTTTTTTATTGCTCATTTGGTTATATTCAGTTTTAGGGTAGAATTGCCACACATTTCTGGGGGTTAGATGTGAGGGTCCATCAGTATCATTGCCCTTGCTTACCAAACACTTTAAAGCAGCCCTGCTTCATTGTTATTTTTTTTAATTTCTTTTTAAAAACAGTATGTTGGCTGTTTCACAAGTTAGTGCCAACCATATTTTTGATATTGAACACTATTTCTTGTCCAAATATGAAGTATTAATTTCTGCACCTATTATTGCATTGTCTACACTACATATACTATATAAGCAAAGAGTATCTTAACAAAATATTATGTTTTAATGTAGATTGTGAAAAAAGATGAATTCTCTACTAAGTGCTTGCAGACAGACTATCACCGGATGTCTGGAGGAAGACAAGAGGTATGAATTGTTACAGAATAATGGTCAGTAAATTCACAGATGGCAACACTGATTATTTGATCAGTGATTTAAATCAGTGACCATGAATTTACTGACAGTCTGTTAAATTAAGGCCAAATATAAGGAAAAACTAAGTAAGATTCAAGGACATTTAGGAGTCCTTCATTTCTGCATTCTTACTAAAGGTTAATTAAACAATTGACAATAATAGTAGGAGTTTTCAGATTTGGCCCTAGTTGGAGCCTTCATTTACCAATGGGTCACTAATTCTGCCTATGTTGAAACAAATATTTTGTCTGTTTGTAACCACAGGAATTTAGGACATGGTTGCGGGAAGATCTAGGGAGAACCCTTGAAGATATTTTCCATGAGCATATGCAGGAATTAATTTTAATGAAGTTTATTTACATTTGCCAATATGAGTAAGTGATCAATAGTTAAAACCTTAATTCATGGTAATGTGGAAATATGAGATATATTGCCTGCGTTTAGGAGTTAGACCTTGAAGACACATGGGTGACCGATACGATCTCTCGATGAATTCATACGATCGGATACCGATCGTTCAATTTCACGAAAAAATCGTGAAATTTCCTTCGAGCGTCCGAAAAATTCGAACGCTCCGATCGTATGAATGGTATTCGAGCAGAACTTAGCCTCAGAAGCCTATGGGAAGCTTCCCATAGGCTTCTATTATAATTTGGTAGGTTCAATCTGGCGAAGTAGGCAGTCGAATAACCTTAAAATTTTTATTTCTTCGATTATCGAATATCTGATCATTCGATCTATTTGATGATGGAAGAGGCCAAATTTCCATATCCAATTTCACGAAAAATTCGGTATTTGATCAAACTTCGATCATTTCACGTGAATTTCGTAAATCGCCCCCCATATGTCAGTATGTGTCCGTTTCCCCACTAGTGAAAATATTGACACACACTGCCCTGTGCATACAACAAATTAAATCAATGTAATTTGCCTTCCACTTAGAGCAGTGATCCCCAACCAGTAGCTCGCGAGCAACATGTTGCTCTCCAACCCCTTTGATGTTGCTCCCAGTGGCCTCAAAGCAGGTCCTTATTTTTTAATTAATGGCTTAGAGCAGTGGTTCTCAACCTTCCTAATGCTGCGACCCTTTAATACAGTTCCTCATATTGTGGTGACCCCCAAACACAGAATATTAAAATATTTTCGTTGCCAGCCCAGAGCGGATTGTTAGGAAAGTACAGGAGAAAACGTGGCTGCGTAAAGGTTTGTTTTCCGTGCGTAGTACGGCAAAAAAAATTTGCCACACCCATTTTGTGGTCACACCCCAATTACCATGTTGATTTTACAAATTTAAAATGGGCAGGGAGAGCTGTATGGCAGTCCCTACTAAGGGGATATAGAAAGTTGTAGTGCAACTGGCTTCCCTACACAGGTTACTGAACTACAACTCCCAGCACCAACACCCAGAGAGCTACAACCTTGCCACAGGGCTAGTGGGGAGAGAGATGAACCTGCTCCTGGAACCCCTTAAGTGACCCCTGTGAAAGAGTTGTTCGACCCCCAAAGGGGTCCCGACCCCCAGGTTGAGAACCACTGTCTTAGAGGCAAGTTTTGGTTGCATAAAAAACAGATGTCCTGCCAAACATTCTCTCCTGTAGGCTGCCAGTTCATATAGGGGTTACCAAAAAGCCAATCAGAGCTCTTATTTGACATCCACATGGACTTTTTCATGCTTGTGTTGCTCTCCGACTCTTTTTTAAATTTAAATGTGGCTCACGAGCAAAAAAGGTTGGGGACCCCTGACTAAAGGTGGCCATACACGGGCAGATAAAAGCTGCCGACTGCCCGTGTGGGGGGCCTTCCGACGGGCTTTCCCGATCGATATCTGGCCGAGTCGGCCAGATGTCGATTGGGCAGGATTAAAAATCCCGTCGGATCGCGGCCGCATCTGTTCGTTGATGCGGTCCCGCGATCCGACCGCCCGTACTGATCCGAACGTTGGGCCCTAGGGCCCACGGTCGGATCAGCCCGATATCGCCCACCTCAAGGTGGGCATATCGGGGAGAGATCCGCTCGTTTGGCAACATCGCCAAACAAGCGGATCTCTTCGTGTATGGCCACCTTAAGAGCATGGCCAGTACACTAAAGTGTACCTTGATAAACTTTCCTTGAAAACAGGAATACTATTAGTATTAGTATAAGTACATTAGACAGTAGTAATACTTACAAAGATGTTATGAAAGGGCTAAGTAGATTAGCTATTTGATATGTAGAGAGAGACAATATGGTCTTGTTTCTCCATCACAAAACTTACCATTTTCAATTTGTACACCATAAATAATTACTTTTTTATTGTTTATTTCTGTTTAAATTTACAATATGTTTCCACAAAATTTTGTTTTTAACTAGGTTTACAGCCAGTAAGTAGCTCAGTAATCCTATTCGTTTGATCCCTTGCTCAGCAGTAGCTTGCTCCTACAATGATTCTAAAGTTGGACACAAAGTAATTTACAATAGATATGTTCATTGATAGGTTTTCTCTGATGCCCCTAAGAAATGTATTGATTAGCGTATCATCAAATTCATACCCTTGAAAGGTTAGTGAGACACCATCTCAATTCACATACTTTCCATACTGAAATTAGCTATCCTCGTATTATGGCATACAAAAGCAATAAGAATTTAACCATTGTCTCTATAGCCCTATGTCTCTCAAATGCAAAATATAGGCCACAACAAACCTTTGTATTGAATTTTTTTATCTACTTTACTTTAATCACCTATTATATTCTTATGTGATAATAAGTCCTATTGTGTGGTTTATTGGATTGATTAACTATTATACTGTAGGTATGTAGCCTAGAACATTTAATCATTAAAGAAAAATATTTTGGAGGTGTTTAAAATGACTGACCTTATGTTAATTATATAAACTGTTGCTCACATGGTGTTGTTTTACTATCTTTTCTTAAAGCAACTGCCTTACATACCGAAGGATATATCACCCACCCAGCCAACCGGATGACCTGTTAAATCCTGGATTCTTTAAAGGTACCTATGGGAGCCATGGCCTGGAGATTGTCATGCTCAGCTTCCATGGAACAATTGCCAAGGTGACCAAAATAACTGTGAGTACCTCCTGGATAAACACCATAAAGTAATTCAGGCAGGGAGATGGAATTATGCAGAGGATAACAAGTTACAAGCATATACCTGCATTTATTTTTAATTCCCTTAAATGCAGATGATATTGCTATTTTGGTTAGCTGGTTTGGTATGTAGTAGCCCCATGCTATAGGTAAAGCAGACCATATCTCTTTAAATAGTTAGTGTTAGAGAATGTTATATATTGTTTGCATACACCTATATTTACTTGCAAGTACATGAATGGGAACTGTCACATTGATTGCCTTGGTTGAAGCATTCTCAATTGAGTTGCATGCAAGAGGTCAAGAAAAAGGTCATAGTAGCGTTTTTATTTCTTGAAAGTCTATGAAATAGGAGTCAAGACAAACAATACATAAGTTAACAGTATATACGTCTGAATTTAAATATACAAAGGAGTGTATTACTGCTACAGAAATAAATGCTCACACTTTTTAATGCCTTTTTAGGTGATCTAAAAGCTGTATAAATGTCAAATATGATTTGGTCATACTCAGGGGTGTATATTCTATATAGGCACTTGAGGGGATGTTCCTAGGGCAGCAGCTTGGACCATTTGTTATTTTTGTTAAATTCCTAAAGCCCTCAGCCCACTGGATACTTGCTGTAAAATCCGCCGTTCTAGGGTAGGGGGTTAGATTCTCTAATCTGCAATAAACATAATAATCTATGTGCACAAGCCTAGGGCAGCGGTAGATCTAAATCTTACGCTGGCCATAGTTACTCCTTAGGGCAGGGGCACACAGGCAGATTCGGGGAGGTTTAGTTGCCTGGCAACTAATCACCTCCCAGGCGACAGTCTTTTTCTGCTTTCTCACACATAGTTAAATGAGCCATCTAGCCAAGGACATGGATTTGGAGGGCACTGAAAGTCGTTTAGCACTTAGGTATATTTTCCTTGAGAAAAACACACTCACTTTCTATTCATTCATATGGGGTTTTTAGACTTGTATCTATTAGTGGAGTTCACCATTTGAAAAATGTGCTTTTAAAAATTCATAGGAATAAATAGATAGTGAGTGAGTTTTCCTGTGTGAGTTCTAATCTCACATAACCCTGACCCGAATTGTCACAAAAGCAATATTTCCTTTGGTTAAAGGGGTTGTTCACCTTCCAAACACTTCTTTCTGTTCAAGTGTTTTCAAATTGTTCCCCAGAAATAAAGACTTTTTTCAATTACTTTATCTTTTACTGTTTTTCCAAAATCTAAGTTTAAAGTTGAATGTTGGTGTCTGTGATGTTTGAGTCTGGCAGCTCAGTAATTCAGGTGCAGACTCTAAACTGTTAACATTTTGCAACATTTAGTTGATACATTTCACAGCTACATCTCTGGAGTATTATCAACTATTGTATCAATTCTAACAGCTGCCTGTAATGAAACCCAAAGATTCTGTATGAAATGTATCCATTAAATGTATCGGTTTAGAACAGTAGGGGGGGTCAGGGATCCCCCCTCCCAGAGCTGCTTTAGAAGGTGAAAAATTACACTTTACACTTCAATATTAGAAAAACGGTTACAAATAGAAAATAGACAGTAATTGGAAAAAGTCTTTATTTCTGGTGATCTATCTGAAAACAACTAGTTGTTTGAAGGTGAACAACCCCTTTGACATTAGAAATAATGTTTTGAAGAATGGCAACTTTGGACATACAATTTATTTGAATATTGCATCTTATGTACCGCTAGGGAGATCCCAATGTTCCAGCAGGTCAACAGACATTAGAGGTTGATCTGAGCCGGCCAGTGCAGCTTCCTGATGTGGAGCACCTACGGAATTTTGATGAGATGTCCCGCCTTATTCTGGACGTCCAGGCACAGATCCACAGAGAGCAGAGACAGACAGGCAATGAAGAAGACGATGGAAGAGGGACAGGCCCTGACAAAGCAGAACATTCTCAACAACCTGCACCTCTCCTTAGGCCCGCAAACGAAGATGCAAATGAAGATGCAAATGGAGCTGATGATAGTGATGGCGAAGAACAAAAAAACCCAAATGTACAGTCCTTTGTACTCCCTGCTGGGGTGATGGCTAGGAATGAGGAATACCCTCGCAGCTGTAAGATGTGGTAAGTATCTGTTTCTGATTTCAGTATAGTATTACCAGTACATGGTTTATTTTGTATTACACAATTGTGGATTTAGTTCCTGGCCCAGCGTTATCCATTGTTTATATACAACACAAGATAGAAAAATGCTTAAGATTGTGCTTGGCATCAGACACTTCAGCTAAGCAATAATTAGTTCCAGCTTCTGTTCATTAATAGCTATGATGCATTCTCATATATTTAAAGTTCTTCAATTGATGAACAGCTTAAACTGATCTGTGACCAACTGATTACACTATACACTATATAAAAAATATGTACACTATACAAACATGTGTATATATATATATATATATATATCAATCAAGGAAGTGGCACACCACCAATAAACATTCACTCTTCTGCAGTGTAAACATCAGACAAGTCTGATACACACTGTTCCACAAATGTAATGCATTGCCATCAGCGTTAACACCGACCATTTATATTGGTGTAACTGTGCACCCAGTAAGCTAAGCCATCATACAGTATTTTAACATTTGAAGGCTATTAGAAGGTTTACATATATTTTAATGTAATATTTCAGACAATTGCCATGGTAAACGAAAAATTGTAACCAAAACCCATACTGTATATTTATTTAATGATATAGCTTTCACTATTTTTCTCTGAAAGAATATGCATAGTAATTTGCTCAGAAATACTTTCCAAGGTGCAAAAAAAGTAGAGGTCCTGTTATCCAGAATGCTTGGGTCCTGGGGTTTTCTGATAATAGATCTTTCATACCTTAATGGAGAATTCAACCTGTGGGGAAAAAACCCATACCCCTCACCCCAGGTAGACCCACCTCCCTCCTCTCCCCAGGCTAATTATCCCCAGGGAGATGCCCCATACTCCATACTTACCCCTTGCCACAGATTCTTCAAGTGCAGTTGCACGCAGCCATCTTCCGCAATCTCTGTAAGCTGACTGGGAGATCAGCATTTCTGCGCATGCACAGTTGGAGCAGTTTGCTGGTTTGCACAACTGCGCATGCTTGAAATTACACGTAAAATTGACGATCTCCCAGTCAGTTTACAGAGATTGCGGAAGATGGCTGCGTACAACTCTGCTGGAAGAATCTGCGGTGAGGGGTAAGTATGGAGTATGGGGCATCTCCCCGGGGGGTAGTTAGCCTGGAGGGAGGGGGGTCTACCTGGGGTGGGGTTACAGGTTTTTTTTCCGCACAGGTTGAATTCTCCAAGTCTAATATAAAATCATATAAGCTGGTTTTGTTTCTAATAAGGAATAATGATATTTTAGTTTGGTGCTGTGTTACTACAGAGAAAAAGTAAATAATCTTTAAAAATTTGGATAAATAAGAATTACTCTGTTCTAATGGTTATCTCTGTCCTGATATTTTTACCTTACATAAGCTTTTATGGTACTGGCCTCATTGCTGGACATGGATTCAGTAGTCCTGAACGGACCCCAGGTCTATTCATTCTATTTGATGAGGATCGTTTCGGGTTTATATGGTTGGAGCTGAAATCTTTTAGCCTGTACAGTCGGATGAGGGACAGATTCCAGCAATCAGAAGCACCATCACTAGAAGCCTTTGAAGAAATGCTCCAAAATATGCAATCCTGGACAACCTAATGAGTGTGTGCAAGGAGTGCAGTGAGTCAGGAACTCAATGAATCTGCATAACTGGACTTGGGTCATGTCACCGTTTGTGATCAAGAAAAGAATATTCCAACCTTGGTACCTCGAAAATCAATGCATGCACTTTCCACACAGTAATATTTAACCCTTTAATTGCCAGTAGGGCCAATGCTATGCATAGCCCTGTGACATCAAAACAAGGTAATATGGAATTTCAGTTGTTGGTTTTTAACAAATGATCAATATAATTGTATATTTCAAAGCTAACATACCATATGTAATAATATATAAAATGTATAAATATATGGGTATGGCTTCTTGATGATCCTGTGCACTGTGGGCAGAGTGATTTTCTAAGCCTCTTTTACCTCCCAGTGTGATTAAACTATTTCTCCTAGTAGTGTGAAGAAACAAAAAATGTGTTTGTAAGAGTAGCTATAATGGGTGGGAAGAAGTTGAGTAGGTTTTGATCCTTTATATTGGAATGGCAAAATGAACACTCTGTTGCCTTATGTGTTTTGGATTTGCAAATCTTAGAAGACTGCTTAAATACCTGTGAACAGACAGACAGGAAAGAAGAAGACCCTTTAAATGTCTGCAGACACTGAGGGGCAAATTTATCATTATTCACAAATTCGATAAGCATTCGACTATAGAATGCTTATCGAATAGTTTTAGGCAATTTTTTCTCCGCTTTTTTATTTCTCAAAAAAAAATCGCACGATCGAATATCGATCGATACGCTCGAATTTTGCGTATTCGATGATCGAAGTGGCCACATTTGCACATTCGAATGTCCGATAAAATGGTACAATTGGAATTCGATCGAACTTCGAATTATTCACGTGAATTTTGTAAATCTGCCCCTGAATGTTGCTTTTGGCATGGCAAGTTTTAGATTTGGCATCTTCGCCATTCATCCCAGGGATAAATAAAACAAAACTCACTTCAGGGAGCTCTGTTTTGTACACTGAGTTTACATTGAGGCTCTTCTATGTAACACCTTTGGGAAACATGCCATCCAATAAAAAAAAGGCAGTGATCACAACACCCCTTTCACCAATACTATGTTGTGCATTTTTTATTCTGTCACGCTCTGCTCTTTGCCAGACAGACAGGCATTTTGATCACTGCTGATCTCCACCAGAGGGCAGCAAACAGTGACAATTCCCTTGTGCCATAGGCCTAAAGGTGACCGTTTTAAAATCAGGTTTAATTTAGAAGTGTTTATTGCAGTTCTTTTTATGCATTTCTGTGAACTTTTACAGACATTATTCACATGGATGTACAATATGATGGTGGTAGAACTGGCATCAATATACACTGACAAATAGTTCCAATCACACATACACACAGTTCAAAGTATTATGCCACTCTTTTACCATTGTAAAAAAGATATAAAGTTGCTGTCTGTTATGCTAGGCCTATTTAAAATAACATAAATGCTCAAAAAACGTGTTTCGTTACATGAAAAATTCCTGAAACTAACTTAGTTAATCAAGCTTACAGTGTGTTTTCCCCATTTTCCAGTTTAATTGCAGGGTTACCTGGGAAATCCTTTTGGGATATCTTAATTCCGGTGCTCACCATTGAAATTAAACCTGTGCACAGTTTGCTAGGAGAAATAGCAATGCACCTATTGTATGCCAGTGTGGGAACCCTGGAGCTACTGTCACCTTCAAGGTGATAAATCCTTGGGAAATTATAACCCTGTCTCAGGCACAATCATTCTGCCTAGGCAGTTTTATCTAATCATTACTCAGTCTCATCCCTATTACTGAATCTCATGCCAATTATTTGACCCTCTACATCTCTCATTGTCACCTTTAAATCTGTCAGTACTGATTTTTGCAGTGCTTCTCCTCATTTTTAATTACTTCCCTAAATCTTTGGCTGCATGCTGATTGATACCGTTGTGGTAAGAGGAGCATGAAGAGAGAGCGAAATAGACAAGGCATAAAAAGGAATTAATACTTGTGAGATACATGGAAATATATCAGCCTACTGCTGAAGATGATAAAAGAGAAGAGTCGTTTGAGTTTAAGTTAAAAGAAGGTGCATATTTCCCTTATAAATCAAATGAATTAACTGCAATGCTAGGTATGTGACTATTTCAATTAGGCTTTTTACTGAATAACATATTGTGTTAAGGGTTGACATGTCCTTTAAAGCCACTGAGTGATTTTCATTTCCTTGGATTACTGATTATAGTGGTAACCTCCCAGCATGTAACCCTGCTACTTATTCGTTCATTAGTGACAGACAAAAGCCCAAAATATTATTCTCCAGTATGTCTTAACACTTCCTTTTTGGAACAATTCTTTCTGTTTAAAACCCTATCATTTCTGACAGTTTATAAATGGTAGAGGCTTTCAGGAAAGGCAGTGATTTGTTGCAATGCAGAAAATAATATCCCAAATCCATTCGAGGATCAGTAACACCAAACAATAAAAGTGTATTAAAGTAATGAAAATACAATGTACAGATTGTACTGCACTGGTGCAGCTGGTGTGTTTGCTACAGAAACACTACTATTGTTTATATAAATAAACTGCTGTGTAGCCATGGTGGCAGCCATTCAAAGCTGAAAAGGGAGAAAAAGGTACAGGATAGCAGATAACCGATAAGCTCTAAGTTATATTCAATAAGATTCTTCAGAACTTATCTATCTACTGTTAATCCTGTGCTTAAATGGCTGCCCTCATGACTAAAAAGCAGCTTGTTTATAAAAACTATAGTAGATTTTCTGAAGCAAACACACCAGCTTTACCAGTGCAGGTCAACAATACGTTATATTGCCATTACTTTAAAACACTTCAATTTTTTTTTGGTGTTACTGTTCCTTTAAGCCCATATGCGACAGGGGAAAAGAGATGATTTTGATATTGCTCAGTGCTGCTGATATTTGATAAATGATGCCCTGTATTTTGTATTTAAATGTCAGTGTATACAATTACTGGAAACTGGTTTATTTTCTGAAATCAACAGATAAAGTTATTTGTACAAATACAACAGGTTGAGAAACTATGTATTGCCAACTGATTGTAGGTATCAGAAATAGAATTATGGTTACAAAGGAAGCAGCATATCCAATCATTATGAGTGTTCTGTGGAGACTGGCAGAATGTTTACATACAAAACTGGTTTTGTTGATGTTTAGTAGCAATTGATTTCTACCTCTATTTTGTGACTTTTCTGAGACATGCTAGAGTACTGAACCTTGCACTGACCTTAGCTTTTCAGTGTGCCAGTTTGTCTGAGCAACCAACAAAACAATGATTAGCGCAGCCCTTCTGTGCTGATCTTCAGTAATCCATTGTTACTCATAGTATTGTATTTTATTCAGGCAATCAAGAATTCCCCTCTTCATTTACTGCCACGAAAATTTCTTAAAACGCCAGTACAAGCATTAGTCATGTGACTACATGCTACTTTGATTTTGGGCATTAGGTGCATGACAGTTGCTTGCATTGGTGCTTTCAAGCAGCCGTCATGAAGAGTGATTTGTGCTTGTTTTGTATTTTTAGGAAGAAAAGAAAAGTGGCAGGAAAAGCCCCAAATGACTGTATAAAATCAGAGGAAAGACTTGGAATCGGTCGCCGGTCATAAGCTAAAGGTGGCCATACATGGTGAGATCCACTTGTTTGGCGATGTCGCCAAACGAGCAGATCTCTCCCCGATATGAGATGGGCGATATCAGGTTGATCCGATCGTGGGCCCTAGGAGGATACGGGCGGACGGATCGCAGGACCGCATCTACGAACAGATGTGGCTGAGATCCGATCTGGCCGACTTTCGGGCAGATATCAATCGGTTAAGCCCGTCGGAGGGCCCAGGCACGGGCCAATAAGCTGCCGACTTACTCTGTCGGCAGCTTTTATCGGCCTGTGTATGGCCACCTTAAGACTGCAATGGGAGAAAGGAAACAATCAGGAATTATCTTAAACTGACCAATACACAGTGTTACAGTATGAAGCACCGAATCTATTATTTTGTCAAAAGTGCCCCTAAACCACAAAGTGGTGATGCAACATTAGTCAGAACTTGCAGTTTGGTACAGGCAGTGTAAACTAGGGTGGGGGTAGCTTAGGAGCAAGATTATAGTGATTCATTACAAATGTTTTTCTTAAATAGCAGTTTTATTCACAGCTTGTAAAAAATATTAAATAAAGGAATGCTGTCAGCTAATTTATTTAGAGGTAGTTTAAGTGTGGTGTAGATATTGGAATTCTAGGGCCATTTGTAATTGGTCTTCATTTTTTTTTTTTTTGGTTATTTAGCTTTCTGTTCAGCAGATTTCCAGTTTGGTATTTCAGCAGCAATATGGCTGCTAGGGTCTTATTTATGCTAGCATTTTTGCCGCCCCTGGTAACCAGGGGGGCACTGCTGCCTGAGGCAAGTGCATCAACTCGCCTCATTGGTGGAGCGCCCCTGTCCATAACATACCATAAGTTAACTTAAAGGTGAACCACCCACTTAAAGCTCAGTTCATCTTCTGCTCTGCCACCAAAAAAGAGGTATAATTGTGTTACTATAAACAGCTAATTGGGGCTCAGAATGAAACAGCAGAACAGGGATTATTGTAAAGATGTCCTATAGGGCAATATCAGAACGTGCTGTTTTGTGTTCTTTAAGTGCCATGATTTTACGCTCTCTACAGTGCTATAAAAATGCTATGATAATGGGTAAACAATACACTGGGTTACAGGATTCAGCAAAGTAACATGAAATATTTATCCTAATGGCCAAGGATTTTGAGAGCAAAACTTGTTCCTTAAATTCACATTTTGTCATGCTGTATTATTACTTGAAACAATTATTTTTCTTTTGTTTCTGTGGGATGGCATATCCAAGACAAATGTTGTTCCCAGACATGGCTGTTAGCATTCTGAGTCTATTGTGCTTTCTATACCATTTTGCTGACATTGAAAATTCCAAAAATAAGCCACTTGTATCTTTGATTTATTATAAGTGAAAAACATCAATAAAATTGATTGCATTTTACCTCATTGCCACTTACAGAAAAAAAGTCATATATTTACAGTACAAAATGCAAAATGAGTGTTATATATCTTTCTATGCGTGTACAGAAAAAAAACTCACCCACATTCTATTCATGACTGTGGGATTTTTATTCTTCAAGTTGTGAGTTCTAATTTTCACTCATTGATAACTGCCCTAGAAATCCCATATGAATGAATAGAATGTGGATGAGTTTTTATTTATGAAAATCTGAATTTAAATTTTGATCAATCAGCCCCTTAGTTGATACATTTGTTATAGCTGTCCCTGCTGAGCAGATTCCCTGGGTTTCATTAAAGGGGAACTCCGGCTTCCAAACCAAAATTTGATAAAGAGGCCCACATAAAACAGAAACCCATCACAGTTACCTGTTTCTTAAAAAAGTATGAAAAAATTCAATTTTCTATGCTGAAATCCTCTTTCTGCATCATTTGAAATCCTGGCAGGGAAGGAGGGACTAAAGACTGAAGTTACAAATTGTAACAACTTCTCCCCAGCTTACAGACAGCATGCAGGAACTACATAACCCACAATGGATTGCACTGTGATGTTCCTTTCCTTATTGAAATCACATGTGCAGGGAATTGTGGAGTTTGGAGGATGCAGGTTAAGGACAGCTGGCTGCTGCTACAAAGTAACAGTAGTCAGCCAGCTCAGCAAAGTAGTCAGAAAGATGAGCAGGGGGGCTAGGCTAAGGGACCTTTCAGAAACCATTAAAAACATATTTTTTAATTAATGCATATTTTCAAAGTTGCTTAAAACTTTTACTTTTCAAAGGTTGTTCACCTTTGGGACAATGAAGCTAGTTTAAAAGCCCATGTCATAAAAAACGTTTTTGTAATGTATCTTTATTACTTAAAATGATTGATTTCAGAGACACATACCATAGAAGCTGATCATCTCTGCAAAATATATCAGTTCTCTCTCCTGTGAATCCAAGATTGTGGGACAGGCTCTGTTTAAAAACGACAGGTTGCCATATAAGGAAGTTGAGGATGGAACCTGCACAGAGTATGCTATCTCTCTCCTGCTTCATTTGCATATTGTTGATCCGATTGGCTGAATCTTGCCAGCCAATGGAATTGAAGATATGCAAATGAAGCAGGAGAGAGAGCTAGCATGCTGTGTACAGAGTCAACTTCCTTATATGGCAACCTGTTGTTTTTTTTTTTTTTTCACAGAGTGTCAGCGATCCCAAAATACAGAAGAGAACTGAGAGAGATTTGGCAGAGATGATCCATAGCTTCTATGGTATGTATCTATGAAAGCAAACATTTTAGGTAATAAAGATAAATGACAAAAACGTTTTTTTATGACATGGGCTTTTAAACTAGCTTTATTGTCCCAAAGGTGAACAACCCCTTTAAGTTATGTTTTTGTGAAGGCGGCTGTAAGAATTGATACAATAGTTGCTAATATTCCACAGATGCAGCTGACAAATGTATCAACTAATTATCAACTAAATACAGCAAATTGTAACAGTTCAGTTGCACCTGGATCACAGAGCTGAGACTGAAACAATGCGGAAAATAAAATGTAAAACTTCAATTTTGGGAAACCGGTAAAAAGTAAAATATGGAAAGCAATTGAAAAAAAATCTTTGTTTATGGTGAATTATTTGAAAACAACTGAACTGAAAAAAGTCGTTTGGAAAGTGAACAAGACCTTACATTAAAGAATCAATATTACTACCAAATCCTTTGATCTCACCATTCTGTCTTGCGTTGTAACCATGTGGCTGGCAATGAGAATGGGTAGGATCCTGCTACATGCTCTCTTATTATCTGTCCATCTGTGATGCCTTCAGTCAGACATTTGGAGCAAACATTGAACACTAAAGATTCATTTGGTTAGTGCTTCACATGGTTAATAGTCTACAGTACATGACAGGCAAAAACTGCTCATGGTTTCTGAGTGATCTACTAAATGGTCTCACAGGTTTCCAACCATGACACCTGCAAATGCAGTAGTTAGACCACTTCCTAGGGTTGATAGAATCTGCTTTCCAGAACACAGTCTCCAGATACTTCCAGTTCCAGCCTCAAAACATAAGATTGTAATTCTACCTACCTCTTCCTTAGTAAGAACCTAAGAAGGCTGAGACTGACATAAACAGCATTTCTTGGGGGTGCTCTATAAGGCACTGTTCTTTAGGTGAGTTGTCACTCATGTAACAAGAACAAATGCCACCTGAAAAGAATATACTAGACATTTTTCAAGGCAACATTTTGGGGGTGGCTTAACAGTGTATGAAACAGAATGTGCATGGCCTGTGTTGCCTAACTTAGATTCTGTTACCTACCCTGTAGCCGAAGAGAGAAGAAATCTTAGGAATAAATGCCTTAAAATGCATTCAGCAAGAGATTATGCAAAACCTCACCTTTCATGCAGAAGCAGCTTGATTTTAACATGTTGCTCACCCAAACATTGGATGTTCAGCCGCAGGGGAGCGCAGGTATAGACGCAGTTAATGCTTTTCAATTGGGCTGTACTCACACGAACGCATGTCGGCGCCGAACGCAGGTTCAGACGCAACATGCTGCATTTTTCCTAAGTTTGGTGCCTACATGCGTTTGTGTGAGTACAGCCCCATTGAAAAGCATTGAGTGTGTCTATACCTGCGCTCCCCTGCGGCTGAATGCAGCAAAACGGAGCGCAGGTAAAAATGCTCGTGTGTAAAGCTGGCCATAGACATAAAGATTTTTGAAAGATCCAATTGTTATCGTGAGACCACGATTGTCTCAAAATGATCATTTAAATGCCTGATGTGTCCATCAACTAAAAAGACCATTTCAGGCAGTATTGCCAGCAAAACTGAAGGATCTCGGCCTGCTTGACCCTGCAAACATAGGTAGATTGCATGGGGACCGATAAAGATTTTCTAACCTGGCCGATCAATCATCAGACCAATGTCGGACGAAAAATCGTAAGATGAAGGATCGCTTGTATCCCACTAACCGCACGATAATTTGACAGATTGGTCGGACTTCCCTAAGATCGGTCGTTCGGCAGGGAAAGATCGTTGCGTCTATGGGGAGCTTAAGAGCCCTAAAGGTCTCTCTCAAGCAAGTAATCCTAGACCAAGCTATATAATTGTACTGATCATCAGTGCTGCTTGGATCGACAAGGCTACATGTAAAATTCTCTCTGAAAATGTGTCCAGGTGTCTTATAACCAAATGTCTCTTGACAATCACTTTGAGCCTTAAAAAGTTCACTTTTAGTACATTATAGAATGGCTAATTCTAAGCAACTTAATTTTCTCTCTTTTTTTTAATAGCTTTTGAATGTTTGCTTTCTTCTTCTAACACTTTCCAGCTTTCAAATGGGGTGACTGACCACAAGTAAGGAGCACATGCTCTGAAAGGTTACAGATTTATTGTTACTGTTCTTTTTCTTACTCTTCTTTCTATTGTGGCCCTCTCCTATTCATACTTCAGTCTTTTATTTAAATAAATGCATACTGCTCAGGAAGACCTAGCTCTGTCACCTATGCTCTGTGGGATGGGAATTCGCCCAGGATGTTGTGACCAGTTGTTTATATAATGAAAGTCCAAGATCAACACTGAGGTACTCAATCCTTAATGAAGTCAGAGTGCAGGGATCCTGTGAAAAAGGCTTAGCATCCATTACATTAAGGTGTGTCTGTATGGGGAGACTAAATGCAGTCCCTTTTATTCAACCTGACAGGGTTGGACTGGCCTGCTGGGGTCCCAGGAAAAACCCCAGTGGGCCCCTAGGCCCTTCTTTTAGTTACTTTTAGACAGTCCCAGCAATGTGTATACCGCTTCTCAACAACCACACACTCCGTGCCAGTGTGTAAAGTTTCTAGTAGATCAAAAATGGTTGGAGAGCCAAACTTCTCTTTAAAGTCTTTCCATTTTATTATGCAGAAAGTCCTGCACAGTGCAGGACTTTCTGCATAATAAAATGAAAATACTTTAAAGAGAAGTTTGGCTCTCCAACCATTTTTGATCTATTTTAGACAGTGTCATAAAATAATTAAATTTGTGCCCTGCGCTCCATCCGGGGTGAATTACATATATGCAGTCGGTGGGCGGCATGGGCCCCACTAAAATTGAGTGAGTGACTGTCCGCACTCTGCCTGCACATAAAATCTACATTTCAGGCTGGATGCAGCCAACCACGTAACCTTTTTCATAGTCCCTCCCACATGAGCATTTCCAGCAAAATTCGCAAATTGGTGAAGAATTTGCAAAACGAGTCGCGGCACGTTTTTGGCATCTGGAAGTACTGTTGCTCCAGTCAATATCTGGGTAATTAAAATACCTCATTTTCATTCCTTCACCCAAACTAGAAGCTTTTTCTATTTGCATCAGCCTCCTCCTCCTCACTTACATTAGGGGGTCAATAGCATTTGGTGAAGAACTCCAGCCATAACAATTCTGCCCCCTCATTTTCTAACATAACCTCCTCCTTTATATAATCTTTTAAATCCTGCCTACCAAACAAGCATACCCCTCCGCCTTTTCTATTGCCTATGTCCCTCTGAAACAAAGTATAGCCGTCAGGCCTGGGAAAATGCACCCATCCTCTGCCTGCACCACTGGCTGCACTGCTTCCTGATGTTCCTCCTCCTCATGGACCTGACTGTGGGAACAGGTATGTCCAGCAGTGCAGGGTGGTTTCAGCAGTGTGGGGAGCCCAGGAGGGATGGGGCCCCTGTGTTGGAAGTTCCAGTGGGCCTTGGACCCTCCAGACCGAAACTGGAAATCGAGGCCACAATTTACATTTTAATTGATGTTTTAAACATAAAGCTGAGGACTGAAGAATCCATACTGATACAGTGCCCACTGAATTGTCCCATGCACACATAAGAGCCTCTGTTATTGATGGCCTTGTACCTAGGGTTGCCACCTTTTCTATATAAAAAAAATACCAATCTGTGGGTTCTGGCAAATGCCAGATGGGCTGCTATAAGGTGCTATAATAAGTCAGTATTTAGTGGGCTGGTGGGGGCTGTAGCCTTCCTATATATTTATCTTTTTGCCCTATTAATAACATTGGGATAAACCATCATTTTTACAGGCCAGGTAAAATACCGGCCAGGTGGTAACCCTCCGTAGTCTAGACCTGCTGTGCTGGCTTCTTGGTCACAGCTACAAAATAACATTGTCTGTGAATAATGATGAGTCACTTGTCATTAACAAGTGCAGTTGCCAATAGCAACCAGTCAGCAATTTGATTTGAACTGTCTATTACTAGTTAAGAAAAATGAGTGGTTGCCATTGGCAACTGTGCTTTTGCAGTTTGGCACCTATGTTTGCAAATCAGAACTCAACTCAGATCCAGGATTTGGAGCATACTTGGTTTTAAATATGTCAAAAACGATTTTTTATATATATATATATATATATATATATATATGAGATGCTAATGTCCAAAAAAAGGCCTGTCAGCAAGGGCCACGATTCTTGGGACAAAGCCCCCAGTTCAAGAGGGGTATAGTCACTCAAAAATCAAAAAGAAATTATCCCATGACATCAAAATACAAAAAAAATAGTCTTTATTGAAAAATCATATTAAAATAGTTATACAGGCTGCATGGTATTCTGCCTTACGCGTTTCACACCCCCCTGACACTATTTATGCCTATGATTAAGTACCAGGGGGTATGAAATGCATAAGGTGGAATACCATGCGGTCTGTATACCTATTTTAACATGATTTTTCAATAAAGACTATTTTTTAGTATTTCTTTTTGATTTTGGAGTGGTTTAAAATATTAACCAGTTGCATAACAACTTTTGGGAGATAAGCTGTATTCTTACAGTGGGAGCTGTCATACTTTGTGCTGCTACCTTTTATGGACATTAGGGATGCACTGAATACAGGATTTGGTTCGGGATTTGGCCTTTTTCAGCAGGATTCGGATTCGGCCGAATCCTAATTTGCATATGCAAATTAGGGCCAAGGAGGGAAATCACATGACTTTTTGGCACAAAACAATAAAGTAAAAAATGTTTTACCCTTCAAGAAGGATTCTGGGTTTCGGCCAAATCAAAAAAAGTGGATTTGATGCATCCCTAATGGACATAAAACACAAAAAACATAGGCACCATGTTTATTATTTCCCAGAGAGCACACCCGAGGTATAGAGCTGAATCGGCGAAAATACACGATATCATGAAAGGAGCCGAAGTCATGAAAACAGCTATAACTGAAGTCCTGAAGCCACGAGTTCAATTCTACTGACACCAATGTGGGATTTTTTCCTAATCCCCTGGCCACCAATTTTTTTATTTTTATACTTTATAGGCCCCTGCACCATTTTTTAAAAATATTTTTTGGGGCCCCAATTTTTTTTTTTAACTCGTGAGGGGGGCCCTCGGGCCAATGTTTTTTTTTTATTATTATTTTTTGGGGACCAAATTTTTTTAACTTGTAAGGGGGCCCTGGCGCCAATGTTGTTTTAAAAAATATTCTTTGGGGTCCCAATTTTTTTAACTTGTTATGGGGGCCCTGGCGCCAATGTTTTTTTTAAAAATATTTTTTGGGTCCCCAATTTCTTTTTAACTTCTAAGGTAAAACACTGGGCAAAGTTGGGGGTATTACAAAATGTAGCTGCCGGTAAACCTGTAATACCCCTATTAAAGGCCCCTGCCCCCTGGGGGGCCCCAAAATATTGGCGACCCAGTGATTTCTAATAGCAGCCCTGTGGAAAGATAAATGGAAATTCTGCCACCCATTCAAATTCCGTGTGAGGTGCTAAAAAGGGCCAGTTTTCGAAGCGTTTTTGTCCCACCTACATTGTTTTACAAACCATCGTTCATTGAATAGCGTCACTGACCACTCCCCGCTCTATAGACCATGTGGGCGGAGTCAAAATGGCTGATTTGGCCCTTAGTTCCAGTGTAAGAAGAATGGGCGGGGCGCGATGGGAAGGCAGTACAGCTG
Source organism: Xenopus borealis (assembly GCA_024363595.1). Classification (NCBI taxonomy): domain Eukaryota; kingdom Metazoa; phylum Chordata; class Amphibia; order Anura; family Pipidae; genus Xenopus; species Xenopus borealis. The sequence continues at coordinate 43,053,502 of CM044438.1, forward strand.
TGTGAAGTGCAGACAGCTGGTGCCAGAGACCGAGTGGGCAGGCGGTGCGGCCAGTGATCCAGTGCCTGGACGAAGTGAAGGAACTGCTGCGTTTTGGCTTCGTCGTCGTGCCATGAGCTAAGTGATGGACCTGCGCCACTAGGTATGGTTGCCGTTTCAGTAGAGAGGTTTCACTTGGATTCTCATGTGACTTACCCCACGTCAGTGCACTTGGAGAATTCGCCAGCTGCTGGAGCGGTAAATAGGCAGCTACCAGGTGAGAGAGTCGTGTCGTCTATGCTGGGCTGACCCAAACGCAGCTACCAGGTGAGAGAGTCGTGTCGTCTGTTCTGGGCTGACCCAAACACAGCTGAGGCGATACCTATCTCATTTAGCTATCCGTAAAGCAGTCTCGTCGAACTGAATTGTCAGGTACAAAAGTTACACCACCGTTCACCTACAGAGATCATCTCATAGGCTAATGGGAATTTTAAGCTCATACAGACTATATGATTATTATATAATGCTAGGGTTTTATTTGTGACCCTGTGCAAATACATCCTATCCATAATTAACCATCTCTTCTTTTGTCATTTTACAATCAGCTTTCCTGTGGCTCATTTTACTTGCTTATTCACATTTTGACAATGTGATAAGAGCTGTAAGCTCTAATGGTACAGGGAATGGTGTGAATAATATATATATATATATCTATATATATATATATATATATCTATATATATATA
>CM044438.1:43056453-43078739 GCA_024363595.1 Xenopus borealis
GGTATCTTATAATATCCTTATATTTTACAATAGGGGGTACTTTATTCACTATATATATATTTATATTTTTAGATATATATATATATATTGCTGCAGAATCTGTCACAGCTGAAGAATAATAATAGATAGTGAAAGGTACAGGAAAGCTTTGAGATCATTACATGGGTTCTAAAGGTAACACAATTTACTCTTGAGCCTGTTCCAGTGTGAGTTACCCTAAGGGTTGAAGGGATACTGTCATGGGAAAAAGGTTTTTTTTTTTTAATGCATCAGTTAATAGCGCCGATATGCCACTTACATGGCAGCGCTATATTGGGGTAATCCGAAAGTTCGGCCATATGGTCAAACAATCAGATTACGATGATGCCAAGGGGCTCTGATGGGACGGTCGGAAGAAAATCAAACCTTCCAGATCGATATCGTGGCCAGATATCAATTGGGAAGACCCATCAGAAGCTCCCATACATGGGCAGATAAGCTGTCAAATTGGTCTTAACAACCAATATTGGCAGTTTTATCTGCCTGTGTATGGCCAGCATAAAACAAGACAACAGCTGCCTGGCAGATCTAAGAACAGCACTCAATAGTAAAACCCATGTCCCACTGTGACTCCTTCAGTTACATTGAGAAGAAAAAACAGCCTGCCAGAAAGCAGCTCCCTTGCTGGCACAAGTCACATGACCAGGGGCAGCTGGGAAATTGACAAAATGTCTAGTCCCATTTCAAAATTGAATATTAAAAAAAAAACGTTTTTGTTCTTTTGAGAACCTGCCTTTGCCCAGCCTTGCACAGGCATAGTTTAAGAAAATTTGAATAAATGTATTTTTGCCGTGGAAATGTAGTTGATTTTGTGCAGTTACAAGGGTGTATGCAGACTGTATTGCGTCACTTCAGCCCATTGATTACTTGGCTGCTTTTGCCACTTGAAGCAGAAGTACTGTAAAGTGTAAACATTTGCCTAGGAGCTAGCTTTTTTTTTGTATTTAGGTACAATGTCTATGGCATGTTGTTGAATATTTGTAGTCAAACAATCTTATGTGCCATACACGAGAATGTTGTGCTTAGAATCTCTTCATTAATTACATACTGTATCACAAAGCAATTAAGGGAAAAAACCCATGAATAACTGAGAGTTGGAAAGTGACAAGTATTGCACCTCTTTAAAATTAGAATTGTCATGCTAATGACCGTCACATTTTTCTGAAGCAATTGGTAAACTAAATGCAAATGAAGACAGTATATGCAGTACTTAGTGTGATCTAGAAATGACGTTAAGTGGTTATTAGCATGGCACACAGCTGAATTTAGTAAGGAAGAAACGTTGGGCAATGCAGGGAAGTTAAGCCTTTCTCCCAGCTCTAGGAATAAAAGTATGAATATTAGGGTACATATTTGTAGCTGGTCAGTTGTCATCGATAATACAATTATTTTCTAGATGCTTAAGCCCTGGGAAACTGTAGGTTTGGGTAGATTTTTACTTGCATTCGATTCATTAGGCTGTGCTTGCAAGAGTAGTGAGTGCCCTATACCCTTTAAAGCGCATTAAATTATTATTGTTGATGTCACAGAACACTCAAAGTTGGTACTATTGCATGCATGATATCCAAGCACTTAAATTTTTCACTCTCTTTGAGTTATCCTATCTGTGACACAGTGGGGGTTATCTACACTGCATTCCAAATCCAAATTTTTCTGGTTGGGGGGAAAAACGTGAATTTTTCGGGATTTATTATATCCAGAAGCTGCTAAAAGTCCAAACCCAAAATACTCCATCTCAAACCTGCCAAGGTCATGTAGAAGTCAATGGCAGATGTCCTTTTTACAGTTCGAAGATATTGTCATTTGTGCTTGGTTTTGTGCAGTAATCCAAAAAAGTTGAGTTTTTGGGCATGAAATCCGAATAAAAAGTATGTTTCAGATTTGTTTATGAATTTGCTGAAATGTTATAGTCTTTTCCAGCACCAAATTTTCTGAAATATTTTATTGATGAATAAGGTAAAATTGAGGATGGAAGTTTGGTCAAAGATGTTTTAATAAAATTTTTGTGAATAACCCCCAGTGAAGTACAATGAAATACCAAATGTACTGTAGGTAAGACCTTGCATGTTGTGTTTCACCTTGGATCAGTGGCTCACTGTTGTGTTGTGATTATTGTAACTATTTAAAAGGCTTGGGAGTCTTAACTTATGCTATCTCTTGTGTGAATGCCTAGAAAGTTCACTGCATGTGAACACATGTTAAAGGGGACCCGTCACCCAACAAAATAATTCCAAATCCTATTTTATTATGTTAGTCAAGCAAAATGAACTTTAATTACACTGTAAAAATTCAAGCCTTGCAACATCTTAAAATCTTGTTTGTGAACCAGAGTGGGGGACCTGATGTCCATCCCAATGCACTGGTTACACAATTAAATGGTTAAGAGAATGGGAGGAATGTGGGGAGAACAGTGACAGCTAGTAAGTGAAAGTAATCGCCTGCCCTGCCTCTATGCCTGAGGCATAGAGGAGGGGCAGATAATATTATGATTGACAGCTGAGATGTTTAATGAGTTTACAACAGCTATGAATACTTAAATAAAAAAGAATTTGGATTTGATGTTTAATTTGAAAAGGACTTTTATTACACAGCTTTTTATGTCTGGGGGACAGGTCCACATTAAAGGGATTGTTCACCTTTGAAGTAAAATTTTGGTATGTTATAGAATGGCCAGTTTTAAGCAACTTTTCAACTGGTCTTCATTATTTTTTTTTTATAGTTTAGAATGATTTGCCATCTTCTTCTAATTCTTTCCAGTTTTCAAATGGGGGCCATTGACCCCATCTGGGAAAAACAATGCTGTGTAAGGTTACAAATATATTGTTATTGGTACTTATTACTTTATTACTCATTTTTCTATTTAGGTCCTATTCTATTCATATCACATTCTTTTATTCAAACCAGTGCTTGGTTGCTAGGGTAATTGCGCTCTCAAGGATTAACATTTTAAGTGCCCCTTCATTTTAGTTTACATCACTTAAACAAAAGAACTATAGTGCCAGTAGAGTACAGAAACAATGTAGCAGAATTCAACTCTCCTACAGCTAAAGATGACCATACACGGATAGATCTGCTCGTTTGGTGATGTTGCTAAACAAGCCGATCTCTCCCCTATATGCCCACCTTGAGGTGGGTGATACCGGGCTGATCCGATTGTGGGCCCTAGGGCCCAATGATCGGATCATAATGATCAGCAACAGGCGGTCGGATCGCGTATGGCTCCATACACGGACCAATAACCTACAGCTCTGTCTGTCGGCAGCTTTTATCGGCCCGTGTATATCCACCTTAAGACCCAGTTCCCACAGTGCTCTGAATGTTTTGGTTGTTCTTCTATGTAGAAGGTCTGTTAATCATAGACCATACTAGTGACTGTGGGAACTGGAATCTTGGCTGGAAGAGAGCTGTTCACGTATAATAGTAAGATTTATACTGCTTTCAGTAGCAATAATTGTCACTACTATCCTGCATACACTGGTCCAGTAGATGGATATATGAGAATATTTCTGCCTTGCTGAAAGAGAATGAGGGCCACCTCAGATTACTGAGCACATTGACCTCAAGTAGATATGTCTTTTTTTCAGTAGCAAAAATAAAAGTATTGGAATGGCAAGCCAATTAAAGAAGTAGAAATGAATATTTGTTCACTGTGTAATTTTTTATTTTGGTTGGTGGTTGATACGTGAAAGCCTCAATTGCATTCCCATAAAATGTAGGGACAGGGCACTCCAATAAAAAGCATATTTTATCAGACACATAAATAGCAATTTTAGCTTTGCCCAATGCTGCTCCTAACAATAAGCAAGGTGTGTGGCAAGTTACAGGGGTAACTAGCAGAAGGCTGCTCCCTGGTAATGTTAAAAGGTGAATTTCAAATCTTTTAAACCAGAAATTAGGCTATTTTTTGCAATACTACTTCCCTGTCAGAGTGCTAAAAAGGTAAGCTTGGGTGGCAAGTGCAGCATCAGGACTATGTGCCCACAGGAGCTATTGGACGTCAGAAATGCCTCTTATAAAGATAAAGATAAATATATAAATATATCCTTTAAAATGCCTTGGGACTTATGAAAGGCCAATAAAAGACAGAAAGTGGTTTATTACAAGGAACTGAATCCAAACCCTCAAAATCTTATGATGTTACAGATCTGGACAGATTTGTAAACATATTTTCTCAGATATCATGTCTCTCTACATCAGTGGTTCTCAACCTTCCTAATGCTGCGACCCTTTAATACAGTTCCTCGTGTTGTGGTGACCCCCAACCATAAAATATTAAAATATTTTCGTTGCCAGCCCAGAGCTGTTTGTTAGAAAAGTACAGGAGACAGTATGGCTGCATAAAGGTTTGTTTTCCGTGCGTAGTGCGGCAAAATTTTTTTGCCACACCCATTTTGTGGTCACACCCCAATTACCATGTTCATTTTACACATTTTAAATGGGCAGGGAGAGCTGTATGGCAGTCCATACAAAGGGGATATAGAAAGTTGTAGTGCAACTAGCTTCCCTACGCAGGTTACTGAACTACAACTCCCAGTACCAACACCCAGAGAGCTACAACCTTGTTCCAGGGCTAGTGGGGAGAGCGATGGACCTGCTCCTGGAACCCCTTAAGTGACCCCTGTGAAAGGGTCGTTCGACCCCCAGGTTGAGAACCGCTGCTCTACATGCAGGATTTGTGCAAAATGCAGATATTTTGTTCGATTTTATTTGTACTGTAATCAGTAATTTGATTGAGCTCTAATACATCCTATAAGACATATTGGATGTAACCATCAATGAATATCTGACACCCAACTCCTGCATGAAGACAGAATGAAGAGAAACAGATGCTGAGAGAGGGATAGTGAAGATAAACTTGATAATTTCAGTACTAACACAAAATTTTTAATTGATTGTATTTAGAAAGTCCATTATTTAAGTATGCTGAAGCTTGTATTAAGTATTAATTTTCACAATAGTTCCCTTTTGAGAGTTGATTTACAGCAGTTTCTTTCTTTAATTTCTCGTTTTATGTAAGCCTGCTTTTGCTGGGCATGGGAAATGTAAAGCCTAGTCTTACTGTATTCTGCTGGTTGGCATTGTTCCTAATTGAATACAGTATTTTATATTTGGACTACCCAGGAAGTGCACAGCCCTCGGGCAGAATTACCCAGTCTAGCGTCAGGTTGATTTATCTAACTGATCTAGTCTGACAACTCACAGTGCCTTTTGCTCTCTTTCAAAGAAAAAGAAAAAAGCAATTCAAAAGAAAAACTACATTCTTTTAGCAAAGAATATTATTTACATTGGGTTCCACCAGGTGATATTTTAACTGTAAATGATAAAAATGATGCTTGAGCTGCTATCAATAAGAAAGCTAAAAGAGGTAGGAATGGGTCAGAGGATGTTTTGCTCTTGATTTCCTATGTAAGCTCTTACATAGGTAATTGCATAGTTTTAAATCGGGTTGAAAAACTACCAAAGTCCCTGAAGTTCAACTCCTCCATATGAAAACCAGCATCCATCCATCCATACATACATACATAGACACACACATACATACATACATACATACATACATACATACATACATACCCTGACCCCTCCATACAGTCACTTAAACTATATACATACCCATATCTATACTAACTATAGATTTTCGTATCACAATAGCCTTGGATATTATGCTTGTCCAAGAAATCATGCATCAACAGCATCAGCCATCACAACAACATCCAGCAATGCATTCCACAACCTCACTGTCCTCACTGTGAAGAACCACCTATGTTGCTTCCAATGAAAGTTCTTTTCCTCTAGTTTGCGATTTGTCTATAATGACCTCTAATGTACTTGTAAAGTGTAATCATGTCCCCTTGCAAGCATTTCTTTTTCCAGAGAAAACAACCCTATTCTTGACAGTCTACCCTCATTATTTGCATCCCAACCCCCCTAACCAGTTTAGTTGTATGTCTCTGCACTCTCTCCAGCTCATTTATATCTCTTTTAAAGGACCAGGAAAGTTAAACTAAAGAAGTAGCTAGAAATGTTGTACATTGTTTTGTGCTTCTGTACCAGCCCCAGGCAACCACAGCCCTTTAGCAGTAAAGATCTGTGTCTACAAAGATGCCCCAATAGCTCCCCATTTTCTTTTCTGCTGATTCACTGATTCACATGCTCTGTGCTGCTGTCACTTACTGAGCTTAGGGACCCACTTACAATATACTGTACACATAGAATGTAAATGTCACAGTATAAGGCTAATTAGTAATTAATACGGATAATTACTACATGGCAGCACAGAAACCAGTGCAACTAACATAAATTTATTAATCAGCCCTGTAACATCAGTGAGCATGCGTGTGTCACAGACCCTTTCCAAGATGGTGACCCCCTGTGACAAGTTTGAAGTCCTGGATCATTGCTGCTATTGACAAGCTGAAACTTTATGCTGGTGCAGTAAGTTCAGTATAGAAAACATAGCATTTATAGTCCTATTCATTTTTAGGGTTTAGTTCTCCTTTAAGGACTGGAGCCCAAAACTGCACTGCATACTCCTGGTGAGGCCTTACCAGGGACCTGTAAAGAAACAAAATTATGTTTGCATAAGTACTTTCGGTGAACTTTGGCGCATGCGCAGTAGTACCAGCCGGCAAATGCATCCTATTGCGCATGCGCCTCCGGGAAGAAGGAAGAATAAGTTGCAGCAGAAGATGGTGCCTGTGACCCTGCATGAAGGGACCTGTGCTTTGGTGTAATATACAAGTTAGGGACAATAGGCCTATGGGGGAGGGGCCTACAGGGGGAGGGGTTTAGCACCACCGAGGTTGAATTCCCTTTGAAAGGGCACCTATTGGTTAAAAATGCTATCCCCCCAACCAAAGGTGCAGGCTCAAAGAGCACGCATTCCGGTTGGGAATGACCCCCCCCCCGTCATCACTATGCTACACGCACAGGGAGGGAGCTCTCAGTGCGAGCAGCCATGTCCACTTACTCGCATGCACATTATGAAAGGCAGTCCCTAGTCGAGGCAGCTTTTCATTATGCGCATGCGCGCAACTTCACACGCGTAATGTGCATGCGAGTGAGTGCACATGGCTGCTTTCACCAGGAGTAGCATAGCGTGAGTAGCATAGCGCTGGCAGGGAGCATTTAAAAAAAAAAAAACTACTTTTATCCCCAACAGGAATACGGGCTCTACCAGCCCACACCTTTGGTTGGGGATAGCATTTTTAAACAATAGGTGCCCTTTAACCAGTAACTTTCTGTTTGGCACTGTATCAGATGTATCTTTTGGGATAATTTAGTTGTTATATCTCCATATTAAAGGGCGACTAAAGTCTAAAATAGAATAAGGCTAGAAATTATGTATTTTGTATAATAAATATAAACTTGAACTTACTGCACCTTAAGCCTAATAAGACAAATGATTTATGCTTTCCACAGGGGGCTGTCATCTTGTAACTTTGTTAGACATCTCTGCAGTAACAAGACTCGCACATGATCAGTGTGGTCTGGGCTTCAGTTGGGAGGGTTAAGCTTCGGGATTGTCATAAATGATCAAAACAGCAAAAGTCAAATAATATCTGCCATAGAAGCCAAGCAAGACTGATTAATAATCAGAATATACAGACTGCACTGGGTCTGCATTTTTTTTATTGAAGTATATTGGAGATATGTTTCTTTTTCATTAAAGAAAGTAAAAATTGGATTGAATTTTTTTGCCTTTTCATTCTCTTTAAGAATCAATGTAAATGCTCCTACTTACAATAACTGTAAAAAATTATGAATATCGGAACACAATGCAATATCTGCTCCACCATCTGAAGTATCAAAGAACAAATTCAAGGTCCCCCCTTGTATTGGGTAGGTTTCGTATTTTATACCACTCTGTCTTTATACCATGCAGTTGGCCCAAACCTCTATAGTGTTCAGTATTGTAGAAGTTTGTACAACAGAGATTTTCCAAGAAATCGGTAAGGGGATGTTTGCCTGGAATGATAAAATTGTATTTATAGGTGAACTAAACCCCCAATAAGAAAATTCTCTACCTACTACCCTTGGTAGTCCCCACTCATGGCACCCATGAGCCCCACTGCTTATTCTGCACCGATATGTGAGCAAATTGTTCGGGGCCATTTCAGGGATAACTAATTATGCGGGGGGGGGGCATGGTGTGGGGGGTTCTCGTCAACAATAGGTTAAAGGCATTGCTTTGTGTTATTGATAAATGTTGGCTTGAAGATGAGCTTCTCTACAAGTTGTTAATATCTGCGAGGAAGCAATGATATAATCTTGAGTTACTGATTAAGTGTTGCCGTGTATGAATCCATGTATTACACCTAAAAATGCGTTTTTCACAACTAAACCTAAGAATTAGACTGTTGTGTATAAAGCAGTGTCATATTTTCAGATGATGCCTTCACCAAATCAAATAAATGCTTCCAGTTATATTTCCACAATATAAGTTTCTTAATTGCGCTACTTCATTCCATTTTTCAAGGTTACTCTGTGATTCATCCAAGTTTATCAACACAAAGCTTAGCAAGATAAAAATGGAAAAGATTAAGCCCTCTTAAAGGACATGTAAACCCTCCCCCCCACAAAAATTTAATCCGTAAACAGACTATTTGAAATCTTTAGATAACTGCCCCACTGGTTGTTAAAAGGCTAACCGTAAGGCTGCAGCATCCACTTAATCACTTAGAATTCCTTCTACTCCTCTAACCCTCTATCCCCTACCTCAGTAGTTTGGCTATTGATTTATGAGCAGGCTCAGTTCTTCTTGGCTTAGATTACTAAACACACCCACCAGTGTAACAGCCAATAAAGAGATAGCATTACTGGTTCCCAAAGAAACTCTGCTCTAGCTGTCGGATTCTTTTTTTTTCTTCTCCTAACCACCTCTCCCGAGTTCAACTTAACCATTACAGTGCTCATTATTTGACTTTTATGCCTTCTTCTTCACTGACCCCATGTAAAAAACAAATGATCTGTAAAGTTACAAATATATTGTTGGTGCTACTTTTATTTCTCATCTTTCTTTTTTGCTCCACTCCTATTCATGTTCCAGTCTCTTAGTCAAATTAATGCATGGTTGCTAGGCTAATTTGGACCATAGCAACTAGATTGCTGAAATTGAAAACTGGAGAGCTGTTCAATAAAAAGCGAAGTAACCGAAAAAACACAAATAATAAAAAATGAAAACCAATTGCAAATTGTCTTATAATATGACTCTCTACAATACATCATAATAAAAGTTAATTCAAATGTGAACAACCACTTTAAATAACAATGGAAACTTCTGACAAAGTATTGCAAGTCATAATCTCATGCCTTTATTGAACCTTACAGGAAATTATTTTCTGTAAGTTTGCCCCAATAGCAGTTTTCAACACATGAACAGACTGAAAAGCTATGGAATTTAGTCAGAAGAATGAGGTAGCATTCCAGCAACAGAATTTAAAGGGGTGGTTCACCTTCAAGTTAACTTTTAGTATATTGTAGAAGGACCAATTCTAAGAAACCTTTCAGTTGGTTTTCATTATTTATTTTTCATAGTTTTTTAATGATTTGCAATTTTCTTCTGTTTCTTTGCAGCTTTCAAATGGGGGTCACTGACCCCATCTAAAAACAAATGCTCTGTAAGGCTAAAGATGTATATGTATGTATATTTATTGCCACATTTTATTACTTATCATTCTATTCAGTCCCTCTCCTATTCATATTCCAGTGTCTTATTCAAATCAATGCAGGGTTGCTAGGGTAATTTGTACCCTAGAAACCAAATTGCTGACACTGCAAACTAGAGAGCTGCTGAATAAAAAGCTTAAAACCACAAACAATAAAAAATGAAAACCAATTGCAAATTGTCTCAGAATATCACTCTCTACTTTATACTAAAAGTTAACTCAAAGGTGAACAACCCCTTTAATACCTGTATTATGTACCGTATGTCAGTGTGCTCTGAAGTGGCTAGTGTTACCCAGATACTTTGAAAGAACTTATAAAGGCGTGAACAGGTAATTCTACATGGTTCAGACCAGGCAAACTTTAATATTCCTACTCAGGGTATAGAGATGTGGATTTCCCTTCAGGCAAACTGTCTATTCACACTTAAATACATTTCCCATTCAGATTGGCATGAACCTTGGACAGGAATGTGTGCTAGAGTTGTAATTCATGCATAAAGCAAATGAATGCTTAATTTATCAATAACAAAATATGCTATGGGATATTAATAATGTGCTAGAGAAAAATCAATGTGTCTACAAGGCTAATGATGCCTGAAATGTTCACACTGCTGGTGCTTTGCTCTTTCTTTTCCTCTTTATCTTCAGAAGGTTCAAGTCATTAAAGGGGTGGTTCACCTTTGTAACAAAACTCGTAAAATAATTTCTGGGCACATACCAAGTGTTTTACTAATTTATATTCATTACCTAAAGTTATTGGTTGCAGAGAAAACAGACCCGCAAAATGCCACTCCACTGCATTAGATTCTCCTCAAGCCGGCTCTTTCAGACGGAATCGGCGACACCATTAAACTGCCTGCCCCCTCCTCTTCAGTGCCGATAACGTCACTCACAATGTGGGCATAATAAGATTCATTCTTTTATTGCGCATGCTCCAGCAACTCTAGCAATCGTGAGATGGGAGCTGATTTATGAGGTCTGAGAAGAGAGGGGTGAAGTCTGAGGTCTGATTTATGAGGTCTGAGAGCTTAGGGGGGGAAAGAAGGAGGACGGAGAATGGAGACACGAGGGAAGAGATATGAACAGAACATGTAGCCAGGACAGAGGTCTGAATATAGCTCTTTTTCAGATGTGTGACTGAAATAACTTCGCAGAAAGCGTACCTGACAGTGAGGATAGCCTAAAATGCAGTATGGGGATTGGATCCTTCTGGTGGCAAGCACTGAGGGTGGGACTAAGCGCCAATGAATGAATAGCGGAGCATTAAGGGCACCAGGGTTGAGACAGATGTTGTGATGCAGAGAATGGGGAGGGTTCAAAGGCAGTTTTGAGAACACGCCTACTGGTTTTGCCATGGGGAAAGGAGAGCAGCTGAACAACCTTATATAGGGTAATAAATCATTGTTTTAAAAGTGGTTTATTTATAAATAAGGTTGAGGGTGAGCTGAGCAAAGATTTATTAGACTAAATATAATGATAGCATACAATTTATATCAAAGGTGAACCACCCCTTTAATTCAGATATAGTTCTTGTCTGCTGGTTTTGAAGTAAACGGGGTAAAACAGGACGTTTTAGTAGTCAAGATTGGCTATTTCTGTATTATATTTGATGTTCACCTAAAATCATCCTGGGTAAAAACCTTTCCCCGCTAGAAGATAAAACATTACATTAAAATAATCTGAGATTAAGATAATCTTTTCAGAGTGAGTTGTACAGATGCAGCCACTTGGATTTGTGTGTTAAATGCGTCGTGACTCAGGGCTAATTGAAGAAACTGTGTTATCTAAAGTTATCTTAACTCATTTAATGCATTTAACCTTTTCATTAGCATACCAAAGCACCATTGTTTTCAATGCTGAACTCTTTAATTGGATGGGATGCTGTGACACAATATTCTGTGCTAAGTGGGATAAATGGGATAGATGAGTTAAGTTATTCGGTGTCAAATGCACAATACAAAGTGGCTTCATCTGTACTCTGATATTCATGATTTCATGTTAAAGATGCCAGTCTGAATGGACAGTGGCCAAGAAGTATTTGCAGAAAAAGATCCAGGAGGACATGTACAGGTAAGATTATAATATGAACACTTGCAAATGTAAAAAAAGGCTACAAATATTGACTTTTTGTTTTGATTAATACTGTGCTGATTACATCGTAAGAGCACAGCTGTAACTCCACTGCAGTTTATTGTGAGTCCAGGTTTCACATGACCTAATATTACAATCTAAAATGAAAGTGAAAGGCTTTAATTTCACGTTTTAGAATTATCTTTTGGGAGCACATTGGCCCACTTCTTTGTATGCAGTCCCTTTATATTTAATCCAGATCCAAAAGCATAGCACAGATACAACACAAATAGGATTAGTATTGAAGAACTCTAAAAAGGTTATATATTTATATAACCTTATATACTATAAGGGAATAGTGAGTTCATGGATGAATAAGGCATTTCAATTTATATAATTGTTGCTACTCCTAAAACATAATTGCTTTACAGCCTTTTACAAACCGGTGAGTTGTCTTAAAAGGAAGCAAATTGTGTGGAAAAAAAAATCATTGTGTAAATAGTTCAGTCTCATCAATAGCTTCTCAACAAGTTAAGCCATATACAATGAAATATTTAGACTCATTCTTTTTCATATTTACGCTTTGAACCTAAAAACAAATCTTCTTGAACTCCTTTTTTTTTTCCTGTGTTGTCCCGGGCATACTACTGCCAAACATACTACTACTGCCAAACAGCTTATTATCACTGCTTAATCAGAGACTAAAGGTGGCCATACAGTGACTGAGCTTAAAGGGATAAATGTTTTTTCCAAAACGCATCGGTTAATAGTGCTGCTCCAGTAGACTTCTGCACTGAAATCCATTTCTCAAAAGAGCAAACGGATTTTTTTTAATTGAAATTTGACATGGGGCTAGACATTTTGTCAGTTTCCCAGCTGCCCCAGCCATGTGACTCATGCCAGCACTTTAGGAGGGAACTGCTTTCTGGCAGGCTGTTTTTTTCCCTTCTCAATGTAACAGAGTCACAGTGGGACATGGGTTTTTACTATTGAATGCTGTTCTTAGATCTACCAGGGAGCTGTTCTCTTGTGTTAGGGAGCTGTTATCTTGTTACCTTCCCATTGTTCTGTTGTTAGGCTACTGGGGGAGGGGGATAAAATGTGATTTGAAAGCACAAGCCACATGACTGGGTTCAGCTGGGAAACTGGCAATATGTCTAGCCCCATGTCAGATTTAAAGGGATACTGTCATGGGAAATTGTTTTTACAAAATGCATCATTTAATAGTGTTGTTCCAGAAGAATTCTCAATTGAAATCCATTTATCAAAAGAGCAAACTGATTTTTTTTATATTTCATATTGAAATCTGACATGGGGCTAGACGTATTGTCAATCATTCTTTACTGCAGTACTGCAAGTTGGAGTGATATCACGGCCTCCCTTTCCCCCACCCAGCAGGCTAACAACAGAACAATGATAAGGTAACCAGAAAACAGCTCCCTAACACAAGATAACAGCTGCCTGGTAGATCTAAGAACAACACTCAATAGTAAAAACCCATGTCCCACTGCGTTCCATTCAGTTACATTGAGAAGGAAAAACAACAGCCTGCCAGAAAGCAGTTCCCTCCTAAAGTGCTGGCACAAGTCACATGAGCAGGAGCACCTGGGAAATTGACAAAATGTCTAGCCCCATGTCCGATTTCAAAACTGAATATTAAAAAATCTGTTTGCTCTTTTGAGAAATGGATTTCAGTGCAGAAGTCTGCTGGAGTAGCACTATTAACTGATGCATTTTGGAGAAAAAATGTTTTCCCATGACAGTATCCCTTTAAAGGTATCCAACTGGTTGACTCAAATTCCAAATACACCAGTACAGTAATGAACAGTGTAGCATGTATGGCTATATCTAAATATATTTGTTCCTTTTGAGTTACATCTGCAAGGGTGATGTTAGACAAGGAGATTTCTTGCCCACTGTAATTCTGTACTACCACAGTTGATAAACCTCAGGAAAATATCATCCAGATCACTAATATTTAAATTGCTGCAAGTTAATCACATTACTTGTGGATATTCAGGATAATAGAAAAATATTTTCATGGTCATGATCCCTATAAGAGTTAAAAAGGAGCTGCAACAAGCAGGAGAATGCAATAGATTTTCATCCATCTTAGAGGTATGGGACCTGTTATCCAGAATGCTTGGGACCTGGGGTTTTATGAATAAGGGTTCTTTCCATTATTTGAATCCATAATTTGCCTATTAAAAATATTTTAAAATGAATTACACCAATTAAACCTATAAGCAATAATTTGATCTGGGATTTCTGTTGGGATAAAGTACAAGGTACTGTTTTGTTTATTTTTAAAAAAATGTAATTGTTTGGTCAAAATGGAGTCTATGGGTGATGGCCTTCCCATAATTCTGAGCTTTCTGTACAGTGGGTTTCTGGATTTTATTCATGTTGTCTGACCATCTTCACATGAATGCCAGGCCAGAGAATGTTATTTTAAAGGAATTGTTCAGTATAAAAAAAAAAACTGGGTAAATAGATAGGGTAGACAGAAGAGGTATCTGCGTAGGGTGCAAAGATGTGGGTGTGCTGGGCAGGCACCGTTCAAAAGTTTACTGCCTACCCCTAGTCAAGGTCACTCGCTCCCCGGGTGCTCTCACCCCCTCCTCCCCTCTAGGGGTAAGGTCACCCAGGCAGATTCTGGGAGATTGTCGGCTGGTGACTAATTGCCTCTTCTTCTGAGTGACAATCTCCCCAAATTGCTTTCCACCTGCTATAATGAGAAAACGCCAGAGCAATGGCACTCGCAGCGCTTCGATTTCCAAAGTTGCCGGAAGATTCCTCTTGAGGCAACTTTGGGTGACTTCGGAAATCGAAGTGGCGCAAGTGCATTGCTGCAGGCGATTTTTCATTTTAGGAAGGCAGTTCGGGGAGATTGTTTTCCCGAAGAAGAGGCGATTAGTCGCAAGGTGACTGAATCTCTCCGAATCTGCCTGTGTGCCCCTGCCCTAGCACTCAGCCCTCCCTCTGTCAGTCCCCGCCGTCACTCCCTCCTCTGCCGTTCCCCTTCCCTACCTTGTTCTGTCTTATTGCATGTGTGCATACGTGCAGTTCTCACGCACACGGGGGGTGGGGCTTGGTAGCCGACTGGGTGCCTAGGGCACACTGTCTTCACTACCCAGCCCTGGGCTGAAATGACTGGATGTCTAACAGAACATTATTTCCTGCTTTTCAGCTCTCTTGGTTTTCATTGCATGCTGAGATTTGCAATTGCAAACACACCGAACAGTTATGACCCATGTGGCCCCCCTTCAAATCACTGACTAAGGCAGAGTTAGAGAGCTGAAAAGCAGGACGTAGGGTTCTGTTCATCCAGTCACTCCAGCCTTTATACATTCCATTTTTGGCTAACTATATTAGAAACTTTTTTTTTTATCTTGCACAGCCTATTTACCCAGTTTTCATTTTTACACTGAACTGTTCCTTTAATAGGACCCTATGAGAAATGGCACTGCTGTATTCTGTAGCTTTCTGTATTAAAGGGGTTGTTCACCTTCCAAACACTTTTTTTAGTCCAGATTGTAGACCAGAAATAAAGATTTTTTTCAGTTGCTTTCCATCTTTTCTTTTTTACCATTTTCCCAAAATGTAAGTTTAATGTTCCCGTCTTCTAGTATTTCAGTCTGGCAGCTCAGTGATCCAGGCGTAGAATCTGAACTGTTACAGTTACTGCATTTAGTTGATACAATTTGTTGATATATATCAACAGCACCTGTGCAATACTGGTAACTATTGTATCAATTCTAACATACTTTTAATGAAACCTGGGATAAAGCTATATCTTATATCAACTAAATGTATCCATTTAGAACGTTAGAGTCAGCAGCCCCCTCACAGCCTGCTTTAAAAGGTGAAAATGAAACTTTATACTTCAATGGACTTAATTAGAAAGTAATTGGGAAAATATGTTTATTTCTGGTGAACAATCTGAAAAATCTGTACTGAAAAGTGTTTGAAGATGATCAACCCCTTTAAAGGTATCTGCATAACAGATCCCATACCTGTACAGCTATGGGATCCAATATCTAGAAACCCACTATCCACAAAGCTCTACATTTTAAGAATAATTATTTTCTCTGTGATAACAAAACAGTACATTGTACTTTATGGTGACTAATCTGCATGAATCCATATTTGGGGCAAAACAATCCCATCTAATGTTTATTTAAATTAATTTGATCATACATAAAGTCTAGTGATCCAGTCCAGATGACCCCTAATTCTGAACATCCCCAGGTGCCAATCATTCTGGATAATAGATGCCATACCTGGATTATCATGTTATTTATATAGTGAATAAAGTACCCCCTCTTGTAAAATATAAGGATATTATGTTACCGAGGAGTGTCATGACCATATAAAAACACGAGGCCGAAGGCCCAGTGTTTTTATACAGGTCATGGAACTCCGAGGCAACTTATAATATCCTTATATTTTACAAGAGGGGGTACTTTATTCACTATATAAATAACATTTACTATATAAATAACATTCCTCATATTTTGCAAACGGGGGTACTTTATTATAATACACAAGTTTCAGTGAGTCATGTGACAGAAATTACATCAGAACTCACCGTTTATAACTGATGACATCAGAACTCACCGTTTTTAAGGATATAATTTGCAAGATATTTACGGCTTTTGTGTATTATATATGAATCTGTTTGTCTCCTATTAGTGTTTATTCTTTATGGTGCCAGTTGCAAAGGATTGTTAAATTAACTTTTTATTTTTCAGTTCAATGTCTGTGCTGAAACTTTTGGCAGCATGGCAGGAAAAAGGGTTGCTTTTGTGTTAATGAATTGAATTTAGTGTGTACCGTATAAAGTGCAAAGATCCATACAAAGTTATGAAAGAAGCTACTTGCTATATCAAGAACAAGGCAGATCCTATCTTAGCTGGGGTTTAGAAGTGGTTAAAATTGATTGAGTTTGGTCTTTCTCCATTCCAGTGTAAAAGTAATTATTATACCAAGATATTTTTCAGATTTTTGTACATGATTGAAGTTGGGTGTACATGGGCTGATTAATCAGATTAAAACGTTTTACTGCTGGCCATAACAAAAGTGCTGTTTTGATCAGCCAACAAGTGACACCATTGTACCGCAAATAACGATACCTGCAAATGCTGCTGATTCAATTTATTTCCTTTAATCTATCTTGCATATTTACTCCTGTGAAATTGCCAGTTTGAGCATTGTGTTACATGCAGGCTTATATATTATAATAATACTGTAGCACTCTCAGGTTTCATTCTCTGTATTCAATGGCCCACTTGGAGCCTGACTATACCCATTCAGTCGAAATGACAAACTCTGTGTAGTACAGGCATTATTGAGTAGTTGCAGACTGCAGGAACAAATAATGGTTAACACAGTACTGGAATACCTAATAGGTGCTACAGATGATTCTCACTTTATTTTTGAAGGCTTTCAATATGGGTTGGCTAGTGCTTTTGACTACATTGTCAGTGATGCAATTAGTTTTGTATGTGCCGATTCTGTTTCGCAAGGAACAGATGTATGTATTTATCAATGAGTAAACAGAAGAACTACCTGTTATATATGGACATATTTAGTTTACTGTATTTCTGTTAGGGGGGTTAGCCCTTAGGGGTATGTATTTTGCAAGGAAAAAGAACATTGTGTGTTCACCAAATAAAAAGTGTAATGGCATTGCTCATTAATTATAGTATCCTTTTTGTGCACCAACCTAGTGCTCTGTCTGATTCTGCAAAACAGAATCACTGGGTGTTCTGAACAAAAAAAAAGCAGTAGGCTTTTTCTACATCTAGATGATTGTTGTGCCTGAGGGACTTACTGACCTGATTACTCGATGCAGATGGTCATCCCAGTACCAATTATAAGGAAGGACTGAAGTAGAGTACAGCCAAGCACAGAGGTTTCTGCATCAGGGTTTTTCTTTTGCATTCTCTAGGCAACAATTATATTTGCTTTGGTGTTCAGCACACAGGTGCAAGTGTACCCTAGAAAGGTTGCACCCTATAGTCGTTATAATGAATAAAACAAACATGTAATCATGCCATGCACACTGCATTTCAAAATATCGAGAGGAGAATAAAATACTTTGGGGGGGGGGTTTGTTTTGGAAATCTGGCAAATAATAATGTCAATATCTAGAGGTATATTTCTAGTGGGATGTATATTTCCTAATCTGGGTCTCCATAACTTAGGTTTACTAAAAAACATTTAAACTTGAAAAAAAAACAATATAGCTATATGCTAGCTTTGTTATGATCTAGGTTCTTTTATTACAGAATAAGTGTATTATTACAGAAAAAGGGATATCATAAAAAAAAAAATAATAATTTGCTTTAAATGGACTTAGATCCCATTACCTGTAGTAGTAGAAGACAAAAGCAACAGGACTTGCTGAGTAATCTTGAAAATGTTCCACAACACATCTGAACAGCTTCCACTTTTTTCGTAGAAAAAAAAACATATTTTGTAAGTGTGCCCTTTTGGCTTCTAAGCAGAATTGTGGTGAGGCTAGAGTTTATTTTTCTCCATTTTATGCCTGTGAACAGCTATCATTATGGGTCTTAGTGCCAAACATTCTCTTTGTCTCTTACCACAAAATACTTTTTTTTTCCCCCAGCCATTTCTTCTTTACATCCCTTAAAGTGGACCTGTCACCCAAAAAAAATATTCAAAATCACTATTTTATCACATTAGTCAAGCAAAATAAACATTAATTACACTATATACATTATTTTAATCTTGTTTTCTTCAGTCTGGGAATTCATAATTATAGCAAGCAGGCAGGAGCCATTTTGTGGACACTGTTATTAAGACAAGCCTTGTATCATCTCAGAATCTTGTTTGTGCACCAAAATTGGGGACCAGATGTCTATCCCCATGTCCTGGCTACACAATTAAATGGTTATGGGAACTGGGGGAATGTGTGGGGAGCAGTGACATCTAGGAAGTGCTGAATGGAAAGTGAAAGTAATTGTCTGCCCCACCTCTATGCCTAAGGCATAGAGGAGTGTCAGACAATATTTGATTGACGGCTGAGATTTTTAAATGAGCTTAAAACAGCTATGAATGCTTTAATTAAAATTTTAAATTGGATTTCATGTTTGATTTGAAAAGGACTTTTATTATACAGATTTTTGTGTCTGGGTGACAGGTCCACTTTAAATGGGAATTTTCAACGTGAACAAACACCAAACTATAGTGGATGCTTAATAATTTGTTTTCTTTAATAGGTTTTAATTGCTATTTTGTTATAGTGCTCTTTCAAGCTAACAAATTGTTGCCATTTTGCAAACAACTCTGTAATGCACATTGCTAACATACAAGAATCAGACAGTGGGTGCAAGTGCAAGAGCACTAAGGGGCCCAAGAGTATATATGCAGGACTTGGGCCCAGGGGGGATGCTGCTAAGCAGCCCTGACCCTATCTTTCCTGATGCAGGCTGCACCTCTTGCGCTTCTAAGTGATGTGCAGGGTAGGTAATAGGAGGGGGCCTAGGTCTCTGTGTTCTATATTGCAAACTGCTAACTTTTTTTTTTTTTTTCACACTGCACGGGGCATCTTTGACTTGCATCATGAGTATATTGTATGTAGAAGCAAACATTTACAATGAATATATTAAGGGTCCTATTTATTAAACCTCACATTTCGCTGGTCAAGTTTTAAAGGGGAGAACCTTGAGGGTGCAGGGGCACACAGGGAGATCGGGGAGATTTAGTCGCCTGGCAGCTAATCGCCTCTTCTTCTGGACGATGATCTCCCTGAACTGCCTTCCCCTGGCCTTACGCCTTCGCTTCGATTTCTGAAGTCACCCAAAGTTGCCTCACAAGGAAACTACGGATGACTTCAGAAATCAAAGCCCCGCAAGTGCATTGACGCATGCGTTTTCTCATCATAGCAGGCGGAAGGCAGTTTGGGGAGATTGTAGCCCAGTAGAAGAGGCGATAAGTCGCCAGGCGACGAAATCGCC
This sequence comes from Xenopus borealis, assembly GCA_024363595.1. Lineage (NCBI taxonomy): Eukaryota > Metazoa > Chordata > Amphibia > Anura > Pipidae > Xenopus > Xenopus borealis. Next base: position 43,076,216 of record CM044438.1, read on the forward strand.
TGAATCTTCCTGTGTGCCCCTGCCCTAAGAAGAACAGAAGAACTAAATTTTTCGAGATTTATCATGCTCTGAAGCTGTTAAAAATCTGAATTAGAAAATACTCCATCTAAAACCTGTGAAAATCATGTAAAAGTCAATGGTAGAAGGTCCATTTAACAATCGGAATATGTTTTTTACCTTTTGAATTCTCAATAGTTTCAGGCTGTTTGCGCTGGTTTTTGGTTGTGACTCTTGCACAGATTTTCAAAACGTTTTATTGGTAAATGAAGGGGGTTTAGGTTTTAATAAATTACCCCTTAGGGTCTTTTCAGGCTGTAACATTTGCATCCATGGACATCTATGTATAATGTTACAACAGGAGAAGTGTAGTGCCTTTAAAGTGGACCTGTCACCCCAAAAAAATATTCAAAATCCTATTTTATCACATTAGTCAAGCAAAATAAGCATTAATTACACTATATAAATAATTTTATTCTTGTTTCCTTCAGTCTGGGAATTCAAAATTATAGCAAGCTGGCAGGAGCCATTTTGTCGACACTGTTAATAAGACAAAGCCTTTTATCATCTCAGAATCTTGTTTGTGCACCAGAATGGGGGATCTGATGTCTACCCCCATGCCCTGGCTACACAATGAAATGGTTAAGAGAACTGGGGGAATGTGTGGGGAGCAGTGGCATCTAGGAAGTGCTGAATGGAAAGTGAAAGCAATTATCTGCCCCGCCTCTATGCCTAAGGCATAGAGGAGTGGCAGACAATATTTGATTGAAAGCTGATATTTTTAAATGATTTTAAAACAGCTATGAATGTTTTAATAAAAAATTGAAATTGGATTTCATGTTTAATTTGAAAAGGACTTTTATTATACAGATTTTTGTGTCTGGGTGACAGGTCCACTTTAAAAATGAGCAAAATAAATAAAATTACAATAAAGATACAGTAAATCTTGGGAGGTTTGCTAGTGGGAGTACAGTGAGAGGAAACCTGATAATGTCAGCTACCCTGCCTATGTCCAGAGCTACTCCACTGGATTTCAACTAAAAATTGTCCTTGGCCATGTATTCTCACAGTGTAGACTCCTATAATCAGTGGCATGATATTGCTTAAAGGAAAACTATACCCCGAAAATTAATTTTTGAGCAACAGATAGTTTATATCAAATCAAGTTACGTATTAAAGAATCTTACCTACCTGGTATATATATTTAAGTAAATCTTGCCCTTTCACATCTCTTGCCTTGAACCACCATTTGGTGATGGTCTGTGTGCTGCCTCAGAGATCACCTGACCAGAAATATTTCAACTCTAACTGTAACAGGGAAAAGACACAACTCTGTCTGTTAATTGGCTCATGTGACCTAACTTTATAGTTTGTTTGCTTTGTTTGTGTGCACCGTTGGATCCTAGGATCCCAGGAGGCTGTCCTTATTTTTTAAAATGGTAATTTTCTATTTATGATTACCCAATGGCACATGCAACTGAAAAAGTATATTATGAAAATGGTTTATTTACATGAAGCAGGGTTTTACATATGAGTTGTTTTATGCAATATCTGTTTATAGAGACCTACATTGTTCAGGGGTTTAGTTTTCCTGTAAACATTGGTGTGTTTCAGGGTCTGGTAACAATAATGAGACCATTTGAATAGCTTTCAGTAATAAGCAAGGCAACTTTAGTAGTAACATATAGGCCCGGACTGGCAATCTGTGGGTTCTGGCAAATGCCAGAGGGGCTGCTATAAGGTACCAAAGAAAGTCAGTATTTAGTGGGCTGGCGGGGGCTGTTTGGATCTCTGTGTGGGCTGATTAGGCCTCTGTGTACCTGAAATGCCAGGGCTTATTTTAATTCTCAGTCCCGACCTGAGCACATACCTCCCAACATTTGAAAAATGTAAAGAGGGACAAAAACATCAGCCGCACTACGCACAGAAACATTTTATCACCATACCCATTTTATGGTCCCGCTCCCTAATTACCTTGTCCATTTTACAAAATGTAAAAATCAGAACTGTCCAGCAGAAAATGGTTAGAAAGTATGGTCAAGTCTTCACATGTTTTACATAGTTACAAAGTTAAATTGGGTTGAAAAAAGACAAAAGTCCCCTCCCAAATAAAACCCAGCATCCATACACACACTCTCACATTGACCCCTCCATACACTCACATAAACTATATATACCCATTTCGATTGTTCAAATTTCGGGAGTTTAAAAAAAAAAAAAAAAAACTTGCATGAATTCAGAATCCCTTGATAAATGTGCCTGCCCCTTTAGAGTTTAGTATTGGATATCATACTTGTCCAAGAAATTGTCCAAGCCACTCTTAAAGGGGTTGTTCACCTTTGGGACAATAAAGCTAGTTTAAAAGCCCATATCATAAAAAACGTTTTTGTCATTTATCTTTATTACCTAAAATGTTTGCTTTCAGAGATGCATACCATTGAAGCTATGGATCATCTCTGCCAAATCTCTCTCCAGTGTCGGACTGGCCCCCCAGAATACCAGGAAAACTCCCGGTGGGCCAAGGTGT
>CM044438.1:43080297-43108446 GCA_024363595.1 Xenopus borealis
GGCTGTTTAGAGCAAATTTACAGATAGAAAAAAAAAAGGTTTACTTGTTCTTTAAGTTTGTATTGACCTGTTTTTCTTGTAAGAGGGGAACGTCCTTAGCTGGTAAACTGTATGCCCCCCTCACACCTCCCCCTTGACCCCTTACTAATTCCACTGCCCAGTCTAGCTTCCCCATAGTGCTTTGATTCAGTCAATTCTTACTTGCTTCCCCTTCAATAGTCCTCATTTAGTCCTCATACAATTCTCTTCGTAACAGTGGCAGGGATCAGCATCTTTTAAAAGACCAGTGAGACCTCAGAACATAAAACATTCATGCAGAGACTTGTAATGGAGTTTCCAGAATCATCTTATTTGGGTGATTGTATACTGCATATATAATTAATTTGATTTGTGTGTATATGTATCTGTATCTAATGAATAAGATGCTGTTTATTACCTTGATTATTAACACTTCCTTTAACTTTAGCCTACCAGATACAATTCAGCAGAACCTTAGTATAATGCATTTATAAAATAATAAATACTTATATACGAGACATTTCTTTCTTATTTGGGTCAGTTTAATCAGTAAGTGAAAATATCTGATTTTTGCAGCAAGTTTTACTTTTTGATTATTACCTTTTTTTTTTACTTTGATTATTTTTGCGAAAAATAATATACAAGTTACTCAAGTCAGCAGATCAAGTAGCCCCTCTTTGATTTGTTTATCCCATATGATTGTTAGTTTTCCACATTATGTCTGTTTTTTTTTTTTTTTTTTTTTTTTTTTTTTTTTTTTTTAAGTTTACACTCATTTTGGTTTATCTGATTTTTTTTTTTTCCCCCTGGCCGGCAAATATACATTTGGGGTTTAACTGTATTCAGTTTGCTTATAGTACAAGGTACTTTTTTATTGTTACAGAGAAGGAGGAAATTATATTATAAATTAGAATTGCCTCTGTGGGAGATTACCTTCAAATGAATAATGGGGTAACATAAGGGAAAGGGAATGTATCCAGTGTTGTAGTCAAATTCACAGTAAGGTACACTTAGCAATTCTGATGGGGTCCAGGTGCTCAAGCCCCAGACCTTCAGGTTTGGGAGGTAATATCATACAAGTGAAATTCAATTGTAAAGCTGGCACAAAAACTGGACTGCACTCCAAAATAAGATGCAAAAAAGAAAAAAGTTTTACTCCGCAAGAAGGAATATCACAAAGGGTGGCCTAATGTGATTCATACCTTGTGGGCACTTAATCATAGGCTTTCCCCTAATTCTGAACTCTCTGGATAACCGGTTTATAAATAAGAGATTCTATATCTGTGTTGGGGAAAAATCCAAAGACCAGAGATCACTTGAGGTGAAAGGGTTAGCCAAGTTTACTATTAATATAATAAACATACACAAGCTACGTGGATCCTTTACAGAGAGACCGGATACAGAACAAAGGATTGACCAGACATTATATACCTTCTGTTACATGGGAAGGGAGGTAAGGGAGTGAGACACTGTTATGGGAAAACTAAGGGAGTAACTGCAGATGTGCTTCAAGGACGATTCGGCTAGGTACAAGACAAGAAAAACAACCCACTCAGACAGTGTCGGACTGGGATGCCAGGGGCCCACCAGAAAACCTTAGACCAGGGGCCCAACTTTACAAACTAATTTTTCTTCTCTCCTCACTTAACCTCTTTATTCTCCTATTCTTTTAGATCTACTTACTATACTCTATTCTTCCATTATTAAGCCTCTTTTTCTAGATAAAGAAATAGGGAATGAACATGAAATAGGCCAAATTGTTAGAAGCAAGAGGGTCCACTGACACCTGGGCCCACCGGGAGTTTTCCTGGTATCCCTGTGGGCCAGTCCAACACTGCACTCAGATGTTACACACTCTCAGGGTAGCCTGGGAACAGTTTCTAGAAGGGCCCCATGGGCACTTAGAAACTGTTCACTCCAAAAGGGGGGGGGGGGGCAAGCATGGTCTGCAAAATGTTCCCTCCATACCTGTATCACCCTTTACCAGGGTCAGCCTGGGTGATCTGTAATTCACTTTTATTTATATAGATATATATATATATATATATATATATATATATATATATATAATATGCCGCATAGTCCAATTATTCACCTGTAAAATCCTATTTATCATGTTTTAATTGATATGCCCCATATTTCATACCTCCAATGACTGTAAATACCGCACCTCCTCTTCTTTCCTATGATATTCCTGCCTGGTGGTGCCGAACTCCCTAGATGGTCTATACACGTCAGTCATAAACAGGGAATGTAGGAAAAGAGTCGCACAGACACCATGTTTTTGCAGGTGGGAAGCTTATCCCCTTTTATTTATTTTATTTCTTTTTACCACCCATGCATCAATGTTTTGGAGGGGTGGTTTTACCCTCCCTTTATCAGGATATTCATACCTCCCAACATTCTGGAATCCGAAAGAGGGACAAAAACCGTTGAGTCGAAAAAAAAAAGTTTTGACCACTCCCATTTTTGTGGTCGCGCAACCTAATTACCATGTTCATTTTACAAAATTTAGCAGGTCTGTATTTTTTTGTTTGTTACAGTTTTGCTAATGAAGGTTAATTGCTCTTTCATTTATGTTAAATTATTACAACTACTTATTTGCATATCTCAAAATTGTTACAGAAGTATCTTAGTGCACCTATTGGCTATTCTGGGTGCTCTGCCAAAAGCCAATTAAGTTAGAAATTTTGCATCTTTTTCTGGCTGTTCAGTGCAGGAGATAAAAGAGAAAGACGTTTTAGTAACAAGTAGGGACTGCAGGTTGTTAAAAGCGGGACTGTCCCACTCAAAAGGGGACAGTTTGGAGGTATAATATTGTATTGCCAGATTGTATGAGAAGTGAAAAATATTGGCTAATTCACCCGATTCACATGAAAATAATTATTGAATTAATATACATATACCCTGTAGTGTTTGTGTTGGAGATCAGCAGGTTCCTGAAGTGAAATGTTGGTCAGTCTTGCTCTACTCCTCTCCGTAGCTGTCAAGCTTGTCTCATTGTATAGCAAATTTCTCCAGACGCATTTCAGTGGCAAGTAGAGAATTAGAATGTCAACCAAGGCTAAAGGTACTGAACCATAAAATCCTTCCATTATTTCCAGAGCTGTCTGCCTCTTGTGATAGTAATATGGAGAGACAGATTTGTGCGCCTGACACACAGAGGTTTAACTTAATAACTGTTCCTTCTGCTTCTGTGTGAAGCACGGTATTAAAAGAAAACTATACCTGCTGAACAATGCAGGTCTCTATAAAAAATGTATTGCATAAAACATATGTAAACCCCTGATTCATGTTAATAAACCATTTTCATAATAATATACTTTTTAGTAGTATTGGGTAATCAAAAAATAAAAAATTAGGATCATGAACATCAGTACATACATGCAGTAAATCATTCCGGTCTCAATTTGTAAAACTCACCAGTTTAGAGAAGTGGTCCAGCTGCACTGCCCTGAACTTCAGCTGAGGGAGCAGATAACCGTGTAGAATAATGAGCAGGCACTTCCAAAGACTGAACTTCTAGGCAGACTTGTGCACTAGGATACATCCCAACGCATTTCGTATCAATAGGATACTTAATCATAGGCTACATGATTCCATTCCCACAAAATATTTATAACAGGAGGGAGCCAATTAGCTTTGTGAATACTAGAGTAAAGCTGGCCATAGACGTAAAGATTTTTGAAAGATCCAATGGTTATCGTGAGACCACGATTGTCTCAAAACTATCGTTTAAATGTCCAATGTGTCCATAAACTAAAAAGACCATTTCAGGCGATATTGCCTTCAAAACTGAAAGATCGCAGCCTGCTTGGCCCTGCAAACATAGGTAGATTGCATGGGGACTGATAAAGATTTTCTAACCTGGCCGATCAATCTTCAGACCAATTTCGGACGAAAAATCGTAAGATGTACGATCGTTTGTATCCCTCTAACTGCACGATAATTTGACAGATTGGTCGGACTTCCCTAAGATCGGTCGTTCAGCAGGGAAAGATCGTTGCGTCTATGGGGAGCTTAACACATGAGGTTCAATAAGAAGCCTAATTGTTGGTAACTTTCAGTGTGACTTCACTCTAGTTAGAACCCGCCCCACAAGGGTTGGTTAAATGCCATCTTGGGACTCTTCTTGAAGTCCATTCAATACAAAGAAAACTTTATACTTAATAACGCAACACAATAATAAGACCATGTACAAGAATTTATATAAATAGTTTAAATAGCCAAGTATTGACCACACTATTGGCTATAATGCACATTCGATCTTTATACTAGGGACAGATAGTGCATAACTGTAGAATATACATAGAGACGTACAGCAGCACCACTCAAAGCTGAGTGCAAGAAATATAATTTATAGCTGTGGAACATGTCTCCAGGACAATTGCAAGAAATTCGAAAAAAAACCTAAAAAATAACATGCTATGTCGTACTCATTGTTCATTCCTAATGGATATCTGGTACCTAATGTGAAGATCAACCTTGTTTCTAAGGGGCAAATTTACAAAATTCACGTGAATGGATCGAATTACGATCGTATGATTTTTTCGGATATTCGAATATGCAAAATTTGGCCTCTTTGATCATCGAATACAGAATTATCGAATGATCGGATATTCGATAATTCGATTATTCGATGATCAAAGGATTTAAAATTTTAAAATCCTTCGAATGCCCACTTCGCCAGATCAAACCTACCGAATACCAATAGAAGCCTATGGGAACCCCCCTATAGGCTTATTTGGCTAAGTCCTGCTCGAATACCATTTGTACGATCGAACCGTATGATTTTTTTCAGAGGCTTGAAAGGAAAAAGTAAGATTCTTTCGTGAAATCGAACTATCGGTATCCAATCGTACGATTTCATTGAGAAATCGAATTTCAAGCAAAATGATAGCCTAAAACTATTCGATAAGCATTCGATAGTCGAATGCTTATCAAATATCGAGGGTATTAGTAGGATTTTTGGGGAATAATAGTACATTTGCCCATAAGTATAAATGTTTTTTGGTGATATCTCCCCCTCTTTGATTCAAAAACACCCTTTCAATATCCCTAATAGAGAAGCATTGAAGATTGCTCTCACAACAGAATTGGAAATGTCTAGCCACGTTTGTTTCGTTCTTATTCTTGATGTTATTAATATGCTCACAGGCCTTTTCTTTTAATGCTCTACTTGTCTGATCCAAATATCGTTTGCCACAAAGTAGGCAGGATATAAGGTATATTACATTACGTGTATTATGTAAACAGTATAATTTAGAAATAAAAACAATATCATAAAAAACGACAGAATCCCTTTAACCATTAATTTAGAGGAAATAGTTTTCATTTAAGATACTTTGAGATTAATGTAGCATACATTCCACAATTGCTCACTGAGCAATTTTATGTCCCAGTCCCAGCTTTTCTTATATGCTTTTCTTTGTGTACACTGGATTTTATAAACACCTAAATGCTTAATGCATAGCTACATGAACTAAAACAGTAGCTTGAGTTGCATTGGAGCAGGATATTTTAGTGTTTATTTCTTGGGATGCACCAAAGCCAGGATTCAGTTCAGGATCTGACCAGGCAGGATTCAGCCAAATCCGAGTCTATGGCCCAACCCAATCAGAATCCTTAACATCATATGAGAAGAACAACGTAGGGCTTTTTTTCCACAGAGACTGGATGGTACTTTTAAACCCTTCCTTAAAGGGGTGGTTCACCTTCAGGTTAACTTTTAGTATGTTTATAGCCTTATCAATTTGAAGCAACCTTTCAATTGGTCTTCATTATTTATTGTTATAGTTTGAATTATTTGTCTTCTTCTCCTAACTCTTTCTAGCTTTCAAAAGGGGGTCACTGACACCCTCAAAAAAGAAATCCTCTCTAAAGCTGCACATTTATTGTTATTGCTACTTTTTATTCATCTTTATTTCCTGACCCTATCCTATTAAAATTCCATATGCTTATTTAAATCAATGCATGGTTGCTAGGGTAAATTGGACCCTAGCAACCAGATTGCTGAAACTGCAAACTGGAAAGCTGCTAAATAAAAAGCTAAATAACGCAAAAACCACTAATAATAAAAATTACAAATTGTCTCAGAATACATCATATTAAAAGTCAACTCAAAGGTGAACAACCCCTTTAACCTAATTTGCAAATGCAAGTTAGAGTTCTAAAACAATTCAGGATTAAGCCAAATCCTTTATGAATGATTTGGGCTTTGGTTGAATCCCAAAAAAAAGTAGATTCAGAGAATACCAATTGATTTATAGAAATTCCAGAGTTGCTCTGTCTACCCATAAGGCAATTTAGTAGGAGCAGTGTTTAGCAGGGTAACATTAGGATTTTAGATTCAGTTCCTTTTTTAAGCAGCTAATTAGACCATTCACTAACAGTCTATTAAGGTAATTATTTATAACTTATAAGTTATTGTAATTCGCTATGTGACTAGCAATGAGAAGTGGAACATGCAGCAATTTTAGAATTTTTCTTGCAATGAATATCAACAGTTATCAGCAGCAAAAGAAACCAATGCATTTGTCAGCATGTTCTCTGACGGCTTTGTGTACTGTTTCTCACCCATCTCATAATGAGAAATCTGGCAGACGGTAAGAGCTCTGACGTACAGACACCGTGCCACTGATTTAATCTGTCTGTGTGGGTGGAGGTTTGGGGCAGGAGACTGATTTGTGTCTTTATAACAACGAGGTCCAGAAAGAAAGTGATGCCAGTGTATAGTTACAGACATTCATAAAATGTCACAGGCTGAAAGGAAATCCAAGATCCCTCATAATTGCTTGGCTCTGTGATGAACAATCTGTAAATCTTGTTCATTGAACTCCAAGGGGCCAATTTACGAAATTCACGTGAAATGATCGAAGTTCGATCGAATAACGATCTTATGAATTTTTCGTGAAATTTGGCCTATTCGGAATATCTGATCATTCGACGATCGAAGGAATCAAATTTTTAAAGTTATTCAACTGCCTACTTCTCCAGATTGAACCTACCGAATTGCAATAGAAGCCTATGGGAAGCTCCCCATAAGCTTCAGAGACTAAGTCCTGCCAGAATACCATTTGTTCGATCGTTCGAATCGTACAAATTTTTCGGACACTCAAATGAAATTTCACGATTTTTTCGTGAAATCGAACGATCAGTATCCGATCGTACGAATCCATCGAGAAATTGGATATCGAGCAAAATAATAGCCTAAAACAATTCGATAAGCATTCGATGGTCAAATGCTCATCGAATTGCGAATTTGGTCAAGCTATTTTCTGGGAATAATAGTAAATTTGCCCCTTAATGTGTATAGGTTGCATTTGATGTTTAGCTTATAATATTTCAGTATCTGTTTCAACTTGCAAAACGATGCAGAAAATTTGTTAAATTCTTCCACAATTCAGGAAAAAAATGGCAAAAAAGCTCAAACATATATACAGTATTTTTTAGAAGCAGATCTGAATAATTAAAACAAGTATTGCAATAATCCTGCAACAGAACCCTGCTAAGCACCCTACTCAAATTAGAGAGGCATATTTAACGGTCAAATAACGGCTTGAATGTTCAGAGTTTTTAAGAAATATAGAAAAAACTGTTTTTAGAGAAAAAGAAAAGAAATTCAATTAATAAGGCTGAACTTGATGAACGTGTGTCTTTTTTCAACCCAACTTACTTACTTCATCATAAACCAAGTAATTTTGTTTAACATTATCTGTCCTTCATAAAGTCTGAAGTACTCCAACTCAGACCTGCCAGTTCACGAAGAAGTCAACTGCAGATGTCCCATTTATATCCTTATAAGTGCTGGTTTTCACTCAATAATCTGAAGATTATGAAAAAGTTGCAGGTTTTTGTTTTCAAATCCGAAAAGTCTCAGTTTTCAGAAACAGATGCAAAAAATGTTTGGATATTTTCATGATTGTGTTGATTTATTCTCGCACAAGAACTTTTTGGGATTTTGATAAATAACCCCCCAGTGTGCTTATTCAGACATAACACGGCAACATTAATGGAGACAACAAACAGGAAAAAAGGAGTGAACTGCGAGTATTGGTGTATTGGTGTGGAGGTTAAAGGATGTGGCAAAATGATTTATGAAAGGAGGAACTAAGAAGATGAAAACATTAAAAAAAATGGAAATATTAAGACTTTCATATAAGGTATGGCTACTAAAGGGCAAGAGGAAAGATGGCAAAAAGTTGGTTCCTGTAACTATGCCTTAATATATACTTTTTTTTCATTTTTATTTATGTATTAAAAATATTATGAGCTGACCACATTTCCCTTTATTTGTTTTGTCAGTTTGTCAACCCACAAGTGAATAATTCTAGGAAATTGCTTGACAGACTTAGACATGTTATTTATAGTCCCTGGACTTTGAACGTGTCAGATGTTTGGTCATTGTACAAAAACACATTCTATTTTGTCAGTTCAGATAATAACGACTTTTTGTTATTAGATGTGTCCAGTACACAATGTTTGAATTCTCATTGACATGCATTTTACTGCTGCTTGTATACAAGTGGACATTTTTGTAAATTTCCCAAACACAAGAAATATTTTCCATCTTTTTTAAGTGTAAAGGCTTATGTATTAAGTAAATTAATTTAACCCTTTAAGTGTCATGAATCTTAAAATCTATGATAAAGAACCATCCTGAAGCCTAAATATGTTCAAATAAAGGCTTTTTAATTGCAATTATTTTGGTGCTGTCTGCTACATTTTGTTTGTAAAGAACCATAGTACCAGCACCATAAAAATTGTACTGTTCCTGTATCCTCTTTGATCTATGACCTACTGAATGTATATTGGCGTCACAGGATGTGTTATGCTCTTTAATAATATTAATTACGGTAAAGGTTAGTGATGAGCAAGAATGACCTTCACATTAATCAACAGAGAACATTCCTCTGAAGAGAATGTTTTGAATTATTTACATTCTTTTTATCTGCAATTGACACATTTCACAGATTATCTTCTTTTCAGCAGTCTTTCCATATTATGAGGGCAGGGCAAAAATTTTAATTTACCAAAGTCCTGAAAGTCTTGATGTGAAGATTAAAAGTATGTTAAAAAAATGTCATGTCATAACCAGTTTAATGGAAAGTGTGTATTTTTTCCCAAACCGTGCAAGTAAAGGTTTGCTTCAATAAGATAGCACCACTTAGGTTACTGTACCTGATTAAACGACTTCTAATATCTTTGCTCCATTCAATAACTTAAAACATTCTTTCTTTTAGGTGCCTTTATCTATATGAGATGTTATTTGAAACAAATTCAAGTGGTGCCATGAAAGTGTGAAAGAAATCTGCATGTTTGTATTTGCAAGCTACCAGCAACCATCTGGAACAAACATCTGATTTTTTTTCCTAGTGTTGCACTGTAAATGGGACAAAAGAATCAGAAGAATTCATTATGGAATCTCCCCATGTTCCAATTGGAAATTTAATAGACCTTGATTCAGAACCTTTGATTGTGGTACCAGCCCGTCCAGTCCAATTGGACTCAGATTGTCTCTTAGAGTTGCATGAAAACACTGCAGAAAAAGGGGACAGAGATGAAGAAGAGGAGAGTGATGCCACAGAATCTGCCGACAGTGAGAATGACATGGTGGGATCTCCTAGCCGTCATTGTTGGAACCACTCACAGAGATCCTCCTCTGAATCTTTCTCATCAAATCAAAGTACAGAGTCTGCCCGTGATGAGCTGATGTCTGAACAGCGAGAATTTGTGAGGAAATATGTTGAAAAAATCTTTGAAGGAGGGTAAGCTGCAAAAATGTGGTATTATTGGAGCGGGGGTGGTGTTGCTCTTCTATTTTGTCTTCCTTCTAGTGACAGACTACTGAAATATTGTATTAAGTTCTAGTATCTATGGTTAAATGTAACAATTGTGATATATGATTTTGCATCGGTGTTTCCATCGTGTTTTGTTGAAAGTGAAACTATAACCCACAACACTACAGTAGTCTATAAAAACATGTCATATAAAACAACCAATATGTAAAACACATATAAAGCTGTTTCATGAAAAATATCCATTTCTACTGGTATGTGCCACTGGAAAATCCAACTTTGAACTGCCATTAAAAGTACTAAATTCCAGTTTCTTCGCAAAAACTCCTTGTCCATGACCATGAAGGGAAACTGTTATGCTGAAATCTGTTTGTAACTGTACCGTGTTTGCTAATAAATAAATATATATATATATATGTATATGTGTATATATATATATATATATATATATATATATGTATATATATATATATATTGCATAAAGTACCCCATTTTGTAGATTATAAGGATATTATAAGTTACCTCGGAGTTCCATATTTTGCAACATGGGTACTATAATACACAAGTTTTAGTGAGTCATGTGACAAAAATGACATATAAAATCCATATCCAAGTCTACCATAAAGAGAAGTCTACATGAAAGTAAATACAGAGGGTGCACTCTAAGGTGCAAACCACTCATAAGCCTCAAGAATAGAAAGGCTAGAAAAAAAAAAGCCAGCACAGTTGTGGAAAAACATTCTTTGGACAGATGAAACCAAGATCAACCTCTAATGAAAAAAGGACAGAAAGGCCCATAAATTTTTGAGCCCCTGAATTTGTGTAAAAAATGAAGAAAAAAAAAGGCTTTAGTTCCTCACATTTTTTATGAAATCTTTTTGTTCAACCCACCAAATTAAAGCTGAAAAGTTCAACTGCATGTGTTGCATTTAAAATTCATTGTGGTAAAGTACAGAACCAAAATTTGAAAAAAAAAAAAAATATATATATATACACATACACACATATATATATATGCACCCAGGCAAGTTGAACCGAGTGACGTGAGTGCCGACTCCTCCAAAGTCTACTCAATTTGTAAAAGTCTGGTGACCCAGCTGAAACGTTGTTTTCTTTTGTGCCTGTAGTAAACACTTTTCTTTGATTGATGGCAGTGCTCTGGAATGGCCTTTGGGGTTTAATAGTAAAATAAGCATAATAAAAGGATCACTACTTGTTTTTTTTTTTTTTTTTTTTTTTTTTTTTTTTTTAAACACTTGTGAACCTTTCCTATTCCTCTGCGCAGAGCTGAAATAACAGTGATCGCTGTAAGCTCCTTAAATACTGATTTATCTGTGATTTAGAACATAGTCACAAGTTATATTTATAGAGAACATAAGTGGTTCATATTCAGTTGTGTTCAGAATAATATCAGTTTGATATCACTAACCTGATCAATTACTGTTTTTGGTAGCAATTATATTTCTACATGGCAAATTATTTATTAGTAGGTGTAGTAGTAGGAAACCAACAGTCATGACATGCATGACCAAGAAAAAGAAAACCAACAGTCATAACATGCATGCAGTGGATTCTGTGTAATGGAATCATTAACTGAGGCTTGTTTGAAATAATAGCAGTGTGGAGTTCAATTAGTGAGGTAATTTATTTTGTGAAAAAAAACAGGTGTCAATTACAGCCCTTATTTAAAGGGCAAGGAAAGTGTAAAATAGAATAAGGCTAGAAATGTTGTATTTTGTATACTAAACTTACTGCACCATAAGCCTAATCAAACAATTGATTTATGCTTTCAAAGTTGGCCACAGGGGGCTGTCATCTTGTAACTTTGTTTTACATCTTTGCAAGACTAGACTACATACACATGCTCAGTGTGGTCTGGGCTTCTTAGGAATCGTCATAAATGATCAAAAAACAAAGCAGTTTGAGTTCTGCATGGCATTTAAGTAAGGCAAGGGCTCCCCCTGCTGTTCATAAGTATGATTGTTTCCCTGCCAGAAGTTAGGGACCGTCTGACAATTCCTTTCCACAGCACTAAATGAAAGGAAAATTTCACTGCATACAGTCAAACGGTACACATTTTTTAATTAAAGTATATTGGAGATAGATTTCTTTTTCATTAAAGAAAGTAAAAATTGGAGTTTATTTCTTTACCTTTCCTTGCCCTTTAAGGTCACAGAGAATAAGCAATTGTTCCCAGGAAGGAATCTGCACACAGAATTGTGGTAATCTATGACATTTGCTTATCTTATCTGTGTGAGGAAATGTCACCAATGTGATGTGACCTGCATTTTTCTAGATAAGGGATCTTTACGTAATACGTATTACTTTACTGCTTAAAAAATAAGGAAACATTAAATAAACCCAGAGGGTTGTCTGCCACCAATATGGATTCATGCAGCTTTGTTACAATCAAGTACTAGGTTCTGTTTTATTATTATTACAGTGATAACAGAATTTTTTTCCTTTCTATTTTGTTGCTTAAAATGGAGATGGCATTTTCAGTGCTTTCTGGATAACCGATTTCTAGAAAAGGGATCCCATACTTGTATTCAAATGAATACATGTGCCCTAAAGCTTTCATGTACTTTAATATGTTCTAATATCACCAGTGCTCAGTTAAGAAATGATGCATGAATTATAGTACTGCAGAATTAAAAGATCTGCTAGAAATATATAAACAAGTTTGACCCACAGCCCCGACATGACCCAAAATATGCTAGCAAAGGCATGGCAGTACTGATCTATAAAACAGCATACTTTAAATAATATTAATTTTATGAACTATTAATTATACACTTCCAACCTTCATTTAGTGCTGTGGATAGGAATTGTCAGACGGTCCCTAACTTCTGGCAGGGAAACAATTATACTTATGGAGGGGGAGCCCTTGCCTTACTTACCAGCCATGCAGAACTCAAACAGCTTTGTTTTTTGATCATTTATGACAATCCCTAAGAAGCCCAGATCACACTGAGCATGTGTATGTAGTCTAGTCTTGCAAAGATGTATAACAAAGTTACAAGATGACAGCCCCCTGTGGCCAACTTTGAAAGCATAAATAATTTGTTTAATTAGGCTTGTGGTGCAGTAAGTTCATGTTTATATTTATTATACAAAATACAGCATTTCTAGCCTTATTCTATTTTACACTTTCATTGCCATTTAAACATGGAGTCTTGGCACCCTATCTGGTCCTCAACTTTACCTCAATTGCACTTGTAAAGTATCAAAAGATTTATGAGGCTCATCAGACAATGTTTGGGTCACAGTGGCAGAATTCTCCCAATATACAGAAGGTATAGTACATATGTACAATGTACAGATAGATGTATCTACACTGGAAGTCTGATATAATAGTATGCCAGCTAATGGATTTCATTGGGAGCCTGGTCCAACTTCATCAAGATCAGATACATTTTGACAAGTTGTTGTGAACTCATCACTGATTTCAATTATTTTTAGAAATAAGTTCAATACCCTAAAATGGCAGCCAGCCTTACTATATTGAATAAAAGGCTGGTGTGTGCTACATCGCTGAAGATATTTGCACTTGGACAAATGCTTGATCCAAGCTACTGTATATATAACCCTTTATTATTTTTATATGCAATACAGATTAATAATCTGTTGTATGTGTGTATCTTTTATTTTTTCAATAGAGAAGACATGGACCAGGAAGAAAAGGCCCGCTTTGGGGAGCTGTGCAGTACAGAAAATGGCAAGGGAAGGGAATGGTTTGCTCGATTTGTCAGTTTCCAGGTAATAATCTGCACACTGAAATAAATGCACATTTTCTGAGAAGTCTGGGAAAAGATCCACTTCTTTTGGATCCCCTAGTTTGATATATCATAAATCTGTCCAATGTCTCCTAAATAAACATTTTATACCATTTGTGTATGTATGTAATCTTCTTATATAAATATAAACCTTTCCACCAATCTAATTGTTCAGCATAAGAAGACCAGCAAGTAATAATAAATGAAATATTTTTTAAATGAATGTACACCCAAAGGTGAAGATCACTTTTGTTTTAATATAATACAGGTATGGGACCCATTAACTGGAAACCCATTATCCAGAAAGCTCTGAATTACGGAAAGCCCATCTCCCATAGGCTCCATTTTATCTAAATAATACAGATTTTATAAAATGATTTAATTTTTCTCTGTAATAATAAAACAGTACCTTGCACTTAATCCAAACTAAGATATAATTAATCCTTATTGGAAGCAAAATCAACCTACTTGGTTTATTTAATGTTTACATGATTTTCTAGTAGCCTTAAGGAACAAGGATCCATATTACAGACAGATCCATTATCCAGAAAGCCCCAGGTCCTGACCATTCTGGATAACAGGTCCCATACCTTAATATATTCTAATATATATTATAATAAAATATAAAATATGTCCAACTGCAGCAACCAAAATTTGTGGCAATCACAAAACAATCAATATATATAGGATCATGTGCTTGTACAACCAATAAAATTCCACTTCGATTTTATGAATATTTTTTGGCAAGGCTAACAGTAGTTAGCTAGCAAGTAGTGTTTGATAGGGTATAGAAGTAGCAGTTTTTTAGTTCTTGCACTCAGTCCAACTTAAGTTTTAGTCATTCATTTTTTATTTAGGGAAGAAATATTTTCCAACAGAATATTTTGTAGTACTTGTATGTTGTTTTCTTCCCAGCGTTGCAATTCCAAGTGCGTCTCAGAACAAACCTTCTATCGGCTTGTCCAGTCTTTTGCCGTAGTGCTGTTTGAGTAAGTGCTCTGTCAATGAGTTTATAATTCAACTTAAAGTGATACTGGCACTAAAAAATTACTTTTTAACATATGAATATACGTTAAATATTACCTATAGGCCATGTTAATAATTTTTTACTGAGAGGTTTGTTTTTGTATATAATTGTTAGTTGAATTCCTAAGCCTGACTCTCTGACTTTGCCAACCTAACAGTCCCATCTCAGCCTGTTAGTTTCAGTTTCTAATGCTAACGGACTCCTGCTGCACAAATATGGCAGCCCTCTCATACAGGAACATGGGGGATCAGACAGGTAATGTAAAAGCATCATGCAAATACTTTATGGCAAAGTTAGAAGTAGATTTCAAAGCCAATATTATAATAGATGTAAAAAAGAGTTTAATTTCAGGTGTCGGTAACTTTTTAAGTACAGTAAATCCTATTGATGTGTCTTCAGTCACTCTCTTATCTCACTATTTTAGGTGCCACCAGATGGATGATTTCGGGCCTGCCAAGAGCTTGATGACTATGTGCTTCACTTACTATTATATAGGTAAGCTCTTGATGTATCTTGGTGGAGCTTTCCAAAATTTACAGTTGGTTTAGTGCCATTACTATTTACCTAGCTAATATAATTGAAACAATGCCTTGAATCATTTATTATGATTTTTTTATGTATTCTGCTTATTCTGTCCTCACAGTAAACCTATTGTCTCTTCACAAATTTCTATTATATTTGCAAGACATTTAAAAGGAAAGTAAACCCAAGTATAATTTTTTTTTCATATTGAGAGCAAATTGAATTGCAATTCATTATCAAATTCATGTTCCAAGTGCATTGATCAAAACTTGATTTTAACATTGTGCACATTATTGCTATGGAAAGAAGTACAGGTTGGTCCACTTTTACCCTGTATGCATATACCTTAATATTGCAGTAATCATGTCTCCTCCAGTCAGGACTATTGGCTATAGGAAAGCTAACTGCGACTAATTCAAGGAGACATTAAGGGTAAGGCCAGACGGGGCGCTTTCGGGGAGAGCTGCGTGTGAATAAGCGCAGGTGACTTTAAGTGTCGCGGGTGCGCAGCGCGACCAAGCTATTCTGGGAGATACGTTGCGGCGATAAGTCGCCAGGCGACAGATCTCCCCTAAAGCGCCCCGTCTGGCCTTACCCTTAGGGCAGAGACATGTGGAGATTGGGGGAGATTTGGTTGCCGAGCAACAAATCGCCTCTTCTTGGAACAACTAATCTCATCAAACTGCCTTCCCACAGGATAGAATCTAAATCGCCAGTGATTGCCTCACTAGGAAACTTCAGGCGACAAAGCGATCCAAGTGCCAGTTTAGGGAGATTAGTCGCCGGAAGAAGAGGCGATTTATCGCCAGGCCACTAATCTCCCACGAATCCCCATGTGTGTCTATGCCCTTAGTAAAGACCAGCAATGTAGATTGTATCAATGAGAATTAGAAAGAAATGTTGAGCACTGGAAATTATACCAATTTTGACAGCTGTGTTGGCTGCAACTCTCTCCCTTTTGATTGCAACTTGCACTTTGCTCACTGTGGACTTGAATGATCCCCAATAGTCATGTACTGAAAAGTTGTAAAGTATTACATTTGCTTTCATTATGCAAGTAATATTAAACGGGAAAGGAATTTAAATTTCATTCAATACATTTTATTTTAAACTGATCACTTATTTCTTATATGTTTCTGTCTTTAGTACTGCTGAACCTCCTACTCTTTAATAACCATGATAGTGCTTTTTTACCACAGGTAGAGCACACTTTCCTCCCACAGAGTCACGAGAGAAACCAGTGAGCACAGGGAGCATTGACTCATATCTGAAGTCTGCCAATACCTGGCTGGCTGAAAAAAAAGACAATGTGGAGCGTCTCTTGAAGACCACATCAACCACAACAGAAAACATGAAGGGATTCTTTTGGGGGTTGGAGAGCAAACTGAAGGGACCACTTTCTAAAAAAAATGAGTAAGTCATGAGGAGCTAAAATAAAAAAGCAAGGAAGAGATTGTGAGGGAGAAGACAAGGATTGGGAACGTACACAATAAAAGTTTATCACCATAATATAAGGGTTTATCACCATTATTTCATGGAAGGTTATCTCTTAGCTGTTATCCTACACAGAAGCCAGGAATTTGAAAACTCACTGATGTCTATGTAGTATGTGTTTAGTTGTGGGTTATGTATAAATTATAATGCATGACTAGTTATTCCTTTATTATAGTGTGTATACAACATTTTAAAAAATATAAAATATGATGAGCTTGAATGTAGGAACATGGGTGAAGCTTTGCCATGGTCTAATAATTTATACACGTATGAGACCTGTTGTCCAGAATACTTGGGGTTTTTCTGATGATGGATCTTTCTGTAATTTGGGTCTTCATACCTTAAGGGGCAGATTTACTAAATTCACATGAAGAATTCGAAGTTCGATCGAATTTTCAAAAAGTTTTGAATTTGAATTTTCGAATGTTTTTGAAGACCACTTCGACCAGTGAATTTTGAAAATTCGATCGAATGATTCTAATAAAAATCTATTTGAATAATCGACAGTCGAAGTACTTCCCCTTTAAATTTGTATTCGACTGCCTAGTTTGCCAGATCAATGCTACCGAGATTCAAAAAGTTTGATCGAATAAAAAAATTTACTCGAATGGCCAAAATTGTTTGAATTTTTACTATTCGATCGTTAGACTAATCGAATAGCGGTAAAAATCCTCCGAATTCTAATTTGGAGAATTTTTATTCCCTAACTATTCCCATGGTCGAATTCGAGGGTTTTGTTTTTTCGAATTCGACCCTTCATAAATCTGCCCTTAACTCTACTAGCAAATAATATAAACATTAATCAAACCCAATTGGCTTGTTTTTCCTCCAGTAAAATTATATCTTGGTTGGATAAAGTACAAGATACTGTTTTATTATTAAAGAGAAAAGGAAAATCATTTTTAAAAATTATTATTTGGATATATTTGGTGTCTATGGGAGATAACGGGTTTGCAGATAATGGATCCCATATCTGTATTGTAGTACTGTTACAAATATTCATTTCATTTTAATAATGATGCAGTTTTATGAAAATAAAAAGTTTTCTCATTTGACCATATTTCTCTTACTTTGTGAGATCTAGGTACACTGGGTTTCATATGTTCTCTTCATCAGTAATGTTTTTCACTTTGGTCGTCTAGATGACCACTTTGTTTCGGGTTTCTCCAGAGAACTGTAGCTTCTCATTGGCATTGACTGTTGTGGGAACTTTACATGGAGATATTTATTTGGGTGATATCTAGTAATGTTGTTTCAGGACAGGTGTATTCATTGACCTGCTTTATTGTTCTGTTTTCTTTCTTAGGCAAAGTGAGAACCACACAAAAGAGAAGGCTTCTGTTAACGGTAAGTTTTACTGCATTGATATTTCCTTTTTCTGTTTTAAGATGTATGTAAAGGAAATGAATGTGCTTCTACTTAAAGGAATAATAACAACTAAACAGGAAAGTTTTTTTTTTTAAATAATTCACGGTATCACACACTGTTGTCCTGCACTAGTAAAAAGTGTGTGTTTGGTTCGGAAAGACCAAACCTGTTATCCAGAATGCTCTGGACCTTGGGTTTCTGGATAAAGTTTATTTTAAGTTAATATTGCCCTTTTACATCTCTTGCCTTGAACCACCATTTTGTTATGGTCCGTGAATCCTACGATCCCAGGGGGCAATTTTCTGATTACTCAATGACACGTACAGGTTTACATATTGAGCTTTTATGTAATATATTATTAAAAGAGACCTACATTGTTCATGGGGTGATAGTTTTCCTTTAATTATATCTTAGTTGGGATCAAGAACAAGACACTGTTTTATTATTACAGAGAAAAAAATATATTTTGATAAAACTGTGTCTATGGGAGAAGGCCTTTACATAATTCTAAACTTTCTGATAAAAGGTTTCCAAATAACGGATCCCATACCGGTATATAAATAAGCTGCTGGGTAGCCATGAGAACAACTATTCAACCTGAAAAAAGGGGAAAAAAACCATGGATAGATGGTAGATAAACTCTGTAGGATAAAATGGGTTTAGTTCTGACACAGATTATACAATAATGATCAGAGCCCTAGGGCTAGCAAAGGAGAACAACACTTATAAATGGAAATAATAAAAAAAACTATAGTATTTATGTTTAAACTTAACTATAATTTTTGCTACTTAAAGGATAAGTAAACCTTAAAATATGTCAATGTAAAATTGATAAGGTTGTATTTTATGAACTTTTGCAATTTACATTCAGTATTTATTTTCTTTTTCCCCAAGATATGTACTGTTTATATTAATTAATTTTGTTACAACAGCACCACCTGCTGGTCAATTTCAGACCATCAAGTAGTCAAGGTAGTTGTCAGGAGAAAGAAAAGAATCAAATAATCAAGATATTAAGATCTTTACTTACTGTGATAACAACACAAACAACTGACAGTTTGTTTGTGACTGAAAATAACTCATTAACAGAGGAGCTTGACTGCTAGCAGAGCATGGTATAAAAGCTATAATTGATGCAAAATACAACCTAAGTGTCATAGGCAAAATAACAAAATACAGCTCATTTGGGTCACAATTTGTGACACAACTGAACTAGTGTAAGAAAAAACAGATAAAATTGGTGTTAACTTGCTCGCATTTTGCCTTTGCTCTAAAGAAGTTGAGTTGTGAAAAAGCTTTGTATTTTTAATTTGTGCTAGTCTCCCTTCAAAGTCCAGAGGAGAAGAAAGGAGAGAAGATATACCTTTATACACACCTGAAGCAGCAGCCTATCTGGTAAGTAGCCGAGCGGGTAAACATGAAAAAGAACAGCCTGTATCAATCCCCCTGGCTGTGAGCTCTACGTAATAGCTGGGCAAAGCAAACTGCAACCAAGTTGGAAACATATATCCACTCCCGATCTATGATATATTATATATTTAATACAGAAGACAATCTCTATTTTGTTTACATTTTGGCGCAGACATAGCAGCAGAAATATTAATCAATACTTTGGTGCATAATCAAACCATAAACTTGAAAATTATATATTTCCCATGTAAAGCTCTCACAAGTGGCTTTTTGTTTTGGGACCCTTCTTCATAAAATAGCAATCTCAAAATAGCAGCAGATACCTTTTTAAGTTGCAGAAAATGTGAATCACCGACTACCTGTTCTATGATAAGCTACACAACAATTTATTTTTACAGTAGGGAGGTCTTCCATCACAAAAATATTTTAGCATAAAGAGCAAAGTCACAAGTCTCTTTCTTGTGCTATGATGAGCACTGAATTTCAAAGTAGCCCAAAATACAGTGCTAATGAAACCCCTGATACTTTCATTGAAATAGTATCCGTAGTTGCAGTTAGTTGTTGTAAATGACCCATAGTATATTTTGACCAGCAAATATAATTTTATGCATTTCAATTGTTTTACTATTTCAGGCACACAATACGTTTCTGGAATGCAGCATTTTTTGACGCTGTGCACTGTGAGAGGAGGAAGAGATCTCCCACTACTAGGTAAGTGAATTGAACCTGTAATGAAAAAAGGCATTTTATTATATTAGTGTCTCCAATTTAAACAGTAAATGAAAAGACTAACTTAAATCTCTGGTGGTTTATCTGTATTGTTCCCAGGTTCAGAGGGGGAACAGTAACACCAACAAATTAGTGTTTTGAAGTAATGAAAATATAATATACTGTTGTCTTGCACAGGTACAACTGGTGTATTTACTTAAGGAACGCTATTGTAGTTTAAATAAATAAGATGCTGTGTAGCTATGGGGGGGCAGCCATTCAAAGCTCAAAAAGGAGAAAAGGCACAGGATACATAGCGAATTAACAGATAAGCTCCGTAATATACTATCAGTTATAACTTATCAGTTATTGTTTACAATTAATGTAAACAAGGTGCCAGGACCGAATGGCATACACCCCTGGGTTCTAAGATTCTCAGATTCACTTTCATTTGGTATGGTACCTATGAATTACAGGAAAGCTGATGTCATTCCAATATTTTAAAAGGGATTACGATCTCAGCCTGGCAATTATAGGCCAGTAAGTTTGACATCTGTGGTGGGCAAATTATTTGAAGGCTTGTTAAGGGATCACATTAGAAATGTTCAGGCCCAGATTTGGTGGCCGGATCCCGGAGCTGCGCTCCCCAGTACATTCCAGGAAGCGGCTGGGAGGCATGCCACCACTTTGAAGCCCTAGGCAAGCGGGCCTATGTGACCTCGCCACAAATCCGGGCCTGGAAATGTTAACCTCATGAATGGCATTATGAGCAGTAATCAGCATGGCTTTATGAAGGATAGGTCATATCAAACAAATTTCATAGCTTATTATGATGCAAGAGGTAAGATGCACCATCTTGGTGTGACACCCACATGCTCAGTGGGCTATGAGCAGCTGTTGAGAAATTAGGGGTCGTCACAAATTATCAAGCAGAAAATTAGCTTTGTCTGTAATATAAGCTGATGCTACAGGGCTGATTATTAAGTTATCATGCTGGTTTCTGTGCTGCCATGTAGTAATTATTGTATTAATTAATAATCAGCCTTATATTGTGACATTTATAGTCTATGGGGCAAATTTACTATTATTCCCCAAAATTCCCTCGATTTTACTCGAAATTCGATAAGCATTCGACCATCGAATGCTTATCGAATTGTATTAGGCTATCATTTTGCTCGCTATTTGATTTCTCGATGAATCCGTACAATCGGATACCGATCGTTCGATTTCACGAAAAAATAGTGAAATTTCATTCAAGCCTCCAAAAATTTGGTACAATTCGAACGCTTTGATCTTACGAATGATATTCGAGCAGGACTTCTATTGCAATTCCGTAGGTTCAATCTGGTGAAGTAGGCATTCGAACAATTTTAAAATTTTGGTTCCTTTGATCATTGAATTATCGAATATCCGATCATTTGATCTATTTGATAATTCGGTATTCGATGATCGAAGAGGTCAAATTAGAATATCTGAATATATGAAAAAATCGAATGATCGGTATTCGATCATATTCGATCGAACTTCGATCATTTCACTTGAATTTTGTAAATTTGCCCCTATGCGTACTGTATATTGTGAGTTAGTCCCTAAGCTCAGTAAGTAACAGCAGCACAGAGCATGTGCAGTGAGTCAGTAGAAAAGAAGATGGGGAGCTACTGGGGCATCTTTGGAGACACAGATCGTCACTGATAAATGATTGTGGTTGCCTTGTGCTGGTACAGAAACCTAAAACACTATGTACAACATTTCTAGCTACTTCTTTAGTTAGCTTTTAGTTCTCTTTTAAGGGATGATATGATAATTATGTATTAGTATATAAGGGGATCATTTAATCTCTTTAATGCTATATGTACCAGTAGGTCTTTCCAGCTGATGCAAGTTCACACATTCTGATGTGTTCTGTCTAATTATTCGGAAGGGTTTTTTTCCCCACAGTGAGAGCTGTGAAGATGTGGGATTCTCTAGTACAAGTTGATCCAGGGACTGGTCTGGTTATAATAGAGTTAAAAGGCTTTTTTTTTTACTGTGTATCTACTATGAATCCTGCTGTGTTTGAATGGTTGTCCCCATGGCTACAAAGCAGCTTGTTTCTATAAACTATAGTAGTCTTTCTGAGGCAAACCCACATATTTACCACTGCAGGGCAACAGTACATTAGAACATTAAATTGTCATTCTATTAAAATGCTTTCATTTAATGATGTTACTGTTCCATTAAGGAACTTTTTCCCAGAGATAAAAGCCATATATAGACCACTTGTACCCAAAAATCTGCCCTTGTTACTTAATAGATATACATTTGTAATCATGTAGTGTTTCAAGGGCGTGTATAGGCTGTGTGCATGAAAATCCAAAAATAATACAGCGGATAGCACTGTTCTCTCCATTTCATGGGGCTTTGGGCTCCATTTATATCATGCTCATATCTGTGAGTATTTGTGTTGCTTTTTTTGGTGATCCTGTTTCTTTCCATACTCTAAAAACTATACTGGCTTCAGATATAATTTCCCCAGGCTAGGTATTGGTATTTGGCTGGTAGATTCCACTGGCAAAAGGACTGATGTGATTCCTTTAACATGATTTGTGCTGGTTTTAAAGCAATATAATAGGAATCTGTGCCCAGCCTGAAAGTGCTTGAAGCCCAACAAGCATTGAGTGCACTGCAGTGTTTCTACAGTATAACATCACACACATCTTAACGAAAAACAAATGACATTGGATTTAAGCAACAGGAAGAAAACATATGATACAGTATGGTAATTATAATATAGTGCCTCTTTGAGTGTTATTAACATGTATTTCTATAGCGCCAACTTGTCATACTCATAAATTAAAATGTGAGCAATACCGTGTACAGAATTTTGGCTTCCAATTTTTTACTTTCCATTTCAGTTTTATGGCTTTCAATGTCATTTTTTAATTCATCTCGTTACTATAGACAACCTTTTTCAGAAAATGGATGATGAGGCTTTAATCACCACTGTAAAAAAGGCTTCATAAACATGTTAACATTTCCCTTCTAATTAGCTTCTTGCAGCCCACGGAGAAAACATATATTTTTTTTTAGCTGCACCATGACAGGTGTTTTATTACCTGACTTTTCACAAGCAGCAGCTGAACTTTACAAAAAGCTGTTATAAAGAATGTGTCAACACACCCGATTCTCACTGGGTTTTCCATATATTATAGGCAGATCTTTCATAGTAATCTTAGTTCTACAGGATACTGCTGAAGACTAAAGCCTATAAACTCTGGTTGTGAAGGGGCTAGTAATACATGGATTATGACCATTTTGTGAACAGAAGATTTGTAATCTTGATGCATGGTAGTGCTTTTTCACTTGATAGTGATTTCATTCTTCCTTTCTTTTTAATCCTTGCTTCTGGAATGACCTCTTATCTCTATCCTTTTACTAACGTTTTTTCTGCTGCCACTCCAGAGAGAATGCTGGGGAGGAAGAGGAGGAGAGGTTGGTTGGCATATGTTGCTTAGCTGTGTATCCTTCAATATAGTTACGTGCTTTGCTAATTTTACAGACAGACAATAGAATATCTGCTTGTTCATTTTAAACTGTAATCTTGCGTGAAATAAATGCCTTGGGGGGCCAGGTGGGGTCAAAGTGCAATAAACTAGCCCTTTATTGTATTATTTAACATTCATGAAACTTGATACATTTTATGTGTCCTGTTCCTCTCAATGATAAAGTAGTTATTAAAAGGGAACCGTTGGGGTAGAAATTATGCCCTTTATGTCTAGGGCTCCTTCACTTAGTAGGAGAAATAGAATCTACTTTACTCCCCTTTTTTACATGAGCTAGGCATATTTAAACGAAGGTGCATAAACCGTATCACAATTTCAAAGAATAAATTTAAAGTAAGGGTGAGGGAGACATTGGATCACTTTGTGGTACTAAAGGAGGGGTGGAGAGGTGGTCCATTCTGATGATCAAATGCAAACTCACTGAACAGTTATGTCCCATGTGGCTTCCCTTAAACTACACTCAAGAAAAGATTTAACCATTTCATCCCTTGTTTTTGCCCACACTTACCTTCCAGTTCTTATGTGAGGGCCCCATTTTCCTATGTGATATGCAGTGATATGCCTAGAAAATAGAAGGGATTGTTGCACATGAAAATGATAGCAAATGGCTACAAACGCTGATATTCCCATTAAATGCCATTCACGTTGTCCACATATGATTTCTTTGTGAGTCCTCCGCCTGAATGTCAAGCCACAGGTGATAGCAGATGGACATTTGTGCTCATTTACAAATGCCAGTATAGTGTGAAAAGTGCAGTTTTAGACAGACTGACAATGCTTTTTGCCCATAATGAATCATTTGCATCCATATTTCCACTGTGATTGAAGCACAGTCGGTTGCATCTGCCACAATTGTGCCAGAAACTCTACTGCAAGTGTAGTGAGGGTTTTGTCGCAATTCTGGAGCACATACTCAAAATAGTGTTTTCATCTGAATTACTGGCATGTCATTAATGCAAGCCAACATGGGCAATCTAGAGCTATCCCCAGGTGCAGATAGCTCCAGGCTCCCCAGAGTCAATAGAAGTCATTGCTCACCATTCATCAAAAGAAGGACAGTGAGTGTCTTGAGAGCCAACTGTCAGTAGACAAGTACATTCATGAATTGAATGAAATTCAGACTCGTTGCATCTTGCACTAAATCCCCCTGAATATTATTGTCCTTTATGTACACATGGGTACTGCCTATCTTGTTTGCACTACTAAAAGAAGTGCTGTATTTTGGTCCACTGCCACCCCCTTGTCTTCCGTTACATGCGCAATGCAATTTGCTTGCTGCGCATGCAGCACTGCCACAGGAAGACGTATCCTTCCATTCCAGTGACACTACGGGATTTTATTGTACTCATTTTTATATACATTTCTGGGCATGGGCTACACACACACATTCCACTCCGATACTGGCACTCTCGATAACTGCGGTAAAGGTGCCTGGGTGCAGAGACGTCAAAATAAAATAAATCTATCCAGAAGAATTTGCACTCACAGGTCTTACTTATTAAAATTTAAGTTTTTGATTTTAAACACCGACTGACATTTCAGCCAACCCACGGCCACTTTTGAGAAAGGCTGAGGGTCGGCGAAACGTCAGTCCGTGTTTAAAGCAAAAACTTTGGGCAACTTTACCACCAGTGATTTCCATTAATGTAAGTGGGAAAGCATATTCAGGATATAAGTCGCCCAAAGATGAGGAGATTTATTACAAGGCAACTAATCTCCACCTGTGACAGATGCCCACATAAGCGTTATACACGTATCTCTAACTTATTACACATTTATAAGGGCTGTGAAAGTGTTACAGTTTTTTCCACTGTAATGAGTGGTTTTTCTTAACCCATCTCTGTGAAGTGCTAAAAACTACTTTCAGAACAGTCCCACCTACCTAAATTGGATTACTACTGACATGCTAGTCTGAGTGAGACACATCCCTATTCTGCGGTTGCAGATGGGAAGCGACAATGGGATGCCCAAATCAAAAGGCTAACCTTCATATTTCTAATCACAGCTATTTCACAGGCGCATTGTGTGTTAATTACAGTTGGCAAACAATAGAGCAGTGGAATCTGTCCATGCTTTTCTCTCTTGAAAGTCTTAATACCCTACATTTCAGTGGTTGAGAAACCTCAAGCCAAATCACATGTTAATATTTGACTCTGTAGAACCAAAAGATCAACGGCAGTCTTTAGATTGCATTCCTCAGGGCAAATACCAATGCTTTTTATGTTTTGGACAATTTATTGGAGGGGCAGTATTCACCCTTGTTCAACACGAAGGGCATAGGTATACTGCCCCTTTAAAGAAGATGTTCTGTATGTCACCTGAATATATGGGCCGATGCATCTTCTCGTACATTAAGGGGCAGATTTACTATTGTTTGAATTTGAGGGTTAATTTTAACCCCATTCGAATCGATCGAATAAAAAAATTTGCTTGAACGATTAAATCATTCGAAACGAACAATTTTAACCATTCGATCAAATTTTTTTTTTATTCGATCTAAAAAAGCTAAATTAACCCTATGGGAGCTTCCCATAGGGTTATACAGCAATTCGATAGGTTTAATGTGGTGAACTAGGGATTCGAATAAAAATTTAAAGGGAAAGTAATTCGACCATCGAATGGCCGAATGATTGAATAGATTTTTATTCGAATCTATCACATTTTTTTAATTCGATGGTCGAAGTGCCCAAAAAAAGGTATTTGAAAATTTGAATCTTTTTAAAATTTGATCAAATTTCGAATCCTTCACACGAATTTAGTAAATCTGCCCCTAAAAGTATTAATAGATATGAATATTCGACTTCACCAAGGTTCTGTCTCCAGGGTGTCTTCAAATTTGCTTAAAGGTGGCCATACACGAAGAGATCTGCTCGTTTGGCAACATCGCCTTGAGGTGGGCGATATCGGGCTGATCCGATCGTGGGCCCTAGGGCCCACGATCGGATCAGCCCGATATCGCTTATAGATATCAGTCACCTAGGGCCCACGATCGGATCAGCCCGATATCGCTTATAGATATCAGTCAGCTTATAGAGATTGCAGAAGATGCCTGAGTGCAACTCCATTGGAAGAATCTGTGGCGAGGGGTAACCATGGAGTATGTTGCATCTCCCCAGGAGTAGTTAGCCTTGGGGGAGTAGGTAGGGGATCTCCTTTAAGGGGTTATTTCAAAATCCAAAAAATCGGACTTTAATAAATAACCCCTTTAAAGTTGAAGTTTAAAAATTATTTCAACAAATGAATGATACAACTAATTAGTAATTATGTGTAACATATACAGTATAATAAGAATACATAGACTTGTTTACTATTTATGGAATAAAAACATTTTTATGTGATTCCTCTTATTTATATATTTATATCCAACAGAGATAAGTGGTCTCATATGACCCAAGAAGAGCGGGATGACAGTCTTCAATTCAATGAGAACATAACGTTTGGACAGTTGGGGTAAGGTCGCTGTCTGTTAGAACCATTGGAGAAAACTATAAGGCAATGATTGCCAGGCATCTAAACCCCCCCCCCCCCGTGACACCCATCTGGTGTTTCTTATTTGAATTTTTCTTTTAAAAGCTGGCAGGACTGCAACAGATATTTGCAGTAGCACACCGTCCTACCAGCTTCTGTGAAACCGTTCTAATAGGGTGGTAGAGAGAAGGGTGGCTTGTAATAGTTTTTTTTCCCTGCCTATGAAATTTTTTTGGGGGGAGACAGCTGCCTTGTTTTTATTGTTTTAGCCAATAGTGTTTTATATTTGTATATAATAATGAAATGTAATTCCTTTCTGCATTCTCAGCACATTCACACACAACATGTTGGCATTTGGGTTAAGCAAGAAATTATGTTATGACTTTCTGAAGAAGCAAGCCGTGATTGGAAACCTGGATGAAGGTGAGAGGGTTGCCTTGTTATCTGATGTCCCATTTTATTAACAGTATTGCACTGTGGGTAGATTTCCAGCCTGATTACACTTGACAAGATAAAAATAAATACTAAGCTAGGAACTACTTTTTCAAACTGTAACAAAAAAGTTTTTACCACTTTGAGATTTGATGATTGGTGATTGATAATGGATTCTAATTATTCTCATTTTGAAACTCAGTATTGGTGTAATTTTTTAGTTAGTAGACCTATTTTATTGATACTAGTTGTGCTTATTCTCATTGTGTATGATTAAATCCTGTGATCTGATGTATATTAAATACAGCAGTGCTGTCCAACTTCTGTGTTAAAGAGGGCCGAAATTTTTCTGGCCTACGCAGTGGATGGCTGATAATGGAAGCCAGTGTTGACTCCCTGTTTTTAAACCACACCCACCGCAAGACGATGGTGCTCACTGCAGGGATCATGTGAAATCCATATGCCTCCTCTTCCCCTGTGGATAACACAGCACCCCCAGCTCATGGTCAAACACCTTAGGGGCCCCTAACAATAATTTCTTTTCAAATGCTAACAAACCCCCAGAACAAATACCAGGCTTATGTTCC
>CM044438.1:43110108-43129464 GCA_024363595.1 Xenopus borealis
GGGGGGGGGGGTTGCGGGCTGCCAGTTGTACAGCCCTGAAATACATTGTTTCACCTGTAGTGCCAATGCAACTAGGACTGATGGACCTAAATATATTTTGTAACATGTTCAATTGATTTTATTCTTGCCGTTCCCGATGCTTCTGCCTACCTATATACTCAAACATTACTACTAATAAATATTTTATGGGCAGCCACTTTTTACATATGCCTGACACTTTTCTCTTGCAAAATACGTTTTGTATGTTCCAAAGTGTTACAATGTTTGCAGGTCATTACTGAACTGTAACAAAAAAGCTGTTTCTTGTGATCTTGTTGCAGACAAATTTAAGCAACTCACTGACCATATTGACCAAATGGCTGTGGAGTAGTCCTGTAAAGCAAGCAACCTATTCCAGTATTGAATCACTGAAAAAGAAGAGTGAACTTGCAAGAAGTAAAGAGCACGTGCCATTTCAGTGGAAACAGAGAGGAAAAAACTGTATATATTTTGCAAGAAATTGTGTATAAAGTCTTTTGTCTATGTATAAAAATCTGAGTATTTATTGTATGTAGCCTGTATACTCACGGTATAGTGGGTTGGGAATGACAATGTGAAACAGTATTTGTGAAGGAGAAAAACGTTACTTTATTTTTGTATATCCAGAGAAGCTTTTTAAACTTCTTTTCTTGCCAAATCAGCCTGTGTTGTATTGCAGCAGCTTCTTACTAGAAGAGGGCTGATCATGTAATAATATATTTGTATTGATAATTGTGCTGATGGAGAATAAATGTTTTATTTTTCTGTGCATAGATGTTTTACGCAATAAGGGACTCATCCACAGATGTGTGTGTGTCTTTTAAAGATTGCCCTGTCTCTGATTTAAAGGGGTTGTTCACCTTCCACACTTTTTTCTGTTCAGTGGTTTTCAGATTGTTCTCTATAAATAAAGACATTTTTCAATTACTTTCCATTATTTATTTTTTGCTGTTTTTCCAAAATCTAAGTGTAAAGTTGAATGTTGGTGTCTCTGGTGTTTGAGTCTGGCAGCTCAGTAATTCATGTGCAGACTCTAAACTGTTACAATTTTGCAACATTTAATTGATACATTTCACAGCAGCATCTCTGGAGTATTAGCAACTTTTGTATCAATTCTAACAGCTGCCTGTAATGAAATCCAGAGATTCTGCTCAGCAGGGACAAAGACAAGAAATGTATCCATTAAATGTATCAGTTTAGAACAGTTGGGGGGTCAGCGACCCCCCACTCCCAGAGCTGCTTTAGAAGGTGAAAAATTACACTTTACACTTCAATATTAGAAAAACGATTGCAAAAAGAAAATAGACAGTAATTGGAAAAAGTAATTATTTCTGGTGATCTATCTGAAAACAACTAGTTGTTTGATGGTGGACAACCCCTTTAAGACAATAAAAAATGTATATAAATATATATTTAAAAATAATATTTCACAAGATTATATGCAGGGAAGTTATAAAATTATATCAACAATATATGTCCTGGAATTAAAGGGATGATTTCTTTTCCCGCTTAATTAGGATTGTCCAGTCTTCCTGGTGACTATTGCTGTAGGACAAATGGAAAAGCACTTCTTATGGCTAACATGCTAATTAAATTTGGAGCTGAGTGAGCAGAAGGCCTTTTTGATGCCATTGAAGCTCATTGCTGCAGAGGCTTATACTGTAGGTATAAAAAGTTTATCTATTTTACAGTAGACAAAATTATCGCTGCTCTTCAGTTAGGATGCTGTGGTTATACTGTTCATTCTAGGTGAATGCTGGACTGTAGACTTGTTACAATTCTTAGCAAAGGCTGGACTATAGCCTTAGTACAGAACTACTATTAAATGTCCACCCATAAGCTTTGGTCACTGGTCATGTACGCCTCTGACTAGCCATAGAGACCTCAGAAATTCAGACATAACTCATAGGGGGGAATTCCCAAAAGTGTCGGGAAGGAAAAAATTGTCTTTAAAATGTCGTAGCAACAGAGCATTTCCCTGCCAATTTTCCAACATATACGACACTTTTGAAATAGTGTAGTGAACAGTGGGCGGTCAAATTGTCTTTTAAAATGTCGTCTCTACGATGAAAAGATATACAACATTTTAGAAAATTGTTGGACTTACGAGACATTCAGAGATGTAACATCTGCCTTTGTGAATTTGCTGTTTGTACGATATTTTACAAATTTGTCGACCGCCACTTCTGGGTTATTTATTTTACCGACACTTTTGTGAATTCCCCCCCTTATAGATTTTATTTACCATTTACATGAGTAACAGCACGTCCACATACAGTCAAATACCGGTTTTACATTTTCCAGGGGACTGCAAAAGAATAAACATAAAATCTGCCTTTTGTTTTCCTGTAAAAATGGTATAAACTACTCCAAATACCCTAAAACAGAAAAAGAAAAGTCACATTCACAGGTAAAACTTTTTTTTAATTATATTTAAGGAAAATAGGGCAAAATTTTTCTGTCAAAAAGCAGGAATCTGGGAAATGCGCCCAAAAAAAAAAAAGCAAAACAGAGTTACTTAAAATCAGAGTTTGGCTATAACTGCAGTCATCAACTTGTGTTGTCAGCACTGAATCCTAGCACAGCAATGTCACTTAGATTTGTATCATGTAATGCTTTGGGGGCACGTTTCAGCTCCTGTTGTAGAACAAGTATTACTACTGAGTTATATTATGCAGCTTTGTGAAACTGTTCAGTTGTTCTTGTGTACATCTTATCTTTTGTTTTTTGTTTTTTTGCACAAAATCGCAAATTTCATTTATCTGTTCAAAAACTTAAATGTCTGTTATTTAGCCAAGAAAACTGGAATGTAAAAAATTCTAGGTATTCAAGAGTTTTACTAGAAACTAGACACATTTGTGGACTGTATTCAGTTGAGTTTTTTTACATTCCGATCTTTTCATAAATAATCCAACATTCAAGGTTTAAAAATTGTGATTTATTTTTTTTTGAAGTAGAAAAAAACTCGAACAATTTAGACATTATTTTTTTTCTGTCTATACATTCATTTTTGTTTGAAAATTGTACATACAGCAAGTAATGCAACCATGTTACATACATTCTAAAAGGGACAATTTAGTGTACAATCTACCCTTGCCACACCCATATAAAACCCAATCTTCCCAAAGCCCCGTCTACATTATAATAAGCCGTATCCTTTTTTGGAGGCTGCAGTTAGGGACCTGGGACCAATGGGAGCTATCCTTTTATTGCATAGGGCTCTTGGATATCATAATATCATAGCATCAGCAATAAGCAGCACCTTTTTGCAACCACTAGAAGTGCTGTTACAAAGATAATACCCCAGCCATGGTTAGTTAAATTGCATATGCAAAGGCAAATGCTTTGTCCGCTTCAATACCATTTAAATGACTATAAGATTATAAAAATATATCAAACATACCAAGCTGAGATGCTTGCACTGAAAGGTGCATGCTTTAATACCCTGTGCTGAAAGGCTGTTAGTACAATGGGTCAGACTGTGTTAAAACATCTGATACACAAATATCTGATACTAGGTTTAATTTAGTTGTATTAGGTTTGCATATCATTCCTTGGATCTGGCATAAAATTCAACGCAACTCTGCAACAATGGCAACTGGTTTGTTACTCCCACCCTATAGGTAACTTTTAATGTACATTTATATTTTAAAAAGTAGTTTTTTAGTGTCAGTATCACTTAAACTGCAGAAGAGAAATACTGCAGAGTAAAGATCCAATTATTTATGCCCACGTAGCCCCATAGGTCCAATAACAGTTGAAATCTCTACCACCTGTAGCTGCCTTTCCGATATTATTCTGAGTATATAGGTGGCTGCCAGAACAAATGTCAGTTTTAATGTGTGGCTGATAAACCATTAGCCAACTAACTATGCTGTTCTCCTGGCTTAAAATATGCCAAAACAGAGTACAGAGTCTGCTGAGTAGTTCTGAACATTAATTGCCCCTGTTTTTGCCCTTATTGTGTTTGTTGCATTCCCCCTATAATTATAAAATACATAATATGAAAGGAGGCAGAATTAAGGTTCATGTTTTGTATTATGTATAATCTGGCAATGTGAAAAAAATAAATTTATTGTCCAACCACAATGCGTCTGTCCATTGTTATGGGGATAGGTATATATTTTTGGAACTGTCTAGTCCTGTAAATTTTTTAATACTTGTAGATTCTCAAGGGGGCTCATTTACAAACACTGGGCACATTTGCACCTGTGCAGTAGCCCATGGCATCCAATCAGATCATTGCTTTCAGTGCTCAACCTGCAGCTGGCTGAAAAATACTAATCACTGATTGGTTTCTGTGGGTTACAACACAGTTGCAAATTTGTCCAGTGTTTATAAATAAGCCCCAATGTCTTAAATAACTGAATTCATAAATCCTCTCTAACATGATGCCCAGCATTGACAACGGTCTGTATTTTTCTTGTTTTTTTAATCTTCTCAGTGACTTGAACTGAAATCCCAAATCCTTTACAACATGATGCTGAGTATCCACACAGCTACGTATAAGCACAGGACTTTATACACTTACAGCATTATTAATTAGGTAGAAGACATTGGTGGGTTTTCATTAAGGCTTGGGGAGGGGAAGCCTCCTCAATCCTGTTTGCCTAAAAAATGTAAAGAAAAAAAACAAAAATCCTTTGAGAGATGCGTCGATTTGAGCTTGTTGGGGGGGGGCAGAGAGGTTCTGCTGACTAGTGTTTTTAGAAACAAATCCCTACCTACCAGAGATTTTGCACTAAAAATATTGGGTAAGTTCAGATGGGAGTTCTTAAGAGCCTACCTGAGTATCAATCACTGTTAGTTATGACTGGCTTTACCCGAGATGGTGCTGTGCTGGCAATCAGAGACAAAGCAGCTGCTAATCCT
Source organism: Xenopus borealis (assembly GCA_024363595.1). Lineage (NCBI taxonomy): Eukaryota > Metazoa > Chordata > Amphibia > Anura > Pipidae > Xenopus > Xenopus borealis. The sequence continues at coordinate 43,114,999 of CM044438.1, forward strand.
CCACCTGCTTGTCTAGTATATGGGGACTGTCTAATACTTACATCCTGGATAGGTGGTTTTGAAATGGAGCTTTTGCGAGGACTTATTGGCACAGAATATAAATAAAATCAATGGTGAATGTGTTAGCTGAGACTCAAAGAGGTGTGAAAGTGTCATCTCATCACAATGGTACCATAAGGACTGAATCACAGCTTCACATTTTTTTTCAGCCAACACCTACCTGAATAGTTCAATGGAACCATTGTGATTTCATATTGGTGACTGTTCTAGGTTTAAATACATTATATCCTTAGCTGCCTACCAAATAAACTTGCCATTCCGTCTTACTGGAGTACTGCCTTCACTTATCACAGCTTAGGCTGCAGCACACTTGCCTTTTTTTGTATCCCCCTTCCTCTGAGGCAGTTAGGCTACTTTCACTAAAACACAAATATTGTGACTACACATTCCCCTGAATCCAAATATACTAGGGGTGTCCAACCCGCGGCCTGGGATGAAGTCTCAGTTGTACTTCCGGGAATCAAACTGCACTGATTTTTTTTCCGCTCCCTCTGAGCTTTTACAGCTTCCCTTGGTGTTCATTCCTCCTCCCTTGTCACAGTCTCTAATGCTGAATCAAATTACTTTGGCAGTGACAAGAATAAGGAGAGAGCACTAGCAGCAGCTCTGGAGCATCTGATTGGCCAGCAGCATTCAAAAGGATTTCAGAAAAGGAAGGAAGGAATTGCTATCCCATAAGCATGGCAGTCTGCTGCCTACTCACCACCCACACAGTCAGTCACAAAGTTCCTGGATGTGCTGGCTACTGGTCCACTTTCTAGTCAAAGCCAGAGAGCAAAATAACTGTACCATTCTGCTATGATTTAGGGGGGTATTACATGTACTTGCTGCTATGCCATCTTTTTTTCAGCTCTGGGGGTACTGTGGTTCATTTCTGCGTATTTCCTTTATTTTTAGAAATCAAAAGTGTTTAATGTACAGCCCCAGAAATACTTTATTCTATGAATGTGGCCCAGGGAAGCCAAAAGGTTGCACACCCCTGATATATACAGTTATGCTCATACGTTTACACACCCTGGCAGAATGTATGATTTCTTAACCATTTTTCAGAGAATAAGAATGATAACAGAAAAACTTTTCTTTCACTCATGGTTAGTGGTTGGCTGAAGCCATTTATTGTCAAACAACTGTTTTTACTCTTTTTAAATCATAATCACTACACAAACTACCCAAATGACCCTGATCAAAAGTTTACATACCCTGGTGATTTGGCCTGATAACATGCACACAACTTAACACATAAGGATTAGAATGGCTATTAAAGGTAACCATCTTCACCTGTGATCTGTTTGCTTGTAATTAGTGGGTGTGTATAAAAGGTCAGGCATCTTTCATCCAGTGCTGCACTGATGTTTTTTGGATTCTAAGTCATGGGGAAAGCAAAAGAATTGTCAAAGGATCTGCGGGAAAAGGTAGTTGAACAGTAAAACAGGAAAGGGATACAAGAAAATATCAAAGTAATTGAGAATGCCAATCAGCAGTGTCAAACTCTAATTAAGAAGTGGAAAATTAGGGGTTCTGTTGAAACCAAACCAAATAAAATTAAAATTTCACCTGGGATGCAAGGAAAACCCCACAAATAATTTCAGGAGAAATACAGGAGACTGTAAAATGAATGCTGTTTCATTCCTACTGTGAAACATGGTGGGGAATCGCTGATGTTTTGGGGATTTATGAGCTACAAAGGCACAGGAAATCTGGTTAGAAATGATGGCAAAATGAATGTAGTAAGTAAAAAATACTGGAGGTAAATTTTCACTCATCAGCCCAGAAGCTGCGCATCGGACGTACTTGGACATTCCAACATTACAATGATCCAAAACACAAGGCCAAGTCGACCTGTCATTGGCTACAGCAAAATAAAGTGAAGGTTCTGGAGTGGCCATCTCAGTCTCCTGACCTCAATATCATTGAGCCACTCTGGGGGGACCTCAAACTTGCAGTTCATGCAAAACAGGCCAAGAATTTACGGGAACTGGAGGCTTTTTGCCAGGAAGAATGGGCAGCTTTACCTTTGTCTGAGAAGATAAAGAGCCTCATCCACAACTACCACAAAATACTTCAACCTGTCATTGATGATTAAGGGGACAATACACGGTATTAAGAACTGGGGTATGTAAACTTTTTATCAGGGTCATTTGGGTAGTTTGTGTAGTGATTATGATTTAAAAAGAGTAAACACAGTTGTTTGACAATACATGGCTTCATATTGTATAGTGTATTCAGGAATACATTGGTAGCTTCAGGTTCAGGCACATGAAATTCCAATTGGTGTTAGACAGGACCAGAGCTAATACCTAGGATTTTACTATGTATAGCAGTGTTACCTGTATATTCCAAGAAAGGATAAATTCTATATTTTCCATTTTTTATGACAATGCTACAATATGTAAAAACACTGCATTATAAAAGCCATGAGAGTACTTTTATAGACTGTAGCCTCTTAGCAAACCTGGGTTCTGCCAGAATTTTAAAGGGGGTTAAATTAGAGTATTTAGTGAATTGAGGAAGCTGATTGATTGAAATTGAAAGTAATTTCTTTAAATCAAATCATATTTAAGTTTAATAATTAACAATTCCATGGAAATATATGTGCTTTATGTACTGATGATATTGAATTGTTACTACCATGAGTTCTTTGATCAAACCTGTTATATAGAGAATGTTGCCTTGACAATACTTAAATACTGAAGGATAACCAACTTTGAAAATATACATTAAAGAAGAACATGTGCTCGGTAGCAATGTATAGATCACAAGAGCATTAATGGGGACAGAACACCACGTTTCCTATCCAAGCTGATATTTCTCCTAAGTCTGTCTCTTTATAGTATAGCTGTCAATAGATGTACACCTGTTCTATTACCAAATAGTTTTATGCCATTTTCAGGAACAAAGATCTCCCAAATTACCTCGAAAAAGGTTAAAAAGAAAAAAACACCAGATACCTAAACATCACACTAAAGGCAGCCATAGAAGTTACAATTTCCTAGAAAAGATCTTTCCAAGAAAGATCGTTAGTTTCAATACACGTGTAGAGCTGAGTCATCAGATATACAGGTAGAAACAATAGAATTCTACCTGTATCTGACGATTCAGCACTAACACTAACTAAGGCACCCAATCAACATTTTCTCGCTACCCCAATTGATAAAAATTTGTTTCGTATGATATTATGGCCACCTTAGGTAGTTAAACATCACATACTTCTGATTATTTTTACCCAGAATTTTGTGGCATTTAGACACCCCAAAACAAAAATTCTGTGTGGTGTCTGGAATTCTGAAAAATGCTTCAAATTTACAGCAGATTGTACAAAGTTGCATCTATGTTTGGAAATTTCCCTCTAGAATAAATTAAAGGACATAGAAAGGCACATAAAATCCTATTTTTACTTTCTTTAATGAAAAAGAAATCTATCTCCAATACACTTGTTCTTTAAGAAACCTGACTATATGCAGTGAAATTCTCTTTTCATTTACTGCTGTGAAATTGTAAGTCGGTCCCTAACTGCTGGGCAGGGAAACAATCACACTTATGAGCAGCAGGGGGAGCCCCCGCCTTACTTACCAGCCATGCAGAACTCCAGCAGCTTGCAGTTGGCAACTGTTCATGTGCACAGTCTTGGTCTTGCAAAGATGTATAACAAAGTTACAAGATGACAGCCCCCTGTGATCAACTTTGAAAGCATAAATCATTTGTTTGTTTAGGCTTGTGGTGCAGTTAATTCATGTTTATGTTTAGTATACAAAATACAAAAATTCTAGTCTTGTTCTATTTGACACTTTCCTTGTCCTTTAAATATACTGTAAATCCATATTTTATGTCATGATTTTTCATGTTATTACTATAAAAAATGGATGATATAGTAAGAAAATACACTCTAAATGCACTCAATATACACCCTTGTGTTCAGCTAGAATAGGATTTCTTCCAGTCCAGTGAATATATACATTTTGTAATTTATTACCACTGGTTAAATAGATCAAATGAATGTTGTATTAAAGGGATACTGTCATGGGAAAAAAAAAAATTTTCAACTTGCATCAGTTAATAGTGCTGCTCCAGAAGAATTCTGCATTGAAATCCATTTATCAAAGGCAAACAGATTGTTTTATATTTCATTTTGAAATCTGACATGGGGCTAGACATATTGTCAGTTTCCCAGCTGCCCCAAGTCATGTGACTTATGCTCTGATAAACTTCAATCAATCTTTACTGCTGTACTGCAAGTTGGAGTGATATCACCCCCTCTCTTTCCCCCCCCAGCAGCCTAACAACAGAACAATGAGAATGTAACCAGATAACAGCTCCCTAACAGCTGCCTGATAGATCTAAGAACAGCACTCAGTAGTCCCACTGCATACTATTCAGTTACATTGAGAAGGAAAAAGAACAGCCTGCCAGAAAGCAGTTCCCTCCTAACGTGCTGGCACACGTCATATGACCAGGGGCAGCTGGGAAATTGACAAAATGTCTAGCTCCATGTCAGATTTCAAAACTGAATATAAAAAAATCTGTGTGCTCTTTTGAGAAATGGATTTCAGTGCAGAAGTCTACTGGAGCAGCACTATTAACTGATGCATTTAAAAAAACAACATGTTTTCCCATGATAGATTCCCTTTAACATGGATCACTGTAAATGGCTGACATGGGTATATCTTTTTCTGTAATTTAAAAATGCACAAACATTTCTGTATCTCACCGTGTTTGCTTTCAGAGCCTAAATAAAAAATAAACAGTTTAACCATAATCACAGTATATAATAGTTCCATAAAAGAATGCTTATGATAAGGCAGATCTATCATTTGATGCCCACTGCTCTTTCAGTATCATATATTTGATTCTGTCGGATCTTTTGCCAGTTACAACTCTCAGCAGTCCCGCTTCATCTTTAATTGAACAAGTTCACAGATCTAGAGGTTTGTAACACCGGCTGTGGTATTTCTCAAGCCTCCGCTCCAGTCTGGCATTAATAGCAAGCAGGTCAGCCTCTCTGCAGGCAAATAAATGTTTTATTTGAAAGCTCTAATTAGACAGCTTTTCACTAGGAAACTGGATTCCGCAGGATTGGTACCTATCATCTTTCCTGCTCTTGAAGTCCGTGGGGAGGATTATCGTCTGACGTCAAACACTTTGCCTCTCATGCTGTGATGACACTTCAGAACAATGTCCCTGGAGATTGAGACAAAATCAGTCTATGAAAAGCTGATGCCACATAGTGACAGAATTCCATTTCGTTATGAAATAATGAAATGGTGTTTGAGCTTGCGTAGAAATAGGAGTATTGCATATCAACCTAGGGGTGCCTGGCCTCCCACAGGAAATCCATAGCAGCCAATCTGTTGAGCGTAGTATTATTGATTTGATGCACCATGGGGGTATGACCTGTCAATCACACTAGGCAGTTTAACTCTATAAATGCTGCACAAGGTGTCAGTGATATGGAATTCAACAATTCCCCCTATCCATTACAATGATTGTAGACTGGATCATGGTATTTAGACTTAGAATAGATAACCCACCTACAAAGAAAAAAATCACAATATTTTTTCAGTTAACCAGAGTTCCAAATAGCAACCATATTCTGTGCAGTATAGTAACGCTGGCCATAGACACAAAGATCCTGTAAAGCATCGAACAATCGGACGTCCTCATCCCCCGACCTGCCACTAACCTTCAGTTTAACTGGCTGCTCCATGCCTCCAGAGCGGCCCTGTTTCCTTTATAACTTCCCACATCTGTTATTATATGTTATACAATTACAGAACATCAGCAGTATTTATGCCCTTGTAACTCCCTGCACCTGATCATAAATTGATTCAGAACAGCTGCATTTATGCCCTTGCAACTCCCTATACCTGACAATAAATTGTTCCAGAACAGCTGCATTTATTCCCTTGCAATTACCTGCAGCTGTCCATAAAATGTTCTACAATAACAGCTGCATTTTTTACTTGCAACTCCCAGCACCTGGTCATAAATTGTCCAAGAACAGCTGCATGTATTCCCTTGCAACTCACTGCACCTGCTCATATATCAATATGCAGGAAAACAAGCCTACAGCTGCTGTTTTATTTTATAACTACTACTTTTGTGGACATGCCCCAACTAAATCACTCCACATTTTCTGACACACCATAAATGAAAATATGATATTATACAGAGTTGCAATTCCATGTATAATTCCCCCAGAACTTATAGCAGTATGACACAGTGTCAATTTAATGTACAAATACCCCAGAATTCATAGCAGGATGACGGTGTCAATTTCATGTACAGTCTCCCCAGTGGCTCAATGATATTGAGGTCAGGAGACTGAGATGGCCACTCCAGAGCCTTCACTTTATTTTGCTGTAGCCAATGACAGGTCGACTTGGCCTTGTGTTTTGGATCATTGTCATGTTGGAATGTCCAAGTACGTCCCATGCGCAGCTTCTGGGTTGATGAGTGAAAATTTTCCTCCAACTTACTACATTAGTTTTGCCAACAATTCTGACCAGATTTTCTGTGCCTTTGTAGCTCACACATCCCCAAAACATCAGCCATCCATCACCATGTGGTGTACCTTCATCATAGGCCTTGTTGACTCCTCTCCAAATTTAGCGTTTATGGTTGTGGCCAAAAAGTAAAATTTTAGTCTCATCACTCCAAATAACTTTGTGCCAGAAGGTTTGAGGCTACACAAAGTAAGAGGGATACTTTGTAGCATTTGTGTAGTAATGGATTTCTTCTGGAAACTCGACCATGCAGCCCATCTTTCTTCAAATGCCTCCTTATTGTGCATCTTGATACAGCCACACCACATTTTTTCAGAATCCTGTATTTCACCTGAAGTTATTTGTGGGGTTTTCCTTGCACCCAAAAAATTTTGTGGCAGTTGTGGCTGAAATTTTAGTATTATTTGGTTTGGTTTCAACAGAACCCCTAATTTTCCACTTTTTCATTACAGTTTGAATACTGCTGATTGGCATTCTCAATTCCTTTGAGATTTTCTTATATCCCTTTCCTGTTTTATAGAGTTCAACTACCTTTTCCTGCAGATCCTTTGACAATTCATTTGCTTTCCCCATGGCTTAGAATCCAAAAAACATCAGTGCAGCACTGGATGAAAGATGCAAGGATCTGTCAGGAGTCCAGAAAGTCATTGACCTTTTATACACACCCACTAATTACAAGCAAACAGATCAGAGGTGAAGATGGTTACCTTTAAAGGGCAAGGAAAGGTAAAGAAATAAAATCCCATTTTTACTTTCTTTAATGAAAAAGAAATCTATCTCCAATATACTTTAATTTAAAAATGTGTACCGTTTTTATAAGAAACCTGACTGTATGCAGTGAAATTCTCCCTTCATTTACTGCTGTGGCTAGGAATTGTCAGACGGTCCCTTACTTCTGGCAGGGGAACAATCATACTTATGAACAGCAGGGGGAGCTCTCAGAACTCATGCAGGTTTGTTTTTTTATCATTTATGACGATCCCTTAGAAGTCCAGACCACACTGAGCATGTGTATGTAGTCTAGTCTTGCAAAGATGTATAACTAAGTTACAAGATGACAGCCCCATGTGGCCAACTTTGAAAGGATAAATAATTTTTTTGATTAGGCTTGTGGTGCGGTAAGTTCATGTTTATGTTTATTGTACAAACAAAATACAGCATTTTCTAGCCCTATTCTATTTTAGACTTTCCTTGCCCTTTAAAAACCTAAGTCTAAGATGCAGAGCAGTATAGCAGAGTTCCCCAGTGTCATATTCTTCCCATTCACATCTCATTTGGGTCTCTTCGTTGACTCTAAGGGCTCTTCCAGACGAGGAGATTGCAGGGAGATTTGTTGCCTGCGACAAATCGCTGCGTGTTTGGGGCAACAAATCTCCCTGAATCTCTTCCCCCGGTCTTGCGCCCACTAAAGTGTAAAGTCGCCTGCGCCTATTCACACGCGGCGCAGTGCTTTTGAAAATCGCTCGAAAATGCATTTTCGAGCGATTTTCAAAAGCACGTGTGAATAGGCGCAGGCGACTTTAACTTTAGCGGGCGCAAGACCGGGGGAAGAGATTCAGGGAGATTTGTTGCCCCAAACACACGGTGATTTGTCGCAGGCAACAAATCTCCCTGCAATCTCCTCGTCTGGAAGAGCCCTTAGTCTGCAGTTGTATGTGCAGTTTGGGCTATTCAGGAATTGGCTTCAACTGTTCATGCTCCTGATGTGATTGGGAGAAGATGGTGCCGGAAACTCTGCAGAGCTCCGCTGCATTTCAGGCTCAGGTTTCTATATAGGTGAAACTTTCTGCCTAATACACTGTGCATTAAAACCTACAGTAATATGCCTACGAGTTGCAAATAAGAATTTGCGTAATTACGATCCTTCGTCAGTGCGCAACTTCGCCTGGCGTAAGTGTTATGTTACTGCATGAGGAAAGCAGAGACCTCACTGCATTTATCACCCATGATGGTTTGTTCCGGTTCAAGCGTGTACCTTATGGACTGGCTTCAGCACCGAGTTGTTTTCAAAGACTGATGTCTTCTATACTCCATGGCATACCTGGTGTACAATGCTACTTGGATGATATAATTGTCTACGCTCCATCTATGGATCTTCATGAAAAGTACCTGGAAAGGGTTCTGAAATGCATTGATTCTGCAGGACTCAAACTGAACCTTTCCAAATGTCACTTCAGACAAAGTCAGCTGTCATTTCTGGGTCACATAATTTCACAAGATGGATTACGGCCTGACCCTGACCATGTCAACGCAGTTTAACAAGCACCTACTCCAACTGATTTCCAAACCTTACGAGCTTTCTTAGGTCTTACTTCCTGGTATTCTAAGTATATTCCCAACTATGCTTCAGTTGTGGAGCCACTCAGAGCACTACTACGTGGAACTTCATGTCTGGTATGGTCAGAATCTGCTCAACATAGCTTTGAAATAGTGAAACAGCTAATTGTAAACAGTCCAGCGCTAGCGTTATTTGATCCTGCACTACCCACAATGGTTACTACAAATGCTTCAGACTATGGTGTTGGTGCAGTTCTCACACAGATCCATGCGGAGCATATAGAGAAAACTGTTGCATTTGCATCCAGAACACTTACAGAGACAGAGCGTAAGTATTCAACTGTTACATAACTGCCTTACTTCCTACTTCACTTTCAAACTGTACAGAAAGTCCTGTGTATAGTGACACCTGCAGGTCATTTGTATAAACACCACAGTAAGGGTGCGAATTTGTGCAAGTCTATCTAGTTCGCTAGCGGTGTTAGTGAATTTGCAAAGTTACGAAATTATGTCACGCTGGTGAATTAGCGCTAGCATTAGACACTTCGCGCTTTGAATTTGGGCCTTAATCTTTTTTCGAGATGACTCTAATATTTGAGAGTTCACTAGAGAGTGAACTCTTTCCAAAAAATAAAATATCATTAAATAAATTTGTTAGAAAGGGTGAGATTTTGACCTTCATAATTTTGTAGAAAGATGGAGTTAGGCCATCAGGACCACCTGCTTTAGACATTTTCAAATTGTTAATAATATTGGAAACTTCTTCTATGATAATTGGACTTTTCAGAGATTCTAACTGTTCATTTGTAATCTGAGGGATTTTACATTTTTTTAAAAATTATTTCATTTTCTCAGAATTAATAATAGTTTTAGAATGGTATATAGGTCTTTATAATATGTCTTTATAATAATGCTTGAAAATATCTACTGTTTTATTGGGGGTCATTTGTTAACTGGTTAGAGGAATCTTTAATTTTAATAAGCTTAGCCTGCTTGCTTTCAATCTTAGTAAGACTGAAAAGCAAATTATTAGCTTTATTACTCAGTTTGTTAAATTTAGCTTGAGTAAGATGCAAAATAAATCTCACCTTAATCCAAATTTTAAGTTCATCTAAAATATTCTTATATTTTTGGGCATTTTCAAACGAAGGACGTTGTTTACATCAAAGATATAAGATACTTTTGTTTTTTACTTAACTCAAGAAAATTATTACTTTATTAACTTTTCTAAAAAAAGTGAGATTTAAATGAGGATATCTCCCCCCTAGCTACAGCCTTCCAAGTTTCCCACAATAAGGATGGTCGTTAGAATGAATTTTGTTTTCCCATCTATTATGTAGCATCTTAATGAAGTCAGGATTTTCCCTAAGTGAATCAGGAAAAATCCAAAAGACATATTTTCTAGGGGCAGGTGACTTAGAAACCACTAGTGAAATTGGTGCATGGTCAGAAATGTTGATATCTGCTTCAATTGTTCTATTTATCAAATTATTGGAAATTAGAAATAGAAATTTCTTGTTCCTACGTGATGTGCAGATGAGAAAAAAGTAAAATCTTTTTCAAAAGGATGAAAAAGCCTCCAAACATCATTAAGATTAGTTTCTCTACAGAAGTTATGTAGAAGGTTAGATTTCTTTCAAGGATTATTTCATCTCCAATCAGAACTATCCAAAGAACTAAGGAAAGACTCATTCACGTCTCCTGCCAAAATAATATTCTTAGCTGGAAGCAAAGAGATTTGCTTTTTGAGCCAAGTAAAATAATCACTTTTATAACTATTTGGACCATATGCGGAACATAAATGCCAAACAACATCATTAATGAGAACTTCGGTATAAATAAATCTACCCAACTCATCCTTAGTCAATGTAGTTATAGCAACATTAAGTTTGCGATGGAATAAAATAGCTACTCCACATTTTTTATTAACAGCAGGGGAGAAGGCTAGTTCACCTACACAGTCTTTTTTCAACCAAGCATTCTCTGAACCATTAGGGCAAGGCCAGACGGGGAGATTCGGGGGAGATCTGTCGCCTGGCGACTTATCGCCGCGACGAATCTCCCCGAATAGCTCGCTAGCGATGCGCACCTGCTAGGCGTAAAGTCGCCTGCGCTTGTTCACACGCAGCGGCGCAATTTTAAAAGTCGCTCAAAATTGCCTGGCGAGGCAACTTTTAAAATCGCGTAGCAGCGTCGTGTGAACAAGCGCAGGTGATTTTACGCCTAGCGAGTGCGCAGCGCTGACTAGCTATTCGGGGAGATTCGTCGCGGTGAGAAGTCGTCAGGCGATAGATCTCCCCCGAATCTCCCCGTCTGGACTTGCCCTTAAGATGGGTCTCTTGTAAGAATGCTATATCATATTTGGTACTATTCAGACTTTTAAGTATGTTACTGTGCTTAGAAAAGTGATTTAATCCATTAACATTCCAGGAAACAAAGGACAAAGAATTAGATTTGGGTGAGAACATCGGTCTGAAAGATGAGCCTGAGCAGATCTAAATAAAACAATACATATATGGTTTCAGCCACTGGTCTAAAATAATACAATAATATGTCTATTTATGGTAATATACACGTTTTAGTGTATAACTCTATCTGGTTATCCAACTGGTGTTGTAGTTTTTTTCTATGCATTTCCTTTACTTTTACAAATCAAAAGTGTTTGTGTATCTCATGTGTGGCCCCAGACAATTCTTTTACCAATGTGGCCCAGGGAAGCCAGAAAGTTGGACACCCCTGCTCTAGCCCAAACTATGAACATAGCCCATGTAATTATTCCTCCTCCACCAAACTTTGCCATAGCCAGCATTATGCAAAAACCACACATTCCATCACAATACAAGTGAAAATGATCACTATAGCAGACATGTTTACACTGCTCCAGATTCCAGTGGCAGTGACCTTTATACCACTCCAGCTCGCATTTGGTGATGTACGGATTGTGTGCCTTACACAACCAATACAAAACCTATACTCAATACATAGTTAATGTGCCTGCTTCCAGAGACCGGTTGAGAACTCCAGATACTTATGGCCACAGTGTTGTTGCAAACGCAAAATGTTAAAGTTCTGATACATATTTCGGTGCTCATTTGTGTTTGATGGGGCATAGTCCAAAAAAATGCAAAGAACTCTGCATGTTCTGGTACTGTATTCAGGGAGGATGGTAGGTGGCCACAACGATGCCCTCCTGCTTGTGCTCCATCCAGATACATAGGTTAGGGACCACGAGGATGCACAAGGAAGTGGGGAACCATGCAGTGTTGGACTGGCCCACCAGAATACCAGGAAATCTCCCGGTGGGCCAAGGTGTCAATGGGCCCTCATGCTGCTAAACTTTTGGCCTATTTCATGGCCTTTCCCTATTTCTATGAGTACAAAGAGGCTAAATAGATGGAATAATAATATCGTATGTAAAGAAAACAAACTAGGAGAATAGAGGTTGAGTGAGGAGATGAAGAATATTAGTACTGAGAGTGGGCTTCTGGTGTAAGGTTTTTGGGTGGGCCCCTGGTGTCCCAGTCCAACACTGGAACAATGTCCTGAAGATCTGCCTATGACAGTTGTTAACTACAGGTCTTGCCTCCAATATAACTGCACTCTGAACTATTGCAAAACATTATATAGCACCTTATTTGCTATTTCAGGCCCTGATACAACTACTCAAACAATTGAATCTGGTGATGCAGACATACCTTTTGTTTGAATTAGAATACTATTTTGCATTTTCCAATTCAATTTGCCTCCAGATGAAAATTTAGGTATTTATCAGTTTGGGTAAAACTGGGGGACTATATCTGCCTGTGCGTACCCAGCTTGAAACTGCCTTAAATCTAGAAAAAGCCAAATAACTCCCCAATGCCTGTTGAAATCGTTTGAAATCTGCAGCTATATCACTATGTAATATCAATTGCAGCCAGCAGATGTTGCTATGGCTGTTCAGATGTACCAGTTGCTAGAACAAGCCAGTTTTGTGTTGCCTGTTCAGAACAATAGGCTGCATAATAATATGTTTTTATAGAGATCACAGGGAAAACAAGGGTCTAGTCATCCAGTATTCAACTAAGGATCAAGACACTGTCCAGTGATTTTAAAAGGGTTGTTCACGGGGGCGTGGCCTGGTGCTCTATGTGAACGGTCGCAAGTGAGGAGAGCTCTGTGCCCTGGCTAAAAAATCCTGCATAATCCTGCTATACCGGCTGTAAAAACGGATCAAAGCGGTTGTACCAGTGAACCACTACCTCCAAGAACACTGATGGGGCAAAACAGGGCCCAAAAAAGAGCTTCTGAGGCGGCAGCAAGATTGGAAAAATACGCCAGAGAGCCGCACGAGATCCAAGATGGCACCGACCAACAATCCTCGGGCGTGGACGAGGCACAGAGGCCCAGCTCTCCACCTGAACCCACAATGTCTGATATACTTACCGAGATCCGAGCCTCGAAAGACTCCTGCACAACTCTGATCTGCTCTAAGACAGATGAAATTAAAATGGAGCTCTCTATAATCAGACTGGATCTACAGAAGGTGCGTGAGAGAACAACCGACCTGGAGAGGAGAGTAGGATCGGTGGAGGATCTCTGTAACCCTATACCTAACAAAATACACCAACTTGACCAAGCTATTGCGGTCTGTTCCGCAAAATCGGACGATCTTGAAAATAGACTCCGCCGCAATAACCTACGTTTCATTGGCCTACCTGAAAGGGCGGAGGGAGACTCACCGGAGCAATTCATTGAAGCCTGGTTAATAGAGCAATTTGGCCGCTCGGCCTTCTCCCAAACCCTTGCCGTGGAACGCGCTCATAGAATCCCTGCCAAACCTCCAATACCAGGGGCGCCGCCTCGCCCATTTATTGCAAGGCTCCTTAACGCTAAAGACAGAGATGCTGCGCTGTCCCAAGCAAGAAGAAAGGGCGAGCTTTCCTTCCAGGCGGCAAAAGTTTCCATATACGCTGATTTCTCCTCCGAGATCCAGCAGCAGAGAGCAAAATTCCAGGACTCCAAAAAAAGACTGCGTGAACTGGGCCTCCAATACTCGATGCTATACCCTGCAAGGCTCCGGGTGGCGGCAGACGGACAGACCCTGTTCTTCACAGCTCCTAAGGACCTGGCAGACTGGATCGACTCCCGGACAAGGCGACCCGCCATTAACCAGTAACCAACCGCTTATCTACCTATCGACTAGACTGGAGCGCTGATAAATCAGAGTCCCGGACATCGACCTCGGCCGAGGCCCCATACTTCCAAGGTACTGGCAGCAACGAGACCAAGCAGCGCTATTTTTTTCGGGCCTCCAAACCACTGGACCAGTCACACTCTAGGCCCAGCACCGCATGTGGCCCAATTCTTCTTGCACAGAGGGTCGGAACACTGAACTGGCCAAGACTGATTATCCCGGATGGGTAAGTCTTCCTACCAGCTGCCACTCTGCCCAAACAAGGGTCTATCTGCCCCTCTAACGCATGGCCATAGTTTAACATGCACACTAGCATAAGTGACTTTGCCCAACCTCGTGTTCTTTTCCCCCTCACGAACTGTTTCCAACCTTGGACTATACTATTCCCAGGTGGATAGGCCCAAAACCGCACTCGCCTTGGCTGCTACATGCCATACTATTTCTACAATAACA
>CM044438.1:43129564-43158067 GCA_024363595.1 Xenopus borealis
AGAAAGAAAAACATTTACTTTTCCTTTAAGATGGTGTCAGTGACCCCCATTTGAAAGCTGGAAATGGTCAGAAGAAAAAGGGAAATCATAAAAAACTTTGCTTAGAATTGGCCATCCCCTTTAAGTTAACAAGTTTAATTGAAATGCATTTAAGCATTCTCATGCATATGCTGTCTAAGTAGTCCATGTTCCCATAAATATATAATAAAGTTTATGTTCCATGGTGGGAATGTTACAGAGTGTGGAAAAAACAGAAATACTAATCTAGAGGAATTAAATTGATTTGTGGGGAACCTTCATTAGGCCCAAGGATTAAAAAGAAAAATCCCCCTATTTGAATGTAAACTGGACTGTGAGATTTATCCCACCTCAGCCATGGAAACAATTTGAATGTTATGGTTAAAACCTGCCAAGTTCACGTACAAGTCGATGGCCGAGGCCCGGTGAGCCATTTGGAGATGTTTCATTTTTGAAAATATTTTATTTGATTTTCATATTAAACAGAGGAAATCCAATTAGCAGCAAACATTATGCAGATAAAAGAACAATTTAACAAACCCATTTGGAGATGTTAATAGCCTTCCCGACAAGTTTTTTTTTTTCGGTAGAAAAACATAAGTGGTACAAACGGAATACTATTCAAATTTTCAGGGCGGAACCATTCGATTGAATATAAGACATTCAAATTTTGCGTATATTCGAATAAAGAATTCAAACCTTTGATAAATGGCCCTCCCAATGTTGCCAAATGTTTAATCCAAACTCCCAGGACTTATTCAATCGAAGCCACTTTTATAAACTCACCAGAGAAATGGGATGAAGTAAGGTGATATACAGTTTATTGCTAATACACATTCACAAACATCATACTATCAAATAAATATTACCAGGATTTGCTTTCTAATTAAATCTGTAAACAGGATCTGGTTACTTTCTGTGAAAAGCCACTAGTTTTTACTGTTTATGTACATTTTTGGAAAGTGGTAAACACAAGATAGAATTGTTGTCCTTTGGCTTCTGAGAGTTGTCCGCTCTGGGGGAAAGCTGCATTGGAATTTCACTCCAACCGCAAAACATGTTTAAATAAACACAGTTGAATATGATTTCTCGCCTGCTCCCAATGAGAGGGGATGATGTAAGCCAAAAAAATATACACAGTGTTCATGTTTAACTTTGCACATCCTATAGAAAATAAACTCATTCCTTTTTGTATATTCTTTTCAAAGCATATCTGCCATTGGCATGGGTTCACAGAAAGGAGACTACCACTGAAACCCCTTTACACTAAGGGGCAAATTTACTATTATTCCCCAAAATTAGCTCGACCAAATTCGAAATTCGATAAGCATTCGACCATCGATTATTGTTTTAGGCTATCATTTTGCTCTATATCTGATTTCTCTATGAATTCGTATGATCGGATACCGATCGTCCGATTTCAGGAGAAGATCTTGAAATTTCCTTCGAGCATCCGAAAAATTCGTACGATTTGAACGATCGAACGCTCTGATTGTACGAATGGTGTTCTAGCAGGACTTAGTCTCTGAAGCCTATGGGGAGCTTCCCATAGGCTTCTATTGCAATTCGGTAGGTTCAATCTGGCGAAGTAGGCAGTCGAATAACTTTTAAATTTTGATTCCTTCGATCATCGAATTATTGAATATCCGATCATTCTATCTATTCGATATTCGATGATCGAAGAGGCCAAATTTGCATATCCAATTTCACAAAAAATTCGTATGGTCGTTATTCGATCAAACTTCGATCATTTCACGTGAAATTCGTAAATTTGCCCCTAAGTGTGACGCTTGGAGTCTTAGGGCAACTTGCTGTGCCACTTCATGGAAAACAAATGGAGGGACAGGGTATCCTTTAAATGTGGGGGTTTATATTCTGGTTTTTTTTCTAGTTAAGTACCAGGTATAGTTTTTATGTGCACATAAGATCACTTTCCAGTGTTGCTGTGATGAGAGCTGTAACCAGTGCACAAATAAGGGTGGAAGGCACCAAGTTTCCATTAACTATATGGATTTGCCTGTGTATTATGCAAGCCTAATTGATGACGGTTTTATGATTTATATGAATCAATAACAAACTAATTTATAAGGTGCTCAAATGAAGAGCTCATGGCCCCTTCAAAAGCTACAATGAAAGTCTTGATATACCTTATAGATCAGTGAGAGAAAGCCACTGCAATACACAATGCTAAGAAATTGCACAAATAAATGTTAATATATAATATAATGCTAATAGTTTAGATAAAAAATAAAAATGTATCAGGTTTCAAAACATAACAGTGTGATTAGGGTAAGAAATATTTTAAGAATGTCTGTCTTGTATTGGGGGTGGCCATGCCTCGGTGTGATGGAGAGGAATACTTTATTCTTTCTCAGACTTACAGTAGAAAGGATAATGAGCACAGTATGTAAATATATTCAGTTTTTATAGCACATGCTTGTACACACCACACTGTGTATTTCAGCAATACAGTATAATGGTAAGTACAAACTAATGCAATAGATACACATTATGCACAGTTACTAAGATCAAATGCCATTTGTTAGGACACGAGAGGGAGGGGTCCCTGTCCCATCACTTCTAGCCCAGTCCTGCATGCACTCTAGTCCTGATGATAATAAACATGCCACTATTCCCTTGTAGCAGCTCTCACTATATCAGCGAGAAGTTAGTTAATGCCCCATGTACAATGTTAAAGGAAACCTTTCAGTATATTTATAATAGTTATATATTACCCAGTCAGTTTTTTCATGTCCTGTACATAATCTGTGTTAATCATGTTGTTTTATTCAGCAGAAATAATTCTCTAAATGGCAGGCCTCAAGCACCCATTGCAGGAAGCCATCACCATTGCAGTCAGTCTTTTATTAAATATTAGCTCAGGAAAGACAGAATATATTGCATGCCATCTGCCTGTACCGGTATTATTTTCGCACTCTGGCATATTCTACCCTTCTGTGATCTTCATAATCATCATCCTCCTCCTCTTCTTCTGACTCTTCATAACTGTCTTCTTCTACTACCTGTTGTCTCTGCAGTGTGCTCTGTACACTCTAAAATACATTTGTGGAAAAAAGGAAATACAGGATTAATTAAATGCATCATGCAGAAATACCTGTTAGTAATCATTGTTAGTCAGCGCAGCAATAGTTTAATCTCTCCGGAGCACTATCCATAGGTCACATTCAAAGAGCTTATTATATATGTGTATATGGGACACAGTGCACCACCCATTCCAAATGTGGGGGGAAAATAAGGGTCTGTTTACCAGGTGATTCAGTGCAGTATATTAGCAGATCTCATGGCATGCACTGTATCTGTATGTGATCTCCTCACAGATTTTAAATGTAAAACCGCTGTAAAATAATTTTATGGTATGTTTATGATAAAAGCGTGTCCTTAATACCCATGAGCTATTCACTTCAGTTTGCTGTTTCTGTTGCCACCTGGCTGGTACCTTACTGCTTTGGCCAATAAAAATGCTTGATGCCAATGTTATATAATGTAAATATAATGTATGGGGGAAAAAGGTAAAAATATCAATCCAGGATTAGCTGAGACTGGGTTACATTAAGTCTTCATTACCACCTGCACAATATTTTCTGGACATGTAAACCCCCTCTAGAAAAATATAATCAGTGAACAGCCTATTTGAAATCTTTAGAAACCTGCCGCTCTGGTTGTTAAAAAGTTAACAGTAAGGCTGCAGCATACTCTTAAATGAGAACTCAACCCCCCATTGAAATAAAAACCCCTACCCTCCATTGTCCCCCCTCCCTGTTCCCCCTGTACACTACTTACCATACGTAAATAACCCTAAGCCGCTAATTACCCCTTTTTGCAGAGTCAGCGCATTGGAGCTCTTGGGGGCCATCTTCAGCCATTTTGGTAATCCCAGTAAGGAAGAACCATTTCAGCGCAGTTGGAGCGTTTTTCCAGTTTGCTATAACCGCGCATGGGCCGAAAGTGATGAAAATTACCAAAGTGCCAGAGGAGGATTCAAAGATCTGCTGACTCTGCAACAGGGGTAATTACTGGCTTAGGGTTAACTCCTGTGTAGGGTGGAGCAGGGAGGTGGCACTATGGAGGGTAGGGGTTTTTATTAGAAAGGGGGTTGAGTTCTCCTTTAATCATTTTGAAATCCTTCTCCTCTTCTAATCCACCCGGCCTCCTCCTTCAGGCATTTGCTTTGGCTGTTGACATGAGCATGCTCAGTTCTTATCAGCTTAGATTACTAACCACACCCTCCACTCTAACAGCCAATGAAGAGATAGCATTACTGGTCATAAAACTCTACTCTAGCTGTCTAATCATATTTTATTTCTCCAAAGCACCTCTCCTGAGCTCAGCTTAACCATTACAGTCAGTGTCAGACTGGGACACTTGGGGCCCACCTTAAAACCTTTTGCTCTTTTGAGAAATGGATTTCAGCGTAGAAGTCTGCTGGTGCAGCACTATTAACTGATGTGTTTTGAAAAAAACTTGTTTTTCCATGACAGTATCCATTTAACAGCATACATGTGCTGTTTGCGGATGTCAATGTTACTGATGAAGTGTCAGAGGGAAAATGGTTGCCTGGTGAAAGCTGCTATTTGTTTTAGGAAAATGGGATGGCACTGGCAAATGGAGGGAGTATATGCAGTATAAATGATGTGGCTTGGGTGGGGAAGATTTGCCCAACTTACATACATGGTAGGAAAATGTAGGCTTTACAGGCTCTTAAAAACTATTCTGAAAGCCGAGGGCACTTACCAGGGCCAGAATTCAGGGCAAGTACGAGACAACGAGTTAATAGGGCATCTTGTCAATCACTACAGCCTTGGGCCCTTGGCCAATACTACATGGCCCAGTTCTGGCAGTGACTTTGCTGGCTTTTCTGCCAGTGTGCAGCATGAAGCAATGGTCTCTGGGCACAGACTGGTCCTATTTTCTAACAAGCAGCCCTAGTTGTTAGCCTGAGCTCTGGGCCTAATTAGAAGCAAGCAGCACCCCTGGGTGTGTGCATCTTTGAGTAAACTCACATCTTTATTATATTTGCAGAAAAAATACCATTTGGGCACTACTACTGACAACCCTCCCTGTCATATCCACCCTTAGAGTGTGAGCCATGATTACAACCAGCAGGTAGCTCAGTTCTCAAAGTGGTATTAGGAATCTATTTTTGGTAACTTGCTTTTTAATTTCCTGAAAGTCTTCTCATTTATCAGAGCTGGGATTCACTGGAGGTAGCACATGCACAGGGGATTATTGTGAGGTACCTTGAAGTGGCTGAAGTGAGCAAAACAGACCCTAAGACTGGTACCTGTCATGTTAACCCATTAACTACAGGATTGCTATCAGTCAGAGTAGCTTCTTGCTGTAGCATGGTACTATACAAACATTGGCAATGCATTAGAGAATAAAACTGAATGATGTTGGGTAAATTAAGGGACTTTAGCACTTTACTAAAAATAAATAATAAGGTTTGGTATATACAACATTTCTGATCTGTGGTGCAGAGTACAGCATTCCAAAAGCACATTGCATGTTATGTAGAGGATTGATTTCTCTATAGTTTTTTAAGATGGGAACTGTCATGCTAAGGAAATGAGGAAGGGATGCTGGCAGGACTTCCCAATCTTCCTAATGACCTTTATCTACTTGCCAGTCCCCTCTTTTGTAAAGCTCCTCACTGTTGTTTTCTCCTTCCCCTTTGATGATCTCCAGTGTTATCCAGTGTTCATGACTATGAATGGTGACAGTGCCAGTCCAGAAGATACATGAACAAACCCCTACCCACTTGCTAAAAATGCTTCTGCACCAACCTCAACAACCTGTTGGCCAACAACACCCCCACTGTACTCAACCTGTGCACCATCAAAGCACACAACACCATTCTATCTCCTTTATTCTCCTCTCCCACCCCCTAGCCCTACTGTGCTTGCTCACCTACTCCAATACAGAATGCTCTGGGTGCGCAGTTTTAAAATGGCTGGTAAAAAGGCAGAAGAGACGTGTATCTAAGGTTGTAAAAAATACATTTCCCTCATCAAAGGATCCATAGCTGCCTTGTCTTTGTTATCCTTCGCTGTACTCTTACCATGCTGCTTGCCCGCCAGTTGGTGTTAGAAGATAGGTTAGTAGCCTGTACAGGTCTGGCATCCTCGTTCCCAGTGTTAATATGGATCTTTGATCGAAAATCCTGTGCCACAAAAAAAAAGAAATGCACAAACCTGTATAAAAATGTCTCCATTCATATATCAAGATTATCAACATTTGAAATGTACTTTTCTAATTTTCTGGTTTAAAGATTCTGAAGACTTGGCAATCAGGCAAGTTACTGTTGCAGTGAGAGTTGGTGATTGTGCAAATAGTGGTAGTGTTGGTGGCCTTGTCCCAGTATATACAATATATGATTTGGATCTGTACCTCCTAAATGAGTGTACATATTCTATGTTCCATTCTTACCTCCATGTCTTTCTCTAAGTCACACTCTTGCATGTTTTGGAATGCGCTGGTAAAGACTTCAAGGGATCTAGCATGGAAAATCATTTCTACTGTCAGGAAGTCTGAGAAAATTTTCTGTTAATTTAAAAAAGAAACATAAGTGCATCAGTAATTTACAACTAGAAATATTCACAGCTAATTGAGAGTTTTGTTACATGGGTGATTTTCTTGCGGTTTGTCTGTTTTATTGGGTGCCTCTCAAGAATTTAGCGGGTGACTGGGACAAAGGCTCTTCTTTTCACTTGACACAGAAGGCTGAAGGCAAATGGAACAAAGTTCCTGAATCTCCAACCATCACTGCTTCCCACAGGTACTGCACTCTATTTGCCCCAGTTTCCAACCTGTCCCCACTGAAAGGAATACCTGCCATGCAACCACAAGGCCTGTGTACTGAGATCTTACAATAGTCATTTTAATCAAAGAACACAAGAACATTTTGTGAAAATGTATTGATAAATGGGGGGGGTCGGAGTCCATGCGGATTTGGTGGAAGAAGTGAGAACTTTTTGGATTTATTTAGTAAAGCAAAAATATTTTATATATATATATATATATATATATATATATATATATACATATATATATATGCTTTACAAGAGTTGAACAGGGTACAGTTATTATTAATTAGACAGGGATAATAATTAAGAAGGATGAGGTGCCTGCCCCGAAGTGCTTCCAATCTATTAGAAAGAGAGAACACTATGGGGTAGGGATTGTCTTGTTGCAAAGAAAAATAGCAAAATGCTCACTCTAGAAAGTGATGCTTTAGGAGTTTAGGGAATAGAGATAGAGAGGAAGTTTATCTGGTAAAGCATTCCAGGGGCTATTATAAAGAATGGTTGTATGTGCGACTCGGCTCTATTGGTGAACTATATGGTCAATAGATTGTTCTAAGCTGAGTGTAGGGGCTGGGAGGGAGAGTATGGGGAGATGAGGGCACAGTGTAAATATTATGTAATAAAGCCAATCTGTTCAGCTACTGTATGGATGCTAAAGGTTCTGTGTCATTTATGTGCTTATGCACAGGCAGAGAATCTGCTCCTACCACAAGAATCAGCCCCTCAGCCCGGTCACAGTCACAACCAGTGGGGTTTATTTTGATCAAAATCTGCCGCATTGCCTGCACCTAACCAACACAGTGGCTCTGGGTGCAGGCAGAAAGTCACAGATTCTTGTGGTAGGAGTGGATTTTTGGCCTGTGTATAAGAGCACAGGTCTGGCATTAGCCTGAGAGAACCTCAAATCAGTTTTTGTGATGTGCTTTAGAAAAGAAGCTCTTCTGTCTAGTAATCTGCAGGGGTCGGTTGCATCAACACTTTCTCTTTTCTGTAATACATACAGTTTTATTTGTATTTGTAAACGCATTATCTGTAAAGAGAGATTGATACTATCCACTGTGCCATTTGTAAACTGAAACAACAGTGTTTACTTTGAGTTTGCTGTTGGACTTGTACACACTTGTACAGATAAATGGCAAACATAAATCCTTTATTGCATCCAAATATGAATCACAAGCGAAGCAGAAGATTAAAAGAAAGCTACCAGTACATTGCAGTACAGAGATACAGATTAGGGCTGACCTCTATGGCAAAGATCAGTCACCCCTAAAGCTGGAATTTTAATTATTTGGACCATAATACAGAATTATTTGTTATGCATAGAGGGTGTTGCAATAAAGAACATAACAATTACAACTGCATCTGGGAAGTACCTATAAGTGTCTATATTTGTAGGTCAGTTTACATTTTCACTTTCACTGCAGAGAGTGAAATAATTAGAAAATATAATTGAATACAAGTACAGCAGCCTAGTTAGAATATGCCCTTGTCAAAACGTACATTTACTTGAAAATTTGCATTAATATCAGATATTTCCAAAGAGTGATGCTTAAATCTGTCATTGGAACTACATGCCCAGCATCCTAAACAAACCCACATTTATTGAGTGTACTGGGAGTTGTACAGTTGTAGGTCAATAACAATTTAAAGGCCAAAGGTTAACATGCCTGATTTTAATTATAATATTATTCAGTCCCTTTTTTAAAATCCCAGCTGCTGGGCATTCCTGAGTTTAAAAAATTATTGAACCAGTAATAATAATGTGGCGTCCCCTCACAAATGCAATGGAGATAATAGAGTAATAAGGCAAAAAGATTACTTCCATCCAGTAACCCATAGCAACCAGTATGTGAACGGTAGTGTAGTGAGAATAACGAAAGAGTCTCCTGAAATTGCTGAATATTCACATCACTGGCAGCAGGAAAATAGGGATATTCCTAAATCTATTCTTTAGGCCTACATGCCAGAAGATCCAGGAATGCCGTATTTCTAGAGTTCTGCATGTTTTGTGGATTTTCCTTCATTAGTCCACTAACATATTGGTATATTAAATATGTTCTGATTGAATAGATCCTAGTGCCTAAAAAATTAGTTTGTACACTGCACCGGCAGGTGAAGGTGAAGGATCAAACATCTTTGGCAAATTCCATTCTATAAATTGATATTTATATTGCTAATCAATAATAACAGGACTGGGTATTAACATTATCTGGTTTGCTGGTGCTGTGTGATAAAAATAAGCTCAGCCCAATATGGGTGCTATGTAAACACTGCTCTTTTGTTTTTGATTTTTTCCACATGGGACAAGTTGGAGAAGTGGGGGAGGGGGGGCACAAGGATTTGCCATATTAGTAGACTTGCTACTTTAATTTTTATATATATAAATACACAACAACACAAAAAGGGATGAGATCCATCAGACTATTTTCACCATATATAAAGCATTTACATATAATATCCCTCTTACTGTTGTAAATATAATAGAGTAGGAGATTAAGCATTTTTCTATGAACATTAATTGCTAGCCCAGGCTTGGTTCAGATTAATATATCTAATACTTTTTTATGTTTTACATAGAGTGAATGCATATGCCTCCTTGCTCACAACTGATACTGAAAGCAGTAGTTCAGGTGGATGGCACAAGCAAGAACAGTGTAATATTTTTAAGTAAGATATTGTATGAATGAGTACCTGTATGTCCTTGATCTTTTGCAGCTGGAAATTATCAATGACCTCCTCCAGCTGCTGAGTAGTACGTGCTGCATCAACTGAAGCTTTCTGAACATTGGATTCTGCCTAGAAAATTTGGGATGAAGCACATTTTTAAAAACATTTGAAACATAACTTTGAGGCTATTGAATCAGATTGGATGGGGACACCCTAGAAACTTGTTCCAGGCCAGGCAGTAGCTCTACCGTTTCCTCAATAGCCTGTGTCAAAAAGGCACGCCACGTTTGCTTCTAAAGTATCAGGTGCTTTAGATGCTAAATTGAGCCTAAAGTGCTGTTTCCCATATGAATGAATTAATTTCATATGGCTCTACTACCAGTTAAAAAAACCAAAGCATCTGATTGGATGTTAAGGACAACTGTACTGGTGCAATTTCTCATCTATCATTATCAAATTAGCCTCTGTGAATTTATTTTACTGAATGCCATTGTAGGTCATTTACTGTGCCCCCACAAAAGTGTGTTCATTATTTGCAGTGCACTTCTACCTGGGGACTGGCATCTTATATTGCTAGAGCATAGAAGGCTTAAAAACACACACAAGGGATGGGGTGAAAAGGGGGTGATAAAGAAGAGATCACTATATAGCAGACTGACAGTGAGGAGAGAATTAAAAGATGAGGAGGTACAGAGAGGCACAGGTGACACATCCTCGTCAACCAAACATACTAATACACAGCAAAACAAATAAAAGTCTTCTCCCAAGTAGCTAACAATAGTGTGCTCAGTTTAAATAGCGTCTTCTGAAAATATATCATTTAAATCGTACTGATTCCAAAGTTTTCTCATTCTTAACAGGCCAGGGGAAACAATTTAGCTGGCACCTTATTCCATGCCAAGATGGATTAGAGTGCATTAAAATAAATGAGTGACACACTGGTCTGTCAATGAAGTCTGGTACAAGCTGCACAATTAGAAAGTGTTTGCTTTTTCTGAGGGATATAGTGGGACAAATATGCATTGCGGTGAATCTACAAGATGTATTTGCTCAACCATCTAAAGTTTATGCTATCATCAGTCACTGTTCCTTGATGGACTTTAGTTTTTATTTCTAGTTCCTGTTTTCTGCTATTGCACATATACATATATACATACATATATATACATACATATATATATACATACATAGCCGTTATGGCATCCCTCTCACTCTCCTAGACAAATACAGTCATACAGTAACCTGATTTCTATTACACAATAATAACTGCCAACTGTAGTTATTTTTGTGTAGCAGTTCCAGATAAAGGCAGGACTCACTTGAAAGGCAATGGTATTTGAAGCAGAGAGGCTTCAGAACATAACTGCCTGGCGTGGATCACAGAATGGCCTAAATTATACAGAACCACAATAGACTGACTGGGAAGCTTATTGTTCCATGTGTTAGATCTTAATGATGGCCTGCCTGACTGATATCGTACTGGCCAGATACCTATAGGGCAATTTTGAAAGTCACATTGGATGAAGATTGTATCAGGCCTTTGATGTGGTCTTCTCCTGATGGGTCTGCATTAGACCCTGTTATCTAATCATTAGCCTTGGGGCCAAACATGTTACATTATACGAATAGTAGATGCTTTACCCTTGCAACATGCTGGTTATATTATCTAGTTATACTTTCTAGTCTAGCCAAGTCCAAGAGGTTGGCACCACAACACAGAATAAGATAAATGATCATAGTGCTAATTCTAAATACATTGGCATAACAACAGAAGAATCAAATCCAACTATGAATAAGAGATGGGTGCCACTTACATCTAGAGGAGTGTTAGCCCAGTAAGAACCCCAACAACACTGTTTTTTTTAACTTCTCCCCCCCTTTGTAATGTATATGTAGGGACAAGGAATCTCACGTCACTTGTGTATACATTGCATCACAGAAATACATTTTTTGCTGTGGGAGCTATTCAGAGCTAGTAGTATGAATGTATGAAACTACATAACATCAAATATTGTGTGTATAGACATATACAAATTTTGACCTATATACTATATAAATCATAGTTCTGATGCATCTGTAATTAAAATACTATATGATGATAAGACCTGTAGCCCTGTAAGATGCTCATCAGCAGACTCACCTGAGACTGGAAAAGAGAGTTAAGGAATAACCAGAAAGCTTTCCCCTGCTTTATATCCCCTGAGACCTATAACTGCATTGAAGTTAATGGTATCATATACCCTAGAACCTTACTATTTAATTACTTGTTTTTTCATTCTAAACACATTGTAATGGCTACAGGAAACAGGCTCTCTGTAACTATAATAAAGATACAATATATACAAACCAGTAAATATAAGGTGCATGATTAACACTACAATTTACTTATATACACATACAAACATATATATACCACATAACAGCCTTCTCTGAAAATCATAAATTTCCTTAGTAGAAGATTTAAAAAACAAAAAAAACATTTCTAATTCTAAATTCTACATGGCAAGCTCTCTAGCCTAGCGTAGTTAAATGTCCCTCTGGTAATGAAGGAAAGTGAATTAATGAAGACACTACAAGCCAATTAAACAGCCTGCATGATAAACAGCATTCTACTTTTTAAAGTTAAGGTAACACTTGCTGGACAGTACTACATCTAATGAGGTTCGTTTAAGTGTGCTGCCCAACAGTCTTCCAGATGTAGATCTAAACTGATGTTTTGGACAGTGAGGCTTCAGCACATCCTATATACAAACATTAGCAACTGCACAAGGGCCTCCATCCCATTTCATAAATTCAATATATCCACTGGTTATGCACTTACACATTTTAAAGGAGAATGAAACCCCCTGACAACCCAGGCCATAGCCACAAACCTCCCTCCCACCTCCTGAACTGCTCTACCAGGGAATCTCACGCAATTGGGAAGCAGCCTTTCATCTTTTGTCTTCTGCCATTAGCTTAAAATTTGGTGTGGACAGGGTCAAACTTGACCACCAGGAAACCCGGCCCTATTGGGCCCCAAACAGCTCTGCACTCTGCTACAGGGCATTCCGCTCTGGAACACACTACCATTCATCGTTTTTAACAGCAATGTAAGGAGCATCTTTGGTTGAAGTGGGAACAGAAGCAGCCAGTGCCAGTGGCTGGGTGGTGGTCCATGGAGTCGGGTACCCGGTGGGGACCAGGTACACCAGTCCGTCCTTTGTTTAGCTTGTCTTTATCTCAGTTGCTCTGCTAACTAACCATATAAAACAATGGCACACAGCTTGCTAGCAAGCTCCTCCTACATAGACTTTCATGGAAATTATCTGAACCTTACCAGTGGAATTACAGATTTGTCAACTGTTGTACGTATGAGGTGGAGATGCTGCAGGCAGCAAAAAGCTTGCTAAATTGCTGTTTGCAAGTTCTCTAAGGCTAAGGGCAGACGGGGAGATTCGGGGGCGATCCGTCGCCTGGCGACTTCTCGCCGCATCGCCCCCAAATCTCCCCAAATAGCTTGACACCCCCGGCGAGGCTTAAAAACGACTGCGCTTGTTCACACGGAGCGGCACGATTTTTAAAATCGCTCAAAATTGCCTCGCCAGGCAATTTGGAGCGATTTTAAAAATCGCGCTGCTCCGTGTGAACACGCGCCGGCGTTTTTAAGCCTCGCCGGTGCTATTTGGGGAGATTCGGGGGCGATGCGGCGAGAAGTCGCCAGGCGACAGATCGCCCCCGAATCTCCCCGTCTGGACTAAGCCTAAAAGAAATCTGTATCCTGACAAACAATTAGACCTATTGCAAATGTAACAATTCACAAGAGTTTTACCTACTGCAGTTATCTCTGCAGAAGAACCCCAGTTTAGGGAAGCTGATCAATATTAGGAAATGGGTTTTACACATATCAAATTTATAATATACGTATATATTTCTCAGTTGCTGTATTACACCATTCCTTTGTTGTCCATGAAGGTTTCATTTTATAATCTACTAAATCAACCAACAAAAGGTATCATTCTATATATTTTACAATTTTTTTGATTTATGGCTAACATGGAACAACACTATGCTACTATGTCTATGATCAGTGAGAAACAACTCATACAATGTGAGGGTAACTGCACTGCAGTATTTTACAAATAAAAGGATACAATAATATGGCGGTCAGATGGGGCTCTGTGCCGTAATTTCTCCAGCTTCTCCAATTCCTTTATTTCTCTGTTCCTGACTGAGTTGAACTTTTTGATCTCTGCCTGAAGGGAATAAAGAAGAGAAAATAATTTATACATGGTACAAACCACTATACACCCATATAGCACCAATTTGCTTCAAACTCTGCATAATTTTCTTTAAGTACTATGGTTTAATGCTACGGGATGGTTTAGAATATGCTTGACACATTTTACATGTTACAGACCTGATCTAAAATTTCCTGCTGACAAAATATAAATAACAAGGAATGTAGATTTTACATGTTGCTAGACTGATATATAGTATACACATTTCCAGAATACCTACTGCAAATGGTGCAGACACTCTACATACCCTTTTGTCTTTTATTAAGGTTCCATATAATTTCATTGGATTTACCACTTTTGTTTCCAGCCTCTCCACCTAAAAGTTAAACATAAAGTCACTAAACATAAAAGTCTTTTAGCCAAACTAAATTATTACACGGGTTTATGTCAAGACAAGATTAACAAGATTTTAAACAAATTACAATTTTGATTGCATGCCCTTAATATTGTTTTGTTAAGAAAATAAATTCGGATTTGGGAAATGTGGGAAGCTGGAAGTTGTGCTTCCTACCCAGACTGGACATCCCTGCTGCAGAACAAGAGTTGGCCATAACATTATAGTATCTGTGGTTGCCAAATGAGTGCATCTTTCACCAGTATGCCCACCTTGAAATATCAAGCTGAACAGTTCGTGTAGCCCAGTGATCCCCAACCAGTAGCTCGTGAGCAACATGTTGCTCTCCTACCCCTTGGATGTTGCTCTCATTGTCCTCCTAGCAGGTGCTCATTTTTGAATTCCAGGCTTGGAAGCAAGTTTTAATTGCATAAAAACTAAGTATAGTGCCAAGCAGAGCCTCCTGTAGGCTGCCAGTCACAAAGGGGCTACCAAATAGCCAATCACAACCCTTATTTGGCAAACCCAGGGACTTTTTCATGCTTGTGTTGCTCCCCAAATCTTTTTAAATTTGAATGTGGCTCACGGGTAAAAAAAGTTGGGGACCCCTGGTTTAGCCCATGGGGCAACAATCATACTTTTTGTAATGGTGGTAGTCGGATTGAAGACAACATCAATTCACAAATGTGAACCTCGATCCTACAGGAAAAGCAAACCTGTCTGATTGATCTGCTTGGTTTTCAGCCTACCTGTCAGGTGGGACGTCGGAGGGCCCCCTACATAGGCAGATAAGCTGCCAAATTGGTCTGAAATGGCCAAATCAGCAGCTTAAAGGGATACTGTCATAGGAAAACATGTTTTTTTCAAAACGCATCAGTTAATAGTGCTGCTCTAGCAGAATTCTGCACTGAAATCCATTTCTCAAAAGAACAAACAAATTTTTTTATATTCAATTTTGAAATCTGACATGGGGCTAGACATATTGTCAATTTCCCAGCTTCCCCAGCCATGTGACTTATGCCAGCACTTTAGGATGGAACTACTTTCTAGCAGGCTGTTATTTCTCCTACTTAATGTAACTGAAGGAGTCTCAGTGGGACTCAGCTTTTACTATTGGGTGCTGTGCTGTTCTTAGATCTACTGTTACCCTGTTTTAGGAAGATGCTATCTGGTTACCTTCAAATTGTTCTTTTGCTGGGGGCAGGGAAGGGGGTGATATCACTCCAACTTGCAGTACAGCAGTAAAGAGTTACTGAAGTTTATCAGATCACAAGTCACATGACTGGAGGCAGCTGGGAAACTAGCCCCATGTCGGATTTAAAAATTGAATATAACAAAATCTGTTTGATTTCAGTGCAGAATTCTGCTGGAGCAGCACTATTAACTGATGCGTTTAAAAAAAAAAAAAAAATGTTTTCCCTTGACAGTATCCCTTTAAATCTTCCCATGTATGACTGCATTTACAACTACCTGTTGGTGTTTTCTATGCAAAGCATTTCAGTGAGATAATAAGCACTGGCTAGGTTTCAGAAGCTCAAAAGTCATATGTAACAAGCAATTAATGTCTAAATAATCACCTCAGCAGCAGCTTCACTTCCCAGAAAAACAGCCTAATTAAAAAGGTTCTAAGGCAATCCTCACCTCACCTCTTCTTCTGCCTATATAGAGATCATTTAACTGCCAGTGCCCGCCTGATTCATTAACGCTGCTTTGTGTTACAAATTACCCAGCAAAGGTCAGCTTTCCATGGGCAGTAGATGAAAATCCTTATGTGCAGATTATTGCTTTAAGGATTAAGTAGCTATGAATATGGAAATAAAGCAGCCAGGCCCAAAAGATCTGAATCCTGTTGTATTTGACTTTCAGATACATAGGGACAAATTCACTAAGCAACGAAAATTTGCTAGCGTTGCCTTCGCTAACGTTCTCCACACTTCGCCAGCACTACGCAAATTCACTAAAGTACAAAGTTATGCTAAGGCCGGCGAACATAAACGAAGTAGCGCTACCGTTAGTTCGCCAGGCAAAGCGCATTTACGTTAGCGATGCCTAATTTGCATATGGCGCGAATTTAAGTGTATAATAGAAGTATATGTTACAGCTACTACATTCCACTACACAAGCCCAGGAAACCTTTAATCCTATAAAATAAAGTTCAAGGGTCTCTGCGTCCAGTCCCTGTGTCCGTGGGATTGCGCTACTGCGCATGTGCCCCACGGACAGCAAGCGCGAAGCGTCTATTGCTAGCGCAAATTCGCCAGCGTGACGTCAAATTGTAATCGCAAATTCACGAACAAGAAGTGAATGTTCTGAAAAAGAAGTGTATGTTACAGCCAATACACAAGCCCAGGAAACCTTTAATCCTATAAAATAAAGTTCAAGGGTCTCTGCGTCCAGTCCCTGTGTCCGTGGGATTGCGCTACTGCGCATGTGCCCCACGGACAGCAAGCGCGAAGCGTCTAATGCTAGCGCAAATTCGCCAGCGTGACGTCAAATTGTAATCGCAAATTCACGAACAAGAAGTGAATGTTCTGAAAAAGAAGTGTATGTTACAGCCAATACACAAGCCCAGGACACCTTTAATCAAAAAAAATAAAGTTGTCCTATTGCCCTACATGTTTCCCCTATATAGAAGTGTTGCCATATGTTAGGAAATGTAGGGGGGAAGGAGGGAACAACCACCAAAAAAAACGATGTTTTTCAGACTATCACCCACAATGGTAAAACACGCCACAGCGTTTTTTGGGACTTAGAAAAATTTTCAATTTTTTTTTTCAACCTCCTATCTATTGTATTGCTCTAGCGCAGTGATTTTCAACCTTGTGCCTCCAGCTGTTAAGAAACTACAAGTCCCACAATGCATTTGCCTGACTGTGGCTGTCAGACTCCTTCATTGCATTGTGGGACTTGTAGTTCCTTAACAGCTGGAGGCACAAGGTTGAAAATCACTGCTCTAGCGTAAGTGCTAACGAACAGCAAAAAGTTGATCTTAGTGAATTTGCGTAATTACGATCCTTCGCCAGTGCGCAACTTCGCCTGGCGTAAGTGTGCGAAGTTGCGCAAGTCTATCTACTTCGCTAGCATAAATTCGCCAGAGTCTGTGTTCGTGAATTTGCGATTACGATTTGACGTCACGCTGGCGAATTTGCGCTAGCATTAGACGCTTCGCGCTGGCTGTCCGTGGGGCACATGCGCAGTAGCGCAATCCCACTGACACAGGGACTGGACGCAGAGACACTTGAACTTTATTATATAGGATTCGCACCGTATGCAAATTAGGCTTTGCTAGCGAAATTGCGCTATGTCTAGCGAAGTAACACTAGCTTACATACGTTACCGTTCGCCGACCAGATCGTAAATTCGCACTTTAGTGAATTTGCGTAGCGCAGGCGAAAATTCGCCTGGCGAAGTGCGGCAAACGCTCGCGATTTTTCGGATCTTAGTGAATGTCCCACTTGGAGCGCAGAGACTTCCATGGTTCAGTGGTTTATAATCTGCTGCCTTCAATCTATGGAAAGACCGGCGCTACATAACGGTGTGCCGCGCCTCTGCTCACCGCTATACCGCCAGCTGTACACATGCCCAAGCACCATGTGACAGAGGAGCAGCTCGAGCTGTGGGATGTGTGACCCGGGGAGTCCGCGGCGCAGTCAGTAAAGGTAAATGGGGGGTCGGGGTAGAGAGAGACTTCCACCAGCTCCTCACAGAGCGTCTTGCATCTTTATTTATTGGCTAAAAACCCCGCCCTCATGGGAGAGCCGCAGCCAATCCCAGTGCGCTGCCCCGCCCCTATTTGTTGTGCTGCCCAATGGCAGAGCGATAGAGCGTTGCTGGCCGGCGGGTGACAGAGGAGCAGCTACTGTCTGGCCTCCCATAGCTATGAAAGTACCTCCCGCTCTCTGACTCACTCAACTCCGCCTACAGGACGGCAAGGAAAAAATCTGATTGGCGGAAAATGGGCATGCGCATGTGAAGCGCGAATGATCAAGAGGCGGGGGTGGTGCCAACTGTTCCTATCTTTAATCTCGCGTTGTTAGAAGCGAGACCCGCTCACTCAGCGCATGTCCCCGACGTTGCTACGGCAACAGGGATGCTGAGCTGACAAAGTCAGGCGGCTCTTTTTCTAAAAGTAACATTGAGGCAGAGTCGCCTCTGAAATTCTGTAGGACAAACATTTTTTTGTGGAAAAAAACACTGGTGTGATCTATACCATAAACAAACATTGCCCAAACTCTTTAGGAAGCAGTAGTATTTTTAAAACTACTGAGAAGCACTCTAGGTGTCCACCATGGTTGTCTGTTTTTATAAATGTTTGACTACATATGTTCTAGCGCCCGTTAATTTAACGGGCTTAATGTCTAGTAAATAAAATAAAGTTTTCCTATTGCCCTACATGTGCCCCCTGTATAGTTGTGTTGCCATATGTTAGGAAATGTAGGGGGGAAGGAGGGTAACACCCCCCCCAAAAAAACAATCGATCTTTTTCAGACTATCACCCTAGAATGGTAAAACACGCCACAGCGTTTTTTTGGGACTTAGAAAAATTTTCCAATTTTTTTTCAAACTCCTATCTATTGTATTGAACTTCGCCTGGTCTGACCTGGCGAAGAAAAGTCTAGCGTATGTGGTAACGTTCAGGAAAATGTTGATCTTAGTGAATTTGTGTAATTACGATCCTTCGTAAGTGCACAACTTCGCCTGGCGTAAGGGTGCGAAGTTGTGCTAGTCTACTTCTCTGGCTAAAATTCGCCAGAGTTGGTTAAAATTTGCAAAGTTACGAATTGACATCACTCTGACGAATTAGCGCTAGTATTGGACGCTTATCGATTTAGTGAATTTCCCCCATAGCTGTTTGTCAGACCTTTGACCTTTCTCTGATATTGGAATTACCTTTCAAAGACTCAGTCACTGGCTCCCCTTGTAATCATCATTCAAATTCTTGTGTGCAAAGCCAGCAGACGCATGACAAATGAACAAAAAGATATACAACTTCCAGTTGTAACTACTTTCCCATATTATGGTTGGTTTAGCCAATCACAAATCTTCTATTATGCTATGGAATTCTTATTAATTTTCTCTGCTTAGGGAAGTGATTTTGTAAAGAAAATGGAGATGGATATGTCTTTAACTGAGCAATCATCATCTCATTATATCTAGAGAGATAGTCTGATATATAGTGTATTATGATACAGTACATATCTTATAAAATCAATGCACCAGAATTGAAGCCCTAGATATATCTGTAAATATTGATTTCTTACATAAGTTTAGTGTAGTGCTACACAGGTAGAGTTGCCATCTGGCTGGTATTTCACCGGCCTAGCCAGTAAAATACCAGCCAAGGCCGGGGCCAGTATTATAAATTTACTTGCAATGTAGCTGCCGGTAAATTTGTGACCACCAGTCAAACTGCTCCCAACCTGATTCCGATGCACCCTCAGGCCACCCCTTTCTACTTTCTACCGATTCCACATTGCACGCCTCAGACCCGCCCCTCGACGTCATGACCATGCCTCTGTGACATTACAACCAACACATTTACATAACAATCCTCCACCTCATGGTCTGCCCCCTACCCTGGCCAGTAAAAAACTTTCTCAAAAAGATGACAACCCTACACTCAGGCATAGGGGCATATTTATCAGAGTGAAGTTAGAAATCACCAAAGTCCACTAGAGTGAAATTCCACCACTCTCCATTCACTTCCGTGGTGTGGCTTTCAATACAGAAATGTGCGAGTCCACTCCGTGGGTTGGCATCCACAGTGCCTGTGAGTGCAGACACCCAAGCGCAGGCCTGCAGATTCTTGGGGGTAGATTCATCAAAGAGTGAAGTTAAGAGTGAAGTTCCGCCACTAGAGGGAAATTCCGCCACTCTCCATTCATTTCTATCGGATTTTTAAAGGCGTATTTATTGATGAATACGCCTTGAAAAATCCCATAGAAATGAATTGAGAGCTGTGGAATTTCCCTCTAGTGGCGGAACGTCACTCTTTGATGAATCTACCCCTTGGTGTCAGTTTATACAGAGGCTGAGAATCAACCTTGTATAGCATTACCATAAAATAGATTGGAGGTTAAAATTGATGGGTATCTAATATCAGTATTTGAAAAACAACTAGACTTGCTGGGTAATTCCAGTTGTTTTAGAAATACTTTTATGAGATATACCATGACCTGGATGAATTACAATCCTCATAGTCAAAATTGCTGGATGCATCAGCAGTGAGTAAAATCACTTTCTTCTACAGCACCTCCTCCCAGGTATATCTTGTACCAGCTGAAGCTTGGCTCATACATAGTACAGTAAGCTCTATAGAATTACTATAATGCACATAAACCTGTTCAGGGTGGTGCAAGAGAGAAGACTGATGTGTGATGGTTAAATTGGTTAAAGAAAAAGGAGTGTCAGCCTTGGGTAAAAGGAAGTGGCAAACATCACCCCCAAGAGATATTAAACTGTGTTCTACTTTAAAAGGTTAAATTACATGCTATCCCTGAACAATATTTGTCTTATGTGAAGCATGCACATAGAGTGTCTATATTTTCTACTTGCTTGAAATGGCAATATAGCTCTAAATGAAGGTTTCCAAACTGAAAAGAAGGCTGGCATATGAGGGTCCCTAGTAGATGGTTAGAGGCACCAATCAGAACTTCATCTAGGGTAATATTTAGGGGAACATTTACTGTATTTGTTGCCACTGATACCCGTGGAACTACAACAGTATAATTGACATGGTATATGTTTTCCTACACTTCTAAACTTCTTAGGGTCAGTCCACACGAGCAGATTTGGGGAGATTAGTCGCCCCAGGGACAAGGGATGCACTGAACCCACTATTTCGGATTCGTCTGAACCCCTAATCCATTGCAAAAGATTTGTCCGAATACCGAACCGAACTCTAATTTGCATATGCAAATTCGTTAGAGGAAGGGTAAAAGCCAGCTGCACACAAACTGCACAGTGAAAATTTTTTTTACTTCCTTGTTTTGTGACGAAAAGTCACATGATTTTAAGGATTCGGTTTGGCCAGGCACAAGGATTGAAAATCGACTGCGGCCATTCACAGGCATCGCTTAATTTTCCAAAGTCGCTCGAAGTTGCCTCACAAGGAAACTTCGGGCGACTTTGGAAAACGAACCACCGCGTGTGAATTGCAGCAGGTGATTTTCATTTTAGCGGGCAGAGGGCAGGGAGAAGGCAGTTGAGGCAGATTGTCGCCCCAAAGAGGCAATTTGTCGTAGAGGCGACTAATCTCCCCGACAGGTCTGGACTGAGAATGAAAATAAGCCCTGGCATTTCAGGTCCATAGAGGCCCAATCAGCCCACACAGAGGCCCAAACAGCCCCCACCAGCCCATAAAATACTGATTTTCTATGGGACCTTATAGCAGCCCCTCTGGCATTTGCCAGAACCCACAGATTGCCAGTCAGGGCCTGCTCCCCGATTCTGCTCGAGTAGACTGACCCTTATTAGATAAGAGGGACACAGACAGTTGTTGACCTCAGTAAAGATCTTGAACCATAAATGTTTCAAAGCATTTGCCAGAAGTTAAAAAACCCAGTGCACTATAGTGAAAAGCACTATGAAATTTCCAATCCAGATTCACTGTTGCAAAATTCCAGGAAACTCTGTTTCTGTGTGTACAATATAATTTTCAAAGCAACCTCCAAGATCACTTTGAGCTCTTCTCTAGTCTTGTAGTAATTTGCACTAAATGCAATGCAACTGCCATACCAATGGATGTGATTTGTACAGTTCTGTAGTGTTTGATATAGTTTTCATTTAAAAAATTCTATAATTCATAAACTAGAGGGAGGCAGAATACACACTTAGTTCCCAGATGCTGTGGGGGCTTAATTAAAAAGAAGAAAACTGCATAAGAATTCCTAACCCAAAAGCCCTGGCTTACCCCCGATTTTTTTCACATGATCTTGAAACTGTAACCCTAAGCAGATGAACTAACATGTACATAACACTTATCTTTAATTGGAACAGTATTACTGATCACATGTTTTACTCAGTACACCCTTTGGAAAGCTAATAGATTGCACACCCATATGGAAGATGAGAGGATATATTGCAGAACTGCACACTAAATTCCCTAGATGACAGAGTCCACTAGATTAATGCTGCACTAGTGAAGATTTAAATGTGGGTGACAAACCTCCCTGTGCACCATTAATCTTAGTGGGTCGCCTCCTGCCACTTCAGTTGATGTCAAGAAAACAGAGTGAAACAAATTTACATGTTCTTAAAAACTATGCAACCCATTATAGGTACACACAAATACATACTTCTTTAGACTGGATTCTTAGCTGACATATTTGGCTGGCGTGTTTCAGCCAAGACATACCTGTGCATGCCGATAGTCTTGTATTTTTGCCAGCTCTTCCGCCATGTTTTTAAGGGCAGTCCTCAACTCCGGGTTTTCAGTGTTAGCGAAGTCTATAAGGTTCTTAACAAGCTCATCCGCCTTATCCCTT
Organism: Xenopus borealis; assembly: GCA_024363595.1. Lineage (NCBI taxonomy): Eukaryota > Metazoa > Chordata > Amphibia > Anura > Pipidae > Xenopus > Xenopus borealis. The sequence goes on from CM044438.1 coordinate 43,152,174, forward strand.
AGTTTTGCTGTTTTACGTGTGTAGGATGCTAGCACAGAGCAGAACTGCCCAAAGTACTTTTCTGCATTGGTCACTGTGGTCTCCATAATTTTGACCTGAGCATCCCTAAAATTAGAAAAGTCACGCATAAGGCATTATATTGAATGCAAGTATATCAAAGCCAAGCTAAACTGTTGCTGCAAAATTCTCCTTCTTTAAAGGGGACATAAACCTGCTCCACCGAGGTTGCTGGATCAATACTCGAATATCACACCCCCCCAGCAGCCTAAGGCTAAGGCCAGACGGGGAGATTCGGGGGCATTTTATCGCCTGGCGACTTCTCGCCGCGACTTGTAGCCCCCGAACCTCCCCGAATAGCCAAGTCCTGGGGCGCACCGGCGTTGCTTGAAAACGCCAGTGCCTATTCACACGGAGCGGCGCGCTTTTTGAAATCGCTCCAAATTGACTCCAGCCCCCCATGACTGCGCCCTAGGCGGACGCCTACTCTACCTACCCCTAGTTCCGGCCCTGCATATCAGCCCCTGGGCACTACTGTATATGGAGTGGTGCTGTACTTTTTTACAATCTAGTAATAGCCCAAGTGGGGGCAAACTTTGCAATAAAAATATACACCTATGCACAGCAAGATTCAGTGGCACAAGTTGAGAGGTAAATAATGAAGCCCTTAGGCAGCTCCCTGTACTATTAACCCTTTGCCCTCCCCAGTGCCCCTGGTTTCTGATCGTAGCTGTCTTACCGGGAGAGGACAATATTCATGTTTTCAGATGAAGCGGATGTCAGATATTGAAGAGAAAACGCTAGATACAAATTCAGCTAGAGGTTAATGGAAGTCACAAGTAGCAGCCTTACTTTGCCGGCTTTAGGCTTCAGGCTTCTCTCGAGTGGTTGCTAGGTAACCCCACAACAAACCGCTAGAGTCAGGGCGGGCCATCGCTGGTCTCCAGGCAGTCACTGTGGGAGTCGCAGATGCCTTTCCTTCTCCCAAGTTTACCTTCAGCCTCGCCTTTGTTTTGACAGCACGGGATTAGTTCTTATTAAAGGGTTAATGCACGTAATGACCCCAAGTGACCTGCCAATTAACCAGTGCACTGCACACAACTAACAACATTCAAACAATTTATTTGGGGGAAATTCTACTTTAGATAGACAGATACACGTGGGTTTCTAAAAATAAACATCTAAAGCAGACTTACTGCCATTATAATGATATAATGTGTTAATTAGACGTGGGCTGACTGGCAATTGTGACATATCATTTCAGTGGGACTCATCCAAAAGAGTTTCTGCTGTCAAAGTGGGGGTTTATTGTGTAATGTGGACCTATAGCCATTTATTTTTTTATATAGCTATACAATTTATTTATAATTGCTATTATTTCGTGTAGACAGGCAATGTAATAAATAGTATTGTCATGGGTACAAGCCATTCTGAGCACAATAAGGGAATGGTGATGTTAGGGGGTAAAAATCATTCAGTTACTGTTCCCTTTTTAAAATATTTAGGTTTTAATGCATGATAACAGCACTACCCCTAAGGAACAAAAATGGGGAAAAAATATGAGGCAGTTGGTGTCCAACTCCAGGGAGACATAGTCGAAACATTGCCAGTTTACTTTACATTTTACTCCATTTTGCTGACTGTCTAACACTGTATAAGTGAAGAGAAAAGCAAGGGAGGAATATTTTGAATGCTCTGCTCCACTCCAGTGTTAAGGTGGCCATAGAAGCACTGATATTGTATGAAAGATCTTTTGTACAATAATCAGTGCCCGTATGGAGGGAGACCTGGCAACTGATATTGGTAAAAAGCCTTGGATATTGGTCACCCTTTCAATCGGACAGGACTAAAAATTTTGATCAACCTCCTTTGAAGGTTTCTGAACATCATAACATTAATGCTGAATCATCAGATAGAGCTAAATAATCCTTTCTGTTTTTATCTCCATTACCTGATGAAACTGCTCTTACTGCTATAAAGAATTGTTTTTGTGCCAAGAGTAAATATGGTTGCTGAAAGATATAAATTCTGCCAATGTGGACAGCATAATGGCGAATCCACAGAACATTTTGTAGCAACTTTGAGAGAGCCGGTTGTTACCTGTGAGTTTGGGAGTCTAACTGATGAAATGCTAAGAGACCAAATATTGGAAAAAACAAACTCATGTACTGTTAATATGAATGAATTTTGTTCCAACAGCGCCACCTGCTGGTCAGTTTCCCACCAGTCTGACCACCAAGTAGTCAAGGAAGTTGTCAGGAGAAAGAAAGAGGCTGATGTTCTTCTGCTAACGAAAAAATAGAAACATTTCTCAAAACTTTCCTAAGTAGAAGAACATCAGAGCAGCCTCTTTCTTTCTCCTGACAACTTCCTTGACTACTTGGTGGTCAGACTGATGGGAAACTGACCAGCAGGTGGTGCTGTTGTAACAAAATTCATTCATATTAACAGTACATGTATCCCTTAATATCTTGGAATTAAAGAAAAATAAATAATAGCACTGGGTTATTACAATTTAATTTTTTTAAATGGTGAACATTGCAATGTTACATCCCAAAATATGTGGCCCAGGATATGTGTGTTATCTAGGCAAATACACTGACATGTCCTATATTTGGCTTGACCCTTTAAATGCCATTGAATTTTATTAAGTCCAGACATGATTTTCTCTATGACTCAGGATCTTGTATTGCATATACTGTAACTGTAAGGCTATGGTTCGGGTGCATCATGGCAAATAAGGTGTTAAATATGTAGGTGTTGTGACTATATTTTATTATTGATATCTTCCTTTTTACTCAAACCAATAATTTTAAATCATGCAAATATACCTAATACCTGCTAAATTATAACTCTTATCATATTCACATTAAACTAGCTCAGTCTTTACCTTTATAAAAGTAAAGGTGGAAATGTGGGATACCCAGAATTCCCCTTGGGCAGACAAGATGATAGAATTGGTCTTGCATTTTTTTTTAGATAACATTTTCTATATTTAATTTTACTCTCTACAGTTTTTGCCGCAGCTGGAAACCATGGGGTGCTGCCGCCTGAGGCGACTGTCTCAACTGGCCTCATTGGCGGAACTCCCCTGTGTGCCTTTCACAACCAATACAAAAACTATACTCAATACAGAGTTCATGTGCCTGCTTCCAGAGTCCACTGATAGCTCCAGATACTTATGGCCACATTAGTGTTGTTGCAAACTCTGATACATATTTAGGCACTCATTTGTGTTTGATGGGGCATAGTCCAAAAAAAAGTATGACCTGGTACTATATTCAGGGAGGATGGTAGGTGATCACAACAATGCCCTCCAGCTTGTGCTTCATCCAGATACATAGGACACAAGGATTTGTGGAACCAGGTTTGTCTATGACAGTTGTGAACTCCCTTGCCCCCAATATAACTGCACTGTGAACTGCACTCTGAACTCTTGTGCAACATTATATAGTGCCTAATTTGCTAATTCAGGCCCTGATACAACTACTGAAACAATTGGATCTGGTGATGTAGACAGTCCTGTTTGAATAAGCATACTGTTTTGCATTTTTCAATGCAGCCATGTGATTTGCCAACATCTCTATTTGTAATCTGAAGTTTTTGAATGCAGGTCAGTTTCCAGATGAAAATTTAGACAGACATCAGTTTTGTTTAATGTGGCCAAACGGAGGGACTACATCTGCTCATGTGTACCCAGCGTAAAAGTTCCTGAAAATCAGCACAAGCCAAAAAAAAAAACAAATGCCTCTTAAAATCATTTAATCTGCGGCTATATCACTACGTTATATCAACTTCAGCCAGCAGATGTTGCTATGGCTGTTCAGATTTTACCATTTGTGAGAACAAGACAATTTTGTGTTGCCCATTCAGAACAATAAAGCTGGCCTTAGACACAAAGATCCCCATCTGCCAACCTGCCACTAACCTTCAGTTGAAATAAAGTAGTAAAAGAAAAGATCAGATGATGTTCAGCCCCTAACAGCAATCAAAACAAAGTTTATGTCCGACAAAGCTCCCACTGAAAATCATCAGATCGGCAATACATACAGTGATATGATCGGCAGCCGACAGAAATCTTCTAACCTGTCCAATCGACTGAATAACCGATTAGCATGCAAAGACAAATGTCGGGACACTTCACACATGATCCAAAAATCATACGAATCCTCGATTGGATCTTTGCATCTATAGCCAGCTTAAGCTGCATAATAATATGTATTTATAGATAGCATTGGGATAACAATGGTCTAATCATCCAGCTATTATTTAAAGGGCAAGGAAAGTCTAAAATAGAATAAGACTAGAAATGCTGTATTTTGTATACTAAACATAAATATTAACTTACTGCACCACAAGCCTAATCAAACAAATTATTTATGCTTTCAAAATTGACCACAGGGGGCTGTCATCTTGTAACTTTGTTATACATCTTTGCAAGACTAGACTACATACACATGCTCAGTGTGATCTGGGCTTCTTAGGGATCATCATAAATTATCAAAAAACAAAGCTGCTTGAGTTCTGCATGGCTGGTAAGTAAGGTGGGGGCTCCCCCTGCTGTTCATAAGGATGATTGTTTCCCTGCCAGAAGTTAGGGACCGTCTGACAATTGCTATCCACAGAAGTAAATGAAGGGAGAATTTCACTGCATACAGGTTTCTTATAGAAATTCCAATGATGAACAGCACCTTCCTCTTAAATAAAAAGCCTTTATTTGTAACTTGGCTTAGACCAGCGATACAGTTACGTTTCGAGCCACAGTCCGGCTCTTTTGATAAAGAGCCGGACTGTGGCTCGAAACGTAACTGTATCGCTGGTCTAAGCCAAGTTACAAATAAAGGCTTTTTATTTAAAAGGAAGGTGCTGTTAATCATTGGAATTTCTGCATTGGGTGGACTGTGGCCACCATTAAGAACCTGCACCAAGCTTTCTGTGAGAGAAGTGCTGACTTGAAAACCTTTCTACGGGTTTCTTATAAAAATGGTACACATTTTTTAATGAAAGAATATTGGAGATAGATTTCTTTTTCATTAAAGAAAGTAAAAATGGGATTTTATTTATTTGCCTTTCCTTGCCCTTTAACTAAGGATCAAGACACAGTCCAGTGATTTTAGGCTAACAGGTGGGACATGTTTGAGCATTTTCAGGCATGTGCTGTCAGTGTCAGACTGGGATGCCAGGGGCCCACCAGAAAACCTTAGACCAAAGGCCCACCAGAAAACCTTAGACCAGGGGCCCAACTTTCCAAACTATTATTCCTTCTCTACTCACTTAACCAAATTATAGAATTTTAGATCTACTTACTATACTCTATTCTTCCATTATTAAGCCTCTTTTTCCACATAAAGAAATAAGGAATGGACATGAAATAGGCCAACTTGTTAGAAGCAAGAGGATCCACTGACACCTGGGCCCACCAGGAGTTTTCCCGGTATCCCTGTGGGCCAGTCCAACACTGTGTGCTGTCCAAGTAATCCATGTTCCCATACATATATAATAAAGTTAACATTATGCTTATATGATAGAAATGTATGGCAAAAATATGAATACTAGAGGAATGAAATTGAAAGGAAAAAAACTTTATTAGGCCAGGGAATTAAAAAAAAAAAAGCTTAGTGTTTATCCTAGCTGTTGCTAACTGTTTACCCTAAACACAGGATTTATTCAATCTGAGCCACTTTCATAAACTCACCAGAGAAATGGGATGAAGTAAGGTGATATACAGTTTACCGCTCAGGTGTTTATTGCTAATACACATTCACAAACATCATACTATCAAATAAATATTACCGGGATTTGCTTTCTAATTAAATCCGTAAACAGGATCTGGTTAATTTCTGTGAAAAGCCACTAGTTTTTACTGTTTATGTACATTTTTGGAAAGTGGTAAACAC
>CM044438.1:43162028-43205385 GCA_024363595.1 Xenopus borealis
TGTCGCAAGTTCGCGAATATGTTCGCAAACATTTTTTCCGCGGTTCGCGCCATCCCTAATTATTTGGAAGAAACGGTGATAATTAACATGCCACTATTCCCCTGTAGCAACTCTCACTATATCAGTGGTAACAGGAGAGTGAGAAATGAGTTAATACCCCATGCACAATGTTATACAAAAACCTTTCAGTATATATTTATAATAGTCAAATACAAGAGGTCCTCTGCACTCAACCCATTATCAATATATTTAAGCCATTGAGACATTTTGTGCATACAGCTACTAAAAAAAACTTTAAACAAAACAGGGATTGTTTGTCCATATATTGCAATATATTTAATCTGGCCAACTACGTCAAAGTCATCCCATATCTGGCCAGTCCTACTCTCAAGCTGTATGCACAAAATGTCTCAATGTCTTTTATACCGATAATGGGTTGAGTGCAGAGGACCTCTTGTATTTGTCTATATGTATTTTGTGGTCACAGCCTCATTGCACCCCCGCCTAATAGTTTTAAAAATTAGTGATGTTCATATTTATAATTGTGGTGTTTATACAAATGGCCTGCAGGTGGCACTGTGCATACATAGGACTTTCTGTACAACTTGAAAGTGAAAGTAAGACTTACTGCTGTTATGTAATGGCTGCATGAACCTGCTAATAAAGCATTGTTATACCCTCCTCATCCTCGGCTACCAAACACAACAATAATAGTTACATATTACCCATTCAGAGACGTGTCAATTTTTTCAGGTTGTTTTGTACATCTGTCTTAATCATGTTGTTTTATTCAGTAGAAATAATTCTCTAAATGGCAGGCCTCAATCCCCCACTGCAGGAAGCCAGCACCATTGCAGTCTTTTATTAAATATTCATTTAGGAAAGGAAAGCCCTGGAGCTATAAGTGCAGGGGCTGCATGACAAGGGATCCAAATGACCAGCAGCCAGATTACATTAGTCTAGGTTAGAGATACATAGAATCACATGTAGCTGTGTTTACGTGAGGAGGAATTAGTTAAAGCAGGAGATGGCCAGGCCGTGGGGCGGAGTAAGAGAGGGATGTCAGGGGAAGAAGCAGTTCACTTCCTTATCTTCTGAGTGATCCAGGGAATGTTTCACCATTGGGGTCAGGAAGCAATTTTTTCCCCCTTGAAGCATAATTGGCACTGGCGTCAGGCTGGGTTTTTGCCTTCCTCTGGATCAAAACAGTCATATTATATTTAAGTTTTATTTGTCACAGCAGCTTGTAGGACCTTGCCAGAGTACTACACAGGTACATTTAGAAGAGGGAGAAGGGAGGTTCTCTCCTGTGCATGGTGGGTTGATTGATGCAGACGCTACTACTGCTTGTGTTAGGGGGCAGCCTGCTTGAATTTCCTATCATTGAGACACTGCAGATGCAGGTCCGACAGCAGGGCTGCTGAACTTCTCTCATGCTGGCAGCACAGCATAGTAGCGATCTCTTGTTAAATTTATTTCTGGTCTCCTGGTTTCATTAAAGTATGTAACAATGGGGTTCATACCTCCCAACATTTTGGAAGTAAAAAGAGGGACAACATTTTTTTTTTCACAAGTAGCGCGGCTAAAGTTTTTGACCATGCCCATTTTTGTGACCACACACCCTAATTACCATAAAAAGGAGAGAATAGATATATACAGTTTATATATATATATATATATATATATATATAGTGATCTGCAATCCTGGGTATATTTCCTTTAGATCCGACGAAACGCGTAAAGCAGACAAACATCAATGACGTCATCTCCAGGCGCCAAGGGAAATTTCGTCAGCTAGAGGCAACGTGGGTCGGAGCCGAAGCTATAAAAACAACATTCTGAACTAACCCTCTTGGAAGATTGATGTGCTCTGTAACTACCTCCTAAATGTGAGTGGAACACTTTGTTTTTAAATTTGAGCAATAAAAGGTTTTTGCACTGTTTTCTGCGCTCTATATTTTCCAACAGCCCGGACCATTTTTAAAGTTCCAAAGCACCATACCCGATACACGTTGAATAAAATCTAAACATTCATAAGTACCCACCTTCATTAAAAGACACGTGGTGGATTTAAGAAGTAATTGGACACCTTATAGTGGTAATTGGGGAGAATGTGGCACTACAACTACCACTAACCCACTACACTAAGATCCCTGTTTCGGTGCATCTTTCTATCTTTCCGACCCTAACTACCATGTTCGTTTTACAAAATTTGGCAGATTATGAAAGTTTGAAAATATTTCTCCTGTTACAATTACTTATTTTCTTATCTCCAAAGTGTTACAAAGTATCTTATTTGCACCTGTTAGCTGTTCTGGGCTCTCTGCCAAAAGCCAATTAAGTTAGAAACTTTGTTTCTTTTTCTGGCTGTTCAGTGCAGAGAAAAGAGGGACTTTCCAGTACAAATGAGGGGCTGCTGATTGAGCTGTCAAAAGAGGGACTGTCCCTCCAAAAAAAGGGACAGTTGGGAGACATGATGGGGTTCAGGGGGATGACGCAAGGCTAAGGGTCAAATTGAGGAGTTCACTTGTCAAGACAGAGTATATTGCATTCCATCTGCCTGTACTGGTATTTTTTAGCATTCTGGTCTACCCTTCTGTTATCTTCATAATCATCATCCTCCCCCTTTTCTTCTGACTCTTCATAACTGTCTTCTTCTACATACATTTGTGGAAAAAAGTAAATACAGGATTAATTAAATGCATCATGCAGAAATAAGCACACGCCATGTGCTACCAGTTAGTAATCAGTTTGGTCAGCGCAGCAATAGTTTAATCTCTCCAGTCAGAGCACCACCTGTTGGAAGAAGTGTGTATATATATATATATATATATATATATATATATATATATATATATATATATATTTATATGGGACACAGTGCACCACCCATTCCAAATGGGGGAGAAAATAAGTGTTTGTTTACCAGGTGATTCAGTTCAGTATATTAGCAGATCTCATGGCATGCACTGTATCTTTATGATCGCCTCATGGACAGGTCCTGATTTGTGGCGAGGCCACATAGGCCCGGGCCTAGGGCAGCAGATTTTTAGGGGTGCCATGCCGCCCCGCTGCTCTATGGGGAGCACAGAGGAAGCGCTGCTCCCCGACGCTCCTGTGCTAAGGGCACTTGTGCACCAGCGCGTGTTAGTGGGGGGCGCTAGGACCGCGTAGACGAGTGCCACAACCGCACGGCCTAGGGGCGTCTGCACAGCAAATCTGACGCTGCTCTTGGATTTTAAATGTAAAACCACTGTAAAATAATTTTATGGTATGTTTATGATCAAAGCGTGTCCTTAATATCCATGAGCTATTCACTTCAGTTTGCTTTTTCTGTTGCCACCTGGCTGGTACCTTACTGCTTTGGCCAATAAAAATGCTTGCTGACAATGTTATACTGTATAAAGTAAGGGAAAAAGTAAAAAATATAGATAGAAAAAGGTGGCAGCCTTCTCTAGTGTGTTTAGTATTACCATCCAGGATTAGCTAAGACTGGGTTAGATTCATTTTTCATTACCACCTGCACAATCTTTTTTATAATATAATCCTAATTAGGGCACGTAAACCCCCTCTACAAAAATGTAATCAGTGAACAGCCTCTTTGAAAATATTAGATACCTGCCGCTCTGGTTGTTAAAAAGTAAACAGTAAGGCTGCAGCATCATTAATCGCTTTGAAATTCTTATCTTCCTCTAACCCAGTCAGAACTTGCTTTGGCTGTGGACTTATGAGCATACTCAGTTCTTCTCAGCTCAGATTACTAAACACACCATCTAGTCTTATATCCAGTGAAGAGATAGCATTACCGATTCCCATAGAAACTCTGCTCTAGCTGTCTGATGCTGAGCTCTCCTGAGCTTAACCATTACACTGCTCAACCCCAGCAAGACAGACTTTTTAATCAAAGTAAGTTGTGAGTGTAAAAAACTTGCATTCTGCATTGCATGAACTTTACAGCATACATGTCCTGTTTGCACATGTCAATGTTACTGATGATGTGTCACAGGGAAAATAGCCACCTGGTGAAAGATGCTAGTTGTTTTAGGAAAATGTGATGGCGCTGGCAAATGGAGAGGTACAAATGATGTATCTTAGGTGGGGAAGATATGACCAACTTATATACATGGTAGGAAAATGTAGACTTTACATATTCTATAATTAACTCTTTAAAAAAATATTCCCTTGTTAAAAACTATTCTGAAAGCTGAGGGCACTTACCAGGGCCATAATTCAGAGCAAGTAGGAGACAACAAGTTAATAAGGCATCTTGTCAATCAGTACAGCCTTGGCCAATACAGTACAGCCCTTGGCCAATACTACATGGCCCAGTTCTGGCAGTGACTTTGCTGGCTTTTCTGCCAGTGTGCAGCATGAAGCAATGGTCTCTGGGTACAGACTGGTCCTATTTTCTAACAAGCAGCCCTACTTGCGAGCCTGAGCTCTGGGCCTAATTAGAAGCAAGCAGCCCCCCTGGGTGTGTGCATCTTTGAGTAAACACATATATCTTTATTATATTTGCAGAAAAAATACCATTTGGGCACTTTATTCTTCTACTGACAGCCCTCCCTGTCATATCCACCCTTAGAGTGTGAACCATGATTACACCCAGCAGGTAGCTCAGTTCCAGATGAATAAACTGAACACAGGCCCATGAACTTTCCTGCACGTCCTGCACCAGGGCCCGCCCCCCTCCATTTATGTTATTGCAAACGTTGGCAACGTTTGAGAAGAAAACTGAATGGTGTTGGGTAAGTTAAACAACTTAGTTTTTCGCCGCACTCCACTTACTTTATTTTTTCAGGTGCATCCATATCCCAGACTGCTTCCAAGTCCAATGTTGCAGCGATATTCAATTATGGAAGGAGCACTCTGAAACCTTTGGATACTGTCTTCAATGTATTTATTAGCAGAAATACAGAGTGCACAAGCTTTCGGGGACCAACCCCTTCCTCAGGTGCAATTTCGGCAACAACATGAGTCATCTTGACCAAAATCTGCCACATTGCCTGCACCTGAGCACGTTTCGGATGCATTATGATCCGATCGTTGGGCCTTAGGGCCCACGATTGGATCAGCCCCATATCGCCCACTTCAATGTGGGCATATTGGGGAGAGATCTGCTCGTTTGGAGGCGTCTTACAGGTCTGACACAGCTTACAGGTCTGGCATTAGCCTGAGACAACCTCAAATCAGTTTTTGTGATATGTGCTTTAGAAAACAAGCTTTTTTTTGTCTAGAAATCTGCAGAGGGTTGGTTGCATCCACACTTTCTCTTTTCTGTCATACAATGTGCTTTAGAAAACAAGCTTTTTTTTGTCTAGAAATCTGCAGAGGGTTGGTTGCATCCACACTTTCTCTTTTCTGTCATACATACAGTTTTATTTGTATTTGTAAACCCATTATCTGTAAAGAGAGATTGATACTATCCACTGAACCATATGTAAACTGAAACAACAGTGTTTATTTAAAGGAAAGTAAATGTTTTTTTTTTTTCTATCTGTAAATTTGCTCTAAACAGCCTCCTACATTAATGTACCTTAGTCCCTGCTGCAAGTCTGCTCTGGTTTCTGTGTTATCAGCAGCTTGTTTCCCCTTCTTCCTGGTGCAGAGTGAAGCCCCACCCCTTAGCTCACTGAGCAGTCCATTTGCTGCTGTTACACAATAGAGAGGAAGAGGGAGCCAGTGTGTGCAGGGAGCCAGTGTGTGCAGTGTGTGCAGTGTGTGCAGCACCAGCAGCTTTTTTTTTCTCATGTCACAGCATGCAAATGATCACCACGACTAGTCAGAGAGATACGGTCAGCTCAGTAAACTAAGGGGCGGGGATTCACTCTGCACCAGGAAGAAGAGGAAACAAGCTGTTGATAACACAGAAACCAGAGCAGACTTGCAGCAGGGACTAAGGTACATTAATCTGGGGGTAGGGTTCCCACCTCACCCCTTTAAAACCGAACACATATGGAATGCACAGCCTGCATGGCTAATTAGCAATACATTTAGATGCATGCTGCAGACTGAACTGATTTATGTGAAGCCATGCATCATGCATCTAAATGAATTGCTAATTAGCCAAGCAGGCTGTGCATTCCATATGTGTTCGGTTTTAAAGGGGTGAGGTGGCAACCCTATCTGGGGGGCTGTTTAGAGCAAATTTACAGATAGAAAAAAAAAACGTTTACTTGTTCTTTAAGGATGTCTGCTTTGAGTTTGCTGTTGGACTTGTACAGACTTGGTGCCATCACTTAATGCCAAACAAAAATTCATTATTGCATCCAAATATGAATCACAAGCAGGGTCAGACTGGGCCCAGATCCGGAACCTGGATTTACAGGGCCCCGCTCTGGACCGTGAGGGCTACTGCATCATGGCCTCCCGTCCAGCAACTGCCCTGCCGTGTGTGTGCACACTTTTGCATGCATGTCACCGCACAAAGCTTTTTGTCACAAACAAAATATTGTGTGCGCTGATTCGCGAGTGCGCACACACGTGGGCAGGGGGGTTGGGGTGGAGTGTTGACGGACAGGAGGCCCTGAGGCAGAAGTCCCGGTGGGGCCCGGGCCCTCCAGTCTGACCCTGATCACAAGCGAAGCAGAAGATTACATTGCAGTTCAGAGACCTCTATGGCAAAGAGCAGTCACCCGAAGGCTAAAATTGTAATTATTTGGACCACATAACAACTACAACTGTATCAGGGAAGTACCTATGCATGTCTATATTTGTAGGTAATTATTGTCAGTTTACATTTCACTGTCCTTGGCTGCAGAGAGTGGAGTTGCACAAATTATTAGAAAATATTATTTAAAGTACAGCAGCCTAGTTAGAATATGTCATAATTAAAGGGTACATTTTACTTAATACTGCTTTGTGAAATTTTGCATTAATAGAGATTTCCAAAGAGTGATGCTTAAATCTGTCGTTGGAACTACATGCCCAGCATCCTAAACAAACCCACATCTATTGAGTGTACTGGGAGTTGTACAGTTTTAGGTCAATAACAGCTTAAAAGCCAAAGGTTAACATCCCTGATTTTAATTATTTTCAGTCCTTTTTTTTATTCCAGCTGCTGGACATTTCGGAGGGTAAAAAAATGTTGAACCAGTAATAAATATGTGGTATGCCCCAAACAGATGTATTTGCAAATGCAATGGAGGTAATACAGTTATAAGGCAAAAACATTACTTCCATCCAATAAACCAGTCTCGGCTTAGCAAATGTGAACTGTAGTGAAAATAATGAAGGCATCTCCTGAAATTGCTGAATATTCACATGACCGTGCCATCAGGTGCCACCTATGTAGACAGGACTATCCTTCCTTAATCTATTCTACATGCCAGAAGATCCAGGTATGTCATATTTCTACAGTCTTGTGATTCACATTCTAGCCGTTGGGAAGGCAGATCGGGGAGATTAGTTGTCTGAAGAAGAGGAGATTTGTAGCTGGGCGACTAATCTCCCTGAATCTTAGGGCCCTTACACACGGGCGTTTTGGACCTGCGCTCCCCTGCGTTGCGTTTGGCTGCGTTCAGCCGCAGGGAAGCGCAGGTCTAGACGCACCTCATTCTTTTCAATGAGGTTGTCCCCACGAGATGCATGTAAGCACCGAACGCAGGTTCAGACGCAACATGCTGCATTTTTCCTGCGTTTGGCACCTACATGCGTTCGTGTGAGTACAGCCCCAATGAAAATAATTGAGTGCGTCTATACCTGCGCTCCCCTGCGGCTGAACGCAGCAAAATGGAACGCAGGGGAGCGCAGGTAAAAACGCCCGTGTGTAAGGGCCCTTAGCGTGTCTCTGCCCTATAGCTGCCCATGTATGACTGCCTTTACAACTAACTGTTGGAGTCTTCTATGCAAAGCATTTCATTGAGATAATAAGCGCTGGCTAGGTTTCAGAAGCTCATTATGTCTAAATAATTTCCTCAGCAGCAGCTTCACTTACCAGAAAAACAGCTTAATTAAAAAGGTTCTAAGGCAATACTCACCTCTCCTTTGATTTTCTTCTGCCTATATAGAGATCATTTAACTGCCAGTGCCCGCCTGATTCATTAACGCTGCTTCGTGTTTCAAATTACCCAGCAAAGGTCAGCTTTCCATGGGCAGTAGATGAAAATCCTTATGTGCAGATTATTGCTTTGAGGATTAAGTAGCTATGAATATGGAAATAAAGCAGCCAGGCGCAAAAGATCTGAATCCTGTTGTATTTGACTTTCAGATACATAGCTGTTTGTCAGACCTTTTACTCATCACTCATATTCTTGTGTGCAAAGCCAGCAGCCGCACGATAAATGAACACTTCCAACAAAAAATATATAACTATTGAATTCTTACTCATTTTCTCTGCTTAGGGAAGTGATTTTGTAAATAAAATGGAGATGGACATGCCATAAATTAAACTAAGCAATCATCATCTCATTATTTCTAGAAAGATACTCTGATATATAGTGTATTATGATACAATACATTTCTTTTTTATCTTATAAACAAAATGCACCAGAAATGAAGCCCTAGATATATCTGTAAATATTGATATTGTCTATAAGTTTAGTATAGTGCCACACAGGGCTCATTCTCAGCCTGCACATAAATGCAAGCAAAGGATCAGCCAATTAACAGGCTTTCTTTCATTTGTATGTCTGCATAGGGGCATATTTTTCAGAGTGAAGTTAGAGATCACCACAGTCCGCTAGAGTGAAATTCCACCACTCTCCATTTATTGCTATGGGATATTTAAAGGTGTATTTATTTATCTAAGGATGATTGCGGCAATCTCTAACCTTACCTCTTAATAAATATACCCCATGGTGTGGATTTCAGAACAGAAATGTGTGCGAGTCCACTCCATGTGTTGGCATCCACAGTGCCTGTGAGTGCAGACACCCAAGAGCAGGCCTGCAGATTCTTGGTGTCGGTTTATACAGAGGCTGAGAATCAGAACTGTATAGCACTAACATAAAATCGATTGAACGTTAAAATTGCTGGGTGCATGGTGCTGGTTTCTGATCATAGCTGGCTTACTGGGAGAGGACAATAGCCATGCCTTGAGATGAAGTGGATGGCAGATATTAATGAGAAAGTGCTAGATGCAAATACAACTAGAGGCAGTGGCGTAACTGGAGTTCACCAGGCCCCCCTGCAAAAAATATTCAGAGGGGTCATCACACTCCAATCCCCATCCTCCCAATCCTCCAGCCCCACCCACACCCACCCTGACTCCACCCACTCCCCACCATGACCCCACCCACTCCCCACCCTGACCCTGCCCATTCCCCAAAGACTCTGCCCTCTCCCTGTCCTGTACCGACTTTTGCCCCCTTCCCCCACTTCTGACGGGAAGGGGAGGGAGTTTCTAGATAGCTACAGGGGATTGGTGAACAGGAAACTTTAAAAACTATTGCATCTCCTGCGAATCCCTGTGCTTCCTAACCAATGTAGGTGTGGCTGGGTATGCCACCCCCAGTGGCGTAACTACTCGCTGGTGGGCCCTGGTGCAGGATTGGCACCCAGGCCCCCCTATCGGGCTCTCCCCCTATGCACATTGGAGTTCTCCTAGCCTCTCCGGCAGGCCCTGAGAGGGAGGAGGCCCTGGTGCAATTGCACCCCCTGCTCCCCTGGTAGTTATGCCACTGGCCACCCTCTAAAATTCTACCGCTCTAGGCCTGGGCCTTTGTGAATATATTATTTCTAATATACTGTTTAGAAGCTTGTTTAAATAAGTCCTAAACTACACTAAAGATAAAGAATATTTCTAAAAATGCAATATTTATATACTAGACTTACGACACCAGCCCAGAGGTTTAGCAGCCTTTAAATTGTCCTGGCCTACCAAGCCTGACCATCTTGGATTTTATTAGGCGTATTAGTGCTCCTCAGAAAGCGGCTGGGCAGTATGCCGCCCCTAATATTTTGCTGCCCAAGGCCTGATGTCACAAATCATCAATATAAGCTGATGCTACAGGTCTGATTATTAAATTAAAGATCCAGAGTGCACTGGTTTCTGTGCTGTCATACAATGTAAATCTAAATTAATGCTTAATCAGATTTGCATCATTACTTTTATAGTCTATATATAGAGTATACTGTGCATTGGTCCCTAAGCTCAGGTAACTGTCAGTAACACAGAGGACGTGCTGTGCATCAGCATCTTCAGTTGTACAATTTTTCAATGCTTAAGAGCTGTGAGAATTTCTACCCTATATATTTGTTAAGCTTTAGTTCTGCATGTTTAGTTGAGTGACATTTTGTATGTTGCCTTTTTAGTTTTGTCTTAATGTAGGCAGGATCAAATAAAAGATAAACACAAATGTAATGTGCTTTGATTCAAGACAATAGATTTATTTATATAAACATTTCATCATGACACATAAGATGATGTTCAAAGTAAATGAACCCTTTCACTGCCAGATGGAAACACTTGGATTCTTTGATGTAAAAAACTAAGAATTTAAATGTAGTTTTTTTTAAAGGGGTCAGGATCAGGTTTAGATATCCAAATGATCAAAAAGAGGGAATTGCAGGAAGTGATCAAGATGGTATAAAAAGCTGCCAAAAAAGACAAATACATTCTTTGACATTCCTGAAAGGAAGTGCAGAGCTTGAAACAGATGAATGTTGGTACAGAATCACAAATAAAAGAAATGTTTAGAACTTACTTTATTCCCCCAAAATAGGAAAGTTTTGTGCAATCATCTCTGGGGAATATTTCAGTCCAGTACTAATTACACAGTAAGTAAATAAAAAGCTAATTACTCCTTGACTGCGGAAGGCTAATGTAGAAAATGAAAAAAGAAAAAAAAGCAGAGGATAATATGCTTATTTATAAGCTGGCAGAGACAATGTACAAAATTTGGACCGATTCCCAGAGATATTTTACAGGATTCAAAAGGAGCTGTAGATATAATTGTATCAGGATACAAATCCCTCCCAGGCCTTCTCCTCTGTTCATGTCTCTTGATAATTATAGAGACAAGGGCAAAGAAAGGCAAATAAATAAAATCCCATTTTTACTTTCTTTAATGAAAAAGAAATCTATCTCCAATATAATTTAATTTAAAAATGTGTATCGTTTTATAAGAAACCTGACTGTATGCAGGAAAATTCTCCCTTCATTTAGTGCTGTGGATAGGAATTGTCAGATAGTGCCTAACTTCTTGCAGGGAAACAATCATACTTATGAACAGCAGGGGGAGCCCCTGCCTTACTTACCAGCCATGCAGAACTCAAACAGATTTGTTTTTTCATCATTTATGACGATCCCTAAGCAGCACAGACCATACTGAGCATGTGCAGTGCCAGTGTCAGGCAAAGATGTATAACAAAGTTACAAGATGACAGCCCCCTGTGGCCAACTTTGAAAGCATAAATAATTTGTTTGATTAGGCTTGTGGTGCAGTAAGTTCATGTTTATGTTTAGTGTACAAAATACACCATTTCTAGCCTTATTCTATTTTACACTTTCCTTGCCCTTTAATTCTTATCTCATATGATTTTAAATTCCAGCACATTTCAGGGTACAATATTCACAAATTCGTGAAAACCACTGTAAATGATATATTGTTACCATTGGTTTACTTTATAGGGGAACAATCATGACAATCCATGATTAAAAAGTAACTTATATTGTAGCAGTATATTTGAAGTCAAACCAGTTGCAATTAAAATGACCTCAGAAACTGGAAAGCATTAACTTTAGTCACAAAAAAGTGTTGCTGTCAGCAGTTGGTTTAAAACTGTTTTCAGGCTTGAACAGAGTGGGCGTGCCTTCCCCTACCTACAATGTTATCCAGACAAACAGTTATGTTATACAAATAAAGCACGGTGCCCAGAAATAATAGTAATAATATATGTGTATATATAGGAGGCTCCAAGTAAAAATTTGAGGTTGTACTTACAGTTCACCCCCAGTCCATGGGTGCAGAAGATTTAGCAAAAACAAAAAATTGTAAATACTTCATCAAAAATGAAAAATAATATCCGGAAAGTTAATAAAAATCCAATACATTTATTAAGACATTATACACAAATTGCCTGTCGCATTTCGTGACTCATACATCCTATGAATAAGTGCCACAATTGGCATGAAACACATCAAATTGTGTATATGTCTTAATAAATGTATTGGATTTTTATAAAATTTTCCTGATATTATTTTTCATTTTTGAGGAAGTATTTACAATTTTGTGTTTATTATCCAGACAAACACCCATAGCCCAGCCCCTCACCCTTGTTATGCTTCAGGAGAAATGTATGTTAATATGATGTCCATCCACTCTCTGCTCCAATCCCCCTCCTCCTAACAAGTCACCGTAGCTCTAACGTGTGTGTATTCATAACACCATTCTTCTCTTATTCTGACCTCTTTCTTGCTCCCCCACCCCGATACCGATTGATTGCTTCCCTCTTCTGATGTTAACATTTTTTTCACTATCGTCCTCCTTCATAAACCAGTCCCTTCTGCTTTCAACTTTTTCCAGCGGAAGTGGGAAGGGTAATAACCGAGGGGAGAGGCTTGAGGGCAGAAGGAAGAGAACTTAAAACCGAGGAATGAGGCATGAAGAGGGAGGGCTGACGTCGCAAGAGGGAGGGCTGACGTCGCAAGAGGGAGGGCTGACGTCGGAAGAAGGAGGGCTGACGTCGGAAGAAGGAGGGCTGACGTCGCAAGAAGGAGGACCGAAGACCTATACTTTACTTCAGCTTCTTAGGATGGATGAGTTAAAAAAACACCTGAAGCTGGATTCTATAGCCTTAGGAGGGCGTATGTAGGACATCGTTTTTACACGACGATGTCCTAAAATACGTTCCATAACACTACGCATGGTTAAAGAGGAGCTGAAGGGCTTTGTCTGCTAGGCTGGTGACGTGTTGTCGCAGACAAAGAGCATTTGGATAGTGGCTGTGAAGGATTAGCAATTGGGTCGAAAGTTGAAAGTTACAGGGTGAGCTAAAGCCATTATTTACAAAATGGAATGTTTTTTTTATAGATAATCATTTTTAGTGTGCATCTTCAATGTGTACCATAAACAGAGACATACAAAATGTGATATCTGGTGACAGTTCCACATTAAAGGAGATGTAAATCCCAAAATACCATTTAGGCTAATTTAAGAAAATGTCATCTTGAGCACTATTCTAGTTTATCAAAAATGTCTGTCATTGATCTCTGTATTTGCTTTCTATCCTTTGGTTCTTATTCTATTAGGGCTAGTCCACATGGGAAGATTCAGGGAGTTTAGTCGCCAGGCGACTAATCGCTGCTTCTTTGGGGCGACTAATCTCCCTGAATTGCTTACCCATGTCTCGCGCCCGCTAAAATGTAAAGTCACTTGTGCCTATTCACACGTGGTGCTGCATTTTCTTAAGTCGCTGAAAATTGCCTCTGGCAGAGAGCCCAGAACAGCTAACAGGTGCAACTAAGATACTTTGTAATAATTTTGAGATAAGAAAAAGGTATGCTTTTACATTTCTGTATGGATATCATAGACATTGTAACAATAACAATGCTGTGCCTTTTCACACGCAGTGCTGTGTATTCTTAAGTCGCTGAAAATTGCCTCGTGATGCAATTTCGAGCGACTTAGAAAAACGCAGCACCGAGTGTGAATAGACACAGGAGACATTTTTCGGGCACAAGACATGGGTAAGCAATTCAGGGAGATTAGTCGCCCCAAAGAAGTGGCGATTAGTCGCCTGGCGACTAATCTCCTTGAATCTTCCTATGTGGACTAGCCGTTACTGGACTACATCAGTCACCATAAACCAGCACTTACATCAGTTGATTGCTATGAAGAAGACCATGGAGGAAAGAAGGAGATTGTATTTGTTATACTAATTACTGTTGTTCAAAAGCATATAAGCTGGGTCGGACTGGGGGGCCCAGGGCCCACTGGGTCTGTAGCCTCAGGGGCTCCCCCACACCATCCCAGGCCCCCCAGCCGTGAACTGTTCTGACCCTGGTTCTGGTCACACTTGACCCTTTTTCAAGCTTGAGTCAGGTGTGACCTGAAAAGTTGTTGTAATGCCCTAAAAAGCTACAATAAAGGCATTTTTATCTTATGAAGAAGTGGTGCTGTTTCATCTTGTAACCTGAAAGCCTATACCTGTGGAAAAGTGGCCACTGGGAAAACTTGCACCACAAGTAAGAAAAAGCCAGGAGGCTGTGCTGACTACTCTGTATGTTCAAACGCATATGGTCAGATATGAGGTTCAGATTCATGAGGTAGAATGAAATGTGGAAAATTATTATCATTCAGAATAATGTGTATAGTTTACATGATGGAAAATAATAGTGTGACAGCTGACTGTGGGTATTGTAGTCTAGTACCAGTGTATTATACCTAGAGCTATATAAGACATAGACAAATAAAACAACAACTGTAATTCTCTCCCAAAAGTATGCATGGCAATCAGAGTTAAACAGTAAATGTAGGAGGAGAGCAATCTGCCGGAAGCTCTGCCCATTTTTTTTCAATGGCCCCATCCTTTTGGAAGGCTGTGATCCTAGTCTATCCAATGAAAATAGGGCTATGCACTTGATATTTAACAGATAACAAAGTATAGCTAACTTGTAACAAAATAAAAAGTGGCAACATTATGTGGGCTAGGACATTAGGGGATGAAATGTCAGCTTGGATAGACTAACTAGCCCAGCAGGTAACACTTTCCATTCAGTGTTGATGCTTTGAAGGACTGTGCAACAAAGAATGTCTTACATAGTTAAATGCTGAAATGTAAGCCTAACTACACCAATAGAAGTCTACAGAGATACATTAGCTCTAGTATGGCCTTTTCTGATTAACTGACACAGAGCATCTGTACAGTAAAAACATTCACAGTAAAAACAGTCATCCATTATAATCCTCTTCGTCAAGAAGGTGTCTAAACCAGATGAGACGCTAGTGTAAAGTTCAGGACTGCAGACGTTTCACATTAGTGTCACAGGATGAGAGTGAAAATCCATCTCTGAACAGCTGTGGATGTAACACTCTGTCTGTATTCATTTTACCGTCCTCTCCTTTAAAGGCTTTCATCCCAATCTGACACTTAGCACGTACAGGGTCAGCAGGATTATTGTTGACTTGGTCACTTTCCAAACTATTTATAGGTTAACAAGCATCTGGCAAAACACATGGTTCCACAATGGCCTTCAGCCATCATTTTTTTATTTAACCACTAGGGAGCACTGATGATAAACACTTATACAAGCAAGCGTTATTTATAAAGTGCCAAAATATGTAACAGCTTTGTATACACAAGATGCCAGATATACAGTATAAGGATCAGTGTTACTAGTCTGAAGTTACACTAGGTGATTTCCCTACCATGATATCTTATCGGCAACGGTCACCTTGTCTATGACCCAAATCCTGACCTTAAAGATGAAGTGTTCATGAGTGCAGCAAACATGCACCAAAGTTAGGAGCACCAAATTTAGATATATTGTTCTGCAAAGATGTGTATTGTAAAAACTCAGCTGTATTATAGCAATTACTCAACAGTCTCTACAATACAGCATACAATGCCGCTTTGAAATCGTTACCCAGCAGCTTCACAACACTTCACAAATTATGGTACCATTGTGACTGGATTACACTTTCACACATCTTTTAGCTTCAGCCAACACCTTCCTGAAGTTCAATGGAACCATTGTGATTGGATGGCTCTGACTTTACTACCCTCAAGCAGGGGCGTTTCAGGGGCTGCTGCCGCCCTCTAACTTCTAGCGTTGGAGAGGGTGGATGAGGGGCCGTAACGCTTTTAAAAAAAGTAAATTCAGCTCTTAAAGTTACCAGAGGCAGCTTTTTGCCGCCTGTGGTAACTGGCTTCCTCTTGCCGCCTGAGGCAAGGTTCTCACTTTGCCTCATGGCCGGAGCGGCCCTGCCCTCAAGTGTTTAAACGTGGAGAAATTCCCTACCACTTCACTTGAACTGAAGAAGCCACTCGGATGAGTCTAGAAACATTTGCAAGAAAAATTCTAAATGTCTAAGTTGCCTAATAGATACCCAACAAACAGGCTTCACTGTGGTTATAAATCACAAACTACTTTCCTGCAACAATATAGTAAAGTTTCTATCTTTTCTATATATATTTACTTACCAGTGCTATTATCAGATGCAAATTGTCATGTTTTTCCCTACAATGCAGCATTATTTCCCACAATTCCAATGTGATTGTCTACAAACTGGAAGTGTGCCAAAACAGGTTCAAGTTGAGGGTAACAATTTTGATACAGGGTATGTTTGCAGATATCTTCATAAAAGTGACGATATGTTATGTGAAATCTTTTTTTATTCCAGGGAGACATACTGGCGTGAGATTCTAGGCTCCTGTAGTTAAATGTCAGGGCATTTAAGAGGTTTACTAGACCAGAAATAAAATACTGAACACAATGCTTCCCTTGCCCTGCTGTGACATAATATTTGCAGTAGAACATTTTATAGATATATCAAGATATATCACTCTTTATACTGTATCTGTAAATGCTACAGAATATTTGTTTTTGTTTAGAAAGGAGTTGAATGTTTCTGTTACTATGTACCTAACAGACTTTATTCTAACCAAATCTTAGTTGTTGATAGCTTATCAGCTATTATGCTATTATGCTGCGGTTGGCGTCCAATTCAGTGCATTGGCATCTAATCCTGGGGTGCCAATTTGCGCCGGTGTCCATTTTGGTGCACCAAGCCCCACCCTGGCACTCAAGCCCCACCCTGGCACCCAAGCCCCACCCCTGATCCAGCCCACTCCACATCAAAGTTAAAAGACCACACAGACATCAGCACTAAAAAAAGTAACCCCCCCACACATATTGATGGTCAGGGCTCCCTTATAAGTTAAAAAAAAACTGGCGCCAGGGCCCCCCATAAAAGTGTTTCTAAAAATGAAAAGCATTTCTGCCAGGGCCCCTCTTACAAGTTAAAATAATTTTTTTTTAAATAAATGGTGGCAGTGGCCTATAGAGTATTAAAATAAAACATTGGTGGCCAGGGGATTAAAGAAAACCCCACATTGGTGTCAGTAGAATTGAACTTGTGGCTTCAGGACTTCAGTGTCGGCTCCTTCGTGACTTCGGGTCTTTCCGCCGCTCCAGGACTTTGACTGTTCAGCACTTTCGGATACTGCTGGGACGGAAGGCCCCCTGTCCACCCCGATGGCGGCCCTGTTTAGTAGTTGATTATTTATTTGAAACGCAGGGGTTATTAGTTACACAATAATAATACTCACCCCACCCATTAAAAAAAAGTTTTTGCAATATCACTAATGTGCATGTTAAATAAAGACTACTTTGGAAGATGATTGCTGTTGGTGTAGTTTGTTATTTTTTCACTAGAGGACAACATAAAGCTTATACAAGAAAAGAGGCTGCAATGTTACATGGCCAATGTGAGGGCCTTGTTTTTGGAGCAGTACAGCATGATAAATCTGTTCTGCTTCTTGGAGTCAAAGCTATTATAGGTTGGAAAAGAAAATAAAACAATTCATCTGAGGAAGAGACAAGGCTGAGACAGGATATTCTGACCCTGAAATGCTGACTCAGTCCCCATGTCAGCCCCTTGTTCCGCTAGGCCAGACACTTACATGCTGGCCTCAGGCAATGAAAAATGTATTGCAAGCATAACAGGTCAGAGACTCACTGGAAAAGGAAAGCACTGAATAAAGCAAAAACAGTGCTTATAAATAAACTAAATAGTTCTATATTGTAAATGTTACAAAAAAATGCAGCAACTTGTCATGTAAAGAATTATATATATTTCCAACAGTAGCGCAACTACTCCCTAGTGGGCCCCAATACAGGATGGGCACCTGGGCCCCCTACCTCTATAAATCGCATGTTCGAGTGTTGATGGCATGTGTGCTGTAAAATCTCCCCCTAGATAACCGCCTGCCCTAACTATTTACGTGGCTCTGATTGGCCCCAAGGGGGTGGGAGCCCTGGTGCAATTGCACCCTCTGGTAGTTACGCCACTGATTTCCAACCTCAAGGTTAACTAGAACTAGTGTTAATTAATAGATTAGATTTAAAAGTCCATTACCATTTAATCCCCAGCAATATTATACACCCTATGTGCTGGAACTGGCCCTTGTAACAAATATCTCGCCCTAGTTTCTATCACAAATATTCTATGTGATGGATTAGTGACCCTATACTTACAGTATATTCTTGGCAGATAAGAGGACTTTAATTACCATGTGTATCACAGGGCCAAAGTGTGGAATACTTGAAGAGACTAGGCTGTCTCATGCAATTAATGCTACACAGTTTTCCATATACAGACTGAAGTGACTGTTCTGATCCTCCTGTCATACCTATCATAATCATAAGGGAGTGGGTACATAGCAACTACTAACTGAAGTTGGTCAGAATTCCTGGTTCCTCCCATATGCCAGTACAGACATGAATACTAACTAATGCATGCATTGGCTTAGCTGTGGCTGACTATTATGAACAGTTCATTTACATTTCTAAAGTTTTTTGGCTCATATACGTATTAAAGACATACCTAATTTGAGAACCCACAGATTGCCAGTCCAGGCCTGGTCACTGGAACACTATTCTCTATACACAGTGAAAGAGAGCCTGTCAGGCAATTTTCATTACAATGAAAAGCCAAATTATTTTCCTGCTTTACAGCTGTACAGTATGATGATTTTACAAGCATTAGCATTCTGCTGTTAAGAAATAAGTATGGTGGACAAGAGCCAGCACTGAATAATCCAACCTCCACAGCACTAAAAAGGCTATGGGAAATAACCTAACTGGATTAGGAGGATTGGTTTGTCCTAAACTGGATTACCTTCCCAAACCACATTGCTCAACCCTTTAGCAAACCCTGTATAGAGCAGTTCTACTTATGAGCACTAAGAACTGTATATGATTCTGTGGAAGGCTATGCTTATCAATTAGAAAGCAATTCCCATTCACACACTTTATATACAGTATACAGGTATGGGATCCGATATCTGGAAATCCTTTGTCCAGAAAGTTCTGGTGTCCCCTAGACATTTTATCCAACCAATCCAGATTCTCTTTTTGTCTGTAATAATAAAACAATACCTTGTACTTCATCCAAATGGAGATATAATTTATCCTTATCGGAAGCAGAACCAGCCTATTGGGTTTATTGACTATTGGATTTACATGAAGTTCTAGTAGAATTAAGGTATGAAGATCCAAATTATACAATGATCCAATTTCCCATAAAACCCAAGGTCCTGAGCATCCTGGATAAAGGGACCCATACTTTTTTATTAATAATCAAAATAACTACTGTTTTATATTACCCCTTTGGTGGCTATGAGTCTCCGACTGGTGAGAACAATTGCACCGCAAATACTCATAAGGCGTTTGCAAGTCACCAATGGGGGAATGTAATAAAAGTCACAAAGAGCAAAACAATTTACACAAATAAAAATTCTCATTTCGTAATGTAATATTATTC
This sequence comes from Xenopus borealis, assembly GCA_024363595.1. Classification (NCBI taxonomy): domain Eukaryota; kingdom Metazoa; phylum Chordata; class Amphibia; order Anura; family Pipidae; genus Xenopus; species Xenopus borealis. The sequence continues at coordinate 43,181,459 of CM044438.1, forward strand.
CTTAAAGGAACAGAAACATAAAAAAGTTAAGTGTTTTAAAGTTAAACACATATAATACAATGTTGTACTGGTGAAGCTGCTGTGTTTGCTTCAGAAACACTACTATTGTTTATATAAATAAGCTGCTGTGTAACATTGGGGGCAGCCATTCAAAGGAGAAAAGGCTCAGGTTACACAGCAGATACGCTCTGTAGAACATAATGTTATCTGTTATCCACTGTTTATCCTGTGCCATATAGCCTTTTTCAATTTCCACCATTACTACACAGCAGCTTGTTTATATGAACCGTAGTAGTGTTTCTGAATCAAACATATCAGTTTTACCAGTGCAGGGCAACAGTACCTAGAAAATTCATAAACCTGCTTACACTGTTGGAAGAGGTCAATATGTGGTTTCTGGGTTCGCAAAAGCTATTCTAAATTGGCTCAGGAAAATTTGTTCACGCAATAGCATAACTTTTCTCTACGAAAGTTTCACCTTAATAAACTTTTATTACATTCCCACCTCATGTATCTTGCATGCAATTGAGTGTTTTTTCACACAATTGAAAATCTTGGGTGATGAAACCTGAACCTGATTCTTTAGGCTCAATTTTACTGTGAGTTCCCATGGAGGGGCAACATCACTAGTGCAGTAAGCACTATTGCACTAGCAGAGCCAAATTACCGTTTTAAAAATGGAAATTCGGCTCTTAAAGTTACCAGAGGAGGCTTTTTGCCGCCCCTGGTAACTAGTCGCTCTGTGCAGCCTGAGACCTGGTTCTCACCTTGCCTCATGGTCCGAGCAGCCCTGTGAGTTCCCCAGGGACTGTGTGCAATTTTCAAAAGGATGCAGGCAGGGCTGGAAAGGGATGTGCAAGGCCCACCATTGCTCCTTCACCAAGGGCCCCCACTAGGGTTGCCACCTGGCCAGTGTTTTACCAGCCTGACCGGTAAAATTTACCCCAATGTTATTAATAGGGAAAAAATCTAAATATACAGGAAGGCCGGTATTTTTTTTCCAAAAAAAGGTGGCAATCCTAGCCCCCACAGCCCCCCTCTAGGTCCCCCTAGGCTAAAAATGTTTTGGGCATCACCACCAGCTCATGGCCAGCTCATGGCTTCACTGTGCAACTGCCCAGACCATACTGAGCATGTAACAATTACACTCACAACTAGGGTTGACAGCCGGCCAACCTGCCAAGGCCGGAGCCGGTATTACAAACTTACCGGCAGCTTTGCCTCCTTCTGGCCATTGTGCACTGTGGCTGGGCCTAGGGTTGCCACCTTTTCTTGAAAAAAATACTGGCCCTCCTATATATTTATCTTTTTTCCCTATTAATAACATTGGTATCATCCATAATTTTTACCGGCCAGGCCGGTAAAATACAAGTCAGGTGGCAACCCTAGCTGTGCCCCTTTTTACTTCACACCCCACCCCTTTTTACATCACGGCCCACCCCTTTTGCATCACGGCCCACCCTTTTCTTCCTACCCCCACCAATGGCCAGTATAAATTTTATTAAAAGGTGGCAACGCTACTCACAACAAGATCCAAAATGGTGAACGTTTGTGACAACTTTGAATGCCTGAATCAATAGTGTTACAGAGATTCTGAAACTTTTGGCTGGTGCAGTAAGTTCAGTATATAAAAAACAGCATTTCTACTCATATTTATGTTTAGTGTTTAGTTCCCTGTTAAATGCTTAAAACCCAGTGAAACTCAATAGTGCAAGCCAGTGAAAACTCCTTTTGCTGTTCACTCCCTTTTGTGAGGACTTGGCACAGTCCAGAATGAACAGGAAAGGAAAGCAGCGACAAGGTCAGGGTCAGAGGAAACATATAAGTATCATTTATCAGAGCTGAAATGAAATATGAATTCTCTCCTGCATATATATATATATATATATATATATATAGATCATTCCACTGGCACATAGAGATGTGTATATTGCTACTAACTCTCGTATTATTTGGGCAATGGGAATCCCAGGAATGTGATGGCCTTTCATTTCTTAAATATGCCTGTGCAGCAAGCACCCTGGACAAGGGGATGATTTCTCCATCTGCTGCAGACATCTGTTTTACCCATTGGCCTTGAGTACAAGTGATAATCTCATGCTGGGAATAGAAGCCCTGGGAGGGAGCCAGCATTTGGGAGACTTCCTGCCAGGCATGCTTTCTTTGAGGAATTAGCCATTTAGAAATACTTGGGCAGTGAAACTGCAGGGTGCTGGCCCCAGGAAACCAAATACATTCCATAGAAACAAATAGATCAGAATCAGACCAGCAAATGGGGCATCCCCTATTTATTTTTAACACTTTTGATTCGGGTAGAGTTGTCAACCCTGATTTTAAAGGAAGGCTCGTCTAATAAAGGTAAACATTTTGGTGTTGTTTTCACTGTAGTGCTATTGTTTTAGCACTGCTGTATAAGGTTATTAAACAAGTAACACTGAACAAAACAAGACCTAGAGAATGTTCTATCCTCACAGGTTTCTATCCTCACAGGCATTCGTATTTCAATACCAATAAGACTCCAGATTAAACCATAACAATACATTTTACAAAACTTTTTTAGAATGATATACTGTAGTAAATTCTTCATATGTCCAACCAAAGCAATACATTCATCTGTTTGTAAAACTTGTATTTATAAACCACCAACATATTCCACAGTGCTGTGCAGTACAAGAGTAAATTAATAGAACATTTGACTAGATATTAGTGATGTGCAGGCTGGGTTTTTCCCGACCAGCATCTGCCCTCCCTCAACCCAAGCCCGCTGAGCCTGACTTCTGGGTTCCTTTTACAGCAGGCATGCACCTATAAAAGTTGAACTCGGAAGCCAGCATTGTAAAGTCGCGGGCGGGGAGAGCAGGCAGACCCAGAAAAGAGGGTGCAAGGTCGGCCCGAACCCACGGACTGGGTTCCTTGGGTATTGGGCCAGCCAACTGGTTCAAGAGGTAAAGAGGGCCCTGCTCAATGGAGCTTACAATCTAAAAGGAGAAGTAGGTATGAGACACAAGACGAGGGGTTGGGGTACATGACTCAATATGTGTCTCAGTTCTTGATTGTAACCCTGCTATGGTTTTCTTGTGTATTGCATTAACCAAAAAGTTAAGGTGGCCATAGACACACAGATAATATCGTACGAAACTAATTTTAGTACAATATTCATTGCGTGTATAAAGATTTAGATATCGGCTGGTTGATCGGGCTGGATGGAAAATTTTGATCGGATGCCTTTGAAGGCACCCTTAACATCGGCCATTGTTAGTGCTGAATCTTCATATACAGGTAGAATTCTATTGTTTATACCTGTATATCTGACGATTCAGCTCTACATGTGTGTGTTGAAACGAACAATCTTTCTTGGAAAGATCTTTTCTGAGAAAGATCGTAATTGTTACGTCTATGGCCAGCATTAGGCTAGGACCAGATGAGGCTTAAATACACAGGCTGATTTCAGCCCCCGACCACCAGCAGAATCCTCTTCCTCGTGTTCACCTCCAGAAGCCTTGTGTCAACTGCGGTGCAAACACACTTGGAGGATATGGCAAGAGATTTAATCCCAGATGAAAAATCAACACAATGCTTCCAGTTGTGAACACAGAAAAGGATTCTGATTGTGGTGGTCAGGGCTGAATTCAGCCTCTGGATTTCAGCACGCTGATTTTAGCCCTGTCTGGCCTAATCCTAAATGTGTGGCTAATGCAATACACAAGAAGCCCATAGCAGAGTTCCAATCAAGAACTGATACACATTAGGTCTCGTACCCAATCCCCCATGGTCCTAGCGCCAGTCCGTCCACCTCTGCATGCACCCCACCTTCCCTTGTGTGAGCACCATAGCTCTTGGGAACTGCAGTACTCTGGCTGGTAGTAAATATCATGTAGCACAAAGAGACAAGAGTAAATTACAAGGATAACAAAGTAATCTCCATTCCATTTTTTTACACCTTGGACTAAGCTGTCTCGGTAGGGCCGGATTTATTAAAGCGACCCCTGAGGCCAGCGTCATCCGCTCCATGCACGTGCCCCCTCCTGTGGCCACATGGTACTGGTGCCGGCCACACAGACCTAGCACCGGCCACTGTGCACATACTGGAGCACCCAGTGCAGGGTGGCATGCTGCCCTAGACCCGGGCCTTTGTGGCCTTGCCACAAATCCGGGCCTGAGACTCAGTACTAATTCAATAATAGGTACCACCAGCAAACAGGCTGTTTTCAGTTTTGATGTTGACAACAAGATTAGAAAATATTTACTGTTTATTTTACCCCTGGCAGTTAGTAGAGTTTAGATATAAAGCTGACTTCTATGATAGGCAACAAAAAGCTCTCAAAAGTACCCCAATCTCCCCTCTGAAATGTAATGTAATCAGTAACATAATAGTTGGCCACTTACCAATAATGGTTTACATACATAATATAGAGAGAAATGCGAAGACTGAGGGTTTATGTGCTGAGGGTTTAAAAAAATGTAAGTGAGTTCATAGATGTATTTCTACAGGTGGGGTCCGATATCTGGAAACTAGTTATCCAGAAAGCTCATAATAATTGAAAGGCGGTCTCCCATAGACTTCATTATAATCAAATAATCTGAATTTTAAAAATAATGATTTCCTTTTTCTCTGTAATAATAAAAAAGTACCTTGTCCTTGATCCAAATTATGGAAGCAGAACCATCCTATTGGGTTTATTTAATATTTACATGATTTTCTAGTAGACTATACATATATATATATATATATTAATGTTACATACATCATGTACAGAATGTACATCTAACTCACTATGAACTTTTTAAAATGTATCCCTTTGTGAAAGAGCCCAAATGCTAGCAAGCAGGATGTCTTCAATGCAACCATTTAAGTATACTTCAGGGGGTTTGCGGGGGGTTTTATGGTTGGGGCAAGGAGCCTCTGACTAAGGATTGATGAAGTGTCCAAGATGGGATTTGTATGGAGCGGATGCAGGAAGTCTGAGACTAATAACCATTCTCCTGTATGGTCACTGCTTGCTGATGGGAGACAGAAAATCAAAGCTTTCTATGTGCCTGCCAAGAGCAACACCTTGAACTTCTCTTGAATGGGGCTGTTCACTGACATTGGGGAGGAAAGATTTTTCTTAAACTGTCAGTCTTGTCACTGTCGGCTGACAGATTACTGCTGAGAGGAACATGTCCCAAAGAAAGAAAGTGTGACTACTTTCTTGGGCCAAATACTCAGAATCGCATATTTTTCTGTATTTAGAAAGAATAAAATACATTTTTTGGAATGGGTGGGAAATCTATTGCTGATGTTCTGATGTCAGCTGCGTTTACTATAGTTGTACTATACAAGGTTAGGTAAGTGCAATCAAAGTGGCTCGTACAGTACCTCTAGGGCAGGGGTCCCCGACCTTTTTCTACCGTGAGCCACATTTAGATGTAGAAATAAGTCGGAGAGCAACACAAACATACAAAAAGTTCCTGGGAATGCCAAATATGGGCTATGATTAGCTATTGGTAGTCCCTATGAGGATTTGCATCCTACATCGAGGCTCTGTTTGGCAGGACACTTGGTTTTTATGCAACTAAAACTTGCCTCCAAGCCTGGAATTCAAAAAATAAGCACCTGCTTTGAGGCCACTGGGAGCAACATTCAAGGGGTTGAAGAGCAACATGTTGCTCATGAGCTACTGGTTGGGGACCACTGCTCTAAGGGGCAGATTTACCAATGGTCGAATAAAAAAAAAATTCGAAATTCGACCATGGGAATAGTGGGGAAGTAAAATCCTTCGAATTCGACTATCAAATTCGAGGGATTTTACCGCAATTCGATCGATCAAACGAATATTCGAACGATTTTAATCGATCAATTGAATTTTTTATATTCAATCAAAGATAATGATACCCAATTCGGTAGTTTTGATCTGGCGAAGTAGGTGGTCGAATTAAAATTTAAAGGGGAAGTTAATCGACCATCGAATATTTGAATAAAATTTTATTTGAATATTCTAATAATTAGAATTCTAATATTCGATGGTCCAATTTGTCTAATTTGCACATTCAAAGATTCAAATTCGAATTTAATACAAATTCGATCAAACTTCGAATTATTCACTTGAATTTTGTAAATCTGCCCCTTTAAGTGTTAATAATAACGAGCAATCTCTACATTGTTATAGACTAGGTCAGGTTGGTGACAATAGATGTTATATATGTGGTGTTTATACAATGGCATATATATATACATATATATATATACACAAGTGACAAATGTTTACATGTGCCATTATCTTCAGTGAGAAATATGCGCCTGTAGTTCATACTGTAAGACCTACTTCAGTGTATGGGACAGAATGAAAAGTAAGTAAAAACATATTGGTCCGTGCCTCATTTTTGCATTTGCACCTTGAGGCATTGTATTGGTTGGTTAATATAATAGATAAAGCTGTGACTTTTATGCAATCAGCTTTTAATTACAGTGATTTATTTATGGACTTGAGCTGTTATTGGTGTTATGTTAGCAGAACAGGCTGAGAGAAGATTTGTGACAAGGGATTGGGCAGGCAAAAGGCAGTCTATGTGGCTGACTGTATAAACGGACAATTAGGGATGCACCAAATCCACTTTTTTGGATTCAGCCAAACCCCCAAATCCATTGTGAAAGATTCGGGCAAATACCGAACTGAATCCGAACCCTAATTTGCATATGCGTTACTTCCTTGTTTTGTGACGAAAAGTCACATGATTTTTTGGATTCGGATTTGGTTTGGCCAGGCACAAGGATTCGCCTGAATCCTGCTGAAAATGGCCGAATACCGAACCGAATGCTGGATTCGGTGCATCCCTACTGACAATATAAATGACATATATATATATATAAATATATATATATCTATATATATTTATTCATATACAAGGCTGATAAATAATTTATTCAGATTCATATTACATGGCAGCATAGACACCAAGTCATTTTTCATTAGCGATTAAACAGTAGTGGCTATGACACACGTAACAACATTCTTCCCCCCTAAATGTTTAGCCTGTCAACTCCAGCTCATAGCACAATGAGCATGTGCAGAGTCACTGGCACTCTCAAGATGGCCTAACAATACCAGAAAATGTAGTACTGATGTGGACAATTTGGAAACCATGATTAATCACTATTATAGTTCTCATGAACATCTGGACTGGTAACATAGTAACATAGTAACATAGTAAGTTAGGCTGAAAAAAGACTCGCGTCCATCAACTTCAACCTTTTTTTTTAATTTATTTATTTTATGCTAGTTGACTGCTAGTTGATCCAGATATAGGATGGTTAGTATAAGATACATTATTTCTAGTCATATTCTTTTACTTTTTCCTTAGTGAATAAATTGATAAAAAATAATTAACAATTCATTAGTGTTCTCCTTTGCAATATTTAGACTGTATTAACTTGAACAGGATTTGACATGGTGTTGACCTTAACCACTGCTAAGAAAAAAATTTGCCATTTTCTAACATTAATATATGCAGTAGATAACACTTCTGTAACTATCACAAGACAAGTTTTTTTTGCATATCACTTAGCATAAACTTGGGTATTGCCATAATCTTGGCACAAATGTGGTATTAATGTGTAATAATTTATAGTCAATTGGAAAGCATTATAGTAAATGGTTGCCTTAATCCAACAGTACCTCTTCTAATATTGTGGGATTGGTTCCTAGAACAATTATTTTTGGGGATTTTAAGCCTAAACACAATCTATATTGGGACTTTAGCCACCCATTAATTACTTAGGTATCATTGTTCTACAGATAAGTGGCACAGGGTAATAGACAGCGCTATCTCTTCTAGTTTTATATTATATAGTGACTCCCTAAAGCCCTGGATAGGATAGGAGAAGTAAGCAGGTTATCCCCATGCAGAAAACAAAGGAACACAGTCCTCAGAAGAAGTAAAGGGCATTACAAAGGATGCCTACTGAAAAATTTTAATAATTTTGTAAAACATCTATAAAAGAGAAGTAAATGAATATTTGTATGGAAGTCATTTGTTGACTTGATATAGCAGGCAGACCACCAAACTTTGACAAGCTTTTAACAGTTTTCCTCCTCTTACAGGATTCCTTCTCACACTTTGTGGTGGGTGGATGTGCAGTATACTAGGACTTATCTGAAGTGCTGTATTTTGCAGGTGTCCAGCCAATGTTGCCTAAAATTCATTCGCAGCTATAAAAGTGTAACCCTTACATGGCCAAATTAGGCAGAACACCAACTAGATGGTTAGAGCATGGGCTACATGCAACCCTCTTTCTCCAGGTAGGGCTTTTGCTCAGTGGAAACACACTTGTTACAGTTATTGAACTACAGCTCACTACTGCCAAAATTTCACAAAAATATAGTTGGATGCTAGGGGTTCTTTGCAAAATAGTAGAACAGGCCAAGAAAGGGTTACATTTTTGGCGCCCAACATGGTGTCGAGACACGTGAACTGCAGTGCATTGTCACCTTACATTTTGCTGACAGGTGCTCTGGTCGTTTCCTGACGCAAGAGAGAAAAGGCACCTGTCGGTGTGACACCATAAGTAATTGACTGTGGGTTCGGGTTTGGAGTTCTCTCCTGATTCCCCACTGTTGCCAGTTTTGCCTGTACATTTATTTGCCATTTTGTTCTGTTCTATTTTTGTGCGCATCTAATTTGGCATACTGAACATTTTTGGTGTGAAGAGTTCCCCTGGTGCGACTGCTTGAGGAGCAGGATGTCATCTTGGTGAAGGGAATTACTTCTGCAGTGCCTGCCCATCCTCCTGAACTGTGCCCAAAGTCCCGCAAGATCTCAGTGGCCATCTTGGAAGTATCACGAGGCGCCTCAGGAGTGTTATCTCGGGGGCCATTTTGCAGCAATTTCTTTAGTGTACGGAGGATAGGAGGTGCACCTCTGAGAGTTCTACCTTGGCAAAGGATAGCAGCAAGATAACTCTGCAAATTCTGGAGGCCATCATTAGTTCTGCATATTACCAATACAGTGGCTGTTGTTATGGTGGACATTTTGCAGACTTCAGTAAGACTCGTGGTGGGAGCTCACTCACTTATGTGTTACCCATGCGTAGGTGCAACTGTTAACTTGTTGGATGCATTTTTGGAGCCTGTTCCCAGATATACCTGTACCATTTCTACAAAGGCGGAGGACAGATGGGATGGCTGGGAAGATGTACTGTAGAGACCCTCATCATGAAGTCTCCATTTTCCTAACCCAGGTGAAGTTACATTCAATGACTCCTTCCCTGGGATGTTCCATTTCACCCCAAAGTCGTTGTTGTCAAGTTATGGACACAAGTGAGGGGTGGGTGATGGACTTGAATGAAGTTGGTTTGGGTAGGACCATACTTGTTTGATGTTGCAATTTAATAAACATTATTGCATTGAAATGTGATTATAAATGTTTAAAATGCCTTGTAACCAATTTTCTGTTTACAGCCAAGCATGTGCCTGGGTGATCAAAGTAGGGACACCCAAGAGCAGGCCCGCCATCAGGGGGGGACAGGGGGAACAAGTGTCCCGGGTCTGGGGCTGAAGGGGTGCCCGGAATCGCTGCAATCGTCAAAGAGCTGGGCCCCCCTTATGAGCACAGAAGCGTGCACTCCAAAGTCCTATGGCAAAATGCGGAAGTGCCGAACATATGGAAAGTCCTGAAGATGTGGAAAGACCCGAAATCCCGAAAGGAGCCGACACTGAAGTCCTGAAGCGGTGAAAAAAAATATATATATATATATTGTGGGGGGTTCACTCTTTAGGTAGTAGCAGCGGCATCTCCGTTCAAACAGACAAGAGACAGTACACTGGCTTTTCAGATGATCTTTGTATGTGATTTTATTCCACAGGCCAGCTTACACATAAACATAAAAATTCATAATCTTAGCGGAGGCAGAAAACAAAATAGTCCCAGCTGTGCTGTTAAAGAAAAATGTCCTTCTGTCAAAGAAGCCCCACTTGGGTAAGGTTAGTCCAGCAAACAAAATAAACGGTTAACTCACAGTTCTTTGGAGACTCTGTGTGTTTTCCTCCTGGAAGCAGCTCATTCCCCAATCACTAGCCTTGCTACCTCCTTGCTACCAGAGAACCTGTCTCCTTCTCAAACTTGTGTCCAGCAATACACTCCTTATGCTCCACAACACCAGTAACATGCAGTTTACACAGAAAACTTTTTAACACAGCCCCAGTAGCTCTCGTTTGTAAAGAAAAGGTAAGCAAATATAAGGTACTGATTGCACTGCACTGGTACAACTAATGTGTTTGCTTCAGAAACTCTACAAGTTTATCTAAACAAGCTGCTGTGTAGCCATGGGGACAGCCATTCAAAGCTGGAAAAGGAGAAAAGGCAAAGGATACACAGAAAATAACTTGTGTTCTTTAAAAAGTCATTATATTTATCTGGAGAAGAAGTTCTGGAAAATATATGTGATATAATTTGTACCACTTTGGAAAATGTCTGCTTCTAATATTTTTTTTTTCTCTTTGTTCATGTTACGTTGCACTCATTTGATTATAAATATGGACAACAGACTTAAAACTCTTTTTAACCCAGAATGAATCTGCTGCATTCTCCCATCTCTACTAATGGACTTGGAAGGATTTGAATGTTTGAGCTTTGTTCTTCTGGCCAGCACATTTTAAACAGAATAAAACACACACACATTTTCGGAATCTTGTTTCGTAATGAAAATCTCTTGAGCCTTTTTTCCCCTTACAAATAAACTACTTTAAAACTGTGGGAATGATTTTTTTGATCAGGAGTGGTACAGGATAGTTCAGGGAGGTAAGTTCAGGCCCTCTTGGTGCCATAGATTTCACAAATATATTCAGCACAGGGGGAGCACAGCTCTCTCAGACACTACGTCAACATAAACATCCTTTAATTGGAACTGGAGCCTCATAATTCTCCCATCTTGTTGCCCCATGTGTATCTAGAAAATTCATGGCAGCCTAGGTGAAGCGTGTTTTCATTCAGGGGCCTGATCACGCTCCCCAGTGCCTGGAGGCAGACGGCGTCGCTAAGAAATGTGGACGTTACTACCCTGGAAAAGTCTTTGGACTTAACTCTCCCATTGCCAAAGTAAAGGGACAGCAATTATTTGCACAGCAGAGAAGTTCAAATCAGAGGCATAACTACAGAGAAGTAGATCCTGCAGTTGCCGGGGGCCCCTGAGGTATAGGTGGCCCCATGAGACCCTCATTAATGGGCAATCTCAACATATACTGGTAAAACAGGACATCCTCTGTATATGTTGGGGACCTTAGAACTAGTTATGCCACTGGTTCAAATTCAACTTTATATTCACTTTTAACTTTTTTTTAACTAATTTTAACTTGGAAAACATATGATAAACAGGTAATTTAGTGGTCACATGAGAATATCAGCCAGCTTTCTGGTAAAGGCTAATGCCAGATGGGGCTGAAATCAGCGTGCTGATATACGCAGGCCGAAAATCACCCCCCTGCACAGGCATTAGCTTCCTCTCCTTTCTGCACTGGAACTGTTCTGGTGTCGGCACACTCGGCTGATTTCGATGAAGAAAAGTGAGAGTTTGCATTCTCGTGCTGAAATATGTGTCTGGGCTGAACTAAATCTTGTGGCGTTGTCTGATACATCACCATGCGATGTGTCAAATGTGCAGGAGATAATGGCACTGAACGGGAAATCGCATGTTCAAACTACATGTATCCGACTGTCGGAAGAAGACACTGCTCATGTGTATGAAGTGTTTACATCAGAGATGTCCAACTTTCTGGCCTTGGCACTACAAACGCAAACAACACTTGATCGCTCCCTAGGCACGTGCCTCTTCTGCCTAACCCTAGTTAGGGCCCTGCACCTACAACAGCAGCTGTATAGAGTAAAAATGCAGAAACAATTTAAAGATCAATGTTTGGACAATCCAGATTTACATTTAATTTTCCCTCAGGCCAGCATTGCCTGGAACCCCCTTCTTCTTTTCAACCGTACTGTCCAACCATTTAAGCACTAATTTAAAGGAGTGGTTCAACTTTAAGTTAACTTATAGTACGTTATAGAATGGCCAATTCGAAACAGCTTTTCAATTGGTCTTTATTTTTTTTTAATTGTTTGCATCTTTCTTCTGGCTCTTTCCGGCTTTCAAATGGGGGTGATTGACCCCATCTAAAAAAACCAAATGCTTTGTAAGGCTATAAATGTATTGTTATTGCTATATTTTATTGCTCCATTGCAAACTGGAGAGCTGCTGAATAAAAAGCCACAAATAATAAAACATAGAAATTCATTGCAAATTGTCTCAGAATATCAATCTCTACATTATACTAAAAGTGAATTTAAAGGTGAACAAATCCATTTAATGCACTCCAGGCAAACAGTAGTGAGCCAACTAGTCACCATTTAATTGATCAATAGCACCTGTCACCAGAAAATATATTTGTTATTATGCTATATCATGCTGCCAAAAGCCAACAAATGCATTTTAACTATGTCTTCTGCACAGGGCCGCCATCAGGGGGCACAGGGGGTACAAGTGTACCGGGTCGGGGGCTGAAGGGGAGCCCGGCAGTGCTGCACTTTTCGAAAGAGCCGGGCCCCCCTTAACAGCGTCAAAGCCGTGCCAAATGCGGAAGTGCCGAATCCGTAAAGCTGAACAGTGCTGAAGCAGCAAAAAGACCCAAAGTCACAAAATGATGAAGTCCTGAAGCCGCAAGTTCAATTCTACTGAACTACTGTTTTTTGTTTTTTTTTTAATCCCCAAAAGCCACCAATGTATTATTTTAATAATCTATAATACTCTATAGACCCCAGCCACCAAGGTTTTTTTAAAAATATTTTCTGGCGCCCCAATTGTTTTTTACTTGTAAGAGGGCCTTGCAACCCTGCATCTGCAAGGAGGAAATGCCTGAATATCAAACATGCAGCCCTTCAGAAAAAGGCTGGTTTGGGATGCTGGGAGATGTAGTTTCTAACAGCAGGAAAGATGAATTCTTGCCATAAGGTAATTATTCTTACAGGAATACTGTAGGTCAAATCGATCAAGAATAAAAATATACCTCTAGCCCACTAATGATTTCCCATTAGAAAAGGAATCTGTGCATCATGAAGCCCATCTGGTGTAGAGTATACAGCCCACAGACAACACAGCCTACAGACAAGAGGCAGAATGTGGTGTGAGAAAAGAAAAGAGCTTTTGCTGTTTCAAAGGCCAGAGAGGCCTAGAGCTTGGTCCCTGCAGGGACTTGTCTTCCCACACTTACTCATTTCATAGGCAGTAAGCCGGCTCTGTTTTATTGCCATATGGTTTTTATTTGGAGAAATTGTTCCATGCTTGTTCTACCCAACTCATGTCAGCACAAAGCTGGAGCCTTAAATCTGCTGCCTGCATATTTTACTACCAAGAGGAGACACAATGATTTTGTGCTGGAAGCACAGTTATGCAGCACATAGATAGTGGAAAGGAAGCATGTTCATTAATGCAGTGTACAATGGAGTTCCAGTTTATACTATTCCCTGGTGGGCCCCGGTACAGGATGGGCACCTGAGCCCCCCTGTCAGGCCCTTACCTCTATAAATCCCATGCTGGAGTGTTGATCACATGTGTGCTGTAAAATCTCCCCCTAGATAACCGCCTGCCATAACCATTTTCATGGCTCCGATGGGCCCCAAGGGGGTGGGGGCCCTGGTGTAATTTCACCCTCTGCAACCCTGGTAGTTACGCCACTGCGCAGACCAATGAAACACCAGAGTGACTACTAATATGCTTGTGTTTTACTCAATAATAATACACAAGATCCAGTGGTCTCAGTAAAATATGCCAGGATTATATTACTGGCAATTTTAATTTGTTATTTTGTGAAACAATTTAAGAAAGTGGGAAGCACAAAGCACAAGGGAGCTATAACACCATGTAGGCCAGGCTAGATCTTGTTTGCTAGGAAACAGGCAGATCATAGGTTACATTAGACCCTCTCTCAATAAGGTGCGCCTTTGCTACATAAAAAGGTCAAGGGATGATGGTGTGCAACTACACCTCTCGTATACTGTGTGACTAACTAAAGAACTGGACGCCAGCAGGTGTTTGAACTAAGCAAACAGCAACAGGCTTTATTCTCTTCAAGGGTCTTCATACTCAGAATCCTTTCAGGCATTCACATAGACATCAGGTAACATCTATGTTAAATGTTTTGTGTGAACCGATTCCCTATGCTATGGAATATGCAATTTAGCAATGTCACACTAGCTAACCAAAGTCATAGAAACTCTTTATATATATATATATATAAATATATATATATATAAAAAAATAATATATATATATATAAAAGCTGGAACAGAGTCTCGCACTCACAGGGCTTAAAAAATGAAAAAAAAAACACTTTATTGTGTCACAAACAGCTGTATTACATATTACATTTTGTTTTGTTTGTCTTTGCACCCAGGCAATTTTTGCATGAACAAGACGTGAGTGCTGGTTCCCCAACGGTCTATATATATATATATATATATATATATATATATATATATATAAAATATAGACCTTACAGTAGCCATTGCCTTACTCAAGGAAACGTAGATTTCTTACCACCACTTCCCATGTTGCCATAGTTAAAGGTCTAAAGCAAAGGGAGGTTAATGGAGGGCAAAACAAATAGCAAGTAGGAATGAGATAGCTGCAGCTGTTGGCAATGAGAGCAGTGCTGGTGTGGCAGTTTACTGTAATTGCTGGCAAACATAAAAGTGAGAGAGAAAAGGGCACAGAGTGAGATGAGAGTTATAAGTGGAGGTGTTGTGGGTCATGTTCAGAAGTGCAACGCCAATGAGGCAAGTTGAGAAACCAACCTCAAGCGGTAGCAGCCCACGAGTTACCAGGTGGGCAAAAATACTTCTATTAAGCTAGTTCCACACTAGGGCTGTAAGACGTAGAGCGACAATCAATCCCTACGTGGATAGTAAGCTCCTCTTCTGTTTGCATATGGCTATGGCGCAGACACAGATGGCTGATTTTGGTGAAGAAACGTGAGACTTGGCATTTTCACACTGAAGTCCACTGAGCATGTCTGTGCCAGAGCCAACACTTCTGTCCCTTATGTAAACAGAAGAGGAGGTTACTCTCTGTGTAGTGACTGATTTTCCGCCTCAGCAGGCTGATTTCAGCCCCCCGCGTGGCATTAGCATAAAGATTAGCATTGTTTTCTCACACAAGAATTCTAAATTAAAGAAAGGTATGTGTAGCGTGTTTGTGATGAAGATATATGCATAATCACAAAGATGCCAAGTTAATGAGAAGTTACTCAGACAGGCACCTTAGACATTTAGGCATGTCAGAATTTTATTTGAATGATATATTGTATATACATATTGTGTGTGGGCGTTTGATCTACAATATAAACACTCAGATCATTTTAAAAAATTCAGCAGTTCAAATATAAATGCCACATACAAGGGACTGCCAAATGTGCATGGGTGTCAGAATGTCAGATGATTATATTCCTAGAACTAGAAGTGTTAACAAAAGAGGAAGCTGGCAGTACGTTTGTGATATTTCACAGCCCCTTTCCAAGTCTTTCCTATTGTTTTCTCTCTTGCTTTGTTTAGTTTCTCTGACATGCTACAGATGTTGTAGTTCCGTAGTGTGGAAATCGGGAAACCAGCTGTGTGAAGATTTAAGCACTTGGAGTGCTTGGCATGCTCTGCCATCAAATTCTCGCAGTCCTTTAACATGATGAAGGGGTGACTTGTCCGAAATGACATCACTGGTATCTTTAATACAACCAGTAGCCTGAAACTAGTTTGTTAATACTTACTGGTGCTCATTATTACCTTGGGACAGTTGCTTAAAGGAAAAAAATTAAAATGCAATTTTTACTTTCTTTAATGAAAAATAAATCTATCTCCAATATACTTCAATTAAAAAAATGTCTGCTGTTTTTATAAGAAACCTGACTGTTTGCAGTGAAATTCTCCCTTCATTTACTGCTGGGGATAGGAATTGTCAGACAATTCCTAACTGCAGAGAAACAATCATACTTTCAAACGGCATGGGGGAGGCGGCAGGGGTCTGTAGATATTTGTATCCACAGACCCAGTGCAGTCTGTATATTCTGATTATTAATCAGTCTTGCTTGGCTTCTATGGCAGATATTATTTGACTTGTGCTGTTTTGATCATTTATAACGATCCCTAAGCTTAACCCCCCAACTGAAGCCCAGACCACACTGAGCATATGCGTAGTCTTGATATTGCAGAGATGTCTAACAAAGTTACAAGATGACAGGCCTCTGTGCCAACTTTGAAAGCATAAATCATTTGTCTTATTAGGCTTGTGGTGCAGTAACTTCATGTTTATTTTGGTATATAAACTACAGCATTTCTAACATTATTCTATTTTAGACTTTAGTTACCCTTTAATAGCATCTATTTTTAACATCTAATCGTAACATTCAACCAAAAACACCCATGTTGCAAAGAAGCAAAACTTTGGTAAACTTATCGACATATTGATATGGTTATTACATAACTTTTGCATTAATATCTCATGGTACAATATGAAGCCTTTTCTTCCTCAGTGACCCGCTGCATGTTACATTAATAATGAAAATTTTCTCTACCCCAGTGGCATGCAATCTGATGTTGCAAACATAGCAAAAGTAATCTTATAACCCCTCCCCCCTCCGGGCTCAGTGGTTCAATGAGGTGGATAAAATAGTCAGAGGATTCTTGTGGGTGGGAGAGCACCCGTGTCTGAATATTAAAGTACTGCAAATCCCTTATTCTGAGGGAGGTCTAGTCCTACCCAACCTTAAATTTTTTCTTGATCCTCAGTATTTGCTCAGTGGTTGATGATTCCAGGACTGGACTGAGAATTAAAATGAGCCCTGGCATATCAGGTACACAGAGGCCCAATCAGCCCACACAGTGGCCCAAACAGCCCCCATTTATTTATTTCTAATATAACACCACACCCTCCATGGTTACAGTTGTACAGCCTTTGAGAAGTCTAAGACATTAGTTTGCGGCCCTCCTGAGGCTTGGTCTCCTTGGACAACCCTATGCGTTAACATCCAACTCCCTCATCTTTGGGCTCTTACAGATATTATTTTATGGCAATAGCTAAAAGAGCACAGATGATGATGTAAGTATACCCTGTACAAGCACCATGTAGTATGTAACAATTTTCATACTTTTCAATGCCACCTAAAGTGCATCTCCTTTGATATTTCTACCCCAAGTAAACCACAGTCCAATTGAAGAGGTTAAGTAAAAATGGATCTCACAGTTCACCACAGTCTAAGGATGCAGATTTATA
Source organism: Xenopus borealis (assembly GCA_024363595.1). Classification (NCBI taxonomy): domain Eukaryota; kingdom Metazoa; phylum Chordata; class Amphibia; order Anura; family Pipidae; genus Xenopus; species Xenopus borealis. The sequence continues at coordinate 43,198,740 of CM044438.1, forward strand.
TTCACAAAAGAGTAGTGTGAGCTTCCCAAAAATCTATTTATTAGGACATTATGACAAAAAAAAAACTTACATGTTTCATGCCTGTTGGGGCACTTACTCATGAGCCTATAAGTATGTGCCCCAACAAACATGAAACCCATCAGGCTGATTTGTCTCTCATGTCCTAATAAATGCTTTTGTACTTAGATTTTTGGGAAATCATTGTCTTTATTTAATATACTGCCGTAGTCCTCTATTATCAACCCTAATTCATGTGTATACTTGTATGACAAGGCATATTTTTTTATGTTATAACACTATTTTAGGTTCATTTACTAACCCTTGAGTTTTGGATGTACCCTCTAGTACTACTGATAAACAGACATGTTTTACGATACTATATACAGGTACTGGATCCATAGTCTGGAAGCCAGGAATCCAGACAGCTCCTAATTACAGGAAGGCCATCTCCCATATACGCAATTTTAATTAAATAATTCAGACCCCTTATCTGGAAAACCCCAGGTCCTGAGCATTCTGGATAAAAGGTCACATACACTACCTGTATTAGGAATGTTAAGAATCTTGAACACTCCATGCTGCATATTTTTCTTCCTGCTTGCAACAAACACAATACTTTATTATTATTATTATTATTATTAACATGTATTTATAGAGCGCCAACATACTGTGCAGCGCTGACTTTAGTCTATTATAAGCATCTAAAGGGTTCAAGTTACTTGGCATATAGTAACAAACAGGCATTTGCAGTGGGAATCTTCCTCTGTGTATCTCAGCTAATGATATTTTTAGAAGTACTGCACTGTCTGGTGGTGTGTACTTTTCCCCTGAGCTCAATGTGCCTTCTAAAAATGGCAATAGAACAAAAATAAATTGTAAAGCTGCCCTGGGACTCTACTTAACCCCCTTCATCTTAGCTAGCTGCCTTTGCCAGTGTAGAGTAAACAGACATGATCCATAGTCCTACGCTGATATAAATATACCTTTGGCCTATTCTGAGGACATCTGATTGACACCGAATTCATGTCTGGTCTTGCCAGACCTTTGTATGCTCATAGTTGTTTGATTTATTATTAGGGTGTCAGGCTGATGACAAATGGATTTTGCTGTTTTTTATACATATGCCGCAATAGGACTGTGGACCCAAAGAAAACAGACATTAAAGTTCTAATCTATATAGCATTGCTGTTGAACTAAATTAATTTATGAGAAAGTCATAATATGGATAAAGAAATCATAACTCAACAAAAAGATTCATGAATGTATTGCAGCAAGTATTTCTGGAATTTCCTTTAGGGTAATAATTGCTAACACCAAAGAAATCCAGTCCTTGAGGTTTGTCCTTCATCTGTGTAGTATGTAAATGATCATTAAGTGACAAATTAACAACCCAAGGTAAGGAAGGAACTTATACACATGAGATCATGGGATGTCAATGTTATGGACATACTGGCTAGTTTTAGCAGCTGGGACTAAAAGCTAGGATTAAATGCTTGGACTCACTTTAGTCTAAAGATGATGTCCCCAGACCACCGTTAGTAAGGAGAATGTTTGGTGGGGGGGCTGTGTGGGAGCACTGGAAGAGGAGTCTTATAATATTTTTCCTCCTATTGAAGGCTCTCTGCCAACAATAACAGTAGACTCCAGCAGGTCGGAGCAGGAAGAGAGGCCGAGAAGTGATTTGTAGGCTGGAGCTTTGAGCCAGAATACTTGTTACTGAAAAGGTCTCTAGAGGTACATTAAACAAGGACTTTTAGTGCAGTGAAGAAACTTTCTAGTAAGCACTGCCTGATTAAGTCTCACTTCAGCCTGCTCTGTTCTCTGCATCTTTCTTATAGATTACCTCTGGCTAATTTCCAGTTTCCATAATGTACAGGGCAGTGACCTTTTACTGTATTTGAGTTTAAAACTTCTGTGTCCAGTGGGACCTGCAACACAGTCAGAGGCTATGTGTTACAGACTCCTCTAGCAGAAGGGTGGTTAATTTCTGCTCTGTAATGGGAAAGCATATAAAAATAGCCAAGTAAAATAAAGATTTCAGCTAGATCATGCTAGACTTAAATGCCAAACAGAAGTTGTATATAATGCTTCAAAAACAATTTAACAGATCTGTTTCTACCCTTTGTTTTTATTAACCCCCTTTACAGTTGAAACAGAATACAGAGATTGAACACATTATCTCCAATGGGTCTAAACGAGGAGCTGAACTATTCCTATTTTTACTAGAATAGTAGTAGAGTTTTGGCTATATTCTGTGCAATTGATTTTATATTTATCTGTTGACTTTTAAAATTTCAAAAAGTTTTTTAATATCTTTTTTTTCACAGTTTTATTCACAGAGAAGTCACAAGGTTGGTTAAACTATAAAGGAGTAGCACATATGGACTATAAGTAATAAGGGACATTCAATTCACTGAGGTATTATGTATCCTTTCTGGAAAAGATTTTTTTTAGTTGTTCACAATGTTTGTGAAGATATGTCAAACATGATTACGTAATTGTTGAGGGTTGTGTTACATTGGGTTCTCTCTTAAATGTCCACAATATACACAGTTTGTAAGTAGCACTTGATGAAGAAGTTTTTGTTTTTTGCAGAAGCAGTGTGGAGTGTTTTTATCGATGTTTCTGAAACAGAATAGTGTCCCATTGGTACTGTAATATACAGGTATGGGAGCTGTTATCTGGAAACTCGTTATCCAGAAAGAATATCTCCCCTAGACTCTATTTTATCCAATGAATCCAAATTTTCAAAAATGATTTACTTTTTCTCTGTAATAGTAAAACAATGTCTTGTACTTATCCCCACTAAGATATAGTGAATCCTTACTGGAAGCAAAGCCACCCTATTTGGTTGATTTAATGAGTTTGTAGTAGACTTAAGGTATGAAGATCTAAATTACAGAAAGATCCGTTATCTGGATCAGGTTCAGAGTACTCTGGATAACAGGTCCCATGCCTGTACAGTAAATTAGGTATTGGTATGCATGAATAATATGTAGAAATTGCAGTCTCAGCAGCTAGTCAGCAAGCTAGTTGTGCACCATAGCTAGCCCCTTTTCTTACTTACTTAAAGTGGACCAGTCACCCAGACACAAAAATCTGTATAATAAAAGTCCTTTTCAAATTAAACATGAAATCCAATTTCAATAACCATTTATAGCTGTATTAAGCTCATTTAAAAATCGCAGCTGTCAATCAAATATTGTCTGCCACTCCTCTATGCCTTAGGCATAGAGGCGGGGCAGATAATTACTTTCACTTTCCATTCAGCACTTCCTAGATGCCACTGCTCCCCACACATTCCCCCAGTTCTCTTAACCATTTAATTGTGTAGCCAGGACAAAGGGATAGACATCGGGTTCCCCATTCTGAGATGATGCAAGCCTTGTCTTAATAACAGTGTCCACAAAATGGCTCCTGCCTGCTTGCTATAATTATGAATTCCCAGACTGAAGAAAACAAGATTAAAATAATTTATATAGTGTAATTAATGTTCATTTTGCTTGACTAATGTGATACAATATGATTTTGAATATTTTTTTGGAGTGACGGGTCCACTTTAAAACAACTATGGTTTTAATAACCTTAAATATTTTTTTTAGGAATATCATTCAAGCACTAAGTATTTATTGTTTTTTTTTGTGGTCTCATTAAAAAGGATCAACTATGGTATTGATGTATTAATATGCTTCATGCATATTTTTACGTGTAAATGAGATCAATACAAAATAAGTTGGTGCTAGAAATACTGTACATATTATTATTATTATTATTATTATTAATAATAATAATAATAATAATCTTGTTGGAAGAGGCTTGTATAATCTAACAACAAGAGGTGATATAATAGTGACAGCTGCACATTCTATAGACAACATTGTTAGGTTCTGTCTTTGACAGCATTCTCAGGTTTTGTCTTACCTGTTTTTTGTTATGTAAGACCACAGTTTAAAGTACTCACTGGTGGTTTAAGTAGAGCACATTACTTCATACATGCTGTAACTTGTTGGTAGGATAACTACCTTAACCACTGATTATGCTATTTGGGATTTACAGTCTTTGTACAACTCATGTGGGAAGCAGTGAAGGGCTAAATCATAGATTGAGTTACAGAACATGTATGTTTATTTCATGCACAGCTATAGCCTTTCTCACTTTGTTTTCTTTTGGCAGGACATATGTAACCTTCTCCCCTCCTGTGTCATTGCCAGTCTGTGACAGTGCCTTCCACACTCATTTCACACCTCGCCCAAACAAGTTCAGCTTTCACTTTCTATTAATATTAACGGCTGAACTCCAGGTAACTGGTGGCACTAATGAAAGATGCCTTTGATGAGCAGTTCCAAGATTCCTATCAAGAGCACATACACATCAGCCCAAATCTAGGTATCTCTGGTACAGCCGCACAATTCTTTCACATTACAAATATGCCATCACCTTGATTTTTCCATGGTGGTGACATTTCCATAGTAGGCAGCACTGTGTTTTATTAATATCCCAAGGTAAAACAGGAGTAAATGTGAAATACATTCCAAAACATTGAGGGTTAAACTAATTAACTTCCTAAATACTTTGATTAGTGGAAACAGCGCTGCAATACTTTTCCCCCAACACCTGGTAGTTTCTGGGCATTTGGTTAATAAAATGAATAGCCATATTTCCTTGTATCTCCTAGTTATTGAGAGCAGCCTCTAAGAACTTAAAATATTGTTGGAAATCATCAAGAATGACAGCATGTACCATCAGGCCCGGACTGGCAATCTGTGGGTTCTTGCAAATGGGGGCTACTGTAAGTTGCCATAGACAGTCACTATATATTGGGCTGGTGAGGAGACTATTTGTGCTGCTGTGTGTCTTATTTGGGCCTCTGTCTACCTGAAATACCAAGGCCTATTTTAAATACCAGTCCAGTCCTTTGTACCATACCAGGCCCGGACTGGCAATCTGTGAGTTCTGGCAAATGCCAGAGGGGCTGATATAATGTGCAATAGAAATTCAGTATTTAGTGGGCTGGTGGAGGCTGTTTGGGCCTCTGTGTGGGCTGATCGGGCTTCTGTGTACCTGAAATGCCAGGGCCTAGTTTGACTCTCAGTCCAGGCCTGTACCATACTGCCATGTTAGGACAACTGCAACTGGGAAACATATAAATTAGGGCTATGTAGCTGTGTGTTGCCACAAGTCAGAAACTCATACAAACCAGCCATTTGCTTGAATACTTCAAAGTTGTATAACCCAAGTTGTAGCTGTCAACTTTTCTGGAAAGAAATACCAGCCTTCCTATATTTTTATCTTATATCCTTATTAATATAATTTGGATCAATCATCCCAACCATACCGGCCAGGTAGGGTTGCCACCTGGCTGGTAAGGATGATGTTTGATCCCAATGTTCTTAATAGGGAAAAAAGATAAATATATAGGAAGGCCGGTATGGCCAGGTGGCAATCCTAAACAGACCCAGTGACTGCTGGTGGGCCCAGACTGTAGCAGGCTCAGGGTTACCTGAGAGATGTGCATTTTCAATATATTTTTTAGAAACAAGTGAGCTTTGGATCCATAAAACATTTTGCTCTGACCTCTTTACTTCTGGTTGGATTCTAAATCCCAGATGCAGTTTGGATAAATTTAACCATACTGTGCTACCATTTGGGCATGAATGACCAGTTGAGGGCTACACCAACAGTTAGCTCTGACAGATAATCCAGCAATCCTAGTGGATTAAAGATTATATGTTGTCTGGACTACAAAAAATGGTATAAAATATGTAAGAACTTAAAATTAGGGTATGTAAAATTGAGGCTTCATTGTATAAATCCAGCTGTAACTAGGACTCTAGAGGAAATAACTACTGCTGTCTAGCAATTGTGCTAAGAAAATAGAAAAGACCAAGTGCTGTCCTGGCTAACAAGAAGTTTGTGTAACAAAATGGCAATGCGATACATATGCAATAGTTACTACTTTATATAATTATAGAAAAGCTGTTGCTAGGTTTGTGTGGAAAGCAAAATATGGGTACAAATAATATGTGTTTTTTTCCTTGCCTCCCCTGGAAAGTTTTCTCTGGACACCCATGTTTATATGTTCATGCAATGATATCTCAGGCACAAGCCTGTAGGAAGACCAAAAAGGCCCAAGCCTGCATTTTAAATTTTTGTGGAAGCCCTGGGGATGTGTACCTCTTTAAATCTCCTACACTATTAATCCCCAGTGTTCCAGATGAAACCTGAGCACATGGGGGGAGTGGAAGGTTGCCACCTTTTCTGGAAAAAAATTCCAGCCTTCCTTTTGCCTATTAATAACATTGGGATCACCAATATGGCCAGGTGGCAACCCTAGGTGAGGGGGGGCAGCACGAGGAGTAGTGGCAGGACCATGGGCCTAGGCGTGCTCAACTCAAAAATCCAGGCCTGAGTGTTATGGGTTTTCTTCAGCACCCCAATATACAAGCAGGTTAAAGTTTCGCCTTCAAATGAACTTGTGGTTTTATTTTAGTAGTTTTATAGGTTATTGAAACCATGACTACACTCACAAACTCTAAAACCACTATTGTCATTGAATTTATTAAAAGCAGGGCTAAAACTAGGGGTAGGCAGAAGTGGCTTTTTTTTCTCCTACCCCTTGCCTGGACCCTTGTCCCCCACCTTCACT
>CM044438.1:43205446-43235810 GCA_024363595.1 Xenopus borealis
CCCCCCCACTGTCACATTGTGCACTTATCTTTCTGTTCATGCTCTCTCCTATTTATATTCTGGTCTCTATTCCTAGCATGGTTGCTAGGGTAGTTTGGGCAATTGCTAAAATTGCAAAACTGAAGAGCTACAGAATAAAAAGCTAATTAACTAAAAAATAAATTAAAAATAATACCCAATTGCAAATGACCTCAGAATACGGTATCACGCTCATGCTAGAATGCTAAAAGTTAATTTAAAGTTGAACAATCCCTTTAATTGGCTCTGATAAAATCAACCATAATGTGTGTGTGAATTCAATAGGGACCTTAGACTGTAAGATCTACCAGGGAAGGGTGTATAATCTCTGTAAAGCCTTGTGTATACTGTATATAAGTTCTGTGTACATGTTGGCATTACATAATTAATTAATAACATGTATAATTGGTTTCATTTTAAGGTTGCAATCTTTTTGACAATACCAATACAAAACACTACAATCCTCCTTTATTTTGTAAGTCATCCATAGTTCTTAAATCAATCTCCCCTCTGGTTCAACCCATATAAGATTCTACTGATCTTTCAATTGAAACTGATAGTAAACTATAGACTTTCAGCCAGAAGAAGAAACCAACCTCCAGCTCTTATCTGGCATCTCCAAGAATGTTACCTTAGACCTACCAGGATGATCATCAGTTAATATATCTAAAGGTAGCACTTCATTTAAACAGATATCATAGTACAGGCACAGATTGTTGGAGTGAAGTAGGTGTAAGGAGTCATCACGGAAAGTTCACAGACGTCGAAGATAATGACCCGGTAAGACACTCTCATAACTGATATGCCAGTTTATTTTGTATTTCAACCAGCTCCTTATACCTGGGGAGAAGATTGTTTAAGTAAGTAACTTTTCTTTTATATTTACTGAGTTGTGTTTATTATTTGAGTTTATTATGACTTGTTTGGACTTCTACTTTATGTAATGCATATATGTTTAAATATCTGGATCTGGTCAGTGCCTTAAATAGCATTGGCCGGTAGAAGATAACAAAGCTAATTTGATCTTTATGGCAGTATCCACTAAGAGGTGCTAAATGTTTCTTCGTCATTCCTGCCAGAAAGGAATTCATTATGCACTAATGTCCCTGAGCATGTTGTATTACCCATATGTATAAAACAGTTTAAAGAGAAAAGCAAATGACTCATCCCTTCCCTTGACTGGTACAGAACATAACTTGTACTAAAACACTCTCTGCAGAATTTCCTTTTCCGTGAGAGTAATAGCTCCCATATTCATGGAATCAATCAGCATCTGCACAACAATGTTTTATTTCTTTAACCTTATCTGTGTTTTGTTGAGAAGCAAATGAAGTAGTCAGTGCTGTTAAATATTTAACGAGTTTTGAATGTGTGTTAGTAAATTTCCACGATGAGCTTGCCTTTATTATCAGAACTTAAATACTGATCATTATTAGTTCACCTTTCGTATAATCAGTTATAGTCACAGTCAGAAGAAAGTATATTTAAACATGTGTGTTGATATCCATGGCACACAAAACGCTCTCTATTTAAAAATGGCTTTCAGTAAAACAAATTACGAGCTGATGGCAGCCGTCCACATGCACTTATCAAAGATGTATAATATTTTCAATTCCCTGGCACGTATTTACAGGCGTGCACACACAGACAAACATAGTTTAGAATACCATTAACAAACGGTCACACAGGTCTGACAGCAGACTGGCAAGTGAAATGCATTCTGCTGACAACAATACAAGTAGCAAGAGATTACAGAAACAATCATACATTTGTTTATACAGTATCTATTTAGGAGCTATAGACACAAATAGTTTGATGTTTATGCATAGGCTTCAAATTAATTTAATTCCCTATTATTTTTAAATTAAAAATATTATGGGTTGGGCGTGGTCTAGCGAGCAATGGAGTAAGTCGCACTAGCCGATAACTCTGCACTGATTGATCCTGAACGACAGATATTGGGGAGTTTCTCCCAAGATTGGACATTTAGACTAATCCCCTACCTTAACAGTGAAATGGAAGCGAAATAGACAAAACAGGATTTTATTGGTATGTATATGGCCAGCTTTAGAGGCGGTAGTAAGAAGAGTGGTAATTTTCCATTACATTGGCTGGAAGGCATATTCTACAAGAAACATGTTAATTCCTGTAAATAATTCACAATATCTGGATAGTGGGAACTTTACATTGAGAAGCAAACTTTCAGTAACAACTTCAGTAATGTTCAATTAATTTTAAGGAGGGTCTTATATTATTATGCATAACAGGTATGGGACCAAGAATGCTGGGGACTGGGGATTTCTGGATAAGGGATCTTTCAGTAATTTGGATCTTCATCCCTTTAGCCTACTAGAAATAATGTAAACATTAAATAAACCCAATAGCCTGGTTTTGCTTCCAATAAGGATGAATTATACCTTATCCTGGATCAAGTACAAGGAAGTGTTTAATTATTACAGAGAAAAAGGAAATCATTTTTAAAAATGTTGATCATTTGATTATAATGGAGTCTATGGGAGACGGCCTTTCCGTAATTCGGAGCTTTCCGGATAATGGGTTTCCAGATAACAGATTCCATACCTGTATTATTATGCAGCACTTTACGATAAATGGTTGTATACACTGATAATACAAGCAGTAAAGAGGGACTTGCCCAAACCAGCTTACAATCTAAAAGCCACCAGGACAGAAATACAACATTGATCTTGCCAGGATATATGTACAGTATTAATTCTTTCATATTAATGATGTGCGGGACGCCCTGATAACCGCGGGTCGGGTAAACACAGCATTGGACTGGGGTTTCTGGGGCCCACCAGGTGACAATCTGAAGGGCCTCTCTTGAGATTTCAAATGTCACAACTAAGATAAATAATGCAAATTATAACTGACAACATCAAGCAACATTTGTAATTATATATGTTACAGAATAATGCGAGTTATGTACCATCTATTGTAAAATAAACGTATATTAGAAGTCACAGAGGCAACAGGATGAGTGCTCTTATAAAGGTAATATAAATCTAAGATAAATAATCTGGAACTAACACATCATTATCATCAAATACCATATATTAAGATATATTTTACAGATTATGACAGGTTTTTAATGGCTTTTGTGTAATATTGGTTATAAATTACAAAATAGTAAAATTAATTGCGTGTGTATCATAAGGATATTAGAGGTGCTTTGGGGGTATTCAGAATATGCATATTTTAACTATTTCTTACAATGCACAAATTTTGTGGGAACTCGAATTGTTCGGTCTGTTTTTCTAATTTTATGTATGTGTTTATGAGATTTATGAGAGACAATTTTATCAGCGATGCCAACCCCTTGGAGTAAATATTTGGGGGGATTTTGCCTTAGTGCTCCTTGATAGCAACAAGTAAATGTAAAATGCAGGGAGCTTTTCCACATTGCTAGTACAGGATCCCTTCTGGGGTTGCACTCATGCACTCATGGGCACAATATCTTACAAGGTTTTCTTCTTGCCTTGTGGTTGAAATGGCATGGCATTCCTTATTGTCTATACAAGAGAAAAGATGAAAAATTAAATAAAAAATATGTACAATTTAGAAAGGTTTTTCCTTTAAATAAAAGATGATGTTTTCATTAGACTGGAAAGCTGTTGATTAAATGGGCCACACAATGTTTAGATTCCATCATCAATAATGCTTTGAGACACCTGCAGAAAAATGCCAGAAGCTGAAATATAATGAAGCCACAGCAAAAACATGATATAATCTCTGCTGAAATGCAGCATAACCACCACTAACTGCATAGTATATTACTCAGCTACATTAAAGTCATTGCAAAAATACACCATAACCACTGATCCCCTCACCAGGACCACTACTGAGGTAAAATCAAACCACAGGTGGTGGTGCCTTTGCGGCACTCTAATCCCACACTGAAAACCTATAAAAGTTCTTCTTTCAACCCTGATTCCTAAAGTAAGGATCACTATAATGAAATACATTAGACTTCATGCAACTTTTTAATTCGGTAATTATAAATACATTTCCATTTAATATATATAGAATACATTAACAAGTTATTCAAATTTGATTCTGCTTGGTAGCAAAATTTCTTAACCACACTATAAGTAATGCAGCAGCTGTAATCAGTACTGAATACTGAATCATACCTTAGTACTATTAATGATTTAGAGATGAAAAATATCTGTAATGTGTGAAATAGATGCTGTTATATATAGAATACTAATCATTTTAGATTGCCATAACCCCCTGTAGAACAGCAAAACACCAACATTGATAATACTGTAATTTTTATTTGTAGACGATAGTTAAAAAAAGAAGCTGATTTATATAAAAAAATTTGATTTACACAAACGGTTTTATTGGTTATTGGTGACACATAACTGTACTACCATACAAGTCAAATATTGTTGTTGAGCTTTAATAAAAAACATTTTGGAAGGTTAAAATGAAAATAGCAACCAATACAAAAATACAATTTGAATATTTCAAGTTGGAAAGACTTGATTGGTTGCTATTGGGAACTGCACTTGTGCAAAATACCACCTATTTTAATTGAAAACAAACCCTGAAGTATTTTATGAAGCCATTTCCAGCGATACTTACAAGGCTGCCATCAGGGGGGCATGGTTGTAAAGTGGGCCTGGCCATGTTGCACTTAGCCATGCCCCTCGAGTCATCAAAATAGGAGCCAAAGCTGCCAAAGTAGGAGCCAAAGCCAATGGAATAGGAGCCAAAGCTGCTCAAACAGGAGCTGAAGCTGGTGAAAGGAGTTGATGTAGGAGCTGAAACTACAGAGGGAGCTCAAGCCGGAGAAAGGAGCGAAGCTGCCAAAGGGAGCCAAAGAAGGTAAGAAAATGTGAACGGTAAGTACCATTGAATACCAATGTTTGTTGTTTTCTGCAACTCTTCTGGGGAAATGGGTGCAATGGACCTAGGCAAGTTTAGGTAGGCCTAGCAAGGGTTAACTTAAGGTAGGTGCTTGAATAAAGCACAAGGCAATGGGGGGAAAGTCCAAGGTTCAGCAAAGTAAGAGATAATGTACCCTAGTCCAATGTTCAGGCAACAAGTCAGGCTGGAAAAGGCAGGCAAGGTCAGGCAGGCAACAGCTAATGCAGGAAATGTAACCAACAAACTAGCACTGACCATTTCTGTCTTGCATCATCTCCCATGCCCAGGTCTGGACTGAGAATTAAATTAGTCCCTGCCATTTCAGGCACACAGATGCCCAATCAGCCCACACAGCAGGCCAAACAGCCCCCACCAGCCCACTAAATACTGACTTTCTATGGCACCTTATAGTAGCCCCTCTGGCATTTGCCAGAACCCACAGATTGCTAGTCTACATTTGCCCATGCCCAATCAGTTGTATCTTACCTTACTGACATATGATGATGCAGCCATCACTGAGCTTATACTTTAAGACCTTTACCAATCCAAATGTGAATTTATTTATAAACTTATGGACACAGTCAAGTCACTGACCTGAAGAGCCTGAGGTAAACCTGTCATGGATGAAAGGCTCATGAATAGTGTGAATACTGTAGCTGGTACATATTTACCCAAAAAGGCTCATAAGCATTGCTGCAAACAGCTTTCCTAACATAACATAATTTCACAAAACTAATTCTAAAATTGTGTCATCTCTATGTCTATAGCTGGCCACAGATGTAAAGATCCAATGTTTATTGTAAGACCATGATCGTCTCAAAACAATCGTTTAAATGTTCGAAGTGTCCATCAACTAAAAAGACCATTTCAGGCGATATTGCCAGCAAAACTGAAGGGTCGCTGCCTGTTTGGCCCTGCAAACATAGTTAGATTGCATACCGACCAATAAAGATTTTCTAAAGCTCCCCATAGATGCAACGATCTTTCGCTCCCGAACGACCGATTTTGGTGAAGTCCGACCAATCTGTCAAATTATCGTGCAGTTAGTGGGATACAAACGATCGTTCATCTTACGATTTTTCGTCCGACATTGGTCTGAAGATTGATCGGCCAGGTTAGAAAATCTTTATCGGTCCCCATGCAATCTACATATGTTTGCAGGGCCAAGCAGGCTGCGATCCTTCAGTTTTGCTGGCAATATCGCCTGAAATGGTCTTTTTAGTTGATGGACACATCTGACATTAAACGATCGTTTTGAGACAATCGTGGTCTCAAGATAACCATTGGATCTTTCAAAAATCTTTGCGTCTATGGCCAGTTTAACCTGGCCGATCAATCTTCAGACCGATGTAGGACGAAAAATCATAAGACGTAGTTGGTATCCCACTAACCGCACGATAATTTGACAGATTGGTCGTTTGGCAGAGAAAGATCTTTGCGTCTATGGGGACCTTAAATTATAGTTATAGACTAAATGGCAATGTGTTGGAGGTATCCTTATTTGAGAAGGATTTGGAGATTTTTGTCATTCAGTGGCTATGAAAGCAAATAAAATGATTTGTCTTTATAAGTCCCAACGCCTGGAGTATGCAGTTGACTCCAATCGTCAAGAAGGATATTAATGAGCTGGAGAGAGTGCAGAGACATTCAACTAAACAGGTTAGAGGCGATGGAAGAACTAAAATATTAGGGCAAGGCCACCCTGTAGACTAGAGGATTAGAACTTTCATTTAAAGCAGCATAGGTGGTTCTTTACAGTGAGGACAGTTAGGTTGTGGAATGCACTGCTGGGTAATGTTGTGATGGCTGATTCTACTTATGCCTTTATGAGTGACTTGAAAGAACAGCAATAACAGCCAAGGCTATTGTAATCTTAAGATCTACATTAAAGGGGTGGTTCACCTTCAAGTTAACTTTTAGTATATTGTAGAAGGGCCAATTCTAAGAAACTTTTCGATTGGTCTTCATTATTTATTTTTCATAGTTTTTTAATGATTTGCAATTTTCTTCTGTTTTGTTGCAGCTTTCAAATGGGGGTCACCGACACCATCTAAAAACAAATGCTCTGTAAGGCTACAAATGTATTGCTATTGCCACTTTGTATTACTTATCATTCTATTCAGTCCATCCCCTATTCATATTCCAGTCTCTTATTCAAATCAATGCAGGGTTGCTAGGGTAATTTGTACCCTAGAAACCAAATTGCTGACTGCAAAATAAAGAGCTGCTGAATAAAAAGCTAAATATCTATAAAACCCACAAACAATAAAAAATGAAAACCAATTGCAAATAGTCTCAGAATATCATTATCTACATTATACTAAAAGTTAACTCAAAGGTGAACAACCCCTTTAAATTTAGTACAGCTGTCATAAACTTTGGTCTCTTTTTAACCAAATTATTGTATCTATGTAACTATGTGTTGTTTAAGATAAAAATCTACAGACCGCAGAGTCAAAGTGCAGAGGAGCTTGTGGCTTGTGTGAGGGCCCCTTAGATGGCAGCCCCAGTGAACCCCAGACACTCCGGTCCGATATTGTGCACTATAGACCTTTTAGGTGATGGTACGTATTGTCACCCATGCTAAAACATTCTCCAGCACAATCAACAAAAATTTTAAAATACCTTTCCGAAAAAGTCATTGTGAAGCTCTGCTGCTAATACATTTGAATTGTGTGATCTCAGGAAAATACCATCTTCTTTCTTTTCTGACAATAACATGATTCAAATGTTTTAGCTCACAAGCAATGTTCCCTTTAACTCCTTCTTGGCTATGTGTGCACACATTTTAAACATATGTCTGCAGAAAAAATAAAAGTTATACCACTGTGAGCTGACCCAGTGATTCTTGATCCCTGGACCTCTCCCATTGACTTAAACAGTAATTTGGCAGGTTTTAGGTGGCGAATAGTCGAATTCAAGTTCTTAAAGGGCCATCTCGAAAATTAAATTAGATTTATTTAAAAACTCGGATTGAATTTGAATAACTCCCTAATTGAATTTGACAGTTTTAACCATAAAAAAACTAGACAATTCTAATTTTTTTCAATTAGACCCTTGATAAATCTGCCCCTTAGGGTGAAGTGAAGTCAAACCAACCTACTAGAAACAGCTACTTGTCATGGCTACAAAATAGCATTGTGAAAATTGGCTTTGTTAAGTTACTACTAGTGTTTTATCAGAGGCGGTTCTCAGTATTGTCTATGGCAGGGTATTTCTGGGCATCCTGTAATTGTTGCTACTAGTAGCTCTGTGTGTCTTCATCCAAAGTGTAGTGGCACACGGGGAGATTAGTTGAAAAAGTGATAATCTTCACTAATGCTGGCGACTAATCTCCCGGAAATGCCTTCCCCAGAGAAAATTAGACTAGCAGTTAGGTCAGGAGTGCCCATACTTTACTAATGAGGAGTCTAGTGGTGCTGTCCCATTATCATCCATAAAAGCATTGTTAGCATTCTGTTTCATGGAAGATATTACTTCAATATTATATTAATTTTGAGAAAATGTATATTTAACAAACAGCTAAGTAACCTTAAAAAAAATCTGAATGAAAAGAATGAAACAGGAGGATGATTTAGGATAGATTCGGGGAGATTTAGTTGCCTGGCGACTAATCTCTTCTTCTTTGGGGCAACTAATCTCCCAGAACTACTTCCCCCTTTCTTCCGACTGCTAGAATGAAAAAAATCACATGCGACATGGCACTTGCTGCGCTTTGTTTTCCTAAGTCACGCAACTTCGAAGCTACGTTGGGCAGCTTCGGAAAATGAAGCGCAGCGAGCGCCAAACTATTGCTGACTTTTCATTCAAGCCGGTGGTATGGCATGGGAAGGCAGTCCCGGGAGATTGTCACCCAGAAGAAAAGGCGATTAGTCACCAGGCTAATGCCTGTGTGTCACTACCCTAAAGGTGTACTGGTAGATCCCAATCTACTTTTTGGGTACCCCTGCTCTGATCATATAACTGACAGACTGTTGGCAAACCCATGCCCAATAGGGATTCTTGAACTAAAACAGCTTGGAAACCATTGTGCTATGGGGCTGCAGTTCAGGAACAAAAGTTAGTGGAGCGGGCGTGTGCCCAGGAGAAGAATGTCATTATTGTCCCCCAAACCCTGTTGAAGGCAATGTTTTATACATGTCCTCAAGTCAGAAATGCCACTGGGCTATTGTTTAGCTGCAGGGTGTGTTCTGTGCTGTAGGAACGGCTGTGCCCAGAATATAGAGTAGCCAAAGGCTCCATTTACCTATTATATTTCTCAGGTATAGCGGGAGTTCAAGTTGAACAACAGCTGGACATAAACAAGCAGATGTCCCCTCAAAGGAAACAGTTATTTTTAGTAAGATAACTATAAACGGACCTGCAACTGTTCCCAGGAGGTATAGGGGATCTATAAGCAATTTAAACATATGTTTATGACAAAAAATGCCAATGTTTTGTTCACATGAACAAATTGAGTTTGCTGTGAGGCGCAGAGACTGACAGAATTGCTGGTATGTCTGTCCTGCAGCCGGAGCTGCAGTGAAACAACGGCGGGAGGCCCCTATTAAAAACTGCACGTTGGGACTGTCCCCTGCGCTGCGGCACCGGAGGGGTTACACCTCGAGCCAGGCCATGTGCTCTGCCAGGGGGAGGTGCTGGGGGGCTGATCCCATGTTGTGCGCAGCCCACAGCGGGCTTACACATTCTGGGGAAGTGAGTGTCAAGAGCCCGAGTGGGGGCGGGTCGCTATCTATCCGGGTCATCTCACCCCCCCTCGCCCTTTACCCACTGGAAACTTTGCAGAAACTCCGCTTTGGAATTGTGAGGGGAATCCGCTGCTGCCCCCGGGTGGCATGAGACTGGCAGCGGGGGTATTGGCACAGGGGGATGAGTAATCCTGGAGCCGTCCCGATGTCCCGCAAGCAACGATTGATGGCAGCTCTGGAGGAAGACGAAGCAGATACGAATACGCCCGGGACGGATGAGCAGCAGCCGGGACTACTGGTGTACTGCTTTATCTGTGGAGGCGGGGTGCCCCGGGGGCGAGAGGTGAGGTTGCCCGTCCGGTGTCCTGCCCGGGAAGGTTGCGCATTTTTCCCGTTTCTTCAGCAGCAGGAGCCGGCCCCCGGTGCAGAACCGCTGAGCCCCGGTGGGTGCGTCCGAGTGTGCGCCGTGTGCCAGCGTTTCTTGGCCGCTCAGTGGGACGCGTTCGAGCGCAGCCGGACACCGCTGGAGAAGCGCATGTACTGGCTCAAGCGGCCCTACCAGTGCGGCGGCGACGGAGCGCGCAATAACCCCAGGGACTGGAACCCCAACTACGACTCCGACCTCTCTGACCTGTCCGACAATGCGCTCAGTGAGCCCGAGGAGAGCGAGGAAGCCCGGCCGGAAGCCACACAGGGAAACAGGAGACAGTGGGCACCCACGGCACCTAGCTTGGCACCCCGACACTGCGCCCCCTGCCGGGGGTCCCCTAATGACACAGCTGGGCGAATGGGACCGGAGACTGAGCAGAACCACGGGAGAGAGAACGGACACCTTCCTGGAATCTGTTACATTTGCGGGGGGCACAGCCCCGGGCACACTATACACGTACAGAAACAAGAGCACACGCCCCAAACGCCCTTCTTCCCGTTCCTTTGGCTCCACACGCCTCCTCCAGGTGCGCAGCCCATTACACCCGGGGGCAGTGCCCGTGCCTGTACCCGCTGCTTTAACTCCCTTATGCAGCAGTGGCACAGCTTTGACCTGGCCAATGTGCCCGTGTTACAGCGGCTGTATGTGGTGCCTCTTCATGCCAATGGCACCCCAGAAAAAGCAGCGAGACCTGCTGAATCTCACCCATGTCTACCAATAATGTGCTACCTGTGTGGGGAGGACTGCACTAACCAAGTGAAACTGGTGCAATCCAAGATAACAAATGGCAGTGCCAAAACAAGTATGCATTTCCCTTTCCTTGGCCAGCTGCCCTGCCCTCCTAATACCAGAGGGATTAACCAGCAAGGAGAAGTACAAAGTTGCAGAAAATGCTATGGGGTGTTGGAAGACATATGGTCTATCTATAGGGCGTCCCAGAATGAGGATCTCATCAATTCTGCACAAAGCTTCTTGGCCAGGTACCATCAGGTTTTCACCTCTTCTGATCCTGGTACTTCAGGGGAGTCTCGCAACAGGAGGCCAGAAGCCATAAGCAGCCACACTGGGCACATGTCTATATGTTATGTATGTGGGGCAGAGCTGGGACCAGGTCTGGAGTATCAAGTTAGCATAAACCCACCCAGTAGGTATGGAGACAAGGAACCCTTCTTTCCTTTCTTAACAGTCTACCCGCCTGCCCCTAGAGCCAAGCCTGCCGACTCTACTGGTCTTGTTTCCACCTGTGGTCTTTGCTACCACGACCTTCTTGGGCAGTGGTTTCAGCAGGAGAGGAAGTCGCAGCAACCTAGCAGTCCCTGGTCAAGGCAGTATCAAGTGGAGACATTTGCTTGCTTCTTTTGTAGGCAGGAGAAAAAAAGAATGCTGGGATTAAAGGCAATTCAGGTAGCTAGGTTGCCCATCTTTTTACGTGCCCCAAGGATGGCCAACACTTTATTGGTGGATGATGGAAAGCAACTTCTTATTGGAGCTTGTATTGAATGCAGATCACTGGCATTAGCGGGCATCAGTACAACACAAAGCGGGGCCATGGTATCAAGTCAGAAGGTAAGATGCTTTTTATTGATCATTAGAAATAATGCCATCTACTTTTAACAGTCTGAAAAGGACACAAAATAGAAAAGAGAAATGCGTTCTGAAGCATAGGATTCACTGTAGGATACAGAGGCCAAAATGCTAAATAACACCCTTTTTTGCACTTGTATTAATGATGCCAAGGGGTTGTGCTTTTTCATGGTACATAATCTGTGTAATATTAAGTGAAAAGCATTTATAAGATGATTTACTGTAGAAGAAAATTGTGTTTCTGGTTCATTTTCACTGGTCTACGGTAGTGGCACCTTATGAATGAAGCTGCTGTAGATATTAAATCTAACACAAATTGAAATGGACCACCTGTTGGTGGTGATGAAGGTTTTATATTTGAGAAAAGCCACCTGTCATTAATGTAGCAGTAGAAGCTTTTAACAAATAAATCCTAACAAATTTGCTTGAATCAGTGCCACAAGCAGATACTTTGAAGAAGGGAAAGTGACCTTTTGTTGCTGGCAGCATTGTGAGCCTCAGTAGAAGTTAAGCAGCAATACTTGAGTCTTAGAGTCTTTGAAAGAGAAGTGTTGCAGTACACATATGTTTCATGCAACTCATAGGACAGGTAGTTGGAGATGCTCACCTAAGTACCTATCTAGCTGAAGAGCAAGGGAATCTGAGAACTGTCAAGCGGCTATGCAAGAATGTTTAGGTTAATGCTGCTCTTCTTTGTTTGGGGGCACCACCCCTGGATTCATGTCTGCAGCAGCAGAACAGCCATTGGTTTGTTCTAATGATAGATCACCATTATAGAGATAGTTCTGTTAAAATAGGTGTAGAAATACAATGAAAAGCCATTATCACAGTCATTGGTTTTGGAATGTTTCCCCACATGGCCATACATATAAGGTATATTTTAAAGCTTGTCTAGGCATTTCCAGGAGTAGAAACCAGTCCTCGCTTTTTGTTTTTCATTACCATAACAGATCCTACCCTCCTGATAAGGAAGTGAGTAAGGGGGAAGTTTCCATATAGAGGGGGTGTATGGGAACTTCTACAACAATTTCTTTGAATGTGACACTGATCCCTTTCATATGGGAGTGATTCTGTTTCATTTTTACCACACATTTGAGCAGGGGTAATGCTCAGAGTCTGTTATTCAGGAAAGCAGCTGTCTACATGTCAGGCTGTGTAAGAACATCTTTGAGATAGCTGTACTCTTGAGCCATGAATCAAGCGCTGTGGTGCCAAACTGTCCCGAGGCCACGGAAATTTTCAATAATTTAATATTCCACTCTCTAGCGAGCAGCATTGGAATACACTTTATATTACAGAGGAAGGTTAGGCTAGTAAATAAGGGCACTTTTAGAAAATGCAATATGATACAGGTATGGGAACTGTTATCCAGAATGCATGGGACCTGGGGTTTTCCGGATAAGGGATCGTTCTGTAATTTGCATCTTCATACCTTAAGTTGGGGCCCTCAACCGCTGGGCCGCGGGCCAGAACCGGGCCCTCGGCCAGTCCTGGACTGTTCGAGAGCCTGGTGCCGAATTAACAAGGCACATCAAATTCGGAGCTTTCTGGTCCTTGCAAAAAAGTTTGGCGCTACACTGTCCCCGGGCTAAAAACTGTTGGGGACCCCAGCCTTAAATCTACTAGAATGGGGTAAGTAGGTACTTAGGGCCAATAGCCCGGGGGGAGAGGTAGGCCGGGAGGAGGGAGGGGGGGCCTACGAGGGGGGGGTTGAGTTAGCGCCTGGGGGTTTCATTCCCCTTTAAAGTGGGTGATATTGTGCTGATCCAGTCACTGGGCTCCCAACAGTCGGATTACAAAGACTGAGCTACAGGCAGTGTACAGTAGTGTCTGGCCAGAATTTTGAAGGATTGCATTATTTAGTCTCTTGTCCATTTTAGAACAGAGTGGATGCTAAGATGTGGCTGTACCCCAAGTTCAGATGCCCGATTACAACTGCAGTGCAGAAGAAATACACAATAATACAATCTGTATAATCGTGTACGCATATATCCATCATTCCATGGAACTCTTGCCATTGCAAATAAACTTAAAGGGCTTCCTCCGGCTTCCAAACAAAAACTTCATAAAGAGGCCCACACAGAAATATAAATATACCCATCACAGTCACCTGTTTCTTAAAAATGTATGAATAAATGCCATTTTCTATGCTGAAATCCAGCTGTTTAACAGTTGTCTTTCTGCATCATTTGAAATCATATCGGGGAAGGAGGGACTAAAGATGTTACAAACTGTAACAACTTCTCCCCATCTTACAGACAACATGCATGAACTACATAACCCACAATGCATTGCACTTTGATGTTCCTTTCCTTATTGAAATCACGTGTGCAGGGAATTGTGGGGTTTGGAGGATGCAGGCTAAGGACAGATGGCTGCTGATACAAAGTAACAGTAGTCAGCCAGCTCAACAAAGTAGTCTGACAGATTGGCAGCAGAGCAGGGAGCTAGACTTAGGGAACTGCCTGAAACCATTAAAGGCCATAAAAAGTCTGCATATTTTTTAATTGATGTATATTGCAAAGTTGCTTGACATTTTGTTTACTTTTTAAAAAGCTTAAGTTATGTTTTTGTGGAGCTCCCCTTTAACTTTGTTGAAAAAAAAGAATACGTACAGCAAACAGCAGTGATAGCGGTGATGTCATGTAGCCAAGTGAGACTGAGATTTTGAATTGCAGGGCTTTCTTGGTAACATCCGGTCTACCACATGTGCAGTGAGTTCCCAGCTGCCATGGAGCTGTGCACTGAATATCCATGTCCTGTTTGGGATTCCCCTCCCAGATGCAGGATAGAATACAAAGAGAAATGTCCGTCATCATTACTTAGAGAAAAGGAGGAACAGCCTACAAGTTGGAGCAGCTGTTGGAAAAGAGAGATCTTCCTGCTTCTATAGAATTTCACTGGAATTAGAAATTGGCACTGTGGACGTGGGCATGGCTTCATTCAGTACAGACAGCAGCATGCCTCTATGTTTCCTTTTGTATAGCCTAATACATTTGTGTGGTCTAATGTGATGACTGTGAGTGAAATCTTTAAAAGGAATGCATGTAGTTCACAAAGACACAACATAAAAGGGAATTATGCTGATTAAACAGTGGGACCTTTGCTAGTAAATTAAACTGCATTGTAGATACCCTAAGGCAGGGGTGCCCAAAAGTTAAATAGGGATCTACCATTAGACCTTTAGCTGGTGATCAGTAGATCTCAAGACACTGTCAACAAGCACCTTGTCTAAATCACCCTCCAGTTTCATGTTTTTCATTCACATATTTATTATATTAAGGTAACATAAGAAATAGTTAAATATAGCAATATAAATTTTCTTATCAATATTTAAGTAATATTTTCCATGGAACAGAATGCTAACAATAATTTGATGTAGATCATAATGGGACATCACTTAAAGTAGACCTTGTTTTTGTAAAGTATGGGCACTCCTACCCTAAGGCTAGTGCCAGGCTAAGATTTGTGGCAAGGCTGCAAAGGCGACAGACTTTTAGGGGTGCACTGGGGACGTACAGCCTCCCAGTGCTTCAGTGCATGTGGCCTAGGGCTGCTGCTTGGGGTAAATCCAGCCTTGGCTAGTGCCACACATAGTGGTATCCACCCATATGTCTCTAAAAGATTTTTGATGTACCTGCAGAGCCAGAGCCATTGTATCAGCTCAGGTGAAGGCACATTAAACGGATTTTGGCACCAAAATGCATGTTTCAGAGAAATGTGCTCTGTGTGCCTACACAAAGCTTTTAGGGGTGGATTCTAGGCCTGTATTTTTCTGCAGGCCAATAATCTGCTGCATTTTGCACTAGAGTGTATGCACACTGTGCCAAGTTCCACAACTATTTAATCTGCCATCCAATTAATATCTTGTTGGTGCACATGACTTCTGCATTTTCCTGCAATTACATCAGATCATGGCTTGAAAAGTGTTTTACATGTAGCAATCTATACTAAAAAGTATTCTCAGGTGCTTTGTCACCCATGGGAGAGGTGGTTATCTGCAGGGAACAAAGAAATACATGTGTGTAGGGTTACATTATAACTTTATTCTTTATTTCCCAGTTTTTTGATCTGTATGAAAGCATTTAGCACCTATCTTAATTGGGGATTTATAATATCCATAAACATTATCTCATATTTAAATGATAAAAATGGCATCTAGTTGATCACTCTGCAGTTCCTTTACAACTTTCTCCATTTTTGGCACTGAATAAAGTTCCTTCTCTGTTTTTTTTTTGTTGGTGTGGTCATTGTTTATGTTAACAAATTATTCAAGAGATGTCCTGTATTTCCCCCCCCCCCATCTTCTCCCGTTTAAGTAGATCCCCTGGTTCTGGCTGAGCATTCGCTGCACATGTGCAGTGTTTATTCTGTGACATCACCGCGCATAAGCCACATGCACTTTTCTCATACGCTGCACTCACTGCATTATCTCCTGGAATCCTTGCAATTTATGTTGGGAAATTTGGGTTATTGTCTAATCAGTTTTAAGGTGGCCATACAAGTGTAGATCCACTTGTTATGGCTCTTACACGACCATTTTTCACCTGCGATCCCCTTTGTTCCGTTTTGCTGCGTTCAGCCGCAGGGGAGTGCAGGTATAGATGCACTCAATGCTTTTCAATGGGGCTGTACTCACACGAACGTATGTAGGCGCCGAACGCAGGTTCAGACGCAACATGCTGCATTTTCCCCTCAGTGGGCGCCTACATGTGTTCGTGTGAGTACAGTCCCAATGAAAAGCATTGAGTAAGTCTGTATGTGTGCTCCCCTGCGGCTGAACACCGCAAAACGGAACACAGGGGAGCACAGGTAAAAACGCTTGTGCAGGCTGCATATGAGTCAGCCCACCAGTGGGCCCCATACACTGGCAGATAAGTCTGCTTTGTAGGGACACCTTAGAATAAAGATGCTCCTACTTATCTTTATTGGGTCCTGTTCTTTAATCTGACGTAACAGGCTATTTTACATTTTTGATAATACATAGAAAAATGAGTATCTCTTAATATTTGTTTATTTGAATGGAGGCAGTTTACACCCCTCCCCGATATGGCATGGTTGAACACTGAGCAGAGAAGATTTCTGTCAAAATAATTCCTAAATAGTGATGGGTGAATCTGACCCATTTCACTTCACTGAAAATTCACAAAGCTTTTTACCCATTGGAGCCTATGGTCGTCATTTTTTTGTGAAACTTAGCAAACATTTTGCTCATCACTATCCCTGAACTGTTAGCAGTAGATTTGTGTGTGTGAGTCCACAAATTAATGTTTTTAGTCAACACAAAATGGTTTAACTACAAATGTCATCTGTCCATTTACACTCTTATAGTGATCAACTAGGATCCAGTCTTGCATATATACAGTAGAACCCCCCATTTTGTGTTTTTCAAGGGACCAGAATAAAATCATATAAAATCAGGGAAATGCATCATGCATAATATATAGGTGGGATGACAAAAAAAAAAAAGTGAGAGAAAACGTAAAATCAGGGGATGTAAAATTGAGGTTTCAGTAGAACCCCCATTTTACGTTTTTCAAGGGACCAGAATAAAATCATGTGAAATCAGGGAAATGCATCATGCATAATATATAGGTGGGACCACAAAAGGTAAAGTGAGAGAAAATGTAAAATCAGGGGATGTAAAATTGAGGTTTCCCTGAAGTAGCTACTATAGGCAATATCTGTTATCTTGTACATCATTTAAAATCACATTATTGGTAGTAATAAAAAATCAGACCACTCTATACTGCAGAGAAGGACTAAATTGTATGCTGTTTGCTTATTACAGCAGAGACAGATAGCAGCATTGATTTTGGTACATGTAAGAGGCTAGGAAAGGATTGTGTTCAGTGCAGGCGGCTGGCACCTATCAGCACTGCTTTTCTGCACACTGATGTCAGGGTTTCATTCACTGCCTTCCAAGACTCTGTCTGCACACATCTGGCCCAGCACTGGCAGTAACAGCTAGTTGGGGCTGTTTGTTTTGGCTCTACCCAGTCACCCTTTATGTGTCTGGTTGCTGCTAGGGTTTTTTTAGTGTTCTATTCACTAAAATTCCAATTCTAAATATTACTTTATCCTAACTCTTCAAGTTCTTTGCAAAATTTGATTCAGTTATTCCAAGAATATGACATTAATAACACTCAGGCCTCCTTTTACTAAAGTGCAATAGATGATGACGATGCCGGAAAATACTCCACAGCCGGTTTACCGAATCGTAATCACTGCTGTCATTGCGGGTTATGAGTGAATTCATTGATACTAATAAAATGTGAGAAAAATGATACAATGAAACTAACAATAAATTGCATAGTTAAATTTAACAATACACTCATAAATTGGTAATGATAATATTATTCATTGGTGCGTTCATTTACAGTGGTGTAAAATGCCTTTTAAGAATGCATAGATTGATCTAAGCAATAGGGCAGCATCATCTTGTGCAATAAATGAAAGGAATGTAAAGTAATATTAAAGATCATACCTATTTTGAAATAGACATAGCGTATTATTCTATATATAGCAATGTTTGGGACCTGAATATTTCTTGATAAGGGCAAAATTTTGGAAATTAAAAGAGGGACAAAACAAATTTGTTGCAGTAGCGTGGTGAAAAATTTAGACCATGCCCACTTTTGTGGCCACACCCCCAATTACCATGTTCATTTTACAATTTTACAAAATTTGGCAGGTTATGAAAGTTTGAAAATATTTCCTTTTTTTTCCAGTTATTACAGTTTTGCTAATGAAGGTGAATTGCCCTTTAAGCAGTGAGTCTAACTTTTCCCAAGGGACCTGTTATCTTATATTGTTAAAATTACTTATTTGCTTATCTCAAAATTGTTACAAAGCATCCTTTTTGCACCTGTTAGCTTTTCTGGGCTCTCTGCCAAAAAACCAATTAAGTTAGAAACTTTGTTTCTTTTTCTGGCTGTTCAGTGCAGACAAAAGAGGGACTTTCCAGTACAAATGAGGGACTGCAGGTTGAGTTTAGGAATGTGAGAAGGGTGTATTTTCCTAATCAGGTGTACTTCAGAGCAGTCTCTTTCTTTCTCCTGACAACTTCATTGACTACTTGGTGGTCAGAATGGTGGGAAAGAGACCAGCAGGCGGTGCTGTTGTAACAAAATGAATTCATATTAACAGAACATGTATCCCTTAATATCTTAATATCTTGAAATTAAAACAAAATAAATAATGAATTTAAACTACAAAAGTGCTTAGAATAACTCCCTCATCAGTTTACATTAACTTATTTTAAAGGTTTACTTATCCTTTAAAACTGTATGCTTTTCAATCCAGTATTGGAACACCCCGCACGTGTGGTTTATTCTTTTGATTAACATGATCTGTAAATTGCCATGTCAGCTTTTTGTGACTCTTGACAGGCCTTTTGTAATTAGTACTGAGTAAAGTAAAACTCTAGGTTATTGCGTTTTGACCCCCACCCATCTATGTGAGGCCAGGCTGACTCTCGGCTTAATTTATAGCAGCTATAGCACCAGCAAAACATCTGAACTGTAGCAGAGAATAACACCTATGTAATCTTTTTAGCTGCATGTTGCAATTCTGTTGTATGTCAGGGATTATTTAAATCTGCTCTGGCTGAGGGGAGACAGGAAAATCCCTTAGTGGCAGAGTGGCGTCTGAGCTCTATTTTGGCTAGCTTTTTCTGGCACGTCCCCAGATCAGATAGAATGGTTTTCCTCGAGCAGTCTCACCTTGTATGTTATTTCTGCAGACATTTGTCCAGTTGCCTCTAAATAAGGCCTTGTTCTTACAAGACTGTTGTCT
The DNA here is from genome assembly GCA_024363595.1 of Xenopus borealis. Taxonomy (NCBI): domain Eukaryota; kingdom Metazoa; phylum Chordata; class Amphibia; order Anura; family Pipidae; genus Xenopus; species Xenopus borealis. Next base: position 43,224,857 of record CM044438.1, read on the forward strand.
TGTTGTTAGAATGCTGATATTCCTTTGCCATGTGGTATAAAAACTGTATGAACAAGGAAGACCATAGTCCTTGTGTGCACACAGACAGGTACATCATTCAACCATCAGGGTGCACATAGGGTTGCCACCAAGCTGATATTTGACTAGCCTAGCTAGGAAAACACCTGCCAGGGCCGGTATTGCAAAGTTACCGGCAGCGTTGTTGTGGGTAAATGTCAAATACCCCAAAGTGCTTCCCCTGGCCTGCCCCGATCCGCACCTTAAACCCCTGCCCCACCCCCTTAAAGGAGAATACAAACCTGTAATAAAAAAACTCATACCCCCGACGCCACCTGGACCCCCTCCCTACTCCCCCCCATAACTGCCCACTCCCCCCGGGAAATGCCCCACCCATACTTCATACTTACTCCTCGGCGCAGATGCACGCAGATCCTTTTTGGCGCATGCACAGTGCAAACCGGCAAATTGCTCCAACTGCACATACACCACCACGCAGGGCCGCCATTAGAAATCACGGGGCCCCGCACAACAAAATTTTCAGGGCCCCCATGGCTCCGCCCACCCAGGCATCTAAGCCCCACCCCAATCCCCGCCGAATCCACATCAAACTTAAAAAGACCACACAGACATCAGCGATAAAAAAGTAAACCCCCCCCCCCAGGGCTCCCTTATAAGATAAAAAAAAAAATTGGTGCAAGCCCCCCCCCCATAAAAGCATTTTTAAAGCATTGGTGCCAGAGCCCCTCATACAAGTTTAAAAAAATTGGGGCCCCAAAAAACGACGATCTACCAGTCAGCTTACCGAAGACCCACAGGATGACTGAGTGGAACTCCGCTGCCTGAATCTGCGCTGAGGGTATAAAGTATGGGGCATTTCCAGGGGAGGGCAGTTAGGCTGGAAGGAGGGGTTTCTATGTGGGTTGGAGGTATGGGTTTTTTTATTACAGGGTTGAATTCTCCTTTAAGCCCCTCATCCATTAACAATGGATCTTTGTGTCTATAGCCAGCTTTATTCTTCATCCTTCCCAAAGACTCTCTTGGAAGTCTAGTGATGTCATCACCAGTTCTCTCACTGTCCTCATCCCACCCATTTACATCATCCCCCAGCCTCCTGTTGTGTCACCACCCCTACTGGCCGGTAAGAATATTAAAAATATAAAAAGGGGGCAACATAAGCGTTTCAGTGCATAAAAATTAAACAATGCATTTTTGTGCCAAACTCTTTCCAGTGTATGGGCTGAGGCCGGGCCTGTCAGCACACAGTGACCTAAGTTACTTTTTTGGTGCCCACAAGGTTGTTTCAACTGTAATCCCACCACGAAGCATCCAAACACCATAACAGTTTCCAAATAACACAAGAAGCTGTAGTTAGGGCTGCTTTAATGTAACCGTGGGTACAGGGCAGAAATTGTACTGGTGGGCCCCCACAGGCATGACATTTAACATTATTTATAATACACAAAAGCCATGATTATCCTGTAAATTATATACTTATAAAGGGTTCTTTGTGGTGTCATCAGTTATATTTGTTTCTCAGTGATGTCAGTTGCTTCATGACGCACTGTAACTTGTGCATTTAAAAAAAAAAAAATAAAAAATATTACTTCTGTAATAAAATTATATTAGAAGTTACATTGGAGCTTCTCAACCAGTTTTAAGGACATTGACCTCATGCCTTTTACATGGTCACTATAGTGACTTACTGTATATAATAGGTATGGTATCTGGCAGGACTGGACTGGGATTCAAAATAGGCCCTGCCATTACTGCTACAAAGAGGCCCAAACAGCCCCCACCAGCCCACTTAATAGTCACTTTCTATGGCAACTTACAGCAGCCCATCAGGCATTTGCCAGAACCCACAGATTGCCAGTCCGGGCCTGGTTTCTGGAAACCTGTTATCCAGAAAGCTCTGAATTATTGAAAGGCTGTCGCCTATACACTCCATTTTATCCCAATTATTTATAAATTTTCAAATTATTTCCCTTTTCTTTGTAATAGACAGAGCAATACCATGTACATGATCCAAACTAAGATATTATTAATCCTTATTGGAAGCAGTACCAGTATTGGATTTACTTAATGTTTGCATAATTTTTTTTAGTAGACGTAAGGTATGACGTTCCAAATTATGGAAAGATCTGTTACACGGAAAGATGTTACCTGGAAAGCCTCAGGTCCCAAGTATTCTGGATAACAGGTCCCATACCTGTATGATTTTGTTTTACAGTAGGGGGTACATTATTCTTCTTTCCAAGTACATATCACTAAGATAATATCTTCATACATGTCTTAAATAAAGAGAGGAGGATATAGTTCACATTAGCTGGAGGGCAGAGACTTTGACCATTTCTTGTAAATATTTGAGCACTTGACAAATGCTGGTGACATAGGGGCTGGGTATGCTGCCATTTAATGGATAACAGATGAGTTGGCTTGCCTGTTGCTATCTGGGTAGAGCTTTTGGAAGAAACTATGCAGATTTCAGTAGGCAGCCAGTGCTGTGGATTGATTCCAACAACAGGCATACAGGAGGAACAGAAGAGATTAGTGGCTTGCAAACACCTGCTATTCATTTACTGGGATTTCCTGATTTATTTTCTGGAAAGTTTGTTTAAATGTAGTTGTTATACAGCTAATGCTTTCCCAAGAGCAATTCAATCCACTGTGGATTTTCATTTAGTACTGACAGTGATATGGCCCTTTAAAGGAACAGTTCAGTATAAAAAGTTCAATATAAAAATAAAAACAGGGTAAATAGATGATATTTGGTTAGTTAGCCAAAAATGTAATGTATAAAGGCTGGAGTGACTGGATGTATAACATAACAGAACACTACTTCCTGGTGTGCAGCTCTCTTGGTTTCCACTGATTGGCAGTAACCAATCGATGACTTGAGGGGGCCACATGGGTCAGAACTGTTGCTTCTAAATCTGACCTGCACTCAAATGGTATTTAACTCCACATGAACTGGCATACATATATCCAGGTACTTCTTCAATGTGCAGGAGAGAATGTGGGGTTATTGGAGGCCTAATCCACATATTCTGGGAGTGCCCCAAAATAGCTCTCTTATGGAAGGATTTAGAAAGCTTTATCTCAATGAAGCTAAATGTACAAGTACCATTGACACCAGCTATAGCAATGTTACACATATTCCCTCGAAACCGGAGAAGCCTTCATACAACAGCATCTGCTATTTGCAGTGAGAACCTTGATTGCCAGAACTTGGAAAGCTAAAACAGCACCTACATTGGCACAAGTACTATATGCTAATGGAAGAGCAGTTGGACTATGATATCAAAAGGAAAGCCTAAAACACAGCCTTATGGAAAACATGGAGACAAACACAACTGATTGAACTATGCACACAAATGCTCCCATCACCAGGAGGAAAAATTGGACAAAGTAAAAGTAACATTAAGACAGAAATTAAGTGCCTTCTATTTCTAAAGGGTTTCCCTTTTCCCCCTTTCCTTTCCTGTTGCCTATACCACTAACACCCCCCTCCTAAAATATACAGAAATATATTAAAATAAAATATTTTCAAAGAGAGAATGTATCCTGGTTGCCCTAAATATTTCCTGTTGAAAATTAATAAAGAAATATGGTAAACTAAATCTGACCTGCATGCTAAGGATCATTTAACTCACTGCTCCATGTTATGTTCCATGTGACCCCCCTTCAAGTCACTGACTAAAGGTCACGGAGAGATCCCCAATATTCCCTAGGGCCCAACGATTGGATCATAATGGAGTCCATATGGGCAGTCGGATGGTGGGGCTGCATCAGCGAACAGATGCGGCCGCGATCCGATGGGATTTTTAGTCCATTCCGATTGATCGGTAAAGCCCGTCGGAGGGCCCCATACACGGGCCAATAAATTGCCAACTTGGTCTGTCGGCAGCTCTTATCGGCCCATGTATGGCCACCTTTACTCAGAGTTAGAGAGCTGAAAAGTAGTGTTCTGTTTTCTTACTGTATGTTAGACAGACAGTCACTCCAACCTTTATACATTACTTTTTTGTCTAACTATATTAGAAACATGCTTTTTTTTTCAAGTTTTTGTTTTTACAATAAACTGTTCCTTTAAAAAGCCATCATGGTATCCCCATTTAAACGTTCCACTGTTATTGATTGTTGTACAAAGAAACAAAAGAAGGATTAAACATTATTTTGTGAATGGTGGTTTATAAAGTCTCACTAATTCTTTTTATGGTATGGCAAAGCATGTATAGGGCCTCATATGGAGATAATACTACTGGGTTTATTCTTTCTGGAAATGTTGCTTTTTTAGAAGTGAATTGATAATGGCCATCCAATGGCATAATAACTGGTAAAATAGCTGGAAGTGGCGAGCATAAGAAATAATTGTTGGTACACAAATAGTGTTGGGGTGCAGGCCTATGTTTGTTGTTTGTGTATGTACTTTGTTGTACATAGTTGTGAATAATCATCTTAGTTTATTGGTTACAATATGACTTACAGATCTGTCATGGAGGGTGTGTTTGCTCAATCAAGTCTCTACAAATACTGCAAAAATGAATTCATAGATGTAAACAGACAGTTTTATTCTTTACTTATTAACATACTCCTTTATTATATTGTGGTGCCAAGGTCACAGAATGAACCTGATTAAATATTTGTGGGGTGTAGATAGTTAAGACCACTGTGCACTGCCATTTAGGCTTTTATTTACTGATCATCTGAGTGACAAAAACTTTTAACAAGAAAAAAATGGAAATAAACAGATGAAAAGTTATACAACTGTAAATTTACTGAGGAAAATGTACTTTTTTTTACTGTATAAAGCAACAGGGAACATTCCATTGGAATCTTTTCTGATGCTCATTCATCAATCATTTAACTCATTCAATATGGTCCATATAGAGTTTCTGAATATGTAGCAGTACACATGTAGACTTTTAGGGGCAGATTTATCAAGGGTCAAATTTTGAGGGTTAAAAACCCTCGAAGTTGACCCTCGAAATTTTCACTAAGTAAAATCCAACAAAATCAAATTCGTAGGATTTTACCGCTATTTGATCTATCGAACGATCGAATAGCTATCATCCGATTTCTCGAAAAAATCATAGTAAACATCCGATTTCATGAAAAAATCATAGAAATTCATCCGATTTCATGTAAGAATCGTACAACTTGTACGATTTTTTTGTGAAATTGGATGAATTTCTATGATTTTTCCGTGAAATCGGATGTTTAGTACGTTTTTGTTTTGAGAAATCAGATGATTTCTATTCGATCAAAAAAAAACTTGGAGCTTCCCATAGCCAAATATAGCAACTCGGTAATTTTAATAAGGCGAAGTAGGCAATCGAATACATTTTTAAAGGGCAAGTACTTCGACCATCGAATGGTCGAACTATTTTCTTATTCAAATCATACGATTTATTCGAATCATTCGATTCGATCAAATGATTCATTCGATTCGATCGAATTTAGCAAATTCGATGATCGAAGTAGCCCAAAAAAATTAGAAAATCAAATTTTTTGTATTCAAATACACGAGCTTAGTAAATCTGCCCCTTAGGGCAAGGCCACACGGGGAGATTCGGGGGAGATCTGTCGCCTGGCGACTTCTCGCCGCGACGAATCTCCCCCTCCCCCCACCCCCCACCAAACTGTTCTAAACTGATACATTTAATGGATACATTTCTTATCTTTGTCCCTGCTGAGCAGAATCTCTGGGTTTCATAATAGTTGCTCATACTCCAGAGATGTTGCTGTGAAATGTATCAATTAAATGTTGCAAAATTGTATCAGTTTAGAGTCTGCGCCTGAATTACTGAGCTGCCAGACTCAAACACCAGAGACACCAACATTCAACTTTAGACTTAGATTTTGGAAAAACAGTAAAAGATAAATAATGGAAAGTAATTTTTCCAGAAAGTCTGACTTTCCAGAAAGTCAGGAGAGCAAAGCATCATGGGTAGAATCAGTACTGCAGACTCCTCTCACGATATCACCAGTTTGTGCAGTTGTTAGTGGCTGGAGTAGCCCACACAATCTGAATAGAACAATAGAAGGTGTTTCAAATAATTCCCATAGAATATCAAGTCCTGGTGTGACATGAGTTATACAGAGCTTGTCTATCACAGAGTATACTCTGACTAAGCATGAATGAGATTTGGCAGTTTGGCACAGCCCACACACGGAAAACAAAGGGGTGTTTAAACATGGCAGCGCCTATGAAGCCCTTTTTACATGAAGGATATTTTCTAATCCGTTTCAGATATAGACAAAAACAGCTGACTAAAGGGTTTAACTAAGGATGGAAAATAAATATTTTACTCATGTCTCAAGGTGACAGGTCCTCTTTAAAGTAGAGTCATTTGCTACCTGTTATACTGTACTTCTGTTGGTTTTCTGAGTTGGTAGATCCATGACACTTAAGGGCAGATTTACTACTACTGGTTGAATTTCGAAAAAAGGCGACTTTAGTGCAAGATACTAGCAAGCCATTCGGGGAGATTAGTTGCCACGATTAGTCGCCAGGCGACAAATATCCCCAAAATATTCCCGTGTGGCCTTAACCTCAGGGAAGTCCAAGATGGGGGACTTCCAGGCTGCAGATATGACCTGTTTGGAGGCAGAGAAAATATGCATTATTAATTTCTTGGTTAATTTGTTAATTCCTGGGATCCCTTTGTTGATCAGTGCCTCCCCGGGTCATCTTTTAGTGATAGTCCTATCACGTTTGTGATTAGTGTATATATATACATATCCAAAACCGGACAGCCTTGGCATTCCCACCATATGTGTAAGAATGAACCGTGTGGGGTACCATTTTGCCAATTTTAGAGGGGACCATGTACCACTGATGTAGTACTTTCTGGGAAGTTTCTTGGATAGATATATTCACGGAGCAGTGTATATTATCTTTAATAATGTCCGACCATTGATCTGCCTCCATACAAACCTTAACTCCTTGGTAGGGGTCAGTTGGGTTAGATCAGTGATCCCCAACCAGTAGCTCGCAAGCAACATATTGCTCTCCAACCCCTTGGATGTTGCTCCCAGTGGCCTCAAAGCAGGTGCTTATTTTTGAATTACTGGCTTAGAGGCAAGTTTTGGTTGCATAAAAAACAGATGTCCTGCCAAACATTCTCTCCTGTAGGCAGCCAGTGCATATAGGGGCTACCAAAAAGCAGTTTTCGCACAAAACAGAAATCCTGTATCTCTGACATGGGGCTCAACATATTGTTAATTTCCCAGCTGCCCCAAGTCATGTGAGTTGTGCTCACTTCAATCACTCTTTACTGCTGTACTGCAAGTAAGAGTGATATCACCCCCCCAGCAGCCTAACAACAGAACAATGGGAAGGTAACCAGATAACAGCTCCCTAACACAAGCTAACAGCTGCCTGGTAAATCTACGAACAGGGTAAAAACCCATGCCCCACTGCATTCCATTCAGTTACATTGAGAAGGAAAAACAGCCTGCCAGAAAGCAGTTTTGTCCTAAAGTGCAAGGCACAAGTCACATGATCAGGAGCAGCTGGGAAATTGACAAAAGCCCCGTGTCAAAACTGAATATAAAAAAATCTGTTTGCTCTTTTGAGAAATTGATTTCAATGTAGAGGAGCAGCACTATTAACTGATTTGTTTGTAAAAAAATGTTTTCCTATGACAGTATCCCTTTAATGCGGAGTGGCTTTGCTATTAAGTGTAGGTAGCTTTGCCATTTATTACATTAGGGTGTGTGAGAGCCAAATCTGTTGGAGCAGCTGCTCACAATGCCATCTTGCACACTCCTCCTTTAAGATTACTTTTAATGCAATATCTTTGGGCAAAACGCATTTAATGAAATAGGAGGTCCCAAAATGTAATTAGCCTTTTACATGCATGTTTAGAAAATTGTAAACATTTTAATTACTCTGGTTTAATCCTTTGATAATGTTTTCCTTTTTTTAACTTCAATGAGGTCTATCAACACTCTTTCATAAATTCATCTATTAGACAATTTGAAGTTGTACACCTTAAAATTAACATATTATGTAATAAACACTGTATAATTTTGAGCCAAACTTTGTTTTTTTTTTTTAAAGGGAGACTGTCATGGGAAAAAATGTTTTTTTCTGCCGCAGTAGAATTCTACACTGAAATCCATTTCCATTTCAGTTTTGAAATCTGAAATGGGGCTAGACATATTGTCAATTTCCCAGCTGCCCCAAGTCATGCAACTTGTGCTCTGATAAACTTCAGTCACTCTTTACTGCTGTACTGCAAGTTGGAGTGATATCACCCCCTCCTTCTCCTTCCGTAGCCAAACAACAGAACAATGTTAAGGTAACCAGAAGCAGCTCCCTAACACAAGATAACAGCTGACTGGTAGATTTAAAAACTCATTCAGTTACATTGAGAAGGAAAAAAAACAGCCTGCCAGAAAGCAGTTCCATCCTAAAGTGCTGGCACAAGTCATATGACTATGGGGAGATTGGAAATTGACAAAATATCTAGCCCCATCTCAGATTTCAAAATTGAATATAACAAAATATGTTTGCTCTTTTGAGAAATGGATTTCAGTGCAGAAGTCTGCTGGAGCAGCACTATTAACTGATGTGTTGTGAAAAAAAACGGTTTCCTATGATAGTATCGCTTTAAAGGAACAGTAACACAAAAAAATGAAAGTGCTTTAAAGTAAAGAAAATATCATGTAGTGTTGCCCTGCGCTGAACCCCTAATATAGTTCATATAAACGAGCTGCTGAGTAGCAATGGCGGAAATTGAAAAAATGGCTATATGGCACAGGGTAAGTAATGGATAACAGATAACATTATGTTCTGCTATCTGCTGTGTAACTTGGGCCTTTTCTCCTTTGAATAGCCGCCCCACAACACAAAAGTTTATTTATATAAACAATAGTAGTGTTTCTGAAGCAAACAGAGCATTTTTACCAGTGCAGGGCAACACTGCATTATATTTTTATTACTTTAAAACAATTTAATTTTTTGATGTTACTAGTCCTTTAAGTTCAGTATATGATAGATTTGCATGCAAGCAGCATTCTGTTTCCAATAAATTATGCAAAGAAAAAAGTAACCTGTAAGACATTTTTGGTTTTTATTTGCACCGGAGAAAACATGACTTTACAGACTGGAGAGGCACAATAAATATAGAAACCTTTAATAAAATTAATTAAAAAAAATAAAAGCATTTGTTGATTTTCAGAGGTTAAGTGTGTATTGTGACATTGCTGGGATGTTTATTACGATGTACGGTTATAAAGAAAAGGGACGTCACTTTTTTTTTGGCAGAAGTGAAGGTTCAACTGAACCTGTTTGTACTTCAAAGGGCTTTGACAGTAGCTAAAAGAGTCTTTGTCCAAAAGTCAGCAGTTTATTTCCTCATGTATCCTTTTGTGGGAACAAGTGGTGGATTCTGTGCAAACTTAACTTCATGCACTATATCTATAATTTAAATTATACAAAAATTTTGTACAAAATTATGCTTTGTGCCACCGAAAGTCACATGTTGTGGATAAACCTCCGTTGAAGGTTTATAACACCTGATTTTTGGTTAATGTCTTCAGGTTTTCCCAACAAGTAACATTATGCCGATGCTTTTGTTCGAGCTGAAAATGTGTCCCAAAGATTTCTACTGGGACCTAATTATGAGTGGCTCTGCACATAATATGCTATCTCTCCCTTTACCTGACACATTTCTGGGACTGTCACACAACCAAACACCCAAGTTATCCCATTGCCCAGAGCATTCCTCTAGACTGCCTGCAGCTGAAGCAGTGGATTTAATTTGTGTAACAGCGTGTAGGAAAGAGGTATGCCAGGATCATCAATGAATATTTGAAAAGTAGTTGCTACAACCCTTACATTCAAATTTGGACATGGTACAACAGACACCACATATTATACAGATTAGGTTAGATTATGACCCTTCTGCATTGATACAAACAATGGCTTGTTGCTTAAAGGGGCTGTATTCTCTTCTCCACATTTGTTTAAAAAACAGGGCTGTGTATACATTTTGCTTCTTGTTTTAATAATTAAATATCCAGTACCGGAAGTGAGGTGGGGTGACATTCACTATGCATGATGCTACCTTCAATATCAAAGCTTTGCTAGTGTGATTCAGGAACCTTTCTGTCATCCTTGCAAACAGCTAAAATGATAACAGTAGCCCAAAAAAGCTTTACATTTTATGCAAGAAGTGGAATATTTCCTGTCTGATGAATCGCCCCTTCTGGCTTGGTATTGCTTCCTTGGCACTTCATAGCCCTTACTCCTGTACCACCAATGTAAGATCAGATGGGTGACTTTCTGGTGTATTATGAAATAATTCAGTCCATACTCTAGGAACTGGACTGGAGGGTCTGTGCTTAGGGCAACCGCTTTAATATGCCTATTAAAAAGTCTTCCCCTGCTGTCTGTGCTTTCCTGCTAAATCTGGCATCAGTGGTGGTGGGTACCTCTAGCAGCATTGGAATTCAATGTCGATAAATGTAGTCATGCACCTGCTTTGTAAAAATATGAAAGCCACTTATACCCTCATTGGGACTGCACTAGGCAAATCTAAAATGGAAAAGGACCTTGGAGTACTTGTAGATTATACACTTGTCTGTAGCAAGCAATGCCAGTCAGCAGCTGCAAGGGCAAACAAGGTCTTGAGCTGTATTAAAAAGGGCATAGATTCATAGAAGAGGGGGTCATTCATCCACTGTGCAGAGTGTTGGTAAGGCCCCATCCTGAATACGCCATACAATTTTGTTCTTCAGTGCTCAAAAGGGACATTATTGAATTAGAGAGGGTGCAGAGAAGGGTAACGAAGTTGGTAAAAAGTACTGAAAATCTCAGCTATGAGGAAAGATTGGGGTTGTTCACGCTGGAGAATAGGCGCTTGAGTGGTGATATGATAACATATATATATATATAGCAAAAAACAGGGTAACGGCACTCACGATTAGATCTTCACAGATG
>CM044438.1:43247237-43274178 GCA_024363595.1 Xenopus borealis
TGCAAAAGAATAAGAAATCAGGAAGGGGGCAAATAGTTTTTCACACCACTGTAGTTTGGATCTCCTACACACTGAAATGCACAACCTCAGGCTCAATGCATATGGTGATCAGATGTGTAAGGTCTCCCTGACTCTCCACAAGACGTTCTGGAATGGAAATAATATTTGGAATAGTATGTAATGCTGCACATTCCCCTTCTAAACACTGATGCACTACCTACAAAATTTGTACCATTGTATGTTAAGTTGAAAAAAAGACACATCCATCAAGTTCAACCTTTTTAGTTTATATAGAACTTGAATAACTGCTAGTTGAACCAGAGGAAAGCAAAAAAAAAAAAAACATTTGAAGCCACTCCAATTTCAACTCGGAATGGGTGACTGTGTGTCAGTTGGAAAGACCTACTGGTAAATAAAGCATTAGAGAGATTATTATATCATCCCAATTTATTTATACATAGTTATCATATAAGCCCTTAAATGCCTCTTCTCCAGCCTGAACAACCTTAACTTTTCCAGTCTTTCCTCATAGCTAAGATTTTCCATACCCTTCTCTGCACCCTCTCTAATTCAATAATGTCCTATTTGAGAACTGGGGACCAAAATTGTACTGTGTATTCTATATGGGACCTTACCAGCGCTCTGTACAGTAGAAGATTAGAATCAACCCATGTGGTATGAAACATGTAGGGCCTATGGCATACCACCCAACTGTTCCATTTTTAGAGGGACAGTTCCTCTTTTGACAGCTCAACCTGCAGTCCCTCATTTGTACTGGAAAGTCCCACTTTTCACTGGACTGAACAGCCAGAAAAATAAACAAAGTTTCTAACTGAATTGGATTTTGGCAGAGAGCCCAGAAAAGCCACAGCGGAAGATAAGATACTTTTGTAACACTTTCTAGATAAGCAAATAAGTAATTTTAACAATATAAGATCCCTTGGGAAAAGTTAGACTCAGACAGTTTAAAGGGTAATTCACCTTTGTTAGCAAAACTGTAATAACTGAAAAAAAAAACACAGAAAATTTTCATAACCTGCCAAATTTTGTAAAGTGAACATGGTAATTAAGGGGTGTGGTCACAAAAATGAGCGTGGTCAAAAATGTTGTCCCTCTTGATATTTCCAAAATGTTGGGAGGTATGCTATGGAGATGTGACACTATGATTTACTTTGACAGATAAATACAGTTTATAAAGGGGTGGTTCACCTTCAAGTTAACTTTTAGTATATTGTAGAAGGGCCAATTCTAAGAAACTTTTCAATTGGTCTTCTTTATATATTTTTCATAGTTTTTTTTTAATGATTTGCAATTTTATTCTGTTTATTCACAGCTTTCAAATGGGGGTCACTGACACCATCTAAAAACAAATGCTCTGTAAGGCTACAAATGTATTGTTATTGCTACTTTTTATTACTTATCACCCTATTCAGTCCATCTCCTATTCATATTCCAGTCTCTTATACAAATCAATGCAGGGTTGCTAGGGTACCTTAGAAACCAAATTGCTGACACTGCAAACTAGAGAGCTGCTGAATAAAAAGCTAAATAACTATAAAACCACAAACAAAAATGAAAACCAATTGCAAATTGTCTCAGAATATCACTCTCTACATTATACTAAAAGTTAACTCAAAGGTGAACAACCCCTTTAAAGGCCCTTGTGCCTTTTTCACATTAATTTTCACTGAAGCTTCATGAGCCATATCCTGTGCCAGCCATTCTGACTCCTCTATTGTATACACTGAGGAAAAGAACTGATTAAGCACATTTGCCTTTTATGTATCTATTACAGCCATACTCATTCCATTATTTAAAGGAGCAACACACTCAACCTGCATATTTTTACTATTAATATACTTAAAAACTATTTTGGGTTAGTCTTAGCCTCTGCCGCAATGCACTCCTCATTTCAGATCTTTGCCTTCCGGATTGCGGGTTTACAACATTTATAATAGTGTTTATATTCATTAAATGCAGATTCTGTCCCCACAGACATGTAGTTTTTAAATGCCTTTTCTTTCCTATTAAATTCTTTACTTCTATATTAAGCCACATTGGGTGATTTTTGGTGCTTCTGCATTTACTTCTTAAATTGAGAACAGTAACAATTTAATATAATTTTAAATGACAATCACTTCTGTTCTGTGTTTTTAGATGAAAACATACTGCCACGGTGTATATTTGTTTTTTGCACCAAACATTATATGGAATCACATTATGGTCACTATTACCCAGTGGTTCAATGACTTGCACATTTGCTATACGTTCTGGGTCAGTAGAGATCACTAGATCCAGAACAGCATTTTTTATCAACAACTTGTGCTATAAAATTGTCATGCAGCAAGTTTATAAACTTGTTCCTATTAACTGTCCTGGCTGTACTGTTGCTCCAGTCAATATCTGGGTAATTAAAATCTGTCTGCAGTCTGTCTAACAGACAAATCCCCGCTCCTTTTTTATTGCCTCTGTCCCTCCGAAACGAAATATAGCTACTGATGTTAACTGGCCAGTCATGCGACTCATTCAGCCATGTGTCCGCAATACCAATCACGTCATATTTTTCTTCCAGCACCTCCAGCTCTCCCATTTTACCATTCCCATTTTTACTCCTTGCATTTGCAAACATACATTTAATACTGGTTCCATAATTAACATATGACATGTGGTCCTCCCCGTCCTTAACAGTATCCCCAACCAGATCTTCTCCCCCATTTTCCCTTCCTTTGCTCACTACCTCATCTAACCTGTCTTCCACATAATCCTTTACTGACCCCCCCCATGCCTAGTTTAAACATTTCTTCCACCCCTCTGGCCATCTTATCCCCCAAAGCAGCTGCATTATCATTAATGAGGTTCACCCCATGCCTAGCAAAGAGCCTGTAGCCAATTGAGAAATCAACCCAGTTTTCCCAAAACCTTCCTCCCTACACCAGTCTCTCAGCCATGCATTCATCTCCCTAAACTGCCGCTTTCTCCTTAACGTTGCTCCTGGCACAGGTAATATCTCTGAGAAAATTACCTCGTCCTCAACTTTACACCCAGCGCCAATCCTGGGGATGCTGCTGTCTGAGGCAGCAGCCCAGATGTCAATCGCCATCTCCTGCTCCACTATTAAAAATCGGCGTTGGAGCAGGTCAAAAGGAATTAGCATTGCTAGTGTATTGAGCGCTATATCGTTCTCTGCACTAGCGGAGCCGTATTTTTGCATCTTGCTGCCCCTTGTAACTGGCCACTCGCTGTCACCTGAGGCAAGGCTCTCACCAGTTTCTTTTTGAGGACTTTGCCACCTCCTCTAACTTTGTCATTGGGACCTATATGTATCAAGACTGCCAGGTCTTCCCCAGCCCCTCCCTGTCCACTCGTTCCACCACATGCTGAACCCAAGCACCAGGCAAGCGGCAGACTGGTCGGCATGCAAATTACCCTATCCACCTTTCTAATAACATACCTCCCAACTGTCCCTTTTTTGGAGGGACAGTCCCTCTTTTGAGAGCTCAACCCGCTGTCCCTCATTTGTACTGGAAAGTCCCTCTTTTCTCTGCACTGAACAGCCAAAAAAAAGAAACAAAGATTTTAACTTAATTGGCTTTTGGCAGAGAGCCCAGAACAGCTAACAGGTGCAAATAAGATGCTTTTTAACATTTTTGAGATAAGAAAATAAGTAATTGTAACATTTTAGATAAGGAGAAATATTTTCAAACTTTCATAACCTGTCAAATTTAGTAAAATAAACATGATAATTAGGGGGTGTGGCCACAAAAATGGGCGTGGACACAAACATTTTGCCATGCTGTGGGCAAAATAAATTTTTGTCCCTCTTTTTACTTCGAAAATGTTGGGAGGTATATAATAATTGAATCTCCTACAACTGAAACTTGCCTGTCCTTTACACTCCCCCCCCCCCTACAAACTGTATTTGAGACACTACCTCCCAGTGTGCTCCACACATTTATGTGTGTATTTCTGACTTCAGCAGTTGTGAATGAGATACACATTGTAATACTACAACAAATATATGTACCTATGTGATTTACAAGGTCTTGGTTTTAATGTACAAAGAGAAGCCTGGTGAATGTTTGGACTTGCATTGAGTAAAGGGAGATTTTGTGGATGGTGCTCTGACAAGGAAGAGGGTGACTGGTTTGCAATCCCTCATTTCTAAAAAGTTACAAGGCTCTTGATTTTTTTTTTCTGTGGAAAAGGAACAAAACCACAACAATGTGGAGCATAAGAGCCAAATGAGTCTGGAGACAGCCGCTTCCAGCATCCTTTCCTTTTCTCTGCTGTTCTTACCACATTTTACTCTGAAAGAAACTAGGAAGCAGCGAATGCAGAGAGTGCCAAGATGAAGCTGTACACAAGCCAAGACCCTTCTTATTTGCTCGTCTTGCTGGAGCCAGTGCCTGACCTTATTAGCTGGAAGGGCAGCTCCTTGTTAGTGCACATCTGGCTGAGGGGAGCCCAGAGTGTCCCTTCATTGTCTTCCTGCTTGCACTGACCTTGGGTTACCTTGCATGAATGCTGACAGAACCTTTACCTCATCTTGTGAGAATTCCTACAGGCATTTTTTCACCTCCTTAATTTATACGCACCCTTTCCTTTTCCAAAGAGAGGTCATGCAATTTATCAACTGGGACTAAAAGCAAAAGACACAACTCTGTCTGTTAATTGGCTCATGTGATCATAGTTTGTTTCCATGTCGGACTGGGCAGGCAGGAAACCGGGAAAAACCTTGGTGGGCCCCGACAGCCCAGATACGGTGCTCCTGAACTCCCCTCCCCCTGCCCGATCTCGTAAGTTTAGGTTTTACCTCCGGCTCCGGCAACCTGATGCGCTCTCCTCTCTCTCTCTTTAAGGGATTAAATACGAGTTAGATAGGCGTAGCAGATTCTCACCGACGGGGGGCGCCAGAGGGACAGAGGGAGCCCTGTCCGGCGACTAGGGCAGCGAGGCCCTGCTACTGGAGGGGCGGGCCCTGATGTGTCAGCCTCGGTGGGCCCTGACCTCCCCTAGTCCGACCCTGGTTTGTTTGGTATGTTTGTGTGCACCGTGAATCATGCAATCCCAGGGGGCAGCCCTTATTTTTTAAAATGGCAGTTTTCTATTTATGATTACCCAATGGCACATACTACTAAAAAAAGGCTTTGAATGTCCTAATAAACATTTTCTACTTTTTAAATTATTTGGGCTCCTTTTTCAACCAACAGTAAGTCTATTCTGTTTTTGTTTATTATTTTTTTATGTCTCCATAGGAGCATGTTGCATATTTGTCTAGAACAGTGATCCCCAACCAGTAGCTCGTGAGCAACATGTTGCTCTCCACTCCCTTGGATGTTGCTCTCATGGTCCTTAAAGCAGGTGCTTATTTTTAAGTTCCAATCGTTTAATTGCATAAAAACTAAGTATAGTGCCAAGTAGAGCTGTTGTAGGCTGCAAGTCCACACATGGGCTACCAAATAGCCAATCACAGCCCCTATGTGGCACCCTAAAGGACTTTTTCATGCTTGTGTTGCTCCCCAACTCTTTTTACATTTGAATGTGGCTCACGGGTAAAAAAGGTTGGGGAACTCTGGTCTAGAACAGTGGGTTAACCCTATAATACAGGAAGCTCTCTCCAAAACAGAAATGGTTCTTTTTCCTCCAACTAACACCACTAACATCCCAGAAGTATCCATCGTAGTTAACAATTCCACTATCACCCCATCTCCCCAGGCTCGGTGCCTTGGGGTTATCCTAGATTCTGCCCTGACATTCACTCCTCACATCCAGTCACTTGTTAAGTCATGTCACTTCCACCTAAGGAACATATCCAAAATACGATCATTTATCACCCCAGACGCTGCCAAAATTCTTATTCACTCTCTTATCATATCGCGTCTAGACTATTGTAACTCTCTCTTAATTGGCCTTCCCCTCCAGAAACTCTCACCTCTCCAGTCCATAATGAACACTGCTGCTAGGCTTATACACCTCAGCAACCGCTCCTCCTCTGCCATACCATTCTGCCAATCCCTGCACTGGCTTCCACTCCCCTTCAGAATTAAATTCAAATTACTGACCCTGACATTCAAAGCACTTCATAACTCTGCCCCTCCCTACATCTCTGAACTAATCTCCATTTACTCACCCAACCGCCTACTACGCTCCTCTACTGACCTGCTACTCAACTCTTCTCTCATTACCTCCTCACATGCTCGCATTCAAGACTTTGCAAGAGCTGCACCCCTCCTCTGGAATTCTCTCCCACGGTCTGTCCGACTTTCTCCCAATCTTTCAGCTTTCAAGAAATCTCTAAAAACCCACTTTTTTAGAGAAGCCTACCCTCACTGTTAACCACTCAATGCAATACCGCTTACAGTACTACATCTCTCACCCACTTTACTCTGATCTTGCCCTCTCCCACACCTTGTGTATCATTCCCTTCCCGTTAGCTTTTTCTGTACAGGGCCTTCCTCACCTCCTGTACCAGTATTTATTGTGATGCATGCACAGTAACTCCATATTTATTGTGATGTATGTAACTCTTTATGTTCTATATATGTAATTCATGTGATTTGGTTGTATAATCACATTCACTTTACAGCGCTACGCAACAAGTTGGCGCTATAGAAATACATGTTAATAATAATAATAATAATAATAAAATCTTATTGTTCTATCTGTCCTGCATTGTCTGGCACTACTATTGGAAACCTGAGACAGTAAGGATGTGGAAGAACATGCAGACATTTTGAGAATAACATCCAAACACCCTAAACCCTCACACGCACATATACTCATAGCATGTGGCCAGACCTTTGTTGTGGCTGGCCCAGTTCAGCCTTTGGTAGGAACGAGCCTAGGAGCAATGGAATGCTGGTAATCTGCCCCACAGTTGATTGATCGCCCTTGATCCTCAGATTCTCTCAGGCTCTGATTTCAGCAGGATTCCTCCCACCCACAGTCAGCTTTCTTCCCTCATTACTTGCTGAAACAAGGACAGGGTGTGAGAATGTGCAGAAATTGGGAAAAAGAAATAAGTAATCTCTTTCGCCAAATCACATACAGTTCCACATGTAACATCTCGCCTCATTTACTGAAGCTGTCACCAATGTGCCTTAAAAACACAAAAAAAAAAAGAATAGTACTAATATTAATATTGTTAACCATTTATTTGCTCATTTTAAACTGTTCTGTCCGGTTAGCTTAAAATGGCAAAAATCATATTTATTTTATTAACTAGAATTACATTTCAGCACAGTCCTATTTATTGTACTCATTTGTAAGGTTGAATGAATGGAATTAACCACAACATTTTAATAATCCACATCATCACGATCATTCTTTTAGATAGAACCCAACTTTTTATAGAACAACCTGCTTGTGGGCCATGCAGAAATTGTGTGAGGTGTTTGTATGTCGTTCTTGCATTGCGAGAAAGAACAGTATATTACATGGGCCAGGTAAGGAATAGCACGCATTTAAAGGAGTACTAAAATACAATAAAGAAGCACCACATCCTTAGCAGTGAAGATTCATGTCTCTGAAGCTGCTTCAGTAGCTGCCCATCTTATTTACTGCTAATTTACAACACATGCTCTATGCTGCTATCACTTACCTGAATTTAGGGACCAACTTACAATTCACTGCACTACAAGGATAATTATTAACTAATTCCGATTTTTATTCAGTGGCAGCTCATAAACAAGAAGACTTTGCATCAGGATTGTATAATCAGCCATGTAGCATCAGCTGTCTGTATGACAGACAAACCTCATATTCTGATGATTTGCAACAGCCCATAACCTTTTCTTCTCAACAGCTGCTCAATTCACACTGAGCATGTGCAGTATCCCTAACAAAATCCAAGATGGTGAGCTCCTGTTCACAACTGTAAAGGCCTGGATCATAACTGTTATACAGAACCTTTAGGCTGGTGTAGTAAGCTCATTATCTAATAATATGACATTTATACCCTTGTTTGTTTTTAGGTCTTAGTTCTCCTTTATGCACCAAGAATAATTCAACAAACACAGCAAGCTCAGGAATGAGTGAGAGAATCTCTGGTCTCTCCAGAGATGAGCTGTGATAAGTGGAATTGTCTCATATCCGGATGTTTCTCATCTGGGAACTGCAGCTGCTCTTTAGTGTGAGGCTCCTGCCAGCTGCTGACAAAGAATTCCATGGGCAGAAAGGAGATCTTCTGTGGGATACCGCAACTCTAGAGTGCCCAGGTCTTGTGGCAGTGCACAACCAACACATACAAGTCATTGTTTGCAATGCATGACATTTTTTGATGCAACTACGAAATTCTTTGTGTCCATTGTGGCACTTTGATTACCATTGATTTGTGTATTCTAATTAAGGGTGCACCGAATCCACTATTTTGGATTCGGCCGAACCCCTAAATTCATTGCAAAAGATTCTGGCGAATACCGAACCGAATCTGAACCGTAATTTGCATATGTATAGGGCAAAAGCCAGCCGCGTACGAAGTCAGAGGCTAAAATTTTTTTAACTTTCTTGTTTTGTGACAAAAAGTCACATGATTTTAAGGATTCGGTTCGGCCAGGTACAAAGATTCGTCCGAATCCTGCTGAAAATTGCCGAAACCTGGCCGAATACCGAACCGAATCCTGGATTCAGTGCATCCCTAATTCTGTTTAATGCTGTTTTTTTTTTTTTTTTTTTTAAACAGAGTATGTATTAATTAACAGAGAACTATTAATACAGCTTTATCAGATACCTCTTTATTCTAAGGTTGATTGTATCTCAAGATATGATAATGGCTCCAAAAATGTTTAAGTAGCCCAATATGCCACGTTCACAAAAATAAATTCCGATGATCTAAGGGCTCCTACACACGGGCGTTTTTACCTGCGCTCCTCTGCGTTGCGTTTTGCTGCGTTCAAACGCAGGGGAGCGCAGGTATAGACGCACTCAATTATTTTCAATGGGGCTGTACTCACACAAACGCATTTAAGCGCCGAACGCAGGAAAAATGCAGCATGTTGCGTCTGTACCTGCGTTCGGCGCTTACACGCGTCTCGTGAGTACAACCTCATTGAAAAGAATGAGGTGCGTCTAGACATGCGCTCCCCTGCGGCTGAATGCAGCCAAACGCAACGCAGGGGAGCGCAGGTCCTCAACGCCCGTGTGTAGGAGCCCTAATAGGGTGGATGCTGCTTATGGGTAACCTCAAAGAGAAATTATTTGATAGTAGCCTGAATGGCTACTCCCGGCAGCTGTGCTGACATGATCACAGCAATATAGAAATGAAGGCTCCAGCTTCATTGGGAGGCACATTTATCAAGGGTTGAATTTTGAATTCAAGTGAGTTTTTTAAACTCCCTCAAATTCAATTTAATTCGAAATTCAGTTAGGGTTAATTTATTTAAAAAATTGAATTGTTAAAACTGGAATTTTACCGATCCAAAAACTGTAATCAAGTTTGATTCGAATTATACAAAACTTGACTTAAGTTTTTTCTTAAAAATGCGATTAAGGGTAACACTGCACTGTGGTTGCTGTTAAAAAGATGTGTTTGTAATTATATTTTCTTTTTGCTGTGTTTGCACAAATAAATGTTTTTCAGTATGAAGCTGTACAATTTTTGTAATTGATTTAGGGTACAAACTTCACCTAATTGATCCCTGGACCCCTCTCATTGACTTATATAGTAATTTGGCTGGGTTTGGTAGCGGATAGTCGAACTCGAATTCTTAAAGGGTCAGAGTATTATAAATCTCAAAAATCTAAATTCACTAAAGCGCGAAGCGTATAACGCTAGCTCTTATTCGCCAGCGTGACGTCAACTTGTAACTTCGCAAATTCACTAACACTGAATTTCGCTAGCGAAGTAGATAGACTAGCGCAACTTCGCACCCTTACGCCAGGCGAAGTTGCGCACTGACGAAAGATCGTAATTACGCAAATTCACTAAGATGACCATTTTACTGGACGTTACCACTTACGCTAGATGTTGCTTCGCCAGGTCAGACCTGGCATGCTGTCAATCACATCTTTCAGCAATGTGAATCAATGCTTCTTTTGGGGTTTCCTACATATTTAAATTGACACAGCAGTTTTAGTGTGTATCCCATGTACTTATTCAATATTTAAATTTCCTTAGCAGTTTTCTCTTTATGTTCAGTATAAAAATAAAAACTGGGTATCCTTTTAGGTCAGCTGTACTTCTAAAATGACCATAGTTTAGTGAATTCTGTGACCTTTTTCCTGCCTGCAGATTCAGGGCATCGGAATTTGTGGCAGCCATCTTCGTTTCTTCAGAAATTTTCAGGAAGAAAGCAGCGTATGGACACATGCGCAGTTGGAGCAATTTTCTGGTTTGCGTCAACAACGCATGTGCCGAAAGTCGAAGTGCCAGAAAAAAACCCAAAGATTTCCGAAGAGAAGAAGATGGCTGCCATGGACTCTGATGCCCTGAATCTGCACCGAAGGGTAAGTAAAAAGTTAAAGTCATTTATCCAGGGTAGCAGTTAAGCTGGGGGGAGGAGGGAGGGGTGTCTATGTAGGGTAGGGTTTTGTTTTTTTTAAATAAGGGGTTGAATTCTCCTTGTTGCCATGTCTCCTTCTGTTTATCCCTCCAGGAAGCCTGTACACTGCAACAGCTTGTTCAGAACTCCCTGTCTGCCTTTGAACTAACAAACCCCACCCATCTCTGATCAGTAGACTTTGAGCAGTTCATTATCAGGGGTTTCCCAGTGGGCCCTAAATTAGTTTTATCAGCTCCTTTGAAGTTCTTCAAGTTCAGGAAGTGCTACAGTGAAACTGGGTTTGTCTGTGAATCTTTAGGTATGCCATCAGATCAAAAATAAGTCATTGATGAAAAAGGTGAAACCGTTTTAGGCTTAGTCCAGACGGGGAGATTCGGGGGCGATCCGTCGCCTCACCAGGCAATTTGGAGCGATTTTAAAAATCGCGCCGCTCCGTGTGAACACGCGCCGGCGTTTTTAAGCTATGCCGGTGCCTAGCTATTCGGGGAGATTCGGGGGCGAGCCGTCGCGGCGAGAAGTCGCCAGGCGACGGATCGCCTCCGAATCTCCCCGTCTGGACTAAGCCTTAATGTGTGGCCTCCGTCATCTTTTTTGTTAATGGGAGGCTTTGCTACATAATACTGATACTACATAAAAGCATTCTGGGGCTGAATTACTGAAAAGGGTGCTTATTTCCACTAGTGTAGTTCCCCTTTACTACTAGTGAGGTCTGTGTTAATTTTTTCAAAATGCAATGTGTATACTCAACACTAGATGTCAGCAATAGACCTTTGGAGGTACAAGCAGTGTTTGCTTCAGCAAGTTTGATTTCTGTTGAGGTTACAGAGGTCTAAAGGTCACAAGTTCAGATGTTTCAGTCATGATTAGAGCCCCGCTACGTATCATAGGAAATAATAACATTATATATGCCTGCTAAGGCTATGTGGCTGTCCTATTTCCATAGAGCTGGGACATATATCGGTGATATATAAATACATTTTCTATATACATACACATACACTCTATGTACATAGTAATTAGTGGTTTCCTACATTCTGCAGTATATCCTGATGTTAATGAAAGCAATATTCCACTTAAAAGGCCAGAATCACTACACCTCTGTAACACATAGGTCATGGGGTCCAGTTTTGCCACACCATTTTTTAAAATAACATTAGAGCTCGCCCCTGCATTCCAAAGAAGACTATGATAGAACAGCTGCGCTTGGAGGTTTTTATAGATCTCTTAATCTTTCCATGTCCCTGGGTTATAAGAAATGCTCCATTATGCATGGCTGGATATCTGATTTTGTTTCAGTCAGGTTCAGCCACCTGCCTCACATTGCAGCAATACACAGCAAAGGGCTTATTCTTCTCAGCTAGATGCAGCAGCTATGAGCATGCAAATGAGAGGCATTCATCATTTTCCTTCAGTCCACTTTAAGACTCCAACCCTTAGCACATCTTATTAGCAGTATTTGCTGCAAGAAAGCCTATGAATAGGCAACGCTACAATAAAGCCCTTTGGGAGAGTCCCGTGGGGGGTGCATTTGTGCTGTACTTGTATTTATAGCTTTTTCCATTATGTGACTTGAAAATGCAGTGGCAGCGTTACTGTTAAATTGATGCCACGCGCCCCATAACTCCATCACTTACTATAAAGCGCTGGCACCATATAATCCTGCCGGGTGCTGTTGAGCTTGCTTCATCTTTTCCGCAGTCTGATAGCACAGACATTTGGTTTATAGACACCTGCTAGCTCTACACACAGCAGCCAGCTCCACAGGACAAAATAAATAATGAAACTGCCAGCGGCTAAGTCACAGAGTTAAACAGCTCGTATATCTCACAGCCAGCTAGCCCAGTGGTTTGCCCCAGAACCCATGGCTTAGTGCCTACCCGATGAGCTCCCCCATCTGCGCCTGCCCGTGCCAGCAACAGGAATGTTACATTTCCTGTGGAAACTCATGGAATATGTAACATGAAAGCAAGCTAAAGCTCTGTTTATACTAGTGCTTCCTGGCATTCCTCTCCTGTTGAAGGACAATTAAACCCTAAAAATAAATTGGGCTAAAAATTCCATATTTTATATACTGAACTTTTTGCACCAGCCTAAAGTTTCAGCTTGTCAATAGCAGCAATGATCAAACTTGTCCCTGGGGGTCACCATCTTGGAAAGCTGTTCAGAAGTTAAGCTTAGGGGTCGTCACTAATTATCAAGCAGAAAATGAGGTTGTCCTGTAATATAATCTGAGGGGTTGATTATTAAATTCTGATGCTAGTTGCACTGGTTTCTGTGCTGTCTTGTAGTAATAATCTCTATATTTATTACTAATCAGCCTTATACTGTGACATTTCTATTCTATGTGTACTGTATATTATGAGTAGGTCCAGAAGCTCAGTAAGTGACAGCAGCACAGAGTATGTGAATCAGTGAATCAGCAGAAAAGAAAATGGGGAGCTACTGGGGCATCTTTGGTGACACAGATCTTTACTGCTAAAGGATTGTGTTTTCCGTACAGAAGCCCAAAACATAATGTACAAAATTTCTAGCCTACTTCTTTAGTTTAACCTTCATTGTTTTTTAACTCTTCTGGGTCTGGGCATTTTGAGTTACAGTTCTGTTTTAATAGTGGTGATGGCAAGCCTTGTCCCTTATGACTAGAATATGTGATGATCTGAGTTCTGGAACTAAACTAAGGATTGATTGAACCAGGGTTTCTTCTCCCCAAAAACTTGGGAAGTTCATAAAGTGGTCTTTCATGGTTATCCCATAAGTCGTGTCGTATAACGCATACCCACCAACATTATTAATTGACACAGATGCCTTGATCTTCACAAAAATTCTTGAGAATAATTTATTTAAAATGATCAATCCAGATAGATCAGACTTCATGCCCGACATGTTGACATTCATCAGCATTAGAGATGTACAACCCTACCTCTAAATGAATCAAGATAGGTATGGCATCCACCTGTCATTACACAAATAGGGCAGATTTATCCAGACAAATATACATACCGTTGTGGCTTTTGTCAAAACCTGCATCAGATGCTCTGTGTCAATGCATACTAAAGCTGGGGCAGAAGACAGCAAATCATAATAAATATATGGGCAAATAAAATGCATTCTGTGGCACTGGCCTTACTCACATTTGAATGACCTCTGGACTGTAGCTCAAAATCAGCTGTCTGATATCCAAAGCAAAGTTCGCCATCAATAATCATGAGGCCTCATACTAATAAGCTAGTAATTATTAGCAAACCAGACACCTGGACCCACTGATCGGTAGCAGGCCATATCATTATCTCTGAATCAGCAGAAGGGAAATTGGGAGCTACTAAGGGCACATTAAGAGGAGCAGATCTTCACTGTGAAAAGGTTGTGTGGCAAAAGGCTGGTACAAAAGACAAAAAAAATAAGTTTTAGTATTTCTGGTCTTAGTTGAGCTGTAATACTTACTTGTCTAATGCTTTCTTGGTATATTTTAATAATAAAGAAGAGATTTCTACTGCCTTCATGTATCAGCCGCAAACTGAACACTTTCTGGTGATGTGATGGTTAACTCGCTTGTTTATCTGGGCTGTGACCTCTCATTGTCAGCTTTTTGTGTTGCAATGACACTGTTCAACAAATGGAGAAAATCTAACAATCCAAAGAGCAGCTGATCAAATAGTGAGGCACAGCAAACATGGCCCGGACACCGACCTAACATGCAGCTGGAACATACTCATCATGAAAATGCTTGTGGACCAACTACTTTTCCACATGTAGCTGAAGGAGAGCTGTATTTATGGGTGTGCAGCAGGGTCTACAGCAGTGATCCCCAACCAGTAGCTCGCGAGCAACATGTTGCTCTCCAAACCCTTGGATGTTGCTCCCAGTGGCCTCAAAGCAGGTGCTTATTTTTTAATTAATGGCTTAGAGGCAAGTTTTGGTTGTATAAAAAACAGATCTCCTGCCAAACATTCTCTCCTGTATGCTGCCAGTCCATATAGGGGCTACCAAAAAGCCAATCAGAGCTCTTATTTGACATCCCCATGGACTACTTCATGCTTGTGTTGCTCTCCAAATCTTTTTTAAATTTAAATGTGGCTCACGAGCAAAAAAGTTTGGGGACCCCTGGTCTACAGCAATGGTCCTTCCCACAGATTAAGAAGTTAGAGTGTATTTTAGTAGTAGTATGGTATTTCTGTCATGCATTTCCAATCCACAGCCTCCATATTTTATTTATGATGATGGTGTGATAGTTGCTTTGATCAAGATGCTCAACTCATTGTTGGCACATTTCTTATGACTGCAAATGGAAACTCTGCAGGTAGCTCAAGAACCATGGTTATCAAACAGCCAATTACAGGGCAGTAAGTGCCTCAAAGTAGGCATACAATATTAGGAGACAACACCCTCTGAATTTTCTTACAAAACACTTCAATAAATTGCAGGCAAAGGTATATAGGTATGGGATCCATTATCCAGGAACGCATTAGCTAGAAAGCTCCAAATTAGGGGATGTCCATCTACCATATACTCCATTCTATCAAAATAATCCAAAAAAAAGTATTTAATTTCTCTCTCTGTAATAATAAAACAGGACCTTCTACTTGATCCAATCTAAGGTATCATTAATCCTTATTGAAAGCAAAACCAGCCTAATTGGTTTATTTTTATAAACATATGCCACTCTAAAAACCTCATAGCTACACAGCAGCTTGTTTATAGAAACTATAGTAGCGTTCCTGAAGCAAATACACCAATTTCACCAGTGCAGGGGCAAAAGTACATCATAGTGTTATAATTTTTTGGTGTTACTCTTCCTTTAAGATCTTGGATTCTTGCTTCATGCTAATGGACTGTGCCTTCCACACTTACGACATCACACCCATGCTCAGAGCAACCACACATGCTGTAGTGATAATTCTAAAATCCCTTCTTCTACAAAGGGCAAGTAAATACACTGCATACAGGTGGGATCAGAAAGCATGTCAGCTCTGTGCTATGAGTACCTTACAGGGAATCAGAGTTTTATAGAATCAGACAGGCTATAG
This sequence comes from Xenopus borealis, assembly GCA_024363595.1. Lineage (NCBI taxonomy): Eukaryota > Metazoa > Chordata > Amphibia > Anura > Pipidae > Xenopus > Xenopus borealis. The sequence goes on from CM044438.1 coordinate 43,262,761, forward strand.
GTTGCCTTTTAGGTAGATGGGAGACCTGTGTCATAACTGTTCTAGCTATTTTTCCATAGGACTATAGTAAATAACATAGTAGAAAGCAGACTTATCTGCTTATGTATTGGGCCCACCAAGGGGCCTGGTCGACTGATATCTTGTTTTGGCCAAAAAAAAACCAAACATATAATCTCTGTGAATATTGCCATTTATTTTGACCCACCTGGATCTTGGAACCATTTTTGTTTCTTTGGCTTTCATGAAAGAGTTTGGTTACTGTAATGCTTTTTGTGAGAGTACTGTATATTAGTTTTTTTTTTTTTTCGTTTTTTTTATATAACCTGCCTTGCATAGTCCCTGTCTTTGCTACGAGGGGTTGTTATTTGTATTTATAAATATATTATATCTTTTTTTTTTGCTTGTCTTGTCACTGTGCTGTTGAATAGCATTATATTGCCCTCTATATTCCCATTAACGTCTAGATTTGCCGGTGCCCTGCAGCAGCTGGTTAGCTGGACCAGATCGCTACAGCCCTCTCTTCAGCAGGTGGGCAAACTCATCTCTTGGCACAGCACTGCTAATTAATCTGGCCTTCTGTAAAGAGCAGAGATGAGTGCTGTGCCAAGTCTGGGGGAAGAGGAGGGGTGGCGACACTGCGCCAGCTTTAGTTACTCAATCTGCTGGATATTCTTCTGGAGGAAGCTAGTAGTCCCCCTTCTCTCTGCTAGTGGGAAGGTCTAATTCATTCTGGCAGTGCCTGGAGGAAATGTTCTTTATTATCTAATCTCCCTTTATCTTTAATTTACAGACCTTTGTAGCTCCAGCCATATGTTCCCTTTGTTTTTTCATGTTTTCTTTGTTCTGTCTCTTTGTGGTACACAGGGCACCTGAAGCACTGTTTCTTCCCATGTAAATTTACACTCTAGACCTCGTACTGTTTGGGGCACATATTCTTTTAAACACTGCCTTTGCTTTAACCCTTTCTACTCATTCCTCTTATTCTTTCTCCATTTGCAGGTCTATATATATTGCCTAGCCCTTGTAAAAGTGGTTTAGGATACGTTCTCATATGCAGAGATGTGTTGTCAGTTACAAGTTGGTTGTACATGGGCAGTTCACCATAATAAACACTTCTTTGTAATGATGCTGATATTGATACTCTTCTTTTCTATTCTTTGAATTTAGAACTGAGTCTTTGTCATGTCCCAGAGCCCAGTAACCATTAGGCAGATTAAAGCTGGCCATAGATAAAATTTTACAAAACGAACCATCGTACGATATTCCGACTGTGTGTGGATCATCCCAAAATCTTTCTGTTCCATGGCAATTGGTCGTTTAGTCTATCGGACAGGTTAGAAGATTTCAGATCAGAGGCAATACGCTGGCATTAGCCTTGTTCCTTGCCTGCCACCAGAACATCTGTGTTGACCTGGCTGCAGGCACACACAGTGGGGGTCATTTATCAACACTGGGCAAATTTGCCCATGGGCAGTAACCCATGGAAACCAATCAAATTGCTGCATTCATTGTTCTACTTGAAGCTGGCTTTAAAAAGCTAATCACTGATTGGTTGCTATAGGTAACTGCCCATGGGCAAATTTGCCCAGTGTTAATAAATGTGCCCCAGTGGATTTTGCCACTGAATGCATACTTGCTCTTGGCGCCTAAATCCACTGCATGTGCCTGCACCTGGGCCAACACTGGTTCCAAGTACAGGCAAAGAAGAAAGCTGAGAAAGAATATTATCTGCACACAGTACATTATGCCATTTAGACCATACAGACTTAAGGAAAAAGTATATTGAATATAGAAACATATACAATATATTTTCCTTGAAGCTTGATGTTTGAATATTTTTGTGTATGAGAGTCAGACCATAGGAACCAGAAACAAATTAAATTCCAAAACCGTGAGCTGTAAAACTGAGCGTTGTTGCACTTTCAATTGTCTCAGGTGTAGCTGTTGTGGCTTCTTTTCCAAACATATGCTAAATGACAGTTGCTGGCCATAAACAGTTTGACAGACCAGTTTGGTTGTTTTTGGCATCTACTGTTCAGTGTCTGGGCCCAGACAGTTGTTTTTGCTGCCAGAAAATCTGTCTGTTCATGCAGAAACCCATTATCTGCATGTGCTCTTTCTGGTGTAGTCTTTCAGGCCAGTAGATCTGTGTAGTTTCCTTTGCATCTAATAATCTCCATAAGTAAGTCTGAAGGACCTGCCTATGAAAATAAAACATGAATTTTGTCAAACATACCAGGTGAACATCAGAACAAGAATGTTGTCTTTCAAAGGCTTAAAATGTATAACAAAATAAGCTAGACTTAGGGGTATATTTATCAAAGAGTGAAGTTTTCGCCAGCACTACGCAAATTCACAAAAATGCGAAGTTACGCTAAGGTTGGTGAACGTAAGCGAAGTAGCACTACCGTTAGTTCGCCAGCAAAGTACATTTACGCTAGCGATGCATAATTTGCACACGGCGCGAATTTAAGCGTATAATAGAAGTATATGTTGCAACCACTACATTACACTACACAAGCCCAGAAAACCTTTAATAAATAAAATAAAGTTGTCCTATTGCCCCCTGTATAGTTGTGTTGTCATTTGTTAGGAAATGTAGGGGTGAAGGAGGGTAACCCCCCCCCCCAAAAAAAAACCCATCTTATTCAGACTATCACCCTAGAATGGTAAAACACGCCAGCGTTTTTTTGAGACTTAGAAAAATTTTCCAATTTTTTTTTCAAACTCCTATCTATTCTATTGAACTTCGCCTGGTCTGACCAGGCGAAGTAAAGTCTAGCGTAAGTGATAACGTTCAGGAAAATTTTGATCTTAGTGAATTTGCGTAATTACGATCCTTCGTCAGTGCGCAACTTCCCTTGGCATAAGGGTGCAAAGTTGTGCAAGTCTATATACTTCGGTAGCGAAAATTCACCAGAGTCGGTGTCAGTGAATTTGCGAAGTTGCAAAATGACGCCGCGCTAGCGAATTAGTGCTAGCATTAGACGATTCGTGCTTTAGTGAATTTCCCCCTTTAGTGGGAAAACAACAATGATAGAGCAGTGTGAATTCATTGCATGTAGTCTATCAGTAATGTAACTAAAGCTGGCCATAGACGCAACGATCCGATTGTACGAATCCTCGATTCTTACGATTTTCGGATCGTGTGTGGAGTGTTCCGACATTTGTCGTGCCATGCCGATCGGTCGTTTGGACGATCAGCCAGGTTAGAAAATTTCTGTTGGCTGGCGATCATATCTTTGCGTCTATTGCAGATCGTACGATTTTCAGTGGGAGACCGTCACTAGGTTTTTAATCGTACAACTTTAGTACGATCCTTGTCAGGGGCAGAACGTCAGCTTTCTGTGCTTTTTACTACTTTAGTTGATGTGAAGGTTAGTGGCAGGTCGGGAGATGCAAAGATCCGATCGTTGGAATTATCTTACGATCGGATCTGAGCGTCTATGGCCAGCTTAAGGCTTAGGTGCAAAATGTGTACCTGATCAACACCTTCCCCCCCCCCCACACACACACAGACAGCCATCCTACTTAGGCTAGTGTCACACAGGGGTAGAAAGTCTGCTGAAATACTGTATCAGCCCTGTGCTAACTTTAGTCTCTTGTCCTGCCTGCATCCAGAGCCATACAGCATACCTCTCAACTGTGAATTTTGAAAAACTGAAACATCCTGACTTTCTCTTTGATCTCTTGCACTGAACAGCCAGAAAAAGATACAAAGTTTCTTAAACTTAATTGGTAGAGAGCCCAGAATACTTGCCAGGTGCACTTGGATACATTTGTTACAATTTAAGATAATCAAAGAAGCAATTGTAACCATTTAAAGGGCACGAATCACAGCCAAAATCAAACACATATTAAGAATCTGACCAGTACAACCTAAACATGTTTAATCATACATATACAGTTTTTTGTAAACAGCAGTTTTTAAAAAATCCCATACTTTGTCAATTGTTCTCTCACTGAGGGAGTCCATACTATGACTACAACATGCAAATGAGTTCACAAGCATGCTCAGATTGTAGCACTGCCCTGAGTATTCTACCCAGAATGCCTAGCTTTAGTAAACTCTAGAAGTATCAAGAGAAGGGCACATAGCAACTTCCACAAGGTGGCAGCACTAACACAGAAGTTTGGCAGATTTCAAAATAGCTTAGAAGATTTATCAGGCAAGCAAGAAATTTCAACTGAGCATGTGCGAGATTTCAGAGCTACAGTTGGCTGTGAAGATATAGGTAGGAGGAGTCAGTGAAATCCAAGATGCCTGCCTCAGCTAGAACTGCAGTGAAGATAGGGGAGATTTTGCAGAAGGTATAGTGAGCTGATCATTTACATTATACAAACAATTTTAACTGTTTTAAAAATCGGATTTCTTGAACTTTCACACAGTGTATTTGCTTAGTAAATAATTTTAGTTATGATTGGTGCCCTTTAAGATAAAAAGGTCTCTTGGGGAAACTGACTTGCAGCTTAAAGGGCAATTCACCTTCATTAGCAAAACAAATACACCACAGAAATGTGTTCAAACTTTCATAACCTGCAAAATTTTGTAAAAGGAACATGGTAATTAGGGGGTGTGGCCACAAAAAAAAGACATGGTCAAAAATGTTGTCAATCTGCCTGCAACAATTATTTTTGTCCCTCTTTCAATTTCCAAAATATTGGGAGGTTTGATTGTGTCAGCTTGCACATGCACATTGTAACCCTTCACCCTGGTCAGTCCCGAGGTTGGGGAGCAGTGATGTCAACTGTGCGCACGCCTTGTCTAGATGGTTGCACGAGTCAAAGTGAACGTGGCGCGCGATGATGTAATTCTTGGGTGTTCTATTTGTTGCATATGTGTCCATCATGGATGAACTCCTCCTGATTTGTCCTTTAAATACCCCTTCCATTGTTCCCTCCTTGCCCAAGCTGGCTTCTGTTTCTACAGTTCCTGCTCAAGCCCAAGTTTGTGGTGTATCCTGCTCTTGACCCTTTGGCCTGTTTCCTCCAGCTTTGATCCTTTGCCTGAATATGACTTTGTCTTTGCCTGATCCTTGCTGGTACTTCACTTCTGGCCCTTCGCACTCTGTTCCTTTATTGCCTCCACCGCAGTAAGTCCAGGACCCCAAAAGGGCGTTGGTGAAAAACGGAGCTGTAGAGGGTCGCCAGAGTTGCCTTCTTCTTTCCCTGGACCAGCTATCTAACACCGGGGTCCGTGTTAATATATCGTTACACACATTAATTGGATTTCGCAGAGAGAATTCAAACTCTTATGTTTCTGTTCCTGCATCCGAGCCAACACAGTTGTTTTGGGTGCATGTAGGACAGGAGGTTAATGCAAGTGTAGGTGCTTATTCTCGGCCTGCTGAATTTTTCAGACCTGTATGGTATTAGCCTAAGGCTCCATTTTACTTTTCAGTGCAGATCAACGCATCTGGGGAAATAGTGGTTCTACTTCTCTCAGCTTGCAAATAAAATAAAATTCAGGTAGAGAGAAGAGGGTCTAATCCTTTCCCCAGCAAAGATGATCTTCAATGAAAAGTTCAGCTTCTGCTTGTGCTTGGTATGAGTTACTCTGGCTCCCATCTTTCGATGAATTATAAATAGAAAATAATGGCAGAGTGGAGCAGAGGTTGGCCCTTAAATGCAAAAGCAGGCATTTTCGGGCCGATTTCTGCTCTACAAATGTATTTAATTCATATGAAAGAAGGGGGGACAGAGTCACTCATGCCATTCATAAAATAAAATAAATACTGTTCATTAACTTAATTACCATAACTGTGTCTCTGCAGAACTTAATAATATATCATCCCCTAAATAGTTATTTGCAATCTGCTTCTTTAGGAAGAGATCAAAAGATAGTTTTGGATTTCAACCAGTATCCCATGAAATGCTAAGAAACAAGGTATTATCCAGGGAAAAGTTAGCTGCCACGACCAGATAGACCCCTAGGTGTATTTAGCAGTGAGATTGCCAGATATGTTGTCAGGGACATCCTAGGGAGCTGACACAGAGCAGATGATGCAAGACACACAATGCACAATTATCACAAAATATCTTCATTTACAGAGTGCAGATTCATTAACGCCCTGCTTTTCTTGCATACAATATGTAGTTCTAAGGATACCATGATATAAATACAGTATCTGAACTCATATTATGCTACAACATACATTTTTCAGAGGAGAATTAATCACCAACTCAGCTGAACATGTATTTTGTATATTCGGTAAGTATTCATGCATGCTCTTAGAAACATGATTATTGACTTCAAAGTCATTAACAGAGCAGGTAGTAATAGGGGGTTTGACTAGACTATCTATCTGTCTGTCTGTCTGTCTGTCGGTCTGTCTTATCTATCTATGCAATTACAGGTATAGATTTCCTCTATTTGCAGATTATTTCCCCTCTAATTAATTTTCTGTGTCTCATGTGTAAGAGTCCTAATAAATCTGCCTAGATGCCTAAAGGTACAATTTGCCTTGTTAGTGAGTATTTGCCTATTCACCTATTTATTGTTCTTATTAATATGAGGGAACCTTTTGTATCCATTTATTGTCAGAATATCTATATTTATTTATTAAGAGTGACATTCTGTATTGCTTGGTTTGGCATAATTGATTTTCATATACTACAATGAGATCAGTCTTTATGATGATTATAAAGACTGCTATGCTGGCATTAGCCTTCTTCCTTGCCTGCCACCAGAATCACTGTGTTAGCCTGGCTGTAAGGCAGGCACATGGGGTGGATTTCAACACTGAAATGCATACTTGCTCTTGGAGCCAAAATCCGCTTCTTGTGCCTGCTGGGAAGGAATATTAGCTGTATACAGTACATTATGCCCTTTAGACCATACAGACTTAGTAATGGAAAATAGATTGGATATAACTGTATATTTCCCTTTGAAGCTTGATAATTAAAAATAAATTGACATTGAAAAGAGGTTGTGTCTGGCTGTCTGGTGCAACACAGAATTATAGGGATATAAGTTAGGATAAGGATATAAGTTTTTGTAGCTTATCATCTATGTGACTAGCATAGTCACTGCTAAAAATGCTAAAAATGTTTAAAAGGAGGTTTTTACATCTTTATTACGTCTGCTGTACAGCATTTTTTGCTTTAGTAAATGCACCACTTACTGTATATTCTGTGCTGAAACCATGCTCCTATCTTGCCTTAGGCTGTGTTATGTTGGAGCTTGCCAAAGTCCACCATAGTTCAAGAGGAATAGGGCCAAAACTCAGCAAGTCCCTTGGTATGTCTGGAGGCCCTTGGCAACAAAACACAGGAACACAGTTGTGAATGAAGGGAATATGCATATCACTTGCATTAAAAAGGACCTTTCATGAAATACAGTTTTTTTTACGTCTATACCTGTTAAAAATGTATTTAAAAATCTTAGCTGTAAATTGCCTTCCCCACTTCTGTGGTACAGTCATACAATCACTTTCCCTTTTGCAATTCTCAAATGTCACCAACAACTCACACACATAATCATGTAGGGTTATACTAGAGTGGGTGCATCAGGGCCTCCTTTCTGGTGCATACACAACATTTTGGGTTGCCTTTATGACACGAAATTCCACCTAGCGTATTCCAAAAGAGTGAAGGAAACAGGAATAAATAATATATTTATTGTAAGTAAAGATTATTTTGCCCAACTAGGACTGGGATTTGAATTTAGGCCCCCTTTAACTATTAAATAGTGAACCATGTTGCAGGATGTTGTTCTCATTTACATAATAATACAGTATATTTCTGAGAGGGTTACAATATTGCATGTGTGAGATATTATTTTTAGAACCCAATAGTGAAAACATTGTCCTTCTTGTTTGAGCACTGACATGCAGGTTCAGTTTCTGTCCCTGCTCACACAACACAGGATGGTGTTTTTGTGAAAATGCTACCTGTGGCATTAGCTTAATGCTGGCCATACACAGGCAGATAAAGCTGACGATATCAGTTGTTTAGACCAATTTGACAGTTTATCTGCCTGTGTATGGGGGCTTCCGACGGGTCTTCCCAATTGGGAAGGTTTGATTTTCTTCCGATTGACCTGGCGGAGTCCCTTGGCGTCATCGTAATCCAATCGTTCGACCATATGGCCGAACATTCGGATTAACCCGATATAGCCCTGCCGTGTTAGTGGCATATCGGGGAAACAGTCGCTCGTTTGGCGACATCGCATCTTTGCATCTATGGCCAGCTTAAGTGTTTTGCCTTAATATTTGTCATAGATTCATGATAATGTATTATCTTTATTAACCTATGCCTGGGCCTTCAATGCAACTTAAAATAATAAAGAGCAGTCCTTCCTCTGTTCAGTGGTTGAGTTGCCTTTGTTTATATGTAGTATTGAAAATATATTAATATTCCACATTAGATATCAGCTTTTCTGATGATGTAGAGCTGTCTTTTTCTTTTGCTGGAGTCTGATATCCATGGCAGCAGGGAATAATGGAGCAGCACAGGTGAAACGAGAGCAACATTATGGCAGAGCCCTGCAGAGATGAGGGAACGGAGAGACAGGCAGTCACAGACTCACAGTCGGTGGCAAGATAAAATAATTGCTTGCTTTCAGAAGTCTGCGGGGTAGGAAAGATCAGACAAAGAGATCAGCAAACCAGGTTTTTTTCTAGCTTTCTTGCAGTTGACCTGCAGGGAGAGGTAAAGTATCCAAGGCTGAAAATCAGTGTGTGAATGGCAGCTGTGTGTGTGTGTGTGTAGACGACAAGTGGCTGTATATGTGTATGTGTCAGATACCCGTTGTTTTTTGGAGGAGATTTTTATGTCCAGTTATATGTAGGTGATAATGGCAACTAGAGAAAGTCTAGCAAACGATAGTTGCAAGTAAAAGTGAAATCTTTTTATGCAGTTTACATAGATGTGTGTGTACTCTCAAGTGAAGACATACATGTGCGTTATGTTATAATGAGTTGGGTGGCCTATTATCAAGTTTGTTTGTATCAGCTGGTGTTGTCATTTTAGAAACCACAATCATACCAATAAATTTCTAGAAGAGTTCACACACATTTGCTTCTCAATGCTATTACCTGTGATCATCACTGAGACATATTGTTCTGCAACCATTACGCTCACCCCTTCAAGGGTATTTCCAAAATAAGAGGAAACTCCAAACTTATGATGTCTTTTAAGCTTTTTGGCCTTTTTGCTTGTGGATGATGCAGACCATAAATTAGTTAACTACCCACTCCTATGACAGAGCACCTACCTGCGTTGTACGCTTCACAATGTATCATCCCAGTAATAACTATAAAAATTCTGGTGTGTTTAAAGGAACAGTTCAGGGTAAAACTAAAAACTGGGTAAATAGACAGGCTGTGCAAAATAAAAAATGTTTCTAATATAGTTAGTCAGGGAAAAATGCAAACTATAGAAGTTGGAGTGACTGGATGTCTAATATAATAGCCAGAATCCAACTTCCTGCTTTTCAGCTCTCTAAATCTGAGTTAGTCAGCGACTTGAAGGGGGGCCACATGGGACATAAGTGTTCAGTGAGTTTGCCATTGATCCTCAGCATTCAGCTCAGATTCAAAAGCAACAGTTATGGCCCATGTGGCCCTCCCTCAAGTCACTGATTGGTTACTGCCTGGTAACCAGGGTAACCACTCAGTGTAAGCCAAGAGAGCTGAAAAGCAAGAAGTAGTGTCCTGTTCTGTTAGGTTAGACATCCAGTCACTCCAGTCTTTATACATTACATTTCTGCCTAACTAACTATATTGAAAACATGTTTTTTTTTGCACAGCCTATCTATTTACCCAGTTTTTACTTTTATACTGAACAATTCCTTTAAAGGTTATAAAGATCTATCTATTTTGCAGCTGGGTCCTTCTTGGTATGTGATACCAGAGGCAATTAGCATGCTGCATAATTCTAATGTCTAATTACTAATCCTGGAAGTGCTTGATTTGGGGGAAACCCTCAAGCAAACGATTTAGGAGAAACCATATTCATCTCATTAGTCTCGTCTCATCAGTTAGGTCCTAGGATACAAAATTGTGCTTTTGTTTTATGCCCTTTATCAGACTTCATTTGTACTGATTCTTTTTATGTCTCTGTATCTTCAAAGACACATTTACTTACTTGTTCAGTAAGTTACTGAGGGATCTCCCTCCAATAATTGTTCTTTGCATAATGAATGAATATGTAATTCTAACCAACTTTCAAATGTATATTAATTTTTTTCAGTGGTATAAGGACACTTACACATGACTGAACAACCATGTTTTAGGGCTAGAGCAGACGGGGAGATTCGGGGGCATTTTGTCGCCTGGCGACTTGTAGCCGCGACTTGTAGCCCCCGAACCTCCCCGAATAGACAGGACCTCGCGAGTCAATTTGGAGCGATTCCACAAATCGCGCCGCTGCGTGTGAATAGGCGCAGGCGTTTTCAAGTAACGCCGGTGCGCCCCAGGACCTGTCTATTCGGGGAGGTTCGGGGGCTACAAGTCGCGGCTACAAGTCGCCAGGCGACAAAATGCCCCCGAATCTCCCCGTCTGCTCTAGCCCTAAGAGCCCTCACAGCTATATGTATGTATAGTTGCTTATGGAAGCAGTATCTATCTGGTTGTATACTGTATATTATCTGCATATTTTACTCTAATAAAACAATTAACCAGAATCCAATAATTAACATGGAGAGAAATGTCTTCTGCTTACAACAAATAATTTTAAAGCAACACATTCGGCCATGTAGAAATCCTTACCACAATAGAAGTGTGGCCCAGGTGCTCCAGCCCCAGGCCCTCAGCTCAGGGAGCAAACATTCCGCAAATACAAACAGGTTGGTGCAAGGCACACTGGATATCCACGCTCAGATCAGACCAAAAGAAATAATTCTATATAAAAAATAATATACTTTATTATATAGTCATCTCTCGCCTGACGCGTTTCATGTCCAAAAGACACTTAATCATAGGCTTAAATGTACAAATTGTGACACAATATTTAAATACAAAACAACCAATCACTTACACATGACTGAACAACCATGTTTAAGAGCCCTCACAGCTATATGTATGTATAGTTGCTTATGGAAGCAGTATCTATCTGGTTGTATACTGTATATTATCTGCATATTTTACTCTAATAAAACAATTAACCAGAATCCAATAATTAACATGGGGAGAAATGTCTTCTGCTACATTGTTTGAAGAACAGAATTAGAGAACAGAAAGGGATAAATAAATATGGACTGTAGTTGGAATTATATTTACAGATAATGTTAATACCTGAAGACTGAAGATCCCTTTTATGGACAATTTTCATCAGTTTATTGCTTTATTTTGATGCTCTAAATGTTGCCAGATATCAGTTGGGCAGGTTTCAGAATCTGTTTAGGTGAAGACTGGATATTGCATCTCATCTGCATTTAGGGCTGCCACCTTTTGTATTTTTTTTTACCGGCGGGGG
>CM044438.1:43274378-43326534 GCA_024363595.1 Xenopus borealis
AGGGTATTATAAATTTACCGGCAGCTACATTGCCGGTAAATTTGTAATACCGGCCTTGGCAGGTGTTTTTTACCGGCTAGGCCAGTAAAATACCGGCCGGGTGGCAACCCTATCTGCATTTGTTATTTCAGCTTACCCCCTGAGTACAAGCTACATACACAATAAAGGGCTACATTAATTCCTCCGTTCCCAGGAGGTGGAACCCATTAGAAAGTTACAGAATGGGAATGCATGTAAAAAACTACTTAAGTGTAGGAGCAATAAGGCCAAACTAGCAGTCTGCTGCTTAGTTAAGTAAAATAAATATATGCCCTGTATAGATTTTGACAAATAGTTCGATTGATCTCAAACGAGACAAGCATGATTATGGTGGCCACCTTCTTGACAATGTTTGTCTTAATAAATTGCAGAAGAATAGCAACTTCAAGAATAATGGTCAATGAGTGAGACTAATATGGAAACCACACTAACAACTAAAGTAAACTCAACTAAATGAACATGTTTGAAACTATGCATATCACCATGATATATGTTTATATAAAGGTTATCATTTAACAAAAGACTTTTATTTAAAATAACTGAATATATGTAGGTGTGTTTTCTTCTTGATGTAAGAATGCAACACAATATGACCTTTATTAAATAGGCTCTCTCCCACATTTAGGGAGGCTGTGCTACTGAAGTCTGCTTAATGATCTATCTGCTGTATAACATGTTTGTTAGAAGTCCAGCTTGTAATATATAGCTTTGTGTTCATCACCTATGACCTTAGTTATTGGCTCTGGGGTGCTGCTCAAGTGCAGTCAATGAATTGTTACAGAGATGATGATGAGTAGGAGTTTATTCTCAGGGCCAAAAAGGATGCTTTGTAGTAGGAAGTGTTTCAGGTCACAAAGGTAAAAAAAAAAACATATTCATTACCACAATGCCAGAAGGTTTGCAAAACAATGCTATTATCTCATATTTGTGTGGCTGTGACTGGATGATAGCAGTGGTCTTGCATTTGTATGTCATGGTGCATATTGTACTAATAAGAAATCCTCTCTGCTCACCTATTTCAATATAGCAATGGTTGAACTTGATGGACTTTGTCTTTTTTCAATCCAATTTAACTATGTAACTATGTAACTATGTAAGAGATTGTATGCAAAAAAGCACATGCCTTATGTGGGCTCCTCTGTCTCATTATATACAAATGCCCTTTTGCTGCTATTAGGTTTCATATTGAACAATGTATGCATTTTTTCCTTCTCAAAACAGTTTATTAGTCCAAATCTACAAAAAGTAAAAATTGACAGCCGATGATTTTAGTGCAGAAAACCTCATACCTGTGGAATGATACAATCTCATTGGCCAGGTGATTGGGTTAACTATATCGCTAATTAAAACTCAGCATCTTTGGAAACCTCTAGGTACATGTTGTCTTGCAGTTTATCATATCCTGAACAGAAATCTAAATCTGGTTAAATAGATTGGCAGGCCAATATGCCATACTAGAACAATGAAAGCAAACATCTGTTGCCTATATAACAAAATGCATGTAAAGTCATCAGCTAGATCTACTGGGATGGACTACTAGCCCTCTTGTATGTGCAATGCACACTTGCCAGTTGGATCAGAGATGGAGACAGAAGGAGAATCCTAGGGCAGACACAGACATAAATCCCACCCTAGTAACATGGGTGACTGTCCAAGTGCAAATTTACATAAGTGCAAGCCTGCAAGGCATACATGAATCAACATTGCCAGTAGTGAGCAGTCAGGTTTCCCCAATGCTTATGCGCACTTCTTTATCAACTATGGCTTTGCATTTCTGGATGTATCAGAGGTAAATCAGGCCTATTCATCACAGGTGAAGGTTTGGGATTTTCTTTCATTTTCTTTCCCCTTGCTGTTAGTTGTGCCTGTGCTAGAATCCCCCTGACAATCGCTGGCTCCTTGCTGATTAGAGGATATTGCTGGATATGTGCTGATGCAATAAAAGCTCTGCATGACATTCACAATGATGTCTTTGTCCCCAGAGACTTCCCAGCTACTGCCATCTCTCTCAGGCACACTTGTCATTACGCTGACTGCCGGTTTGTTCTGTTCTTAGGAGGAAATCAGACAAACAAATACAGCAAATGACATCCCAGCATCTGTTCTATAATCTGGCATCCAGATGCACAGAGAGCACATCCTTTTTTAGGTATAGGATCCATTATCTGGAAACCTGTTATACAGAATGCTAGACTGATTGACTTAATCTAGGCATGTATGAAAATTATTTTGTCACTCATTACCACACAATACTTTATCCTGTATAGATTTTGCCCTGGCTTCAAGGGACTTTTTACTTCTAGTAGAAATAAATTATTGCGCCATCCCAGAGCTTTCTCAGATCACTTTCTACATCTATTAACCCTGAAACTATTATTGTCTCTCCCTATAAAACTTGGGAGTTTTAAACTCTTTTGATTTGTAATCCCCCGGTACAATAAAGCAGTACTTAAAACTGAATACTGAAACATGTCAGTAAAGGCATGTGCTTACTATGGAAACTTAAATGAGTAGTATACACCAGGTTCAATGTGAGTTCACTAAACAGCTACACTATGTTTGACCTGTGCAAGGTAGTTAATTACATTGACAATGCACATATACTCTTCCCTGAATAATGGGTAAGTGCCAACTGAGAGATTTGCTTCCCTCTACAAAAATGCATGACTGCGTGTGACAAATGTCCCAAAAATGCCTCTCCATTGGAAATAACTGAAACTGAAAAACCAACGCATCTATTGGTTCTTCCGAAGTTGCCTCTGGAGGAGACTTTGGGGCATAGCAATGAACACTTTGCATCACTTAGTCAGGCGAAAATTTGTTACCACTACACTAATTCACTAAAATGTGAAGTTTTGTCCTGGGTTCCTAACACTGGTGACTTTTCTCTAGCTTTACTTCGACAGTGTGAGTGTTTCAAAATAAAAATTACACTAGCAAAACTTTTAGTACTCTTACTCATGTCAATTTGAATAGGGCAGGTACATATCAAAGTCGTATGGACTTCTTTATTAGAGATGCTTGAAGTAGCCACTTTTTATTGCAAATGTCCAAGAAACCTGAAAAAAAAGATCCTCTAATGCCCTACACATGAGCCCACCCTAAAATGAATGTTCTGGCCCTCAAATGTCTGGGGAAAAATGTTAACTCAAAAAAGTTTAATAGTTAGAACTTTTGCAGGCAATCCTGCTTAAAAAAAGGACACGATGCCAGCTTTTGTACAACTTGAATGCATTTCTGTCAGACAGGATATGATGTAAGTGACATAAGATTGAAGAAGATCTAGCTTAATTATAGCAATTCACCAGGTCTAAGTTGGTGAATTCAACTCTGGCAAAAGAGGTACGGTTCAGTAAAATTTGCACTTTACTGAATTAGCGGAGTAACGACCGCCGTTCACCAGAGCTAACAGTAATCTGGCAATAGAGTGCGAACTGTTTGCTAGCACCTGTTAGTAAATTTGCGATGTCCCTGTGGATGGGATTTCTGGTGAAAAGTCGCTACCATTAGCCACTACACCCTTTAGTAAATCTACCCCTTTGGATGACAATGCGATATGTAAGTGTTACCTCCAATGGATATGTAAGTGTTACCTCCAATGGATATGTAAGTGTTACCACCAATGGATATGTAAGTTTTACCTCCAATGGAGATTTGCCGCCCACAGTTGTGCATAAATAATTGTAGATAATTCATCTCCCTGACACCACTGCCCTAAAGGATGTGTGTATCATACTAATAAGCTCATTATCTACATCACAAGGACCAAACATGGAGGACACTTAGCCTCCATGTTTACTCTGTCTCAAGAAATAGCAAAAACTATATATGTTTCATGATTAAAACAGTAGGCAATAAGTATGGTCAGCTCAAGGCATGTCATTAAATGCAATAAAATGGTCATCTTAGTGAATTAGTGTAGTTATGTCCTTCGTCAGTGCGCAACTTCGCCTGGCGTAATGGTGCTAAGCTGTGCTAGTCTATCTACTTCGCTAGCGAATTTTCGCCAGGGACAATGTTAATAAAAATGTTAGTGGCGAAGTTGCGAAATGACGTCACGTTGGCGAATAAGCGCTAGCGTTAGACGCTTTGTGCTTTAGTGAATTTGCCTCTTAATCTTTATACCTAGCTAGAAATCATTCATATGATCATCTAGAATGATATACTTCCATTTTACACTGGAATTTGAGATCTAAAAGGGTAATTTTACCCTGCCATTGTCTTTGTCCTATCAGCATCTTTTATGAAAACACAACTGTCATACCCAAATGCATATAGTTTTGCATCAAGAAAAACTTTCCCAAGGTAATTTGGGACCTAGCAACCCGATTTCTAAAATTGCTAATTGGAGAGCTGTTGAATAAAAAGCATAATAAGTCAAAAAACAACAAATAATTAAAAAGGAGAAACAATTGCAATATTACTCTTTTCATCATACTTAAAGTTAATTTAAAGGCGAACAACTGCTTTAAGGAAGGCCGTAGGTGTGTTTGAACTGTTAGGGGACAACTTGACAGCACTCAAACAACACAAGTCCACTATAACTGGAATTTAAAGGGGCATTATCAGGGAACTGAAATTACAGTGCAGTATGGATGCAAAGTTGTATCTGTACTGAAACTGCTTGAACATGGCAGTAGTTCCAGGGTGATATTATCTGGTTGAGTCAATGGACAGCATTCAGTCAAGTGAATCTCATGCAAATATCTTTATTAATGCTGTGTGTATCGTTGTACTGAAGTGATGCTATCCTCACTTTGACAATTCATTTGAAAGAAATGTAATTTATGATTCGGTATGTGGTTGTGGGGGTTGAGTATTTATTATCATGGGGTGCCTGTAAATAAATACGACTCTGCCCACAGTGTTTTGGCACTCTCAAAAGCTTGCTTTGCTTTGTCAGATGTTTAAACCATGCTTGTGAATTTGGAAGGATATTAAAGTTGTTTATTTGTATACCACCAACACATCATGCAGCACTTTACAGAGAATGTTTAGGAAGGAAACACTGAAGAGTAGTAGATGAAACTCTGTTATATTATAGGGGGAGCAAGCTCAAAATGCAAAAAGGAGCAAAGGCCCATTTATGTCTTGAAGTGGTAGGCAATAACTCACAGGATGGGTGCTGAATGCATTGTAATACCTGATGCCAAGTTCAAGACATTTGGAAGCAGGTATATTACAATAACTATTGTTAGGAGGTTGAAAAGTTGGGCTTCCATGGGCAAGATGCCACACATAAGAATAATATTACCATGCACAATGACAAACTTTAGGTGGAGAGGTTTAAAGGTCACCACCAGCAGCTTCTGGCTTCTTTCTTCACTATGTTTCAGCCAAATGAATATGTTTTATTGATATTGAAAGCAGTATCTTCCATTTCTCATACTCCTCTAAGCTGATTCTGCCAAGTTAACAGTATAGCACTAGTTAACCCTTATTCTGATAAGATTCCATCATCACTCAACCATAAATGTGCAGAAAATGAATGAGCCTCAAAATTTACTGAATTAAAAATATTTTCAGTTTCTCAATTTGTTGGATTATTCCTAAATTTTTTAAATAATTTTTTTTTAAATAGCTGGTCTTCAAGCACATAAACAGCATCAGCAGTCCTTGCCACCTGGTTTTGACCCAGACAGCCAATTTTGTGAAGGGCTGCCCAGTTTTCCAAATTAAGAAAATTCCCTATGATTGATGGGGCAGTTGGCCAATTGTCACATCATAGCCCTGCCCCTGAGTTCACGACCCACCCCTGCAGCATCACAGCCCTGCCCCTGCAGTGTCACGGCCCCACCCCCTGCCCAGATTCAACTGGGCCAAACCCTAAGTCCAGGATGTAACCTTTACATGTCAAGTGCCTTCAATATACATTGAAACCTTCATTTAATCTGAATGTTAACTTTTAGTATGTTAGAGAATGGCCAATTCTAAGCAACATTTCAGTTGGTTGTCATTATTTATTTTTTATAGTTTTTTAAAATATTTATGTTATGTTTCGGTAGCTGAGGATGAGGAGAGTATAACAGTGCTTTATTAGCAGGTTCATGCAGCCATTACACAACTGCAGTAACTTCTACTTTCCTTTCAAACTGTACAGAAAGTCCTGTGTATGCACAGTACAAGTCCTATGCACAGTGACACCCACAGGCCATTTGTATAAACACCACATATTCCCCCTATAGTAGGAAAACATTTGGGAAAATGTAATAAACAATAACAATGCATCTTAAAGCAATAATATACATTATTCACATCACATAGTCCTGGCTCCATGCAGGTCGTTTTCTGATTCTCTCAGTACGCCTTATAGGTTCACTTTCTTCACGCCTATTGCGGTTGGCATTAGGAGTAGGAAAATGTCCTTCATCAAATGGAACATCTCCAAAGTCATATCTAACAGGAGCAAGATGACTTGCATTCCATATGCGTCCATCAGATCCTCGCTGACGTCTCACTTCAAGTGGTGTAGTAAATTTAGATTGTCCTTGTTTCAGTATTCCTGGTTTCTTAATGCTGACTAAAGATCCAGGCTGAAAGTACACTTCTCTTGCACCACTCTTTCTGTCAGTATAAGCCTTGCATTTGGCTTGTTGATGTTTGACAATGTCAGCAGTAGATGATTTTGTAGGAACAGTCTTTGGTGGAAGTTTGATGTCTGCAACATGTAACCCAGTGCTCATCTGTCTGTCATGTAATAATTCAGCTGGAGATGATTGGGTTGTTGCATGGCACTTTGTACTGTAGCTATGCACTGATTTTACATCTGATCTCAACTTAACTTTGTATACAAAGTTCTTTGCGCATCCCAATGAAGTGTTGCTTTGTGGTTGCATTGGTGATGTAGTATTGAGACCATCCACTAATTGTATGTTTAATGCAGCAAAGTGGTCTTTTCCAAGTATAGCTGTACCCTTATTCGCAATGTAAAAGTCACATTTTGCAGTATTTGATTCAAATTGTACAGTCACTGGCAAGTAGCCAAACGCAGGGATTGGATACTTTAAGTAACTGACCAGTCTCATGGCAGGTGCAACAAGTGTATATAAACACCACAATTTCCTTTTTTCTGCTGACTCTTTCCAGTTTTCAGTTGGGGGGTCACTGACCCATCTAAAAACAAATTCTCTGAAAGGATAGAAATGTATTGTTATTGCTACTTTTTTTTATTAATCATATTTCTATTCAGGCCTCTCCTATTTGTATTTCAGTCTCTTATTCAAATCAGTGCATGATTGCTAGAGTTATGTGGACCCTAGCAACCAAACTACTGAAATTGAAGAGCTGCTGGATAAAAAGCTAAATAAATCAAAAACCACAAATAATGAAAAATCAAAACCCAATGCAAATTGTCTCAGAATATCACACTTTACATAATACTAAAAGTTAACTCAAAGTTCTCCCTCATTTCACGCTGCTTTTTTATGGTCCCCCCAATATATAATGCATTTCCCATATCTTACATTTTCCCAGATTTTATACCATTTTTTCCTGGTCCTCTGAAAGATGGGGATTCAAATGTACAGCAGAAAAAATAGGACTTTTTTTTTTTTTTTTTTAAATGTTTGATGCTTATAGGTGTCATATGCTTTGTATATATATATATATATATATACACATATATATATATATATATATTTCAATATGTCTAGTTCTAATATTGCTTTTAGCTCATGTTTGTTGCAGTTTGATAGATATCAGTAGCATTGCACACTTGAACATCTTGTTTGGATTATCTTAACCCTTTAAAAACATAGGAGTTCTGTGCTAACATAGTTAAGGTAGAATTAAATCTGTTGTGATTGCTGTGTTCCATGTTCATCTTAAGAAACAACCCAATTAATCATTGTTAATTTAATCCAATGTGACATACAGGCTCACTGACAAAGACCATGCACAATTTATGCCTCCTGCTAAGGGCTCAATCGAATCAACACATCAAAGAAAAAATCCATCATTACCCTGAGCAATGGTTTTAACCCCTTTTATCTCTGGGTTTTGGAATCAGCGTGGCATGAAACATGTATTGCTAGGTGATGTTCTCAGATGAAATAATCTTTCCTGCTAGATTCCTAAAATGAAATTAGGTTTTACAGACATTATCATTAAAGGGATACTGTCATTGGAAAACATGTTTTTTTCAAAACACATTAGTTAATAGTGCTACTCCAGTAGACTTCTGCACTGAAATCCATTTCTGAAAAGAGCAAACAGATTTTTTAATAATCAGTTTTGAAATCTGACATGGGGCTAGGCATATTGTCAATTTCCCAGCTGCCCCATGTGACTTTAGAAGGGAACTGCTTTCTGTCAGGCTGTTGTTTTTCCTTCTCAATGTAACGGAATGGAATGCAGTGGGACATGGGTTTTTACTATTGAGTGCTGTTCTTAGATCTACCAGGCAACTGTTATCTTGTGTTAGGGAGCTGTTATCTGGTTACCTTACCATTGTTCTGTTGTTAGGCTGCTGGGGGGAGAAAGGGAGGTAGGTGGTGATATCACTCCAACTTGCAATACAGCAGTAAAGAGTGATTGAAGTTTCAGAGCACAAGTCACATGACTTGGGGCAGCTGGGAAATTGACAAAATGTCAGCCCCATGTCAGATTTCAAAATGAAATATAAAAAAATCTGTTTGCTCTTTTGAGAAATGGATTTTGGTGCAGAATTCTGCAGGACTAGCATTATTAACTGGTGCATTTTGAAAATAAAATCCATGACAGTATCCCTTTAATGATTAAAGGAGAAATATCCAAAAAGAAATAAAACATAAGCATTATCTCTTGTAAATAGGAAACGTACTATAAAATAATCATTTAAATATTCTGTACATGTATGGGCCCCGTTATCCAGAAAGATCCACATTACAGGAAGGCCATCTCACATAGATTCCAAATAATTCCAATGTTTCAAAGTAAATTCCTTTTTCTCTGTAATAATAAAACAGTACTTGATCCCAACTTAGATAATATGAATACTTATTATAGGCAAAACAAGCCTGTTGGTTTTTGGACTTAAGGTATGGTGATCCAAATTATGGAAAGATCCCTTATTCCAAAAATCCCCAGCATTCTGGATAGCAGGTCCCATTTCTAATAATTTTATCAAAATAATGTGATATATATAATTTGATTCTATATATTGAAAATAATTAAAATCAAAATCTAACCCCAGCTCTACTATTAACCCTCAGAAATGTTTCAGTAACAGTACCTAATGTGTTTAGAGAAATACTAGACTTTCAGACAGTTTCATGGTTTAAAATAAATCAGTCTAAAACACAAGCACTCCCGTTTAATATTCCGCAGCTAACTTTACAAGGGTATAAGCATGTATATAAATTTGACTGGAGAGACTTTACCTATCGAGGTTTAAAACTACCCAGAGACCCGGCCAGCATTTCTAAACTGAACTATCAACCATTACTGAAACTGGTAGAGTCAGAATATAGCAGATGGAAATCAGACTCTGTATCTTAGCTGGGTAGAATTGTCTCAACAAAAATGAATATCTTACCTAAAATATTGTATCTGTTTAGGGTTCTTCACATAGCATTACCACCTCACTATAACCCTGGCATCCAACACATCATTAACAGATTCATATTGACTAATAACCCCCCCAAATAGCCTTTAGCTGCTGTCAAAAAAAATGTATTATCTTGCAACAATATTGGAAACGGTGGTCTGCTTACATTCTCTTCCAGGTCTGAGGAATTGTGTAGATCTAGGAACAGGTTTTGCCACCGATAGAAATCTGGTACAGCTATTTTGGCTTTCTAAATGAAACAGACCTTTAAACACAACTTTATTATCAACAACACAGGTGCTGTTGAACATATGGGACATTATGGTTAAAAAACTCAAAATAAAAACTTTTCCATCACCTTTGACTCCTATCTCAGCATTGAGATACGTAATTGCAAATATCAACTTTCAGCAATGGATAACCAGAGGGATAATCACTATTGGTCAGCTCTACTTTGCAAACACCCTGAAAAGATTTGAAGATCTAGTCGAAAGGTTTGAGTTCTCAGTACTATACTTATCTTCAAATAGTTCACCTTCTGAAATCTGCAAATACCGAAAACACAAAATACAGCACCAGAATGGAATGTTTCTGTGGCAAAGCATGGAACTGTAAAGCAATAATTTCGGACTGCTACAGGCAACAGTACCAACTACCAGAAGATTTTAAATTTCCATATATGCAAAGATGGGGGAAAGATCTTCAAATCCAACTCTCACCACAACAATGCGAAACAAATCTATCAGCATCTAAAAGAGCTACCAACTGCACAAATCATGTGGAAACACATACCAAAATGACATACCGTTGGTACCTCACTCCAAAAATGTATAGCAGCCATAAATCCTCAGTATTCCTCACAATGCTGGCATTGCCCCTCAGTGCAAACTTTTTGGGTAAAAAGTATTTGACTTACTTCGAGAACGACTAGACTACACACCTACTTGCCAACCTCAAATAGCCCTCATACCAATCTACCCAGATATCTCTGCCTACCTGAAAAAAGCTACTGTTCTATTTATTCAATTCAGCGGCTAATTTGATCACAAAAAACCTGGAAGCAGTATGAATCAACAACCATTCAACACCTCATTCAACAGTTGAATGCCAGATAAAGCACGGAGAGAATGACAGCAGGATCACCAGAAGCCAAAAATAAATGTGCCCAAATTTGGGACCCATGGAATTCTACTCAAATTACATAAGAAGGATCCCTCATTACTTACCTAACCCTAACAAATAAAAGGATACAATTCTCAGACAAACCAGGACATAATTAAACTGCGACTATTTCATATACCATGTGCAACAGTTTTTTTCTCCTTCTCATTTCTTATACTCAAACCTGTTTCTTAAATTTATATTTCAGTTATATTTTGTGTTGTGTAGAGTGTAAAAAAAATGTCTAAATAGATTTTATGTGCCTTAAAGTAAGCAGAACAGTGCTTTGTCTTGGGTTATGAGCTACTTTGTTGCACAATAAAAATTTGCAAAACAAAAAAGAAAAAAAAATCTGATACCAACTCTGCATAGAGACAACCATGCCTCCCAACTGTCCTGCTTTTCGTGGGACAGTCCCAATTTTGAAACCCGCAGTCCCAGATTGTTACTGAAATGTCCCGACTTTCTCTTTTATCTCCTGCACTGAACAGCCAGAAAAAAATACAAAGTTTCTATCTTAAATGGCGTTTGGCAGATCACCAGGTGTACTTGGGATATATTTATAACAATTTAAGATAAGCAAATAAGTAATTGTAACAATTTCAGACAAGCAAATCTCTTGGGGAAACTGACTTGCAGCTTAAAGTGCAATTCACCTTCAATAGCAAACCTGTAATAACACATAAAAACCACATAAACGTGTTCAAACTTTCATAACCTGCCAAATTTTGTAAAATGAGCATGGTAATAAGGGGGTTTGGCCACAAAAATGGGTATGTGGGACCCGAAACGTTGCCCTTGTCTTTTCATATATGGGCTAAATAAATCACTATGGATTTTGCATCAATTACAGTGTGCTACTGGATTTATTTTTCTGGGTTTACAAAAATGGGCATGGTCACAATAAATTAGCTACGCTATGCGTGCCAACTCTTTTTGTCCCTCTTTCTTTTTCCAAAATTTTAGGAGCTATGGACCACTTACTGATTGGGGAAAAAATTAACAATAGCAAGATCATTTCACAAACAGTACTAATATTTAGAAAGGTCTTTACGTCCATGATGATGAATCTCATATTTTCTTTACACATATGTACAGGATTTTTCAAATTTATTACCTGTTACTTGTCCATAGCATAATGTGAACTGTTATGCAAGGAAAACTCAGGCAACCAGTGGGAGGTGCCAAATATAATGTAAGATAGAAACATCGCAGACATAATGACTGTCGGATGTGCACGCTGTGTCATCATCCGACAGCTGTGTTTTGTGTAGATTGTAGCTGCGATATTTCGATACTTCCATTATATTCTGCACCTCAGACTGGTTGCCTGCGTTTCCTCTCAGTGTGACGCATCTTACAACATCGATCCATGGAGTTCAGCCCTTAGGCAGGATTTGTTTATCCTCTTAACTGACCTTCTGATCTCCTATTGACCTCTCAGCCCCTGGCATTAACTTGTGACCTGACCAGCATTGCTGCCAATGAAACAGATTTAGAGTATTGTACAGGCAAAGTAATATATGAGCCCTGTAATCCCCTACTGGCTAAATCTATTTGCTCTCAACAGATGATTTTTGTGTAGGATTTCCTCTAATTGCTAGTCAGTCAGTGGGTTTAAGGGCTCTTATACAAAAGAGTTTCCTCATCAGCTCCCTGGTGGTGACTTTTCTTTTGTTTCACCTTGAGGGAACTCATGAATTAACACAGCTCATGCTTTGCTGTGTGTTTATATTCACTGCCCCACTCTGTGTGTTGTGTCTCACTTGTGTCTGGCAGGTGATCATGGTGCCATTTGTACTGGAACAATAGCAAATTATGGGCTCTATTAAAGGGGTTGTTCACCTTTGAGTTAACTTTTAGTATAATGCAGAGAGAGTGATATTCTGATACAATTTGCAATTGGTTTTCATTTTTTATTGTTTGTGGTTTTATAGATATTTAGCTTTTTATTCAGCAGCTCTCTATTTTGCAGTGTCAGCAATTGGTTTCTAGAGTACAAATTACCCTAGCAACTCTGCATTGATTTGAATAAGAGACTGGAATATGAATAGGGGATGGACTGAATAGAATGATAAGTAATAAAAAGTGACAATAACAATACATTTGTAGCCTAACAGAGCATTTGTTTTTATATGGTGTCAGTGACCCCCATTTGAAAGCTGCAAAGAAATGGAAGAAAATGGCAAATTATTAAAAAACTATGAAAAATAAATAATGAAGACCAATTGAAAAGTATCTTAGAATTGGCCCTTCTACAATATACCAAAAGTTAATTTGAAGGTGAACCACCCCTTTAATAAAAACACACAAGGACTCATGTGGAATTGCTTGTATTAAAGAACTAACCCCTAAAAATGAATATGGCTTAAAATTCCATATGTATGTGGCAGACAATAGATGTTGCACCTCTCGCCTCTATTCAAACTTGGTTTTTCAGTTTTTACATATATGACTACTTCTGAACCAGTCGCTCTCCCGGTCTAGAATCTGGACTTCAAAGCTGGCTCTACTGTGCTGCGCCATACGCTGGTGTAACTATTGTTTGGTTTCTCCCAAATACATGCTAATACACCTAACTTCATAACATCAGTGTGGATTATGATAAACAGTTTATGCTGATTGGAGCAACATTCCAAAGTAAGTCTGAAAAAGTTTCTGAAAAAAGATTTTATTTACATGTTATTCTGAATTGAGAAAGATAGTTGGATGACTGGTGAAACGTCTTGAAGGAAAAAAACACAGCAAGTGCGGACTATGATAAACAGATTATGCTGATTGGAGCAACATTCCAGAGTATATATTTCCAAAAAAGGATCTTAATTACAAGTTATTCTGAATTGAGAAAGCCAGTTTGATGACTGGTGAAACGTCTTCAAGGATAAAATACAGCAAGTCCAGTTGATTTGACTTATTTATACAGATCCAGGACTTCACACCTCACAAGGGATTGCCATCTTGGAAACAATCACATGCTCAGTGGGCTCTGAGCAGCTGTTGAAAAGCTAAGCTTAGGGGTTGTTGCAAATTATCAAGCAGTAAATGAGGCTTGTTTGCAATATAAGCTGATGCTACAGGGCTGATTATTACATTCCAATGCTAGTTGCACTGGTTTCAGTGCTGCCATGTAGTAATTATCTGTATTAATTACTTATATTGTGACATTTATATTCTGTGTATACTGTATATTGTGAGGGGGTCCTTAAGCTCATTAAGTGACAGCAGCACAGAATGTGTGCAGTGAATCAGTAGAAAAGAAAATGGAGAGCTACTGGGGGCATCACAAATCTTCCCTGCTAAAGGGCTGTGACATACCTACCAACATTTGAGAAATGTAAAGAGGGAAAAAATAGAATCTGCTGTGAAAATGTTGTCCTGCAGAAAACAAGGCAGTTGGGAGGTATGCTGTGGTTGCCTTGTGCTGGTACAGAAGCCCAAAACTAAATGTACAACATTTCTACCTACTTCTTTAGTTAAGCACTAGTTCTCCTTTAAACCCTTAATCAGAATTAGCCACGATGAGTAGTAATGTGCAATAAAAAGCTCAGCACCATAACTGTATAGGGGTAAACCTCTCAGCAGAGCCACACAGAGGCCTAAAGAAACATCACCCGTTTTAAGGACAAAGAGAAGATCTCACCCTCCCTTTATATGCATATAAATAAAGTGTTATTGTAAAAGAGCTTGTGAATTGTAGCAGCTTGCACCCGCTGAAGCCCTCAACTGGAAGTTACAGCAGTGAAAAAGGCTGCTTATTTATGGTGGTGGCAAGCAGTTTGGCACTTACTAGTCTAAAGGAGAAGAGGGCCCGCTGGGGCTCAGTACTCCTATGGGCCAGCCTAATACTGTGTACCATTATTTTTTTTTCTTACTGGTACAGTTTTTTCTTTTTAATCTCACCTACAGTTCAGTTATTTCCTACTATGAATACTGAGATGCGTCACTGCAGGTAATTAGAACCAAAAGTTGCCTGGACGTTCACTGGAATCTGCCGGAGGCTGCATGGTGTGTGGCCACACTTGAACAAACTGGTGCCTACTTTATGTATTCACATGCATCTAAAATGTACCGGTCATTCAGTGGCAAATGAGCCAAGAGTTGATATGTAGGGATATGTAGTGTTTACCTCCACAGCTAATTGTATTTTGTGGTCACTTAAGCATTTGATTGGTAACTTGGGTTACTAGACCTAAAGCAAGCTTATATTTTTTTATATTTCCCCAAAGCTAGTTTCACCAAGGATTTTTTTTTGCTTGTGTGTTAGAAACAATCTGCTGCTTTTCACTGTGTGTTTCCCAATGCGGTGACAGACTAGGCATCAGACAGTGACGCCAGTTTGTACACAGACAGAATTTGGCATGAAAAAGCATACTTTCACTGTTGTGTGTGTGTGTGCTGATAGGTGGCTGTACAAGAGGCAGAAGGCAACCAATTGCATTTTCTAATATGCAGGCAGTGACACTATGCCCTGTATACTAGCCTTAGGGATATAATTACCAAAGTGTGGAATTAGAGCTCAACACAGTCAACCAGAGGGAAGTTGCACTGCTCTCTATGCATGAGATTTTTTTATCAGAGGTTGAACAGTTAAGCTGGCCATAGACGTAACAATTACGATCTTTCTCGGAAAAGATCTTTCCAAGAAAGATCGTTCGTTTCAACACACACGTGTAGAGCTGAATCGTCAAATATACAGGTAGAAACAATAGAATTCTACTTGTATCTGACGATTCAGCACTAACAATGGCCGATGTTCAGGGAGTTTTCAAAGGCATCCGATCAAAATTTTCCGTCCAGTCCGATCAACCAGCCGACCGATATCTTAATCCTCTGACGATATCGGTCGGCTCATTTCCCACCATACACGCACCGAATATCGTACGAAAATTCGTTTCGTACGATATTATCTGTGCGTCTATGGCCACCATTACATTCACCCATCAATAAATATTCCCCCTAAACCCAATAGAAATAGATAGAGGGTGATTTTGTTTCACTATTTAATATATAGGTCCCTTAGCTTGTCTAATGTCATGTTCATAGAGCAGGGTGGATACTTGCTTTGGCTACTTCTTGATTGGTTCTTTAAGATCTAGCATTTTTTTTTAATGAATTGCATTTTTCTTTGACCACAGATAATCTCTATATCACATCTGTTTTGCCTCCCCCTTCATTCTTTACTGTGTGTTTATGAACCAGAGATGAGCACAGGCTACAAAGAGACTAGACGGGTCATCTCTGTTCATAAGCTGCCTTAAGAAACCATCCTGTCTCTGCGAATTCTTCAGTCTGTCAGTCGGGTTTGTATCACCACAGGCGCCAGCCATTTATTGCCTTTCTCACCTCTCATTGCTCCAACTTCTTAGATATTCCCTCTTGCTACTTGATTTCTTGTCTGTATTTGCAGGCACACCATAAAGTAACCAGATAAGTTCCTGACTTCCACAGTTGCCGTATATTTAGTTTTTCATGTTTAAAAGATCTGCAAACCTTTCAGCTATAGGGGAGCCTGCCATCCCAGTGACTTTGTAAGAGAGTCCTGTTGAAGAGTCAAAAATTAGAGGAAGTCCGGTGTTAATAAAGTAAACATTAATAAACTAAAAAAGTACAGTAAGGATATTTTAAAAAGACAATCATTTCCTTAATAACCACCAAAAAGTTACACATGTATGCCTCGAAAAACCGAAGCCATTTTTGTTTCAACAAAATCACCTAAATCAAAAAAATTCATTCCATATCTATGTAATAGATGGATGGAATTTCTAAGGCGGCAACTACGCATTCTTTGTTACAGCTACCATACACCACATCATGCACATACGGAGATGCGCAAAATACAGCGCAGAAAAGCATTTGTAAAGCATTTCTTTGACACAGATAGGATCATTGATTCTTGTTGAAAAACGTGCAGCCAGTGTGGGTGGAGAAAGCACCATGGTGCACTATGGGATGCAATTCGACTGGAAGCCGAAGTTGCCTTTTAATCTTTGCTTGCAAAAAGATGATCGTCTGGTCGTCAAAATTAGCTTATTAGTAATCACGGGAGACAAATCTTCCTGTGTGTCACTGCCCTTAGATCTACTGCACCAACATTAATCTATAAATCCATGGTTAACCTTTTTAAGGTCGCCCGAAGTTACTTCGTGAGGAAAACTTCGTGAGGAAACTTCGGGCGATTTCGGAAATCGCCGTGCCGCGTGTGCACAGCGCTGGCGCTTTGTCATTTCAACTAGCGACGGACAGGGAGAAAGACGTTCGGGGAGATTGTCGCCTGCTATTAAACGCCAGGCGACAGAATCTCCCCGAATCTCCCTGTCTGTCCCCAGCCTAAAGCAGTGTGTACTGATCTCTGTTTTTTGAATAAAATTGTGCTGTATCTCTGACAGTATTGTTTACTTCTGGTTATATGGTGAGGGGTCACTCACAGGTTTTACCTGCATGTCCATAACTATTTGGTGGATGTCTACTGTGTGCTATATTTATATATAGTGAATAAAGTACCCCCTCTTGTAAAATATATTGTTATAAACTCCCTGCATAATAGTCTGTAATAGGTTTTGATGTGAATGAAACCCCCAATGGGCAGTGTTTCTAGAGCAGCACCTTTATGTGTTCAAATTATAGACATGGTGACAGCATGGAAAAAAGATGAAAAAGATGTTCATTGTGAACCTGGGAGCTAACATCAGGCTACCATTGGCTTGGCCAGTCTTTATTTCTTCCTTTGTGTGATTTTATAGAGCCAGATGGAATGATGGACCTGATTGCACAGTTAGGATTGGTTTATTCACAAGACAACTAGTGAAGGCCTTGTTACCCATTGGGATTGAGGGCAATAAAAAAGCTTTGTATTTAGTGTAGGAAAAAAGAAGTGTTTATTTGAGAGGCTAGAAATCTCTCTCTCCACCAGAGGGTGCATTAAGCTTGGAATTGACATCAAGGGGTGCCAAGGAATAAACCAAGGGGCATGTTTATAAAAAGTTTGTATTTGTTTTATTTTAAGAAGGTATATAAGGTATAAAAATACCCATTTAGAAATCTGAGGTGTTTTTAACAATGACAAAAATATACAGTTCATTGTACTTGATGAAGTTCTTTTAAAAGTATATGAAGAAACAACTAATCTAGTAAAGTGGCAAAAAAAAAATCAGCATAATTAATATGCAAATTAGTGTTCTTCTTTCATACCTATGATTTGCATGTGCTGTGTAAAAAGATATACGCAAAAAGTGTATTTCAGTGCTGCTTTTTTACAACTTATGCATATATATGTAAATGTTCTGTGATCAGAGACAAAACTTGGATCACACAAGATATGGAAAACATTGATAGGTCCCAAAACACATGTTGCTTCTTTACTACTGAAATATTAGGAGGCCATAACTGTAGTGTTGCAGACCTTATCAAACATGAATGTGTGTGATGAATATTATTCTGACCACAATTTCATGGAACTGGACAATAATTAGCAGGTCTTATATAAAAGGGGAATTGTTGTTCTCTTGTGCTGACAGGTGCTGATTTTAAATATAACTGTTGGTAAAGCTCAGCAAGAGTTTTGTTATTCTTCATAATGCCTCAGTGTGTGGGCACTGTTTCACTGTACTCCGTGCCATTGATTTTTGTGGCAGGTCCCATTAATAAATACATGTGTGTGTGTATATATATATATATATATATATATATATATATATATATATATATATGTGTGTGTGTGTATATATGCAGATAAATAAGGACCCCTGACCAAAAGTTTTCTTCCTCGACATTTGCAGGGGGACCCTGTAAACTGTTCTAAATTGATACATTTAGTTGATACATTTCTTATGTTTGTCCCTGCTGAGCAGAATCCCTGGGTTTCATTACAGGCAGCTGTTAGAATTAATACATTAGTTGCTAATACTCCAGAAATGCTGCTGAGAAATGTATCAACTAAATGTTGCAAAAATTGTAACAGTTTTGATTCTGCACCTGAATTACTGAGCTGCCAGACTCAACCCCCCCCCCCCAAGCTGCTTAAAAGATGAAAAATTACACTTTACACTTCAATATTAGAAAAACGGTCACACATAGAAAGTAAAAGTGGAGAAGTTGTTATTTCTGATGATCTACCTGAAAGC
Organism: Xenopus borealis; assembly: GCA_024363595.1. Classification (NCBI taxonomy): domain Eukaryota; kingdom Metazoa; phylum Chordata; class Amphibia; order Anura; family Pipidae; genus Xenopus; species Xenopus borealis. The sequence goes on from CM044438.1 coordinate 43,293,225, forward strand.
AACTAGTTGTTTGAAGGTGAAAAACAGTTCTCCAAAGGGTAACTAAGAACCGTTAGTGCTAGCAGCAGGGGATCAAACCGTTTTTATATACATAGGGGGAGGGAGGGGATTGGATTATTGGACACATACATCAGTACCTATTTGAGTATATGTAGGTAATGTCCTGTTAGCTGCTAGCCTGGGGTGTAATTGTGTGAAGCGTGTCGGCCAATGTGCCCCAGACTTTTTTGAATTTGTCTGGACAACCTCTACTTATATATATGTTCACTTATAAAGAGGAAGTGCTTCATTTTTTAAGGATTTCCAGTGCTTTAAGGTGGGTGCAATGGGAAGTTACCAGGCTAGTTTTCCTGGCATAAAAAAAGAAATCTCAGGAGAGTGAGCTAGTACTTGTCCTGGACTATATTCTCCACCGGTCCCAATACACATACCTCTGGAGATCACAATTTTGGCATGTCTAGTGTTTCTTAAAGGAAATTACTTTTCCACTTCTCCTCATGTACCTGAGTTAGTCCCACATTTAAAACATAAATTATGGAATGCAGTCCAGCTGGTGTACAGTTAGTTCTGTGAATTGTATTGTATCAGGATATCATAACTGCTAATTACGGAGGGTAAGAGTGGGTGAGGTCATCCCAGTCATCAGGGTCTAGCTGTAGTAAATGCAAGGTTCTTGGTATGGCATTGTTCAAAGGGGTTTCCTCTCTGTGTGTTAAGGATACAGTAATTATGATAAATATGATCCAGTGTCCTTAATGGTTCTTCAAGTTTAAAGAGGATATCTTAGGTGGGATGGGAAATTGGCTGTTCGCTGCATATCTAAACTGGAGGTAGCTGAACCACATGGTTCTAGGCAGATTATAGTCTACAGTCAAGGCTACAAAGGACTTTATCCCATGATCACCATACAGCTCACCAGCATATTTGATTTTAAACTTCACCCAAAGTGAAGGGTCGGGAACAATAAGGAAATTATTTAACCGAAGGGTTGCACCACAGAGGCGTATAGGGAGGGATCAAATTTTGTAGGGTTTAATCATAACTAATGGCGTTCACCCACACCAAAGAAAGAATTTTCAATGTGGATGGAGGGCATCCTCTTTGAGTGGTCCCCAAGATGGGAGTATTTGTAAATGCTTCAGTCAATCCTGCAGCATGCACTGAGATGGGGGAAAGCAGCGTTATCAGCCAAGGGAGAAACTGGCAAGCACCTTTTGCTGCATTCACTCCACCCCATTTCAGCCCTAGTCAGGTGGCCAATCAAGTGGTGGGTGGCAAACGTGAAGGTACTGGTGAGGGTGATTACCATATAGTAGTTTGTAGTCAACATCCCCATATTCTCCAGGGTTAGGTCTTTTATATGTTAGTTGTTGCACGTATATTCATTTTGACAGTCAGCATTCATTTTAAGATGCAACCCCCCACCATGTGCCAGAGCCTTTATTTTGAATATAGTTGGGTGAATACCCCAGACTGTGGGGACATATCTTGGAATTTACTACATTTTGACCTTGCAGTCTTAAAGTAAGCATATTTTTGGCGCATGGGGTGGGTTTTTCATCTATCCAGGAAGCTCCATGTAGCTATATTTTTTGATACTGACCAAAATGAGTTATAAAGTATGTGTTAAGAATGTATATTATTATATGAATTGCATAGTATGAAAAATTTTATTATTAAGGTATTGAAGCCATATATAAGAGTATAATTTGCCTTTAAACAAAGGAACATTTATTCTATCCTGTTAGTGAAAGACCACAAAATGCTGAGTAATAGCTTGCATTTTGTTAAAATGTATTTTGATAATTGACTGTAATTGAAAAGGTTAAAGACAAAGTTCAGTCAGTACAATGCAGTCCCACCTTACAATTATCAAGGCTGGGTAATGAGACCCTTCTCAGAGTAACAATCCTTGTAGAATAGCAGCTACACCACTGTAGCAGGTACACACAAGATCAGTTTATGAATGTCTCGCATTGAACTGAGCTGTTATTTTTGTCAGCACCCTCTTAATGGCGGTGTAAATTAAATGTCAACCCAAAAGATATTTTTTTCTTAATACGAGAAAACATCATTTGAATAAACTTTGAAGGATACATTCATTACAGATTTTCTATAGTTTTTACTTTATTTGTATATGTATTGCTATTGAAATCAGTGCTTTTCTTTCCCTTTCTATTCTCTGTGCTGGTGGCTCAGACCGTACATTAACAGATACTTTTAAAGTACCGATATTAGTTTTTTAAATTTAAAATCTGGAAAATCGACAAGATACAGCTATACAAGACTAGAACTAAACTAACATGATGTAAAACATTCTCTTTAGCACAAATCCATGAACGCCATTGACCCCCTACTATACATGCTATATATATACAGTTGTGCTCATAAGTTAAAATACCGTGGAAGAATTTATGATTTCTTAACCATTTTTAAGAGACATATAGGGGAATGTAATATATGTCGGTAACGCAAAAAAAATTCGCAATGTGAAAAGTGAAAAATTTTGCTTTGCTTGAATTCAATATACCTTTTAATAACCCGGAAACTGTTTAGCGACCACTTCCACCAGTGGAAGGCCGTTTGCGAATGTTATACTTTGCGCTAATGCGCTGTCAATGTAATAAAACTTACTGAAAAAGTCGCAATGTTTGCTCCAAAAGATTATGACACTTTCAAGCACTTCTTAAGAGTGCGCAATTATAATCCGCAATGCGCAATAATGATTCGCAATGCAATAACCGTTTAAGGAACAATATTACATTGCGAGATGTGGATTTTAACTCTTATAGGTGCGCAATGTTTTTTGAATGATAACACAAAAACTTTTCTATCACTAATGTTTAGTGGTTAGCTGAAGCCATTTATTGACAACCACTGTGTTTACTCTTTTTAAATCATAATCACTACACAAACTACCCAAATTCTTAAAACTACCCCAGTTCTTAAAGAACAAGTAAACCTTTTTTTTTTTCTATCTGTAAATTTGCTCTAAACAGCCCCCCAGATTAATGTACCTTAGTCCCTGCTGCAAGTCTGCTCTGGTTTCTGTGTTATCAGCAGCTTGTTTCCTCTTCTTCCTGGTGCAGAGTGAAGCCCCGCCCCATAGCTTACTGAGCTGACCTTATCTCTGTGACTAGTCCTGGAGATCATTTGCATACTATGACATTGCAGAGACCAGTGTGTGCAGCACCTTTTGCTTGGGGAAACTAGCTTACTAATGCACACACTGGCTCCCTCTTCCTCTCTATTGTGGAACAGCAGCAAATGGACTGCTCAGTAAACTAAGGGGCGGGGCTTCACTCTGCACCAGGAAGAAGGTGAAACAAGCTGCTGATAACACAGAAACCAGAGCAGACTTGCAGCAGGGACTAAGGTACATTAATCTGGGGGGCTGTTTAGAGCAAATTTACAGAAAGAAAAAGAAAAACATTTACTTTTCCTTTAATACCATGTATTACCCCCTTTAGCCTCAATGAAAGCTTAAAGTTTTTGTGGTAGTTGTGGATGAGGCTCCTAATTTTCTGAGAAGTTAAAGCTGCCCATTCTTCCTAGCAAAAAGCCTCCAGTTCCTGTAAATTCTTGGGCTGTCTTGCTTGAACTGCACTTTTGAGGTTTCCCCAGAGTGGCTCAATGATATTGAGGTCAGGAGACTGAGATGGCCACTCCACAACCTTCACTTTATTTTGCTGTAGCCAATGACAGGTCGACTTGGCCTTGTGTTTTGGATCATTGTCATGTTGGAATGTCCAGGTACGTCCCATGCGCAGCTTCTGGGCTGATGAGTGAAAATTTTCCTCTAATAATTTTTGATAACTTACTGCAATCATTTTGCCATAAAGTCTGACCAAATTTCCTGTGCCTTTGCAGCTCACACATCCCCAAAACATCAGTGATCCACCACCCTGTTTCACAGTAGGAATGATGTACCTTTCATCATAGGCCTTTTTGACTCCTCTCCAAATGTAGCATTTATGGTTGTGGCCAAAAAGTTCATCACTCGAAATGACAGTTTTGAGGCTTGTCTCTGTGCTATTTGACATATTGTAAGCAGCATAATTTGTGGCATTTGCGTAGTAATGTCTTTCATCTGGCAACTTGACCATGCAGCCCATCTTTCTTCAAGTGCCTCCTTATTGTGCATCTTGATACAGCCACACCATATTTTAGAGAGTCCTGTATATCACCTGAAGTTATTTGTGGGTTTTTTTTTTGCATCCCAAACAGTTTTTCTGGCAGTTTTGGCTGAAATTTTTGTTTTATTTGGTTTGGTTTCAACAGAACCCCTAATTTTCCACTTCTTTATTAGAGTTTGAACACTGTGGATTGGCATTCTTAATTCCTTTGATATTTTCTTATATCCCTTTCCTGTTTTATAGAGTTCAACTACCTTTTCCTGCAGATCCTTTGACAATTCATTTGCTTTCCCCATGGCTTAGAATCCAAAAAACATCAGTGCAGCACTGGATGAAAGATGCAAGGTCTGTCAGGAGTCCAGAAAGTCATTGACCTTTTATACACATCCACTAATTACACAGTATACACAGTTGTTTAACAATAAATGGCTTCAGCCAACCACTAACCATGAGTGAAAGAAAAGTTTTTGTGTTATCATTCTTATTCTCTGAAAAATGGTTAATAAATCATAAAGTCTGCTTGGGTATGTAAACCTATGAGAACAACTGTATATGGACTTGTGTTTAAGATGTTTGCCCTAGGGGACTCCTATAAAGATCTTTAATGTAACTATATGCTGTCGGGCCCGTAAAAAAATCTTTGAAGGTTCTCACATCCACCCCTACTAGGCTTCACCTCCACCTGCCTGCTTGCTATTTGCCTGCCCCTTGTATCCAGTTGTGCTCCCTGTCAGTTCACAGGTAGTAAAGCAGCTGATGAGCCCCATGTTTCCCAAGACCCCTCTGGATCTGCTTCCTCTATAGTTAAACCACTGGTAAAGATGAAATGTATGAGTGGCTTCTGGATGTAACATTAATGCTATTGTATCTTATCACTACTTTTAAAATATATGTGCTTAGATGGAGAAAAGTGAATCTGCTCCCATCTGATGCTTAATGTAGCTTCACGATATAGGCACTGGCCTGTGTGCCGCTACACCGACTTGATCCCATGGTGAAAAAATGCAGCTGGAGAAAAGCAGGTCGTCGGCCCTGTGTGCCCCTGGCTTAGGTCTGCGGTTATTAAACAAAACTAAGTTATATTTTATTCTATTATGGTAGCTTTATATTGTGTTTTTAGAGCATTCCCTTCAAAGGCCACTGTACTAACCTATTGCAATAACCCAATGCACCATCTCTGTGTAAAGGTGGCCATACATGGGCCGATAAAAGCTGGCTGAAAGATGTAGATCGGGCAGGACTAAAAATCCTGTTGGATCATGGACTGCATCTGTTTGGTGATGTGGTCCAGAGATCCGACTACCCGTATTCTTTTTCATTATGATAGGATCAGCCGATGTCCCCTACCTCAAGGTGGGCATATCTGGGTGAGACGCCAAACGAGCGGATCTCTCTGTGCATGGCCACCTTAAGAGTTATGAAGTTTGTTTAGCAAATCCCTCATGACTTTCTTGGTTTTGACTCAAAACTTGTACACAAGCGGATTTAATCTCTTTGACGTTAGTACTCAAGCACGTAGGGGAGGGTGTGCTTTAGCATGGGGGGGGCTGGGGGTGGGTAGAGCTGTTAACACAGCACGGCAGCTCTTTTCGCCATTGTGTCTTGCACTCTGGAGGTAAACGGTTTCTCAAAGCTCCTTTTCCTAACTAGCAACTCCTGAACTTTCATGCACAGCATTTAATTGCCAGGGAGTGAAAGGCACAAAACCTATTTATGCCTCCCCAGCATGAGCTGGTGGAGGTGAGGTGTCTCAAACAATGCAGTGAATGAAGGGACATCTCTTTTCTTTTTCCTTTGTAAACACTTGTTATGGCTGTGACTGTGTGTCATTTTGATTTGTGGCTGTATACCGTCATACAATATATGTTAGGTGATAACACAAGCTGCTAAATGGTTTTAATCTTCTTAGTAACACCTGTATCTAAGAAATACCCTTTGGAAATAATAAGGTCCTTTAACCATTTCAGTATAGGTTACCTAGGAACATGAAATTGAAGAAATATTGCCTTCGTTGTGGGACCGTATCAACTAACAGATGCAGCCACAATCCGACGGAATCGACATCTGCCCCATACACAGGCCAATAAGCTGCCGACTTGTTTTATCGGCCCGTGTATGGCCACCTTAACTCTTGGGGCTATGCTCCTTTTTCTTCCTTATCTGAGACCATTACGATTAGGGATTTCTTAATCTGTCATTTAAGGCATTACTAATTTGTATATAGGAATATCCTGTGGTATTAAGATTGTTTTTTTACCAATTTGTGTTGGCAGCAAAATACTAGACATAAAAAATTCCATTAATACAATAACTTAAACACGAACTAACAATGGAGTGAAGGGGAGGAAGCCCAGGATTGCTCTAAAATTAATGGAATTCCCTGATCCTCACCCACTGGGTTTTAAAGCACAGTCACGGCAGTATGCTGATCAAATAACCAAATGCAGACTGGTTTCTTCCTTTTCGAGGCTCATCGGTTTGAAATGCAGTCAATGCAATAGACAGACAGATAGACCATTCCTTTTTAAAGTTATACATATTAACTGAAGTATTAGTAAATAAGTTGTGTTTTTTTTCAAGTCAAAGGTATAATGGAGAATTTTCCTTCCATAAAACAAAATAATTCTGCAGCTTCAGTGGAATGGCCTGCAGATGTTTATCTCACACATAGTTGTACTGAATTTGACCCAGAGTCTTTTGTTCAATTTTTCTTTGTCTCCTCTGAGCTGTAGCCTTGGTGCCCTCTCAGCCCTTTCTCCTCTCTGTGAGGTGTCATCTGGAAGCTCAGGGATATAGCTTGTTCTTCATAGCCTGCTCTCAGTGCATCCCTGAATCAATCTTTCTATTTCTCCTTGTTAAGAGCCTCCCAGGGGGTGCAGCGACATTGCACGGAATGCCAGTAATAACTGCTTGGCTGTGTGTTGGGTACACAGTGTCCTTATCCACAGGGCAATGACAGAGGAAAGGCAAGGGTACCTAAGGTGATTAAGAATCCTTTCACAGTGCAACATCGTAACCCGATAGCTGGTTTCCCCTCATTATTCATAACATTGTGGAGCAGTGGAGGTAGTAGGTTTAGCAACAAAAACAGGTTTCCAAATATGCTTGTTTCATGGTATAGATGTATATTGTTCTTGGTGTAAAAATCACAGCACCGTTTGGAAACACTAAGGTATACTTTGTAGTTTAACAAAAAAATTCTTCTCACTGTTAGGGAGCTTCCATATAGTTTACTTTACAGCACCAGTATATACTTTGATATTCTGTGGGATGATTGCCTGATTTATTGATGTTTTAGGGTTTGCTATAACTGTACCCATAATTCAGTACCTGTGCAGAACAAAAACACTCTTCTTAGATAAGGCAAGCAATATATCAGCCACCATATGTATAACATACATACACATTAAGGCATTCCCTTTCTATTCTAAGCAACTTTCTAGTATACATTCCTTACAGATTTTCAAAAATCCATTCAAACTTTGCAGTGATATCCAGGGCATTTTGTCATAAGAAGAGCTGTGGAGTCGCAAACTATTTTGGGTATCTAGAGTCAGAGTTGTTAAAAATGTAACTCCAACTCCTAATAACTTTACATACAAGCACTGAAAATAATCAAATCATATTTAAGAGCTTATATGAAGGAGGGCAGAAGAAACCACACCTGCTTTATAGCGCTACAAAACAAGTTGGCAATATAGAAATGCATCTTAATAATAATAATAATAATAATAATAATAATAATACCAGTCCGGAGCAACACTACATTATGGGGCAGATTTATCAAGGGTCGAATATCAAGGGCTTTTTGCCCTCAAATTTGACCCTTTTTCGATTTATCGAATTAAAATCCGACAAAATTGAACATCGAATTTGTTGGATTTTAGCGCTATTCGATTTCTCGATAAAATCGTAAATTTTCGATTGTTTGAAAAAATCGTACGAATCGAACTATCGAAGCGTTCTATTGTACTATTTGTATTCAAACATGAAACTTTAAAAAAAGCCTATGGGGGATTCCCATTCTATTGCAATTCGGTACGTTTAATCTGGCGAAGTAGGCAGTCAAATAAAAATTTTAAGGGGAAGTACTTTGACCATCGAATAATTGAATAGATTTTTATTCGGTCTATTCGATATGATCGAATTTTGCAAAATCGATGGCCGAAGTGGGCTAATTTGCATTTTCAAAAATTCTAATTTTTTTTTTTTCAATTCAAATCATTCACACGAATTTAGTAAATCTGCCCCTATATGTTAATTACTTTAATACACTTTCAGTTTAAAAAAACAGTGGTGTTGGAGTCCAAGGTACCATAAACTGAGGATTTCCTGAACTGTTGTTGGTTTTGCAGAATGGAAATGAACTTTTGATACACTGCAACTACAGTATATAAGCTAAACTGCATCTCCTGTCACTTGCTCATGTGTCATCTCCAACAAGTTGTATGAAGCGGATCTCTCTCCGATATGCCCACCTTGAGGTGGGCAATATCCGGCTGATCTGATCGTGGGCCCTAGGGCCCAACAATCCGATCACAACGCAGGGGACACGAGCGGTCGGATCGCGGGACCGCATCAACGAACAGATGCGGCCGCAATCCGACTGGATTTTTAATCCTGCCCGATCGACATCTGGCTGACTTTCAGCCAGATATCGATTGGCGAAGCCCGTCGGAGGGCCCCACTCACGGGTTGGCAGCTTTTATCGGCCCGTGTATGGCCACCTTAATGGGAATGTCAAGCCATTGGCCATCAGGTAGGGAACTACTATGCTTTAGAAGACCATTGAGCTTAGGATCCATAATCATGAAACCAATTATCCAGAAAGCTCTGAATTATGGAATGAGTATCTCCCATAGACTCTATTTTATAAAATGAATCCAAATGGTTTTCTTTTTATCTTTAATAATAAAACATTACCTTGTACTTGATCCAAAATAAGATATCATTAATCCTTATTGGAGGATAAACCATCCTATTCGGTTTATTTAATGTTTACATGATTTTCTAGTATGAAGATCCAAATTATGGAAAGATATGTTATCTGGAAAACCCCAGGTCCCGAGCATTTTGGATAACAGGGTTTCATACTTGTAGTCATTTAGCACATTAAGATTATGTGCAATTTTGACATACCAGTTAATCTGTTGTCAAACCTTAGTTTCTGTTTCTAATTGTGCATGCAATTAGTTAAGGAAGGGTTAAGTTTAAGGAGGGAAGTTTTGTGCCTTGGAATTTCCTAGCAGTTTGCCCTATTCCCGGAGACCTGATCTGCCAAGTGACATCCAGCTTATGTAGAAATATGTGCCAAAATGAAACAATGCAGCTTTTGCTCCTATGCTTTTACAGCAGTTTCCCTGTTGGCTCTTAAGCTCTTGATTTTCTCCATTAAGTATATAAATTAACAGTTTTCTCAAACCACAGCTTCCTCCCTCTGCAGAAACTTTACAATTACTTAAGAACATTGCAAGGTATGTGTGCTTGCCCAAAAGAAACAGGACATATGTTAAAATGTTTTGTATTTGCCAAGCCTCACAATCTCTAAATGTTTTTTTTTATTTTAAACGTTTAAGAAATATTGTCAACTAAAAGAAAAACAATACTAATTCTGAGGTTTACAGTGCATGGTCAACATTAAACTGTTCATCAAAAGACCCAACTTCAGTTTTACTGAAGGCCATATATATAATAATACCTGATTTGGGCAATCCGCAGAACCACCATTGGGGGCCCTGAGATGGACTTTACCTCTGAATGTATGTACAGGTATCCGGAAATCCATTATCCAGAAAGCTCAGAATGACGGAATGGCTGTCCCCCATAGACTCCGTATTATCCAAATAATCCAGATTTTTTAAATGATTTTGTTTTTCTCTGTAGTAATAAAACAGTATCTTATACTTGATCCCAACTAAGATATAACTAATCCTTATTGGAAGAAAACCAGCCTATTGGAGTTATTTTATGTTTAAATGATTTTCTAGTAGAATTTAGGTATGAAGATCCAAATTATGGAAATCCATTATCTGGAAAACCCCCTTTAACGTTTCCCTAAATGGAACAGAAACCTAAAAACAGAGGTGAAATTGCTCTGGAATAAATCCCCCCTCCCAGGCCATGGGTTGCAAATTATGGTTCTCTCACATCTATCAGTAATCATAGGAAAAATGACACACTGGAACTGTGGTGCAGGTCTGTTAAAGGGATTCTGTCATGATTTTTATGGTATAGTTTTTAATTCTAAACGACACTGTTTACACTGCATTTAATTCACTCTACCATGTCATGTCAATTGATGGAGGTGCACACATACTTTTGGATAACATTAAAGGGATACTGTCATGGGAAAAAAAGCAAAAAGCAAAACCCATGTCCCACTGAGTTCCATTCAGTTAAATTTCTCAAAAAAGCAAACAGATTTTTTTATATTCAGTTTTGAAATCTGACATGGGGCTAGCCATTTTGTCAATTTCCCAACTACCCCTGGTCATGTGACTTGTGCCAGCACTTTAGCAGGGAACTGCTTTCTGGTAGGCTATTGTTTTTCCTTCTCAATGTAACTGAATGGAACGCAGTGGGACATGGGTTTTTACTATTGAGTGCTGTGCTTAGATCTACCAGGCAGCTGTTATCTTGTGTTAGGGAGCTGTTATCTGGTTACCTTCCCATTGTTCTGTTGTTAGGCTGCTGGGGGGGGGGTTGGTATCACTCCAACTTGCAGTACAGCAGCAAAGAGTAACTGAAGTTTATCAGAGCACACGTCACATGACTTGGGGCAGCTGGGAAATTGACAATATGTCTAGCCCCATGTCAGATTTCAAAACTGAATATAAAAAAATCTGTTTGCTATTTTGAGAAATTGATTTCAGTGCAGAATTCTGCTAGAGCAGCACTATTACCTGATGCATTTTGAAAAAACATGTTTTCCAATGACAGTATGCCTTTAATAAAAGATCAGGGGTCTTCGCTTTACTTTAAAGTACAGGTTAGAGAGGTAGGATATAAAGGCAAAAAAAGTCTCAAGCAATGTGTACATCTAATCATAAATTAATTGTATGGTTAACTTTGCATTTCTTGTTTTACCAAAAGCCCTAAGCCATGAAGTTGGTCAGAGAAATGCTGCCCTGCCGGTGGCCTGTGGACTGCTTTAGCCAAATTTTGCTGACTGACTAAAAGCACAGTAGTCATTTTTGCATTATGTATGTATGTGTATTGAGAAGGGGGTGGTTTGGCAAAGGGTCTTATGAACAGTCTGCCAAACTGATGAGCCTGTGGGCATTAGTTAACAAATTATTACCACCATCACTCATCTTGGCTCTAATATGTTGTGAGTCTTTGAGGACGTGTTCTGGATGTGAAAACTTTCTTTCAGAGGTGCAGAGAGACAAGCTCTTATCAAGAGGGACAGTTCCTTCTTAATTGAGCTGATATGCCATGTATAGAAACAGATGGCTTCTTTAAATCAATTATTCCTCATTTTGGTTAATAGGAATGATTTCCTGACAGATACATTACCAAGAGAGAGGGTTGTGTATGTGAGAGAGCTGGGTTATCAGGCTCCCTAGCTTATAAAAGAAACACGTCTCTGTTATCTGCAGGCAATGTTATACAATGTTGGGGAAAAAATAAATATATATATATATATATATAAATATACAAACCATCAGGAGGCCAGCAGTCTCTTCTAAAGAGGGGGAACTCCTGTACCAACTTTGAAGGCCTGGATCAATACCCCTATAGAGATACTGAACCCATATCTTTCAACATTTTTTTAAATGGAAAGGTTGACAAAAAGTTATGTTGCGTGTAGTGAGGAAAACATTTTAAGCCATGTCCATTTTATGGCAACACCTCCTGATTACCATGTACATTTTACTAAATTTGGCAGGTTATGAAAATTTCAACACATATCTGGGAGTTTTAGGGCAATGGTTTATGTATTATGACAGTTTTGCTAATGAAGGTGAAAGTGCCCTTAAATTGTTACAAATGTATCTTAAGTGCAGGTGCTTAGTATTCTGGGTTCTCTACCAATAAGCATTAAGTTTATGAACTTTGTATCGGCCAGGTTAGAAAATCTTTATCGGTCCCCATGCAATCTACCTATGTTTGCAGGGCCAAGCAGGCAGCGACCCTTCAGTTTTGCTGGCAATATCACCTGAAATGGTCTTTTTAGTTGATGGACACATGGGACATATAAACAATCGTTTTGAGACGATCGTGGTCTCGCGATAACCATTGGATCTTTCAAAAATCTTTACGTCTTATGGCCAGCTTAAGTTTAGAATGTAAAATATGACATCTAGCCATATTTATTTTTAGGGATTATTTCTTCTTTAAGAAATAATTCCAAATAATTTTCTTTGGTGTTAGTTAAACCAAGAAAACTTTATTTATACTATCTTGTTTCCGTCTTAGAAATACACATTCAAAGCAAGCAGGCTGCTGCAATTTCATGGGCACTGCTAACAAAGCAAGCTTACCATCTTCCCAAATTCTTCTTTCTGTGCCAGAATGGGGGTTCTCATAACCTCATAACCATGTCGAGGCAACAAAATTAGAAGCGGAGGAAGTGCTGAATGAAAAGTAATTGCCTTCCCCACCCCAAGGGGCAGGTAATATATGATAGTTAAGATTCATATAGGTATTTATATAGGTATATATAAATATTACATTTCTAAGGTATATGTAATAATTATGATAGTTAATAATTTTGAATAAAACTTTAACTTTATCACAGGTCCGGGTGGTTTATTAAAAATTAATTAATGTGGATCTCATGTTTAATTTGAAAATGACTTATTATATAGATGTCGGTGTGACAGGTCCCCTTTAAGATATCTTTGGCTTGTAGGAGGCTGTTAGGATAGGGGCAGACAGGCAGATTCGGGGAGATTTAGTCACTTGGCGACTAATCGCCTCCTCTGCGGGACGACTGCCTTCTTCTTGCCTTCTGCCTGCTTGAATGAGAAAATTCCAGTGCAATGCACTCGTGGAGCTTCAATTTCAGAAATCACCTGAAGTTGCCTCACGAGGAAGCTTCGAGTGATTTCGGAAATCGAAGCTACGCAAGTGCATTGCGCTGGCGTTTTCTCATTCAAGCTGGCAGAAGGCAGAAAGAAGGCAGTTCCGGGAGATTGACGCCCCGCAGAAGAGCCAATTAATCACCGGGTGACAAATCTCCCCGAATCTACCTGTCTGCTTCTGTGTTCTTGTCCAGGGTTCCATTCTTGAATCTAAGTTCAGACCTGGTTTTAACCACTGCTGTTGTTCCCTGGAAGGTTTGGCCATTTCTCGACTCACTAAGGAGACATGGAAACCGTGGAACTTAAGAGCAATGGCTTGGTTTTATTGTTAAAAATGTCAGCACAGGATTATGTGAGAAACACTGTTAATAGATGTGTTTTGAATACAGCATGTTTGTCTTGACAGCTGCCTTTGAATTGAAAAATGGAAGAGAAACAATTTGGGCATAGATTTTATACGATTGTATCAGAATCGAGTGCATAAACTCCTATACTAATATCAATATTACATTGAGTCTAGAGAGTGATATTCTGAGACAATTTATTTACTTAAATTTTTATTTACCATATTTTGAGTATAACTCAAAACCATAATGATCAGAACTGAATAATCTGTAAATTAAATTAAAGTAAAGGTGGCCATACACGGGCCGATAAAAGCTGCCGACAGACTGAGTCAGCAGCTTATCGGCCCATGAGTGGGGCCCTCTGACGGGCTTCCCTGATCGATATCTGGCTGAAAGTCGGATTAAAAATCTTGTTCGTTGATGCGGTCCCACGATCCCTGCATTGTTATCAGATCGTTGGGCCCTAGGGCCCACGATCGGATCAGCCCGATATCGCCCACCTTAAGGTGGGCATATCGGAGAGAGATCCGCTCGTTTTGGCGCCAAACGAGCGGATCTCTTCGTGTGTGGCCACCTTTTCACAACTTTTCAGTTGGTCTTTTTATAGTTCTGCACCAGGGCCAGACTGGAAGGAAAAAGCAACTCTGGCAAAAGTATCGAAACAGCCCATGTATTCATGTGCATGTAAAGCATGATTTATATTTCCAACCAACCATTGTTTATGAATGGATATTTTAAGAGTCCATTACCATATAATCCCCAGCAATATTATATACTCTATGAGATATTTGTTCTTGCAACAAATATCTCATCCTAGTTTCTATCATAACTATTCTGATGGATTAGTGGTCCTATACTTACAGTATATTCTAAATGTTCCTTTGTGTGCCCCCAGCTAGACCATGTACCCTGGCAGATAAGAGGAATTTAATTACCATGTGTATCACAGGGCCAAAGTGTGGCATACTTGAATAGACTAGGCTGTCTCATGCAATTAAGGCTACATATCACAGTGTTCCACATACAGGCTGAAGTGATTGTCCTGTTGCCAACATACCTATCATAATCATAAGGGATTGGGTACATAGCAACTCTAATGTCCAACTGAAGTTGGTCAGAATTCCTGGTTCTTCCCTTAGCTGTGGCTGCCTATTATGGACAGCTCATTTACATTTCTAAAGCATGTGGCTCATTTATATATTAAAGACAACCCTAATTTGCATTTTTAGGTGAGCAGCCATTTACATTTTAAAGCAAGCAGCCCATCAGGCATTTGCCCGAACCCACAGATTGCCCGTCCTGGCCTGTTCTGTGCATTCCTCTTCTGCCACATTCCAGTTTATACATGTGAGTCACTGAACTTGACAGCCAAATAAACAACTACATCATGAGGCTACAGTTTTATTGTTATTTTATTTTTGCCTTTTTATGACTAATCTTTCTATCCAGACCCTCTTCTGTTTTCCAGTCTCTCATTCGAACCACTAGTCTCGTGACTAGGGTAAGTTGGGAGCTAGCAACCAGGTAGCTGCTGAAATTCTAAAACTGGAGATGTACTAAATAAAAAGCTAAATAATTTAAAAAGTACAGAAAATAAAATAATTGCAGACTATCACTGTCTACTCTACATCATACAAGAAGGTAAAGCCTATTTCGTTGGGGGTGTCCAAAGTTAGGCACCCCAAGTGATTATAGATACTTAAATCACACCCCGGGCCGGTGCTCCTATCAGCAGAAAACTGCACTGTTCAGGGGTTCTTCCAGCGAGCAACATGGATTGATTGGTTTCCTTCTTCTTCTTTCTTCAAATTTGCTGGGGTAGACGCATGCACAGTAGAACAATATAGCCAACTTTTTTGTTAAAATTTGGCTTTTCACGCTACTGCGTATGCACAGCTGCACGAAAAAAGAAGAAGCCAGAAGACTCTCTCCATGGTGCTTGCTGGAAGAACCCCAGGCTGGTGCAGTTTTTTACTGATAGGAGCTGGGGTGAGGTAAGTATATAATCACTTGGGTTGGATTGGACACCCCCAACTAAATAGGTCTCTCCTTCTTGTATGATGTAAGTGGTTTCCTTTAAAGATGAATTACCCCTTTGCCTAAATACTAACAATTTGAGAGAATCCAGATGTTATATAGCTAGTTAGTGTCTGTTCACCTTGGAAAAGGAACTCTTTTCTTTCAAAGATATTCTTTCTGTATTACTTGACTTTGGGAAAAAGTCTTGACTGGCTGCCACATGAATATGCAAGGCATTCATCGTGTGGATCATGGTTCCTGTTATCTGTACAATAGCCATGTATAGGGTTAATCAAAATGCTAAAGCACAAAGGTTACCAGCTGCTCTTGGTTTCCTTCTATTTATTAACCCCCTGAACAGCCAGTGAGACATAAGGACAACAAGAAACTGCTTTCTGTCTCTGTAAATGGCTGTTCAGCAGAGGAAAGGTTAACAGACTTCTCTGCCAGCAGCTTGCTGTAATGTGCAATTTGGGTGAGATTTCACAGGGACATTAACAAACACTTTGCCACACACAGGCCGGCTGTCGGTGTTGTAAAGGGAAGATCATTGCAGAGGGTTTGTACACTACATCAATTCACTGCACTCTAGGACTGACCTGTAGCCCTCATGCAATAAAGGTTCTCTGACAGTGGATATTATGGGAAGTCTGGCTGTAATGTGTATTGTAAACTGAATTCATACTTCCGTACATCCAAGGCTTACTCTGTAGAACATTTGTAGACAGTGTAGCTATCTTGTATTTCAGTAGTTACGAAGGTTCAAGGCAGACAGAGCTACCTTGAATCCATGATTCTTGTACCTGGTACATAATTTATAAAAGGAGAAGCAACTGACATTTTGGTACATGTATGGGATCTGTCATACAGAAACCTGTTATCCAGAAAGCCCAGAATTACGGGATGGCCATCTTCCATAGACTCCATTGTAATGAAATAATCCAAATTTTAAAAAATGATTTCATTTTTCTCTGTAATAATAAAACAGTAGCTTGTACTTGACCCCAATTAAGATATAAATATTCCTTATTGGAAGCAAAACCAGCCTATTGGGGTTATTTAAAGGGAAACTGTCATGGGAAAACATGTTTTTTTTTAATTTTTTTAAACACATCAGTTAATAGTGCTGCTCCAGTAGAATTCTGCACTGAAATCCATTTCTCAAAAGAGCAAACAGATTTTTTTATATTCAGTTTTGTCAATTTCCCAGCTGCCCCTGGTCATGTGACTTGTGCCAGCACTTTAGGAGGGAACTGCTTTCTTGCAGGCTGTTGTTTTTCCTTCTCAATGTACCTGAATAGTACGCAGTGGGACATGGGTTTTACTATTGAGTATTGTTGATCTACCAGGCAGCTGTTATCTTGTGTTAGGGCCCTTACACACGGGCGTTTTTACCTGCTCTCTCCTGCGTTCCGTTTTGCTGAGTTCAGCTGCAGGGGAGCACAGTTATAGGCGCACTCAATTATTTTCAATGGGGCTGTACTCACACGAACGCATGTAGGCGCCAAACGCAGGTTCAGACGCAACATGCTGCAT
Organism: Xenopus borealis; assembly: GCA_024363595.1. NCBI lineage: Eukaryota > Metazoa > Chordata > Amphibia > Anura > Pipidae > Xenopus > Xenopus borealis. Next base: position 43,310,292 of record CM044438.1, read on the forward strand.
TTTTCCTGAGTAGCACTTCTGCCTTGTAGTGCTGCTTGGGCACTTTCTGCAAGGACTTTGTATGTCCTCTCTGTGTCTGTGGGTTTTTTGGGTACCCTGGTTCCCTCTTACATTCAAAAAAATAAATACCAAGGCTTGCCTATACTGAATTTGTACTGCTACTATACCCTTTTGCAGGCCAATTTAAATGCTGAGTTAGATTTACTTCTAACAAGCGAGCATGCTTTTCTTCCACATTTACGGTAATTTTAAATCTTATGCTTGAGCAACTGCCTCCAGGACTGGCTCCTCCTGACACTTTATTTAGCCTCTCTCATAGCCTTTATCATCCATATTGCTCTTCCTTTACCAGTGGTGCAAATGCATGCTTTGCCATGGTCTTCATCAAATCCTTCTTCTGTACCTAAATCAAAAGGCACTTGGAATGCCTTGCAAATTTAATGTGACATACAAACCTTGATGTCAGTGTTTGAGGATTGCATGGATTTAGAATCATATACCCATACCACATGCTTTAGGATCTTGTACAGACTTCTGATTTTTGGGTTACATGTAGCTGTGGACTGGCCAACTAAATCAGCCTTCGATTAACATATTGATCTTACTGGTGTTGTAAGCCTCCCTTTTAGACTTGACATGTGAACTTACGATATGTCAGTAATTATCTTATATGCCACATGGTGGCAGAAGAAAATGTATCTAAATTTCTAAATGATGACAAAATAAACAGATTGTGACTTTCCATCTGAAATACGTTCAAGTGCCATAGAACTAGAGTTGCTTTGTTTTGGAGTACAGGTATGGGATCCGTTATCTGGAAACTAATTATCCAGAATGCTCCGAATTACGGAAAGGCCGTATCCCATAGACTCCATTATAATATGGGAATATGAAGAACCAAATTACAGAAAGATCCGTTATCTGCAAAACCCCAGGTCCAGAGCATTCTGGATAACAGGTCCCATACCTGTATATCCCACTATTAAGCTATCAGCTTGAGCACATATACAGAGAGCAGCTAAGTGCTTTCTTCTCAGTGGGCCACAGGTGTGCTTAAAGGAGAACTATCATGAAAAAGAAAACTTAAGCTTCATTATACTGAAATAAGAAACTTGCTAAATACAGTCAATTAAAACTTCTGTACCATTTCTGAAATAACCAAGTTTGTCTTCACTATTCCTCTCTCAGCATCTGTTTCTCTTCATTCTGTCATCATGCAGGAGTTGGGTGTCAGATATTTATTGGCAGTTTGATCCAATATATCTTAGGGATCTTCATATTTTTTTAGAGCTCACTCCAATAACTGATTCCAGTACAAACAAAATCAAACAAAATAACTGCCTTTTTGCACAAATCCTGCATGTAGAGAGACGTAATGTCTGGTGAGCTCTAATACATCTTCTTGGCAAAATACGCCCCCTATAAGATATATTGGATCTAACTGTCAATGAATATCTGACACCCAACTCCTGCATGAAGACAGAATGAGGAAAAACAGATGCTGAGAGAGGAATAGTAAACATAGTAAAGATAAATCTGATTATTTCAGAAACAGCACTGAATTTATAATTGATTATAGTTAGAAAGTTTCTTATTTCAGTCTGTTGAGGCTATTAAATTTTCATTTTCAGGATAGTTCCCCTTTAAGTTAGAGACTATTCATCAGTAGAGAAAACAAATGTATCTTATTTATTATGTTTTATATTTATAATTTTATTTATAATTTGTTTTGTCTAGACTGGACTTCTACCCCATGATAGTTCCCACCAAGTCTCTACCCCAGGGTCTTGTCGCAGTGGACGCATAGTGCCAGAACTTGAAAAGAGTCCCAAGACAAGCAGAGAAGCTACTTCATTGGTCCATTGCCAGGAAAACAGCTTAGATGTGGAACGTGTAGACCAAGGAACTGCAATAATTCATAAAGCACCAAAATATTCTGCAGCACTCTACCCAAGGCTACATAACACAAATGAATACAAAAGGAACTGAGGGCCTAGCCCGCAAAGGTGTACAATGTATAGGGTCAAGTTTTGGGGGTAGAGGGCAATTATGAAACCTTTTGCAATGGTCATATATGACAGTGACCTGCTTCCATACTGCTAAAAGCTTTGTTTTTGATAGATTATTTAGTTGAACAGGTGTTTGTGTGTTTTTATGCTGACATGCAATTGCTTTTGTTACAGCTCCAACTGCTGCGAAAGACATGCAGCACCTTGAACTTTAACTAACAAAGATAGTAATGTATGTTTGCTAAGCATTGTTTTGAGGAAATTTATATCACTGAAATCTCCTAGACAACACAACTGACGTGTTACAGGTTAACCCTGCCAGCACATTGTTAGACAGAATTCATATTATTAGCTCAATTAATTAAGATTAAGGGATGTCCTTTTTTTTTTTAGAATGTCAAAGTAAATGGTGTTAATAAGCTAACAGCAGCCAGAGGTTAATAAAAGTGAAGAAATGTCATTAAGTGATGTAAAATGTAATGTATAATGCATGGCACTGCATTCCCATGTAGTAGCAGTAGGATTTAATCCAAGTTTATGGTCTGACTGGTACAGCTTTGACTCAGGCTATGCAGAAGTATTCCCTACCCCAGTGAGATAAGCAGACCGCCTGTTTTATATCATATCCTCCCCCTGCCTCCTCCCTGCTTATGGCTGAGAGGAAGAAAAAGGTCCTAATTTGCAGTCAATAAATTAGCCGTTGCTGTGAGTCAGGATCAGCGCCAGGCAGACAGGCGGTCAGGAAGTGGCTCAGAGTAGGAATCCGGTCTTGGAAGAAGGGGGAGACCTGGGGAGGGAGAAGGGAGGTGAAGCTAACAGACTGCAAGCTGTCTGTGTGGGCTCAGCTAGGATAAGATATGTTAAGTTTCTACATCAGTACATCTGCTCTAAAATCACCCTAAAATACCCCCTGAGTTCACCCAAAGGAGAGGGACGGCAATCACAGCATGGAGGGGAAGAGCAGGGGATGGCAGACAAACTGCATGGATGAGTTGGTGCAGGGTAGCATTGATGGAATGGATGGGACAAGTGGGAGGGATATCATAAAAGGGGGAAAAAATTGCAGAACGGAATTGAGGCTTATATACATTAAATATGTAATTTATTACTGTAAGGCTGTGGGAAATGTATTGGCAAAAATTACCGCAAGATGCATTATTTAGGCTTTGTAGCCCAGTTTCATTTATTATGCCTTGTCCCAGTACCATTTGCAGCGAATATATAAATCTTGATGACTTCCTGAATAAAGGAAACATTGGACAATGCAGTTATTTGGACCAGGGAGACAACTGATCTTATTGGAGCAATGATGTTCACGTCGTGGTCCTGCAGCTGCTTCTAACTTACAACTTCTGTCATCCAAACTCCTCCTCTCAGGGGATTGTGGGAGTTGTGGCTCCATGGCTACAGATTTAATGTAACTCAACAGAGTGACAATCATTGTTCTGGGTTCTTAAGGCTTACCTGTGAATAACACAAAAGGTGTCTAGCTAACAGACATATCTAGTGCTCAGTTTACACTCTAAAGTCAAGTAATTGAATGTTATGTCAGGGTTTTCCCAGAGCTGGTGCCCATTGTTGCCTTCCAGTATATTGCCCAGGGTACATTCAGTGTGTCAACAGACACGTTGGCTGTCGCCAAATCAAATGTGTGACCATTGCAGATTATTTCCGTTCCTGAGTTGCCATACTAGATTAGGCAATCCTTTTTTGTATAGACTAGCATTAAGCAATCACACATTGCTTCAGGAAAGACTTTCTTGACATTTAAAGGGATACTGTCATGGGAAAAAAAGTTTTTTTCAAAATGCATCAGTGCTGCTCCAGCAGAATTCTGCATCATACGATTGCTGCCTGTCAGTCAATAGCCAGAACATTGTCTGATCTGTTCTTTTTCCTGCTTATTTAATCTGATTAGTTAATCTGGTAAATTGTAGATCAGCAGACTGACACGGACAATCGTTCGTCGCATAAAGAATAAAATCTGCACAGCTGTGCCCATCTTTACTCTGGTTTCACAATGTACATAAGTAAAAGACTAGTATGGGGGGTAATTTATTATGCCAGTGTACAGCAGATTCACAGCTTCGCAGTTTTATATGTTGAGGCCTAACCCCTGCATCTGATATGCTGCTGAAACCCCCTGGAATTTACTGTACAGGCATGCATAGAGATTAAGGTAGTAAAGCCAAATATAAACATACATCTTCCTCTTCCCTGAATGTTACTTTTTACATTGTCTAATTTTGATTGCTGCTCTAGATGTCCCCTTCCTATCTGGCCGCCTTCTCTTCTGCGTTGCTATACCTCATTTATCTCCCACTCTATCACATTTCCCCTCATTAGACACTGGCTGTTTCTGTGATCTCTGTGCCTGCGTATTGCTAGCTTCCTTTCATCTCTTTGCTTCTGTATAATTAGCTCCTCTTCACCTCTGTGTGTGCTCTGCCTATAGCTTCACACCTCTGTTGCCCACTCGCTCCATCTTATTAAGGTGCCAGTTTAATGTCATCCTCTTTACTGCTGCTCCATTAGCTCTCCTTCTCATTACAACCATTTCTCTCCTTGTATTCTCTACATTCTTCCTGCTCCGTCATTAACGTTTTCCTGCTCTGTATGCAGTCATTTCAAGATCTATTTTTCAATGTAGAGACTGCTCTCATCCCACTGCTTTCTTTCTTTCCCAGATTTCTTTTTACATTTTCTACTGTTTCCTCTCTGCTTTAGTTTATTTGTCTTCTCTTTCCTTCCTCTTTCACCCCAACCCTCTTTGGATTCCCTCCTGTCTTTTTAATATTTACTGTTCACTCTGACACTGTCACCTTTATATTTACTCAAGTCATGCTTTGCAGGCTCTGGATGGCTTTAAGGGAGGCCCCATTGTTAAAATTAAATCATATTTCTACCTGAAAACAGTACATGCAGTAGCAGAATAGTAATACATGGGTGATAGGCTTAGTTCTGCATATTTCTCCCCCCCCCACCCGAAGAAAATGTTTTCAGACTGTATTGGAAACATTCAGGTCTTCTGCTGAACCTTAAATAAAAAGGACCACAGCTCCCTTTCATTTGCCTGTTTGTTTGGTCCTTTGGTTAAAAACATAAGTGACGTGAACTGACCTGAAAGTTGTCCATCATGTAGCTATATTGAAGTTGAGTAGTTGTGGCCCTTTTGGATTCCACATAAAAAATATATTTTACAATAACCATTTGACTTTCTTCTAGTAAATAAAATAACAGTCTTGCTCCACCATATTCTAGAGAACTGTACAACATGAATAGGATTTATACAACAAAAGATACAGATTATACGCACATGCAGAATGACACCAGAGGTAAAGCAGGAATTGCATTTTTTAGTTTACCATCAAAGGAGAATTGGTATACTACAGGCCAGGGGTCTCCAACCTTTTTTGGCCCAGGTACTGGTGTAGCGCCAAATTTTTTTGCAAGGAGGTCAGGGGTGGTTGGGGTCGACGTCCAATTGTGTTGCTCCAGCATCCAATTCGGCACGCCAGGTTAATTTGGCTTGTGGCCCAGATCAGGACTGGCCGCGGCCCGTGGTTGTGGACACCTGCTACAGGCATTACCTGTCTGGAAGAGCAAAGAATGTTGAAGAAATTAAAGGAACTGTATTTCTAAAGACAGTTTCATAGCCACCTTTGGTCACCTTTTTATTAAAGCATCCTTCTCTACTAACAGCCTTTTCACTTTCAGGCAAATTGCCTCAGGGTTGGACACTAGCGCTGTAAATGTAAGATAACAGGGAAATAGTAAGGGGCAGTAATTCTGCATTTCATACTTAGTTGCTAAATAACTAATATATATTTAGCCAAAGTAAACCAATCATCCGTAGACTGGTGTTGTTAGCATTGGCCAAAAAAAGCAGGTAGACTGATGAGGGTAGGCTGGGGGAGTGTGTTTGATATATGGGGGTTGGGTTTTGATATCAGAGGCAGTATTGGCCAACATTTTGCTCAGGGTTCATAATGCTGAAACCCTGGATGATAGTTTTAAAATCAAGAGCAAAAGAAAAAGTTATAAACAGACCGAAGAAAAACAAACAGTTCACAAGTGACAACCCTACCTAGGGTGACACCGCGCTGTATGGGTGATCTAGGCAAGCCAGGCAGATGCAGTGCAAGCTTAGCACCGAGTGCGCAGGAACACAGAAGAAAAAAGCAAAAAGAGTCGAGCAGAGAGGGGACCTGACTAGGAGTAGGCGACAGAGGAGGTACGTGCCTGGCGATACCCCCAGCTTTGTGCCCTAGGCACGTGCCTACTCTGCATAACCCTTGTCCTGGCCATGACCCTACCAATTACTATAGTTAAACATAGTTATTAGTGTCCCTTACTTCCCAACTGTCCAGCTTTTCGCCCAATTTTGACAGCTCAACTCACAGTGCCGGATTGTTACTGAAATGTCCTGACTTTCTCTTTAATCTCCTGCACTGAACAGCCAGAAAAAGATACAAAGTTTCTAAAACTTCATTTGCATTTGGCAGAGAGCACATAATACATGGCAAGTGCACATCGATACATTTTAAGATAAGCAAAGAAACAGTTGTAACAATTTAAGATAAGCAAGTCTCCTGGGGGAAACTGTGACTTGCAGCTTAAAGGGAAATTCACCTTCATTCGCAAACCTGTAATAACAAATTGCCAATTTTTTTTAACCTTCTTTTTATTTCCAAAATGTTGGGAGGTATGGTGTCCTAGGAGACCAATAGGAAAAATACATTTTTTGTTTTTCTTTTGCTTTACCAGGCAAAAGTAAAAATATATTTTTAAAATCTATGACTGGTCAGGGTATTATAGAGTGATTTTATAAGGTGCCATGTGAGAGAGCTGAGTGAAAAGACAGAGTAAGGGTTCTGCCAATGTATGTTTTTTTGTGTATGTACGTCTTTGTAAGCCTCTTTATTGAAAGCGATGGCTGCAGGGCAAAGAGAATTACATTGGAGACAGTGGCTTTGGCAGCGGGCCTGTGTTCCTGCTGAGTCTATGATGGGTGTGCTAGAGGTGAGGATATGACAGACATCTCAGAAGGAGAGCTTTATTGCTATCTGACATGTTAGGGCTTAAACTGAGTGTAGAATTTGTTTTCCTTTCTCTGGGCAAAAGGGGGGGGGGGGCAGGAGAATTTCACTGCAGGTCCTGCTAGAAGTTACTCAGAATAGGACGTCCTATAATATACTAAAAGTTAACTTAAATGTACTGTTACTGATTTTCAATATGATTAAGGCTAGAAGAAAACACTGGGACAGCCTAGCATGCTGTTTAGACGTCTTATCTTGTGGCTGTTATTAATAGTGTGGTTTGGCCCTGGGCATATGTAATGGTTGGCAGGGACCTGAAGGACAAGAAGGTATGGTAGTTTGAGCCTGCTACATCACTTACAGCCCAGTTCTTTAGTCTCCCTTGCTTGCACCTTTCCTCCATATGGCACATTATGCATCCCTTATCTCGGAGATAAAGCTTGTATAGAAGCTGTTTTATTGCTGCAATAAGAGGAAAGTTTATTTTACACATGAAAAGTGCACTAAAAAATCGGGTTTGCCATGCTGGAAAAATGCCAGGTGCGATCATGCAGAAGGTATAGAGGAATGTATTATTGCTCCTGTATGTGTGAATATATTTGTCTGTGTTTTTCAGATATATATATATATATATATATTGTATATGGTTTTTAGCGATGCACCGAATCCAGGATTCAGTCCGGGATTCGGCCTTTTTCCGCAGGATTCGGATTCCACCGAGTCCTTGTGTCTGGCCGAACCAAATCCTAATTTGCATGTGTAAATTAGGGTTGGGAAGGAAATCGGGACTTTTCACACTAATGCTTATTAGGATTCATTTTGGTATTAGGCCGAATCTTTCACAAAGGTTTCGGGGATTCACCCGAATCCCAAATAGTGGTTTTGGTGAATCCCTAACCATTGGCTTTATCTTATTCGTCATATCATCTAATGAGAGGCCTTAAACAGCTACTGTTTGCAACAATATGCATTTATTTACAGGCCGAGTATCAACCCCATGGGAGTCTCAGCTGCTTATCTTCACCTGTATACGCCCTCCACAGTGGCCTCCCCTGTAAATATCTGGCAGGCATAAACATCTCAGTAGGGCAAGGACTGCACCATGATGAATCATTCTTTAAATCGATTGTTTAAAGGTTAGATCATTTGCAGGTTGGCAACAAAGTCTGCCCATGTTTGGTCAGCTTAACAACCGCCCAAGACACTGTTGTTCCTTTCCTAGAAATATAAAAAACTGGTCAAATTTAAGCTACCAATTTCACCCTTTCAGACAAGTCAGCAACTTGCTTGCCCATGTCTTGCGCCCGCTAAACTGTAAGTCGCCTGCGCCTATTCTAGGGATGCACCGAATCCAGTATTCGGTTCGGAATTTCGGCCAGGATTCTGCCTTTTTCAGCAGGATTCGGCTGAATCCTTCTGCCTGGCCGAACCGAATCTGAATCCTAATTTGCATATGAAAATGAGAGCCAGGGAGGGAAATCACGTGACTTTTTAGCACAAAACAAGGAAGTAAAAAATTTTCCCCTTCCCACCCATAATTTGCAAATGCAAATTAGGGTTCGGATTCGGTATTCGGCTGAATCTTTCGGGAAGGATTCGGGGGTTTGGCCAAATCCAAAATAGTGGATTTGGTGCATATTTACACGGGGCAATGCGTTTTTCGAAGTCGCTTGAAATTGCTTCACAAGGCAATTCTGAGTGACTTAGAAAAACGCATCACCGCGTGTGAATAGGCACTGGCGATTACAGTTTAGCAGGCACAAGACATGGGCAAGCAATTCAGGGAGATTAGTCGCCCTAAAGCAGCAGCGATTATTCGCCAGGCGACTAATCTCCCTGAAATCTTCCCGTGGTCTAGCCCTAACTAGACTAGTCCTCTAGTCTAAGTTCTCCCAAGAGACGTGCTTATCTTAAATAGTTACAATTGTTTCTTTGCTTATCTTAAATTGTTTCAAAATTATCCGAGTGCAGCTGCTGAGTGTTCTGGGCTTTCTGCCAAAAAGTTAATGGATGGAGACTGCTGCTTTTTTGGAGATAGTTACTGTCTTGTTCCATAATCTTGTCAATATCCATTATTTATGCTTTTTTCACTTATAAAAAAGGAGACACTTGCGTCATTGCCCTTACACATATATGCAGAGAGAAGAATAAGAAATAATATGAGGAATTTTCTTTTACAAGGGTAAACAATAATAAGTATTTCCTATAAAAGAAAGGGCCCATTCTTTCAGTACCACTGACTCATTGAGCGTTGTTGGGAGAAGTGAATGGGCACGTCCCATTGTGAGCTGGCTGACTCTCACATGCTCTTGTCTGCAGGCAGGCACACTCTTGCTGGCTGGAGCCTTTGTGTACTATGTCTACTGTAGCTCTTAGCAGTGTGACCTTAGCAGGTGTTTTTATAAGTGAGCACCCAAACTTGTAACCACTTGCTAGAGGTATTGCGGGTGGAGTTAAGCTCTTTTGTGGTAGCAAAGACCATAATCTACCCCCACATCTTTATCAATTTGTAATGTTGGAATGTTGTGCAACCAAGAATAGATTGATACAGCTGACCTGTTGATTTATTGCTTATTTTCAGCAGCAGTGCAGTGAATTGTAAAAGGATATTGTTATCATAATAGAATGCACTTGTGCGTGCCTGCAAAAAAAACTTGAAGGTCAAAGTAAAAAAAAAAATCACAATTCTTTGTGGTTAAGTGGTGTGGTACTTACATTATGTATTACTGAAATGTTATTTCTATGCTTCCTTCTTGTTAAATACATAATTATGTGATGGAGATGCCAGATATCTAGAATAGTAGCTGTTTCCATGTACATATAGGACTGTAGTGACTGACACAGTTATTCTTAAAGGAACGGTTCAGTGTAATAATAAAAACTGGGTAAATAGATAGGCTGTGCAGAATAAAAAATGTTTCTAATATAGTTATTTAGCCAAAAATGGAGTGACTGGATGTCTAACATAACAGAACAAAACCCAACTTCCTGCTTTTCAGCTGTCTAACTCAGTCAGTGACTGTAATGCTGGCCATACACAGGCAGATAAAGCTGCCCATATTGGTCGTTTAGACCAATTTGTACAGCTTATCTGCCCGTGTATGGGGGCTTCCGATGGGTCTTCCCAACCGATGTCTGGACTACAATATCGATCAGGAAGGTTGCGCTAGTCGTAGCATAGGGCCGATTGCCTCAGGTGTCCATTGTTAACACAGGCACCTGAGGGAGGATCTGTTGGATCCAAAACATGTTGTGCAATGAAATAAAGGATCACTCGTTTGAATGCAATGGTTTTACATATTCAAAAGCAAACAGCAAACAGGCCCATGTAGTCCCCCTCAACTCACTGATTTCTTAGGGTAAGGCCACACGGGGAGTTTTCGGGGAGATCTATCGCCTGGCGACTTATCGCCGCAACGAATCTCCCCAAATAGCTTGGTAGCGCGGTGCGATTTTAAAAGTCGCTCAAAATTGCCTGGCGAGGCAGACGTGCAGATTTTTTCATCTTTGGTTAAATCTGTGCTACCGCTGGCAAAGAATCCCAAATTCCCAAAATGCTTTCCCACCTTCAATAAAGTAACCGCCTGTGAGAACACATTCTCTGATTGGTGTTGTCATTGTGCTCTGATAAACCTCAGTCACTCTTTACTGCTGTACTGCAAGTTGGAGTCATATTACCCCCCCCCCCAGCAGCCTAACAACAGAACAATGGGAAGGTAACCAGATAGCAGCTCCCTAACACAAGATAACAGCTGCCTGGTAGATCTAAGAACAGCACTCAATAGTAAAAACCCATGTCCCACTGTCACTCCTTCAGTTACATTGAGAAGGAAAAACAACAGTCTGCCAGAAAGCAGTTCCCTCCTAAAATGCTGGCTGTTTCTGAAAGCACATGACCAGGGAAAATTACCTGAGATGGGTTCCTACACACCAATATTACAACTAAAACATATACTTGCTGGTTCAGGAATGACATTTTATATTGTAGAATGAATTGTTTACAGTGTAAACCATGTACTTTATGACTACATCATAAAAATCATGACAGAATCCCTTTAAATACAGGACCAGCATTAACAAGCATGTACAGAAAGTATCAACTTTAAATACTCTATCCCTTTAAAAACGGATTCCTTGTAAGCTGTTAAATGGCTTTTGAATGAATAAATAGAGTCATATGAAAAAGTTTGGGAACCCCTCTCAGCCTGCATAATAATGTATTCCACTTTCAACAAAAAAGATAACAGTGGTATGTCTTTCATTTCCCAAGAACAGTACTGGGGTGTTTTCTGAACAAAAATTTTCAATGAAGCAGTACTCAGTTGTATGAGGTTAAATCAAATGTGAAAAACTGGCTGAGGCAAAAATTTGGATACCCTTGTAATTTTGCTAATTTGAAAGCATGAAACTGCACAATTCTGATTACTGGCAACACCGAATTGGTTAGATAGAACAGGTGTCTTCTGTTTGACTCTCCTCTGAAGAGTGACAGCATGGGATCCTCAAAGCAACTCTCAAAAGATATGAAAGCAAAGATTGTTCAGTATCATGTTTTAGGGGAAGGCTACAAAAAGCTATCTCAGAGGTCAGTTTCAACTGTAAGGAATGTAATCAGGAAATGGAAGGCCACAGGCACAGGTCTGGCAGTCCAAGAACAGGGAGAAGTACGATATTCTGGAATGGCCGTCACAGTAGAGTCCTGCGCGGGTCCATTTTTTGGGACCCGACCCGTACCCACAACCCGAACCCGCGACCCGCATTCTTACCCGATTGGACCCGCGACCCGAACCGTACCCTCAACCCGTGATCCGCAACCTGGACCCGTGACCCGCTGACCATCAAGAATCAGGAAGTGCTGTCATCATAAACAGGAAGTGACATCATCGGAAGTAGCCAGGATCAGAGAAAAAAGGATTAAAACAGGAAGTGCTGTCATTGTAAACCGGATGTGACATCATCAGTAGTGGAAATGCTCAGAAAAAGGAGTAAAAATCCCTATAGCGAGGATCCGCGACCCGACCCTCAACCCGCCAACCTGCAGAACCACCGGCCCGCTTCTATACCCGCACCCAGAAATTCTACGAGCAACCCGCAGGGTACCGCGGGATTTTGCGGGTAACCCGCAGGTACCCGACCCGCTGCAGGACTCTACGTCACAGTCCCCTGACTTGAATATCATAGAAACTCTATGGAATGATTTGAAGCAGACTGTCAATGCTCGGCAGCCATCAAATTTAACTGAACTGGAGAGATTGTGTATTGACGAATGGTCAAAAGTGCCACCACCCAGAATCCAGACACTCATCAAAGGCTATAGGAGATGTCTCGAGGCTGTTACATTTGTAAAAGGAGGCTCAACTAAATATTGATGTAATATCTGTGTTAGGGTGCTCAAAAATGTATGCACCTGTCTAATTTTGTTATGATGCATATTGCATATTTTCTGTTAATCCAATAAACTTTATGTCACTGCTGAAATACTACTGTTTCCACAAGGCATGTTATATATTTAAAGGAATTTGAAAACTCAGTCAATGATAACAAAACTCCAAAGATTTAAGAAGGGTTCCCAAACCTTTTCATATGACTGTATGCAAAGGTGATAAATATACCTTTGCAAAGCATGTAGTTTTGTGACTCCTGGGGGCTGGGGCTTTTATTCTAACAGGATTATATGATTTTCATAGGGGGTGCAAGGGTTTATTTTCTTTTCAGTAGTACAGAAATGCACTTCTTCTCGCACAATAGATTCTCTATATGGTAAAATAAGAAGATATTTGTTTTGTTTGTTGTTGTTAGATGGAGTTAAGATTCAGGACAAAGTGTTTCAAGGGAACTTCAGTGGCTTGCAAGCAACATGTTGCTCTCAGTGGCCTCAATGAAGTTGCTTGTTTTTGAATCCCAGGCGAGGCAAGTTTTATTTGCATAAAAACTAAGGGTACTTTCGAATATAGCCTCCTGCAGGCTGCCAGTCCACACAGAGGATGATCATAGCCCTTATTTGGAACCTTCATGCTTGTAATTCTCCCCAACTCATTTTCCATTTGATTGTGGCTCATGGATAAAAAGGTTGGAGCCCCTGCTTGAAGGTAACAAGAGTATGCTATAGTGATGGTTTGCTACTTTGTAACCAGACATAGTAAGGAGAGGTCACTGAAGAAGGACAAGAGGAGACAACGATGTGGGAGGCATTGATAAAGCAAATATAAATTCATAGGCACTGGGAGGCAGGATACTATCCATGCTGTCAAAATATAGATATGTGATTGATGTAAAATACATGGCTTTAAGAATGGCAGCAGAATAAACTGCCTTCAGAGAAAGGTCCCTGGTGTTTCAAACTGTGAACTCATAACTTGTGGGGAAGACTTGCAAGAGCACTAAAGGTTTCTGTGTTTTATATCTTCTCATAAATCTGGGTATGTGCCTCTTGTACAATTGCTGAGTGCATAAATCAGAAGGTTGGATATCTGTGCATGTGACATCTGCACTGCCTTGTATAACAAAGGTCATTGTGTATGCTGCATGTTCAGGCACTAGGACTTGACATTGCTGTGTTACCAAATTCCCTGTCTTTATTTCTTTTACCGAAGAACAGGTTGATAAAAATAAGTTTCAAGTTCTTTTGATGCATATACTGACCCTGACAAGATCTTACAAGAAAGTTTTAGGTTCTCACTGCGGAATATTTTGGCACTTTATAAATACGCAGTATGAATAAAAATTTTACTGAATTGTGGCTGTAGTCCGTTGGTGACCTGGATCTGTTTACTGTTAAAGTGGACCCAGCACGAGTCAGGCGCACTAGGCAACCTTGCTGCTCGCGGCGCCGGCTAAGCGCGTGCATTGGAGTTCACGCACATTGATGCTGGTGCCTGCATGTATGAACTGACGCTGGCAGCCACGCATGTGCATAATGCATACAGATAGGGATTTAGCGTACAGTCGAGGAGAGAGGGGACCAGACATGGGGTAGCCAATGGAGCAGGTACATGACTGCCCCCCCCCCCCAGCTTTGCACCCTAGGCACGTGCCTACTCTGTCTACTCCTTGGCACAACCCCTTAGTGGAACTGTCACCCAGACAGAAAAAGCTGTATAATTAAAGTCCTTTGCAAATTAAACATGAATCCCATATTTTTCATTAAAATATCCATACCTGTTATAAACTCTGCTACCAATCAACTAATACTTGCAGTCAATTACTTATACTTTCCATTCTGCACTTCATGGATGTCACTGTCCTCCCCACATTACCCCTCCCTCCTCACCATATAATTGTGTAGCCTGTGCATGGGCATCAAGTGCCCCATGCTGGTACGTAAAAAAAGATTTTGACATGATGCAAAGTTTGCTTTAATAGCGGTGTCCACAAAATGGCAGCTGCCTATGTAACGTTTCGAACACTTAAGCTTTATCAATGTTTATCAAGAGTGTTGTTAAAAAAAATACATACTGGTCTACAGTAGTGACCCATTTCACTCAGAGAGGTCTAGCAAAAAGTGATGGATCAGATAGATTCATTTCTCATTCCTAAAAAGCCAGTGCCTGCTCCAAACATCAGCAAAGGCATCCTAATGGTGGCCATACACGGCTAGGGTTGCTACCATTTCCTGAAAAAAATACCGGCCTTTCTATATATTTATCTTTTTTTCCTATTAATAACATTCAGATCAACCATCAAAAATACCGGCCAGGCCGGTAAAATACCGGTCAGATGGCAACCCTATACACGGCAGATAAATCTTCTGATATCGGTTGTTTAGACCAATTTGACAGCTTATCTGCCCGTGTATGGGGGCTTATGACGGGTCTTCCCACTCGATATGTTGCCACGATATAGATCGGGGAGGTAAAGGTTTGATTTTCTGACCTATGGGAGCCCATTGCCCTCGTCATTATGTGATTGTTCAGTCATAGCGCCAAATGTTTGTATTACCCTGATATACCCCTGCCGTTAGTGGCACATCAGGGAAAGATCCGCTAGTTTGGCAATGTCGCCAAACAAGCACACCTTTGCTTCTATGGCCAGCTTAAGACTTACTTGCCAGTGCATCCCCTCCCTCCTGCTGCAGTGCCTGAAATGTGACACAGAATGCAGACTTGAGTTTTCCGATAAGTTTATTCAGAAAGACTGCTCTCAAGGAAAGATCCCGTATCACTCCTCTATACATAGAAACTGCAACCAGTGGCTTTGGAAGGGATTCATTTGCATAGCTATTGCTGCCCGTCACTAGAGAGGTGATGATTGCTTCTTTCACATTGTGGTATCTTAAGACACCCCATGGGAACTTAGCCATTGAGATAAATAAAAACAGAAGAATAATGTAGTATTGCTATTTCACCCATATATACAAAAATAGAGAAACCTAATTCTTGCAGCTTTGCAGAGTTGGTACCTCTTTTCTCATAGTATCCTATATACAGGTATGGTAGACTGTGTGTTTGTTTTCCAGCACTGAGCACAAGAGAACTCTAGCTTATTATATTTAAGTTTAGATTCGTTGGAGGTGGCTGGGGGGGGGGTGGTCTACCAATTATTTCTTTGCCCTGGGCTCCACCTAAGGGCCCGCAATTAAACAATCCTGTTTCCCTGAAACACCAGTGATTGAGAGAAATCTCCCTTTTGATGTGGGCTTACTGGTGTTTCAAGACCTCCGATGATGGAACACGTCTGCCATTTGTTAGAGTAACAGTTCAGTGTAAACATAAATAGTGGATAAATAGATATTATGTGCAAAATAAAAAATGTTTCTAATATAGTTAATTAGACAAAATGTACTGTATAAAGGCTGGAGTTACACTACTTCTTGCTTTTCAGTTCTCTAAATCTAAGTTAATGTGGCCATAGCTGCGGACAGACCAAGTCGGCAGCTTATTGGCCCGTGCTGCCCCAACCGCCCGTTTGTCCTCCATTGTGATCTGATTGTTGGGCCCTAGGGCACTGGATCAGCCCGATATCGCCCACCTCAAGGTGGTCATATCAGGGAGAGATTTGCTCGTTTGGCAACGATTGGATCTCACCGTGTATGGCCACTTTTAGTCAATGACTTCAAGGGGAGCCATAACTGTTCAGTGAGCTTGCAATTGATCCTCAGCATTCAGCTCCGATTCAAAAGCAAACTGCTATCGCCCATGTGCCCCCCCCCCTCAAATCACTGATTGCACATACTATCTATTTTGAAAGTTTTTTTTT
>CM044438.1:43329308-43365633 GCA_024363595.1 Xenopus borealis
CTAAGTCCCTACTTACCACTTCATGCAGCTCCCCTCCAGGGATGTTCACCGCACATGCGCAGTAGGACGCTGGTTCACGGAGTTCGCCGATTCGCTGTGGGGGTTTGAGTTAGCACCGGGGGAGGTTTCATTCCCCTTTAAAGGTGAATTCAACCCCCCCTGTCGCTAACTCCACCCCCCTGTAGGCCCCCTCCCACCTTCCCCCTGGCCTTGGGGAGAAATAGCCTGGAGGGAGGGGGGCCTACGGGGTGGGGGGTTAGCGCTGGGGGGTTGAATTCCCCTTTAAATGCATTTTTTATTAAGACAGTTGGAGCTATTTTACTAGCTCCTGATGGTTTCTTGTCCTTGACTTATTTAATTAAGCCTGGTGTATAATACACTCTATCAAACCTGTTGTTTATATTGCACTGAGTGGCATCAGAAAGAATTTTGCAATGTTAATACTGGTATGGGATCCGTTATCCAGAAACCCGTTATCCAGAAAGCTCCTAATAACAGAAAGGCTGCCTCCCATAGACTCCATTATAATCAAATAATCCACGATTTTAAAAATGATTTCCTTTTTCTCTGTAGTTATATAACAATACCTTGTACTTGTTCCAGCCTAAGATATAATTAATCCTTATTGGAAGCAAAACCAGCCTGCTGGGTTTATTTAATGTTTACATGCTTTTGTAGCAGACTTAAGGTATGAAGATCCAAATGACGGAAAGATCCATTATCTAGAAAACCCCAGGTCCTGAGCATTCTGGATAACAGGTCCCATACCTGTATATTCTAAATGGCTTTTTTAAATGATGCTGTTTATAGGTCATAAATCCTGCAGCTTTCGAGCCTTCCAACCTCCCAGAGGCCCTTACCTGAATAATATATGACTTCTCTTGGATTTTTGTTTTGAACTAACAGCACTTTATTAAGGCTTAGATCATATCTGAGACTTTGCTGTGCAGCGGTACCATCTTTTTTTTTACCAAGAGTGGTAGTCTTAATATCACCATGACTGGTATGTGTGAAGGAGCCGAGAGCGTGATCCTCATCATCCTCACAATTATCCTCTATTAGAGACCTGCAGGAAAGGAGGATAAATTGACCTGTAATTTGTGATTAAAACATTTAATCAAATTAGTCCATACATTACATAAATTGTGACATTAGTCTCTAATCCATTACCTCTTATGATAAAATCACTGGTCAGTGCATAAGTGCAGGAAGCTCTGTACAATGTCACCCCAGTTGGACATGGCATGCTTTCGGCTTTTTTTTGGGGGGGGGGGGGATATAATGTGAACCAGCTGTGGGGAGCACACGGCCTACTTGCAATGTGGGAACTAGCAGCTAAAAGCAGATAATGAAAGACAGGAATACATGCTGCCTATTAACAAAGCTTTAGCACATTCAAAGTCTTTGTTACTCCCTGGCCAAAGTAAAATGTACAATTCAGTTTGACATATGAGATAAAAGAGAGTAATATGATTTCTACAGGGTGCTGTTTGAGGTTTAACTCCAACTTTCTGTTTATATTGGCACACATTTTATCACTAAATAAAGCAAAAGTCTATTGGCTTTATTTAGCAAATGTCGTGGATTCCCTGACTTTGTTTTTGAGCCCTCAATTTCCTAAAATGTGCTAGTTTTTCAGATTTTGTGCATCATCCGCCCCTAGCACATCTCTATTGTGTTCCCTCTTGGGAGCATTCCTCTTTCCCCATTAGTGAGCCGAACGTAGAGAAAGGTATAGAAAACTGCCACCTCATACATAATTTGTAGCTGCGTTTCTGCTATACATCTCTTGGTGTGTGCTTTTTTATTGTGTATCAGAGAGGTCTAGCTCAGGTCTGGTTTTTGCAGAAGGAAGTTAACCCTTCCAGCAGAAGAGGGTCTGCACTGCGTGGCAAAGTTCAGAGGGTGATGAATTCAATGTTCATAAATGAACAATTAGGTAGTAGGAAAAACTAGGCCAAAGCCATTAAATATCATTATAGTCTTAACACATATCACTGCCACTGTTGGCAGTCCTTGGACGGGTGTTAAGATAAAATTAGCAATTCATTGTTGATAGCCAAGGCATTGCTTTTATCTTTGCGCAACAGCATCTGCTCCTGTACATGAAAACACAAAAGGCAGCATTGTTGTTAAGATGAAAGCCGGCCGCTGCACGACTGCACCCTCTTGTAGCATATGCAGGAGCCAGCCACCTCTCTTACCCGCTCATAAACATTTCCCATTCTCTAGAGGAGGACTAAAGTTTTTTTATAACCTGCTGCTCTAATGGAAGAATGGACAATGCTAGGATTTAAAAGAAAGAAAGAAAGAAAACCGAAAGTGTGGTTTTATAGATCAAGCATCTGCAAGAGCAAAAATATATAGAGCTTTCGGTGTTTTTTCATGTACACACACTTCTGTCTCAGAACATTATTGTTACATGTAGCGCATACATATCCGGCAGCACTTTATCACAATCTAAGGTTCCAGTAAGGAACTCTGTGAAATAGATTTTAGTGAAGTAGTGCAAATGTTGGCACATGGCTTATCTGGCAAGTCTCAGGGTATGCTGTAGCATCTTGACAGATGATTATCACCCCTTAAGCTTATCTCTACACTCAACAACCTGTGAAGACAGTTGATTGCCATTCAAACTGAATATGCACTGTCCTTGTGGGCCCCTCTTGCCCAAACACCCCTGGTGATGTCAGATATGGGTGGGGGTGCTTGTTGCCAAACAGGGTCGCCATTAGAAATCACATGGCCCCGCACAACAAAATGTTCGGGGGCCCCCTGGGCCCCGCCCACACTGACACCAAAGCCCCACCCCTGGTGATCACTGCTCCCTTATAAGTAAAAAAAAAAACATTGGCACCAGGGCCCCCTATAAAAGTTTTTTTTTTTTTTTTTAAAGCATTGGTGCCAGGCCCCCCCTTACAAGTTAAAAAAAAAATATTGGTGCAGGGCCCTATAGAGTATTAAAATAAAACATTGGTGGCCAGGGGATTAAAAAAAAAAAAACAAACCACTTTGGTGTCAGTAGATTTGAATTCGTGGCTTCAGGACTTCAGTTATAGTTGTTTTCATGACTTCAGGTCTTTTCACTGCTCCAGGACTTCAATGTCGGCTCCTTTCGTGACATCTGGTATTTTTGCCGATCAGGACTTCAATGTCGGCTCCTTTCGTGACATCTGGTATTTTCGCCGATCAGGACTTCAGTGTCGGCTCTTTTCGTGACTTCGGGTCTTTCCAACGCTTCAGGACTTCGGCACTTCCGCATTCATCCCAGCACGGCTTTGGCGCTCGCGAGGGGGGCCCGGCTCTTGGAAAAGTGCAGCACTGCTGGGCCCCCCTTCAGCCCCGGGACACTTGTCCCCAGGACTGGACTGAGAATTAAAATAGGCCCTGGCATTTCAGGTACACAAGAGGCCCATCAGCCCACATAGAGGCCCAAACAGCCCCCACCAGCCCACTAAACACTGACTTTCTATGGGACCTTATAGTAGAGTCCTGCGCGGGTCCATTTTTTGCGACCCGCACCCGACCCGTACCCGCAAACCGCAACCCGGACCCGCGACCCGCAATCTTACCCACTTGGACCGCGACCCGAACCGTACCCGCGACTAGCTACCCGCAACCCGGACCCGCGACCCGCTGACCATCAAGAATCAGGAAGTGCTGTCATTGTAAACCGGAAGTGACATCATCGGAAATAGCCACGATCAGGGAAAAAAGGAGTAAAACAGGAAGTGCTGTCATTGTAAACCGGAAGTGACATCATCATTATTAGAAATGCTCAGAAAAAGGAGTAAAACTCGCTATAGCGAGGATCCGCGACCCGACCCTCAACCCGCCAACCTGCAGAATCACCGGCCCGCTTCTGTACCCGCACCCAGAAATTCTACAAGCAGTCCGCAGGGTACCGCGGGATTTTGCGGGTAACCCGCGGGTACCCGACCCGCTGCAGGACTCTACCTTATAGCAGCCCCTCTGGCATTTGCCCTAACCCACAAATGGCCAGTCCGGGCCTGCTTGTCCCCCCTGTTGCCAAATAAGAGATTGCATTGTGCCAATTGGCTGCCTCTAAATTGGGACAGGGTGGGGGCACGTGTACATGAGCATATGTACATATGTGTGTGTGTGTGGTTGGTCAGTGGCAGTCCCATTGGACCCCAGGTACCCAGTATAATGCTGTGAATAAGCATTGATTTGCTTATGCAAAATGCAAAGTGTTTTGTACCCAGTGGCAAAACAGTTTAAATTACCCAGTATTCTATTATAAAGGTTTACATTCTTATCATTTCAAGCCCCCTCTTTGTACAAGACAGTTAGAATTTTGATAGCTCAGCCCACAGTACTTTGTTTTTTTTTTTAAATATTTTTATAATGTGCACAGTTTTATACCTCCTGCACTCATGCTAGAAAAAGATACAAAGTTTCTGAAACGTAATTATAAAATAAGTGTTTTGGCAGTGAGCCCAGAATACTCAGTACCTGCATTTTGATACAGTTGTAACTAATAAGAAGAGTAAGTCTCTTGGTGGAACTGTGACTCACCTTCATTAGTAAAACTAAAATAACACATACACTATGGCCTTAAAACCCTAAGAAATGTATTCAGAGTTTCCATAAGCTGCCAAATTTTGTAAAATGGATCTGGTATTTAGGGTGTGTGGCCACAAAAATGGGAATGGTCGCAATTTTCCTCTGTTCTATGCTTGGCAGATATTTTTCCATCTTTCTGTTGTTGGAAGGTATAGAATAAAACATGCTGGCCCAGAATCATCCCCTATGTTGGAAGCTTCGCCTGTAGCCAGAACAATTGTGTCCTGAGGGTGCAGACACAGGTGATGGATTTCTGCAAAGAAAGGCAAACTCTTGTGTTTCTTCACAGGTACTGATTTTCAGCCAGTTTTTTTTATGCAGGCCAAGATCAGACCCCACATGGAGCTACATATGAAAAAGTTTGGGAGCTCCTCTTAATTCTTTGAAATTTTTGTTTATCATTGGCTGAACTTTCAAAGTAGCAACTTCAAGTGACATCAAGTTTATTGGATTAACAGAAAATATGCAATATGCATCATAACAAAACTAGACAGGTGCATAAATGTGGGCACCCCAACAGAGATATTAAATCAATAATTAGTTGAGTGTCCTTTTGCTAACATACAGTAACAGTCTCTATATGCCTCCTATAGCCTTTGATGAGTGTCTGGATTCTGGATTGGGCCCTGTCCCTGAACTAGCCACACAGTCCCACAGCATGATGGAACCTCCACCATATTTGACAGTAGTTAGCGGGTATTTTTCTTGGAATGTGGTGTTCTTCTGCCATGCAAAGCACTTTTTGTTATGACCAAATAATTAACTTTGTCTCATCAGTCCAAAGCACTTTATTCCAAAATGACTGTAGCTTGTCTAAATTCGCATTTGCATGCAACAACTGTCTCAGTTTGTGGAGTGAGTGCAGAGAAGCCTTCTTTCTTATCACCCTTACATACAGATGTTCTTTGTGCAAATTGTGCTGGATTGTAGAACAATGTATAGAAACACCATATGCAGGTCTTTGTAGGTGATCTTTGGGTTGTCTGTAACCATTCTCACAATCCTCCTCATATGCCGCTCCTGCATTTTTCTTAGCCTGCCAGACCTGGGTTTTACAGCAACTGTGCCTGTGGCCTTCCATTTCCTGATTACATTCCTTACAGTTGAAACTGACAGTTTAAACCACTGAATTAGCTTTTGAAACCTTCCCCTAAATCTTGATACTGAACAGTCTTTGTTTTCAGATCTTTTGAAAGTTGCTTTGCTGTGACTCTTCAGAGGATAGTCAAACAGAGGCACAACTTACAATTGGCCACCATAAGGGCTCTTCCAGACGAAGAGATTGCAGGGAGATTTGTAGCCTGCGACAAATCGCCGCGTGTTTGGGGCAACAAATCTCCCTGCATCTCTTCCCCCAGTCTTGCGCCCGGTAAAGTCAAAGTCGCGTGCGCCTATTCACACGCAGCGCGGCGCTTTTGAAAATCGTGCGAAAATGCATTGGCGAGCGATTTGCTAAAGCGCCGCGTGTGAATAGGCACACGCGACTTTAACTTAAGCAGGCGCAAGACTGGGGGAAGAGATGCAGGGATATTTGTTGCTTCAAACACGCGGCGATTTGTTGCAGGCTACAAATCTCCCTGCAATCTCTTCATCTGGAAGAGCCCTAAATACCTTTTGTCATGATTGCACACACCTGCCTATGAAGTTCAAGGCTTGACGAGCTAATCCAACCAATTTGGTGTTGCCAGTAATCAAACGTTTCTGGGAAATGAAAGACATCCGACTGTTGTCAACATGTGTATGTTCCCAGCCGACGCAAACAGCCTATGTGCCCATAGCCTACTTAAACTTCATGCTGGGCTTCTAGAACTATCTAGGAGAGGAAATGGTCATTGTTCTCAGATTTGCAACCTGAAAGTAGCAGAACAAGGAAGGATGAATTTCCATTAGACTAGCTAAGGCAAATGACCAGGCTCTGAGATATTAGTGCAGTATGCCAAAGACTGTCTTAGTATAGATAAATATCCAGCATTGTATATGACACTGAAGGAAGAACACTGGACATGTATTGAATGTATTCAAAGCTTTTGGCTTCAGTAGAAATTTCAATTTATTTTAGGCATGTCTCGCCAAAAGGATTTCACATCTATCATCATTGCTTATCCAGTACTCCCATGCCTTTATATGCAAGATCGATTCAGTCAAGGGAAATGTATCTATCGCTTTCCATGCAATTTATGTTTGTTTATGCATTAAAATAACTCCAGTCCCCACAAATGGCTTGTTGTAACTTGCTTAGTATAAATATAAAAGGGTGGAACCTTATGGGTGTTTGTCTTTTATCAGTTGTTATTTAACTATATGCAGGTATGGGATCTGTTATCCAGAATGCTTGGGACCCGGGTTTTTTTTCCCAGATAACAGATCTTTCCGTAATTTGGATCTTCGTACCTTAAAGGAGAATTCAACCCCTATGTGCAAAAAACCCTCCCCTGTGTAGCGTGCTGAGTAGGAGGCATTTGCCTGTTCTACCGTGCATGCTCTGAAAGTCACGAAGTTTCAGAAAAAAGAAATCAGAAACTTCATGACTTTCGGGTGCATGCTCAGTAGCAAATGCCTCCGACTGCGCATGCGCCTGAAAGTCACAAAGTTTATGATGTCTTTTTTTGGAAACTCTGTGACTTTCGGCGCATGTGAAGTAGATCCGAACCGGCAAATGCCTCCTACTGCGCATGCATCACCAAACACCAAAGAATACAGGAAGAAGCACGCTCGGGAGAAGATGGCTGCCGTGAAATCCGCTGGAGAGGACCTAGAAGTAGCGGTAAGTAACAAGTTAGGGGCATTTGCCCGTGGGGGAGGAGGGGTTTCACCCCCTATTTTGTACGTTTCACCCCCTATTTTGTACGTTTCACAAAGGGGTTGAATTCTCCTTTAAGTCAACTAGAAAATCCATCAAGTACAAGGGACTGTTTTAAAGGAAATCATTTTTAAAAATTTGGATTAATTGGATGAAATGGAGTCTATGGGAGATGGCCTTTCCATAATTTGGATGTTTCTGGATAAAGGCTTTTCAGATAACAGATTCCATACGTTTATTTTTGGCCTTCAACTTTAATGAAAGGCAGTGCTGTCCAGCTGTAGGTCCGTGGGCTGGAAGGGGCCCTCCAAGCCATTTTTATTCCCTTCTGTCTATTCATTAATGCCATAGACTAATTTCTTTGACTTTAATATAATCAGGCCTTTGACCAAGCATTATGACATATTGGGTATTTTAAAGGCCAATGTTATTTTATTATTAGGGGGAAAAATAAAAAAAAATAGAAAAGGTGGTATGTAGAAAGTTACACAGTGTGTAGTGTCTTGGAAATCATCCCCACACTACCATACCTTACTATACTTCTTGTATAGCAACATGAGTGTTTTCAGTAACTACACAATTAAAAGAAAAAATACATTTTAGTCATAATATACTTGGACATACCTCCCAACTGTCCCGGTTTGAGCGGGACAATCCCGCTTTTGACATCTCAACTCACAGTCCCGCATTTGTACTGTCGTGTCCTGTTTCTAACTTAATTGGCTTTTGGCAGAGATCCCAGAATAGATACTTAAGATACTTTTGTAACAGCTTTATATAAGGAGGTCTCTTGGGGAAACTGATTTGTTTTAGGGCTCTTCCAGACGAAGAGATTGCAGGGAGATTTGTAGCCTGCGACAAATTGCCGCGCGTTTGAAGCAACAAATCTCCCTGCATCTCTTCCCCCAGTCTTGCGCCCGCTTAAGTTAAAGTCGCGTGTGCCTATTCACACGCGGCGCTTTAGCAAATCGCTCGCCAATGCATTTTCACGCGATTTTCAAAAGCGCCGCTCCGCGTGTGAATAGGAGCACGCGACTTTGATTTTACCGGGCGCAAGACTGGGGGAAGAGATGCAGGGAGATTTGTTGCCCCAAACACGCGGCAATTTGTCGCAGGCTACAAATCTCCCTGCAATCTCTTCGTCTGGAAGAGCCCTAAAGGGCAATTCACCTTCATTAGCAAAACTAACTAAAACTAGTAATAACACATAAAAACCACAGACATGTATTCAAGCTTTCATAACTTGGCAAATTTTGTAAAATGGACATGGTAATTAGGGGATGTGGCCACAAAGATACATGTGGTCAAAAAATTTTGCAGTGCTCCGCGCCAGACATCTTTTGATATTGCTTTATATTTCCAAAATGTGGAAAAAGTGACAAGGAAAACGAAGAAAAAGGTCACTCTAGCCTTTAGTTTCTCCCCAGGGACTGAGATAGGCTCTAGGAAGGGAGTTGTTAAACAGAGAGAATTGGTGCTTTAGTACTTTAGTAGCCAGGGACTCCATTCTGGAGATCCAGTCCACCTTTCACAGGAAAGCTGTCCTGTGGAAAGGCTATTTAAAATTAATTAGAATGGGAGAGTGTGTCTCAGCAAGGCACAGCAGGTAGGAGACCTGGCTATATTAAGAACTCCCAGAGGAGCTGGAAGTGCTTGCCTGATACTGCATCAAGCAGAGGGAGCCTGTGACCCTGACAAAGTTGTGACTCTCAGAGAGAGTCTTGCTAAGAGACTGAGGAAGCAAGGAGGCTGAACACTACCAGGAAGGAATCCTGAGAGTACAGGGGTGAGCCACAACATCGCTTTGTTTGCTGGTAGTCCACAAGGGGCCCAACCTAGTCAGCAGGGGCGCTCCGCCAATGAGGGATGGCAAAAATGACGCTCCTGGTAATTTTTGTTCTTCTAGTGCAGATCTCGCAGTTGTGCACTCTACATTAGGGATGAGGACCCCTCCTACCCACTTCCAGCGCTGAAAAAGTCAGTGCCGTGGGGAGGGGGGTGGCAAAATGGGCAGGATTGCACATGCTAGTCAGGGACTGCTTCAAAGTTTGAAGGTAGTGCACAGTGGACTAGGTTTAATGTTATGATTTGTTTGTTTTGTATCCTGAATTGGTCACCCCTGTGTCTGTGTAAAGTGGGAAAATAAACTACTGTTTTCTTTGAAGAAGCCTGTGTCCCTGTCTTTATGCTCCTTTGTCCTATGCTGCCTGCCCACCAATGATTAATCCCCCCAAATATTACGTGTTCAGCTAGCCAGCTTGCCACAATATTATCTTTATCGACACCTCTGTATAATTAACACTTGTTTCTTCATTTAGCAATGGCACAGTCACCGTAGGAGTCACTGTAGAAGTGAATTAGTTAAAATCATATTGCTATATTTATATATAATATAGTCCCTCCATTGATGTTCATAGCATAGGCTTTACACAGACCATTGACTTTTTCTGTCAGCCGCCTATGAGATCACACACACATCTGGAGACATTATGTCTAAGAAAACTTAAACAGATCTGTAAATTAAGCCCATCTTATTCCTGCTAGGAGATTGCCCATTTTCCCTTCTGATTCTAACGCCTAGTACTCCCCCTTTCCCTTTTTTAAAGGAAACAATTTTGACCTTAGGCACTGTGAGAATTTTCTCTCTGGTGTAATGCCTGTCTAGAGATCACATTATTTGGCAGCAGAGAGCCAAGGGAAAAGATGTCTTTATGTAAAACCTGAATTAAATGAGAGTGTGGACTCTCTTTGGGTTGAGATTTAGACTAGACAAGAAGCTACAAAGAAAATTACTGCATCATGGTGTATGCTACAAACCACCTTGAATAAGTGATGAGTTTGAGGCTCAACAACTATTACAAATGGAGGCTGGCAACTGTGGTGCTGCTATTCAAAAAGGATCACGTTATCAGCCTAAAACCTATAGGCTGGTTAGTCTGACATCAGTTGTAGGAAAACTTTTCGGAGGGTACTACGAGATAAAATACTCATTGCAAATCATAATACTATGACTGTATGCCAACATAGTTTTATGTGAAACCAATATTGCCAAGTAAATTTAATTGCCTTTTATGAGAAGGTGAGCAGGAACGTCGACTCTGCAAAGTCAGTAGACTTAATCTACAAGCTTTTGATACAGTACTACACAGAAGGTTAATGGTTAAATTAAGTAATATTGGCCTGAAACATAGAATTTGTACTTGGATGCTAGAACTGGCTAAAAGATAGATGACAAAGAGTGGTGGTAAATGGAACAGTTCTGAATTGGACCAGTGTAGTAAGTGGAGTGCCACAGGCGTCTGTACTTGAATTTTTTGGATTTGCATTATTATTTTACAGTAACATTTGCACGCTATTATAGAGTATTATTCCTTTTTAGAATAAAAGAAGAGCCTAACATGTCTAATGATAATGTCTTCAGGCTGAGTCATCTGGGTGGCATTCCTCTCTGTGAGAAGTAAATCAGCAGGCATGTTTACTTCTGTGGATAAATACATGCTAGCACATCAAGTCTGCACAAAGTTGGCAAACCAAAGCAAGGAATCAGATGTTTTCTGTCAAACGTGTGTATAGCCAATGTTATCGACTTAGTGGCTTGCCATGGATTTCAAGACCTGGTTCAACTTTGTAATAATATGACCCCTGTGAGTTTTGCACTAACCTTAGTGCTTTAAGGTGGCCATACATGCTTCAATTACTATCTTTCCCACAACCATTGGTTGTACGAAAGATCATTCAACCACTCCACATTAAGATCTGAATTGTCAGATATGCAGGTAAAAACAAAAAGAATTCTTTAGCTCTGTCTGATGATTCAGCATTTACGTTACGTTGTTCCAGAGGCTTCAAAGGTTCCGATCAAAATTTTTAGTCCTGTCCGATCAACGAGACGATAGATATCCAAGGCTTTTTACCGATATCGGTCGCCCTGCTTCCCACCATACATGCACCAATTATCGTACCAAAGACTTTTCATACAATTAATATTGGTGCATCTATGTCCACCTTTACTCAGTAGCTATCAATGTGCTTAGCACAGACTTAATTTAGGACTAGAAATAGCAAATGTTTTGGAAATAAGAAATTACAACAAATGTGGCCCTCCATTGACTTTAAAGATACATCAGTGACATACCTACCTATACAGCAGACACCACAGTTGCAGGAGGGTGTCTGAGAAACAAGGGAGTCCAGACTGCAGGGCCATCTGTATCAGCCCCCACCTTCCCTCCCCAGTCCTTTAAAGTTGTACTGTGTGGCCTGGTATGAATGGTGCAAGCACGCCTGGTTATACTGCTGCATATCACTACATAATTATGGATTAAACAAAAATATTGTGTTTCATGCTTTTACTAATCCATGTTAATATTATCACATTTTTACTGTTCTCACTCTTTTTTTTATTTCCACAGTCAACTCCCCACCTAATATTTTTATTTGCACACTTTTATTCACCAACACTCTTTCTTTCCCATGCTGTCTCTCTCTCTCTCCCTCCCTCTCTCTCCCTCTCTCTCTCTGTCTCTCTTTTGTGTCTTTTCCTGGTTGTATTCATCTCACATTCTTCATCCTACACCTGTTTCTTGCAAAATTAATGCAACCCAAAGCCCGGGAGCAGCTTGTGAGGAGGAGGAGAGATACCAATACAATGCCGAGCTGAAAGCTTCAATTAAGTTAATTCCTCTGAGTAGAGCAGATCCCCAAACGGCATAAGAAGTAAATGTGTGTAACAGTCTGAAGCGGATCTGCAGCGGGTATAGGAATCTGTCTAATCGAGCAGCTTATTGTTGCAGAGGGTCAGAGCTGAAAATATAATGACCTCCAATTCTGAGCTGATTCTCTTTGTGATTAATGAACATTTTGAAATGGGTCAAAAATAAAATTAATAATAGAGTGGGAATGCAGGCTTTTTCTGTCTTCATGGAGCTTATTACCAATACAAGATAGCATTTTACCTACTGACTACAGCATATGAATGCTTGTGTAGAAGGAGAGCTGTGGGTGAATGGACATCCAGGAAGATATACCAACAAGAAATCAAATTAGAAGAAATTAAATGAATTGAAGTAGAAAAGAATTAATTTGGCATATCTGACAGTTCACATGGGCTAACATTCCATTTATCATAGCTTGTTTTGATCATGCATTTTCAGAATTTTTTTTTTTAGATATTTTCTATGCTAACACTGGAATGAAAAGGGTTAAAAGCATCACTACTGACAAGGTTCAGGCTTTTGTATCATAGTCTGTGAAGTGGCACTGTGCTAAAACCAACAGAAAGAACAGAGACAAAATAGAGTGAAAAGGACACAGAGCCAGGGAAGAAAGCTGGAGTCAAGCCGCTATCATGTATTATTCATTAGCCTTGATTTCACATTATTCTACTTGGTACTCTTACAACCTGTCAGTAAATAAGGACTCTGCATTATTTATAGAATGGGAGCTGCTCTGCTTCAGCTCAGGCACTTCTGCTATTATTGGGGAGGCAGAGTGCTTTCATGTTAAAAATAGATGGGACGGATGAGTGAACAGGGCAGCGAGACTGTGTACAACATTTCTCTAAGGGCTTCAACCTCTCCCACCTGCTGCATGAATACTAAAGAAGCATGAAGGCCAAGCAGTGAGTTCTCTGCCTTAGAAGCTGTAGTACTCCATATAACCCTCCATATGATATTGCACATCAATGGGCATATAAACTACTACATGTATTGTGCTGCCAGAGCTCTACTTATGTTGCAACAATGCGCTCTGTGGCAAGATCAAGTCACCCAGCAGAGAGGGTTTTCTGTACATGCAAATCTGTACAGAAATCCAATTAAACCAGACTGAGATTTAGACATACGATTATTTGGGGATTTCCTTGCCCTTTATCACATTAACTTCCATAGATAGTAAGATAGATAGATTAATGCCTGGTTATAATTAATGGTTATGATTAGATTTATGCAAAGTGTCAATATCAAGTCACTCAGTAGAACAGAAGCTACAAATAAAGAAAATGTGGGTATGAGGCATTCAAACACAGTGTAAAAGCAGAAACCACTTGAAAAATAAAGGCCTAAGAAGCCAACAATTGGATTACACATTGGGGACTACAGAGGTCTGCATCAACATGATAATGTGGTCCTCATCCGAGGGATTTTCAAAACCTCTGGACTGATACCTGGTCGATTTTCAGTCAGATATCAGTCAGACAGGCCAGTCAGTAGGGGCAAAAGAATGGGAAATATGTATTTGGAGGACTCTTTGCTTGCAGCTGTTGCATTCTAGCAGCACCCAACAAGCACTGGAGAAAGTAATAAGAAAAGTTTGCAGTTTTATAAAATACTAGACAAGATTCATGTCAGTTACCAAATCCCTTATCTAAACTGTTCTCCTTCATAATCTTGCCCAGACTGAAGTCTGTGTTCTGTGCTGCCATTGTTATTGGTTATCCTGCTGTGTGCTTGCTGTGACCTTCTTCTTTCAACAGATTAAGATGCTAGCCACTTGCTATGGGAGTTGGGATTAGGATAATTTTACCAGACAATTTGAGAATTTGTTGAGACTTCTGATAAATGAATGTTGCCAGGCCTTCCAGGTGCATATTTTACATATGTCTCAGATTTTTCACATGATATTGTAATCTTAGGGCATATCAGTTGAAAAGGTGGGTGAACACAAGCCAATAAAAGCTGCTGCTGCTAATGGAATCAACAGTCTATCGGCCCATGTATGGAAGATCAGGCAGACGTCAATCAACAGACGATTCGTTGGACCGAGGACCTTATCTGCGTGTTAATGTGGGGATAGTGGCAATATGAATTGGAGTGAGGAAAAGTAGAATGCATCCAAATGGGGATGATGGAAGTAAAATGGTATTTCCCATTTCTCCAGTGACATGCTTTCTTACAGTCACCTCCTCAAATAAGAATTTACAGTTTAGCATCTGTTACATCAAGTGATTGTTTAAAATATTTAGTGTTTGACTTTTAATTTACATTGTGAGGTGTCGTGTTGTCATTAAGAGGTTAATAAGTCTTCAGAGAGTCCCCAGATGGCCTCCTGTCCTTCCCGGGTTACCAAATTAATAGTACTGTTTGGTCACACTAACTTGTACATCCACCCTGTTGTATGCTGCTCATGCTGTGGCACATGTCGTTGCTGTATAAAGAATAATAATCTGCCACTGCAGAAAATATCTTCTTTAGAAAGAAGAGATTACATTCCAGAATTTCTGTTTCATAATAAGAATATGAGACTGTGCTGTCTGTTGACCTGCAAGGTCAGGATGAATGGAACGTATTCTAACATATAAGCTTTTGTGTGATCAACAATTGATGTGATCTTGGTGGGGTCACGCTTGTGTAACCTTATGGATTTCCTTCCTGCTTTGTTGGCTCTAATCCATTTTGTTGAAGAAGATGCAATTGAAATATAGGCAAAAACACATTGCTGTAGAAGCAGAAGTCTGCAGCATGTGCTATACTGATAAAAGCAATCCTGGCAGAAAAAGAGTTAATGCTTGCAGTTAGATGCCAACATTAAGATCAAACTGACGAAGGAAAAGATTGTTGTTGCCTTAATCGCAGAGAACCTTAACATATATGTCAAATGTCATTCCTTCTCCCTAAACCCTGCATCAACTGACATGTGACACACACTGTGATACCCATCTTCTTGTGACACATATTGACATTTGATCCCTGCTAGAAGTATTGAAAGCTATTTATGATGCTGAGGCCATGAGTCTGCAAGTTAAGGACAGTTAACATAAATTCTCATGGTGCATCAGGGATCAGCCCGTTGAACTTGTTCCATAACATACAGGTCCTGGCTTAGTACAGCACCGGGTTACATTAAGTGCACTCCAGTGCTGTGCTGTGAGTAGAAGAATGCATGTCTTGCCTCTACTATCTAATTTTATGAAGAACATTAAAACCAAGCCTATAATTTGCACCTTTTTATTCATTTTTACTCTGGTGCAGCCATAAGTCAGGTATGCAGAGGGTTTTAGATGCAGATGCAGTAGATAAAGCATTGACAGGCCAGATGTATTTTTACATTAGTACACCTCTACAAAAGTTTATGTTGAGAGAGTGGAATATAAATTGCATTATTAAGTATGAAACACTAGTAAGAAGGTACAAAAAGGGACATGGAATTTATTATTTTTCTCATAATGTCTTTGGCCAAATCCTTCTGCCCTTCTGAACCGAATTGGAATCCTCATTTGCATATGCAAATTAGGGGTGGGGAGGGAAAGCTTGTGTCTTTGTGTCACAAAAGTAAAAAAAGTTTTCCCCTTCCCACCCTAATTTGCATATGCAAATGAGGATTTGGTTCGGTATTCAGTCGAATCTTTTGCGAAGGATTCAAGGGTTCAGCCGAATCCGAAATAGTGGATTTCATGCATCCCTCTAAACAAGTAAGAAATAGAGCATGTTTAAATTCACTACATTGGCAGTTTGTTAATTGTAAATAGTTCAGGACAGTTGTACCTCAACTCTGGGAAATTCCCTATTAAGGGTGCTAAAAGATTTTAGTGATAGGCATCTGTATTTAGATTGTGTTGTTCAGCTCTAAAAAATGTAAATCGTTAATTTTATGATGATTAACTTCTACATTTCTTTCTTTATCCTAACTAGTGGAATATTTCTTTAGAATAGGCATAAAAGAGTTGTGACAGCACTAAAGATCAAGAACCTGAGCTGCCCAATTTGGGCAATTTCTATGGTGTGTTTACTACACATTTTAGTGATGTACTTTTGGTAAGTATTTGCTTGGCATAAGCAGTTTTAGTTGATTTACAGCACTAGTTTTCCTTGTTTGCCCCTGAATACTTATATTGAAGGTAGTGGTTACTGTATATGGGATGGTTGTATAACACACGGTGCCACACACCTCCTCCAATGTCAGACTGTGGAACTTGGGACCAATTGGATGACATTATCTCTAGGTCTCCCACCTCCATTGACTGCCACAATAGCACTCACACCCCCATTTACACCGATGACATACACCTGCACTAAATCCTGCCAGGCAAAAAAACCTGTACTAACCTCTGCACATGAACCCATTGGGGGCCCACTGTGGCCCAGTAAACTGTTGAGCCAGTGGTACCCTGGTAACTTCATATAGAAGTAATGTTATCTCTGTACAGAGACACAATCAAGGGGAAATAAACAGGGTCCTCTCAGGGAACTAGTCAAAGATACGTAGGTAATGGACAGCATTTAGCACTTATACAGGTTGGAGGTGTGATAAGGTTTGCATACATGGTCCAGTCATTTATTATGGAAATCCTGTCTCCTCGCCCTACTGTATGTGTCTACTCAGTTTGCTTCAGGTTTGGTTTAGCTGATTTTTGCAGGGTGGGGGTGTGGAGTGATCGAATAATCCAACACTATTTATATATAAAAAAGGTATAATTATAAGGTGATGGTGGTGCTTACATAACTGTTAATTAGCCGTGCACCAAAAAGTTTTTTGCTGCTTCCTTGAATGACTATATCCTTTTAAAGACATATGGGAACTAGCAACAATTGTGCATAGATAGGAAATATTGACTGTTATTTGTTTACCGCTAATCACGCCAGCTCCATCTCACAGAAATCCCACTTGAGTAGGCTTTCTCCTGAGCGCAAGATTTATCTTGACTTACAGATATTGACTGTGCTTTGAGGTTAGAAGCTGTAATGTGTGGCCCCATGGGACCACAATGTGGCCTCTAATTGTAATATAGTGTCCCTTCCTAAAATCAGAGACAATTAAGCTTCCTTTGTCAGATCAATGTGGTTTTATCCTCCTTCCCCCAATCTTGCAGTGATATTACTACAGAATGTGTTATTCCTCTGAGTTGTTTTCTTGCGGATATGGCTATGGTTTACAGTAATAAAAAGGCCTTATTCACAGTGTAGACTTCTATTTGACATGACTGATGTAAAGATAATGCTCCCGGATTTTACTGCATCTTCGTGTAATGATTTTTGAGCCCTTGGCTAACAAGCTTGCTGGTGGAGCACAAAAGCTAGTAAGATCAGATGAGGGCTGGGATTACTGGCTGCCTGACTGCCAATCTGGCCTCCCAACTTGAACCAAACTTCTTATAGTATTGAATGGACAGATGTCATTCAACTAGGCAAATTGGTTAACTAAAATAAATCTGTTGTGATCACGTCAGCAATGTCTACTACCTGAGTGTCTAGAAACTGTAAATGGGTGCAGGAAAAACATTAACCACGCACGTTTCCCGAACATTAATACAACTGTTAGCTTCTACAAATACAGCACTTCTTTTTTTGACTGAAGGAATAGTACAGAAATATTTATTTGGGGGGTTTAGATATTACACTGCTGAATGACAGTTACAGCTGATGAGTGATGAAGTACAGCTGGTTTAAAGAACCCTTTGACTGTTGAAAAGCTTTGGCATTTTGTATTTCTTTGTCATCAGCTCTATACTTTATGCAGTTGCTTTCTATTTCTGATTTCTTTTACAATGCTAATTATTGGCTCTATTATATAGCAAAGACACAGGGGTGACAAGAGAAACAGCTGACCCAACAGCTGCGATGGGACCATGTTGTATGGAAATCAAGTATGTAAAACGTAACTCTATGTGGACACACTAAAATGATTTGGCTTTGTGAAACTTATGAAACTACAGTAACATATTATACATCTATGTCTGCCCCACTCTCTTGCCCTCGGTTAGATCAGCTTTATCAGAAGGTAGTTAAAGGTTCCAGTGCAACCAAATTTCCCAAAGCCACATACTTTATTAAAATTTTAATTCCATCCATTTAAGGTATGTGCATCAACATGTGCTTCTTCAACTTATATTGTTACGCTTTGGGCCACTGCCTTTGCCTTCTGTTCTGAATTGAGCAGCAAAACTGCATCCTATTCACTTTGAAGTGTACGTTCAATTGTGTAATTTTGAATGCATCATCTGTTATTTTGTTAGGCAAATCTTCCTCATGTACTAGAAGGGGAAAAAAACCCTAACATTTTTTGGGATTTATTAAACCCAGATGCTGCTAAAAGTCAGAATAAAAAAGTACTCCATCTCAAACATGTACAAGTCAATGGCAGATGTCCCTTTTATAGGGACATGAAAATCCTTCATGAAATATTGGGCCGAACAGAATCTGAATCCTAATTTGCATATGCACATCGGTGACAGGAAGGTAGAAGGTGGGGAAAACATTTTTTTACTTCCTTGCTTTGTGACAAAAAGTTGTGATTTTCCTTCCTGCCGCTAATACATATATGCAAATTCGGATTCGGTTTGGCCAGGCACAAGGATTTGGGCGAATCCTGGATCCTGGATTCACTGCATCCCTACCCTTTTACAATTGGAAGTTATCATGATATACACTGGATTTTGTACAATAATCCAAATAATTTATTGTTTTCGGATGATAATACAAAAAATCTGAGCTTTCAGGTGTCCAATCCAATAAAAACCTACTATCTGGATATTCTCCTGATTTTATTGAGTCTTTTCCAGCGCAACATTTTTTTTAGTTTGTTATAATTATGGTAAAAAAGTGTAAGTTAGTTTGGTTAAAGTGGTTTTAAGTGGTTTTAAGAAAATTGTGAGAATTGTTTAAATTTTATTAAATAACTCCCTGTATGTGTGGGGCAAAATCAGTGTCGGACTGGCCCACCAGGATACCAGGAAAACAATATAATTACAAATTATCTTTGTAACCAAGTTTAGAGAGCAAAATTGTCACATTTTTAACTTTTCTGCAATGATTAGCACAACTGCCTCATAGTATTGGACTCCTGCATTCGCATCTACAGGGAGTCTGTATGTTCTCCTGCTCGCGTGGGTTTCCTCCCACACTACAGAAACAACACAGGCAGGGCTGATGTGAAAAATTTATAATCTATTAATTACCTACTATGTTGTCATTGTCCTAATATAATTTTGATTAACTGTGTATTGGTACAGTTCACAGTTTACTTGCCTTGCAAGGACCAGACATGCAGTAGCTTCAGTTTAATATTTTGCACAGTTAAAGGGCAAGGAAAGGCAAAGAAATAAAATCCCATTTTTACTTTCTTTAATGAAAAAGAAATCTATCTTCAATAAACTTTAATTTTAAAATGTGTACCGTTTTTATAAGAAACCTGACTGTATGCATTCTCCCTTCATTTCTCCCTTCATTTAGTGCTTCTGGCAGGGAAACAATCATTTATGAACAGCAGGGGGAGCCCCAGCCTTACTTACCAGCCATGCAGAACTCAAGCAGACCATACTGAGCATGTGCAGTGCCAGTGTCAGACAAAGATGTATAACAAAGTTACAAGATGACAGCCCCCTGTGGCCAACTTTGAAAGCATAAATCATTGTTTCATTAGGCTTGTGGTGCAGTAAGTTCATGTTTATGTTTAGTATACAAAATACAGCATTTCTAGCCTTATTCTATTTTACACTTTCCTTGCCCTTTAAGCAAAAACAATAACAATATATTTTGCCATAATTAACGTAAAATGCAACAAGTATATTCAGCAGAAGTTGAACAAGGTAGTTCCCACCTTTTAAAATTCTACCTTTTAAGTGATACTTCATTAAAATAATGGAATCTAATAAAAGTTGTTCAGGCAAGTCACATAGAAGAATAGTTCAGTTTTTGGGGGGGAGTTTTTTAAATTAAAGAATGAATTACTGGAATAGATATTTGGGTCATGCATTTCATCTTGCATGAGTTCAATTAAAGAGCATATCAATCATAGACTACTTGCTCAAGTCAGTCAATTCTTCCTATTTCCTGTAAAATATCTCTCCTAATGGATTTATGTAGTACTCTTTTGGGCGATTTCTATATCAATTTTAAACCAGACCATGTCATGCAGAAGTGTCATTTCTGACTGAAGAGATTTCTGGGCACTCAAAATATATATTTTGCCTGCATCATTTCATTTGGTATTTTTACTTTTTTACCATGCAAAGGATAATTAATACCGAACTCATGTCATGCAGGGCTAGGGCACACGGGCAGATTCAGGGAGATTAGTCACCCCAGTGACAAATCTCCTCTTCTTCGGGGTGACAGTCTCACCAAACTGCCTTTCTTTGCCTTCCCGCCCGCTTGAATGAAAAATTTCTAGCAGGATGGCACCCGTGGCGCTTCAGATTTTGAAGAAAAGGCAATTAGTCACTAGGCGATTAAATCTCCCCGAATCTTGCCGTGTGCCCTTACCCTTAGGGGAGCAGATCTGACAACTAAGGTGAACATTATTTTTTGAGGGGGCCTGGACTAATCACATTAAACCCCCCCTATAATACCAAGCAGTATATTTGACATCAAACAGTTGTTTGGTTATTTATGTTGGCTTTTTTTTTTGCTTTCTACGTCTGTGCATCTCATGTGTTTTTAGTAATGTTTAAATACTATATGTGCATCATTAATATAATGCCATATTGGCAAAGTATTTAGCACACCGTTTTGTATGCTTATTGTTTCAATTAAGAGAGACTGGCAGTTTATTTTTACCTATAGATTTATGTCTTTCGTAGCGTTCATACTCCGTTCTGATGGCAAAGCACAGTTTGCTTGAAAGAGTTAAACACGCTCCAGAGGCAATAACACTGAGATTATTGGCATGAATAAAAGATGAACACTGCTAGGAATAGCTGTCACTACCTCGTGTGTGCGGCCGCTATAACGGGCTGACTGCAAACGACTGCCAGTGAAAGGTTTAAGAGCTTCTGTCCTAGACAAGTCTAGTAAGACAGTGCTTCAAATCCTTGTTTGTCTAAGCAAATTTTTCATCCTTCCTTTACTGTCTTCCTGAGGTCTGCTTGACACACTTTATAAAATGTATATGTTTGCATATATTGTAAAGTGCTATCTGGCACCTCAGTGGTGTATATTTTCCTTACCTCGTGGTTCTAGAAAGGTAAATATAGATTAACTACTTTATACACACACTCCTAATAAGCATACCAGTTTATAGTCACTTGTTTCATGCCAGCGATGTAATGTACCATATAACATTCATTAAGTTATCTAATTAAGTGTCAAACAGATGTGACTGAACCCAAGTTCTCCTGGTGGAGTCGGCTAAAGAGCGTATTCATTAATCTACAGTGATGCATTTCTTTTGAATTTCTTTTATCTTTTTGTAAAGCACCAAGGCTTTCCACTGTGACACACTAGGCTATTTGGGGAGATTGAGTCGCCTGGCGACTAATTGCCTCGATTTTGCGGCGACCAATCTCCCCAAACTCCTTCCCTCAGTCTGCGCTTGCTTAAATGAAAAATCGCCAGCGCTAATTACACGTGGCGATTCGCAGAAAACTAATCGCACTAGTTCTGCTAGTGCTGGAAATTATGTAAATGAACAGTTGCTGAACAGCAGAGTAAATAAATGTTTTGATTTTTTGTTACTGTATTATATAGTGTTTGCATTGCTTTATAAGGTGCACTTAAGATATTTTTGTAACAATTTAAGATAAGCAAAAGAAACTATTGTAACAATTTAGATCTCCCCTACTAGCCTACTTCTTTAGCTAAGCTTTAGTTTTCATTTAAGCTGCAAGTCAGTTTCCCCAAGAGACCTGCTTATTTTTAATTATTAACATGTATTTCTATAGCGCCAACTTGTTGCGTAGCGCTGTTGTTACAATAGTTTCTTTTGTTTATTTTAAATTGTTACAAAAACATTTTAAGTGCACCTGCCAGGCTGCCATGTATTCTGGGCCAAAAGCCAATTTAGTTAGAAACATTATATATATTTTTTTTTTGGCTGTTCAGTGCAGGATATCAAAGAGAAAGTCTGAACATTGCAGTAACAAACTCGGGACTGCGGGTTGAGCTGTCAAAAACTGGACTGTCCTGAGAAAAACATAACAGTTGGGAGGTATGAGACTGTGTACAGTTGAAAATCTAAGAGAACATCAGTGGTAGCACTAGTCTTATATTTTGTACTACATATTACAGTAGCATAGTGGAAATTTGAGAGATACTACAGGTATATATATATATATATATATATATAAGTAAACTTTGGAGAAGTCGGCACTCTCGTCAACTGGTATAGCTTGCCTGGGTGCAGTGTCCATAAATCTTGGATACATATCTTCGAGCAAAAAAGATCCGCACTCTCAGGACTTATAGAAAATGTAGTTTATTATTAGCATGGACTATGCTAATAATAAACTACATTTTCTATAAGTCCTGAGAGTGCGGACCTTTTTTGCTCGAAGATATATATATATATATATATATATATATTGTACAAGTTGGAGGGGATTTCTGGTAGATGGCCGGTATATATCACCATTCTTTAGGTTTTAAAGAAGCTAACCCTTTAAGAGACACCATGGGGTTAAGAGGCCAGGGGGTGGGCTGGACAGCCAAGAGGTGTTTAAGGGAGTGAGCATCAGGTGTGCAGAGAGAGAGTATGAGCTGCACTGGGGAGAGCTGCCCTGGAGAGGATTGTTGAACTGGCTGAACTTTCAGAGACCTGGGGGTCTGACACCAAGTTGGAGATTTTTCCCTGAGACCAGGGCTTGCTAAACTTTTGGGGATCCTGACTGCTAGAAGTGGCTGAAGTAAGCTAAGTTTGTTTGTTACTGGACTTTATGTTGCTGATTGAAGCTGTTCCTATTTCTATTGACATTTGATTGCTGCTGGAAGCCTTTTGTTTTCAAAATAAACGGACTGTTTTTCTTTTCACCCTGGAGTGGCCTGCATTTATGTTAAAGATCCCGCTGTGATCC
Source organism: Xenopus borealis (assembly GCA_024363595.1). NCBI lineage: Eukaryota > Metazoa > Chordata > Amphibia > Anura > Pipidae > Xenopus > Xenopus borealis. The sequence goes on from CM044438.1 coordinate 43,352,417, forward strand.
CCCCCAAATATCACAATATATATATACATATTCCAAGGAATGACGCACTCCAGGACTTCATAGTGAGATTGAAAAGTGAAGTTTATTTGTCAACATTTCTCTGGACCTTTCTCAAGACATAACGTTTGGACCGAAACGTTGACAAATAAACTTCACTTTTTCATCTCACTATGAAGTCCTGGAGTGTATCATTCCTTGGAATATGAATATTTACACAATACATGACATCACCACAGCTTGAACTATATATATATATATATATATATATATATATATATACGCAAGCAATAAATATGATGCACGACTGTGAAATCAAGGATTGCCTGTGTGAATAGCATGCATAGATTATTCCAGAGTGGCCTTCTTAATGACTTTCAGCACATGGCTGCTTGAAATGCCACCAAACTGTGTGCATGTAGTTATTATGTGCAGGTTGTTTCTGAACACCTGCTTCATTAGCTCCCAAATGTGTAACACTGCTACTGCACATTATTAAGTGTTCTGCTTCCACATGTGCCCTTTACCCAGCAGATGCTGTCCTGTGTCACACCATTACTCCACGAGCCAAGCAGAATCCACGCAGTTCCTTCCCCTCGCCTCTCCAGTGTTCTACACACAACTGTCAGTTTTACTGATCAGCAGACAAATGATCTCGCACCCCTCCCCATCATACATATGGATCAAAAGATCTGCTCTGAATTGATTTGCCTGTCGAGGGGGAAATCTGGAGCCATAACTTTTATAGCAGTTATGTAAGCAGTTCAGAATCTTAGAAGTAGATAGGAAGCCTTGTATTTGTCTTGCTGTGTATTATTATTATGCATGAACAAGTGAATCCAGGGGTCTGCTCAGACCTCAGGTATATTACTGTCTCTGGCTAAAATCATGTATTTGCAGCGGAAGAAGTGATCACTTATTCAGAAGACCCAGGTCCAAAGCATTCTAGATAATAGATCCTATACTGTAGACTCAATTAAAAAATTCAACAACACGCTTCAACAACAATTCAACATAGTCCAAAAGAAAAAAAGTGAGACTACAAACTACTATTGAGGTAGAACTACAAAAAATATTTCCTTGTGTTTTCAGCGGCGTTTGATCCTTTGGGTGTACCATTTTTTGCCTCAGTGTGTTGCTAGGTTTGAAAAACACAGGGACGTGGTGTTTGTTGTTGAAAATCCTCCTGAGTTTCTCCTAAACTCCAGCTATATATGGGATGACTATGTTTCGCCTACTATGTATCTCCAAGCAGTTATTTCTTTTGTTGTTCCTGTTGGGCTTGGTTGCTGCTGTTTTGAGGAAGCTCCTCAGATGAGCAGTGAAACATCTTTGTTAAATTTTCTCAGCAAGTCCAGTTGTTTTGAGTTACTTTGTGTTAGATACTATACTATATCAATGACTACAAACTTAGAGCAAGATGGACTTGTGAGCTACGAGAGGGCAACATTGCACACAACTATTTGGCATTTACATGGCAATTCTTTGCATGCAAGTGAGAGGACAGTGAAAGTTTTTTGTCCCCACCCACACAGATACTAATTGCTGTGGAGCCTCACATAATTTCTGTCTTTCTTTGCTATTAATACTTTCTTTGAGATAACGGCAGGGAACCAAAATAAGTTAGTAAACATTCCAGTCACCAGGAACCACAGATCTAGTATTTGCTAGCCAGTATATAGCATATTACAATAATAAAATCAGTACATCTATGGCCAGCTTTAGGCATACATAAGGCACCACATTTTGGAAATAGCAAGAGGGACAAAAAGATTTGTTGCACTAAGCTTGCCAAACTTTTTTGACCACACCCAATTTTGTGGCCACATTACCATGTTCATTTTACAGAATTAGGTGGGTTATGAAAGTTGAAGAATTGAAGAGTGATTATGTGTTGTTCACCTTTAAAATAGTGAATTGACTGGAGCCTTAAACAACCACTTGTGAAAATCAATGAAAAAAAACTTTATTGCCAAGTTGTCATTAAAAACATAGACAGGTATCTTCCTAGAGACCTTTAACTAAACTATGATGTGTCTAGTCTCCTGATGCGTTTCATGTCTCACTGTGGCACTCACTATGAGGCATGAAACGCGTCAGGTGACTAGACACGTCAGGGTTTAGTTAAAGGCATGATGTAGAGATATTCTGAGAAAATTTCCAGTTGCCTTTCTTTTTTTATTATTTGCAGTTTTTGATTTATTTAGTTGCTTATTCAGCAATTTCAGCAATCCGGCAGCTAGTGTCCAAATTACCCTAGCAACCGTGCACTGACTTGAATAAAGACTGGAATATGAATAGGAGATGGTCTGACTAGAAAGATAAATCATTAAAAGTAGCAACAGCAATTACATTTGTAGCCTTACAGAGTGTTTGTGTGTAGATGGTTTCTGTGACCCCCATTTGAAAGCTGAAAAGAGTCAGAAGGCAAATCATTTTAAAACTATAACAAATAAATAATGAAGACTAATTGAAAAGTTGCATTAAATGTATCATTCTATAACAAACTGAAAGTTAACTTAAAGGTGACCCACCCCTTTAATTTGTTACATTTGCTTATCTTAAATTGTTACTAAAGTGTCCAAGTGCACCTGCCACTCTGAGCTTTCTGCCAAAAGCAGATAACATTTTAGAAACGTTGTATCTTTTTCTGGCTGTTCAGTGCAGGAGATCAAAGAAAAAGTCAGGACATTTCAGTAACAATCCGGGACCACGGGCTGAGCTGTCAAAATCGGGAAAGTTGTGAGGTATGGAATACTTAACAGGTGACCTCCCTGTTATTCCGAATTTTGTGGAGAAGGGGTTTCTGAGAAGTATAAATAACAATTCTGAATGATCATAAAGGGTATAGTCTCAGTTCTCCTAATCACTGACTTCCTTTCAAATGATCAGCTTCCATGTGGCTAATCTGGCAACTTTGTATACTCAGCCTCCAGAGAAACCATGCGGGTTTTTCAATCAATACACAGCATCAGGATGTCTGAGAGATGAAAAGGATAAAGAGCTTCAATTGATGCTGCCACCGCAGTAGGTGGTGAACACACAAACCTTTAACAAGCTCTGTAAAATCAGTAGGATTGTCTTCTAAGAACTGCAATGATCCCAGGCACTCGAGCTGAAAAGGTTTATGAACTGCTTTTGTGACCTTCAGTAATGCCCAGGTGCACTAGTATTGATTACAGACATTCACTATGATAGGGGAAATTTAAGTTCAGTAAATTTTAGTGTTTTATTCTGTGCCCAACACTGATGTAGAGTTGTATTGGCATCTGATTATTACATACAACTGATCTACAGCAACATGTTTAGTAGTCAGCTATTGTTTTCTAAACCTTTCTTCCTCTAAGCACAAAGGTCAAGTATGTCTATTGGCCTCACTTTCAAAAGGATATTTCTGATCCTGGCCTCAATTGCGAAGGGAAATGCTTTCAATAAAATTCATTGGATATATATATGATATTACCCCTTTCAGAGTAAGAAATATGGTAGCTCCTACAGTAGTTAATCAATACAGGGAAACATAAAGCTAAATGTACATAAAAACCTCAGCTCAAGTGCTGAAAAAACAATATGAATGGCCTTTATTTTACCTTTATATGTTGGTCAGGACTATGCATCCCTTCAGTTATAAATCTGTGTTTTTCCTTAGCACAAGAACCATCTGCTAGGATTTGGGGTACATTAATAAAACATTTTGTTAATTTGGAATTTTATTGCAGATTGATACAATTGTAGAAAAAGGGAAGGGGTACAAAAAAGGTAATAAAGGGCAGACACCCACTTTACAGTCTTGGTAATTTATTTTACTGTGTTAGTACTGTGTTTGTGTAAACACATTCACTTGCAGTAATGTGGGTGATTAACACTTTTGCAAACTGGGCAGCTTTGCTCCTGCAGTGCCACATGTTGCTAGACAACACGTTGCCTCGTTGATTGGATTGCGCGTTGCCTGGCTGAATATAAATTGGAGCGCGTATATTCTTCTAAAATGGAAAACCCACATGAAACATATTAGGAACTATGGGATACAAGATTAATATGATTTATTTATTTATACAAACTCAACGAAACAGGGGTTGACCCCCCCCATAAATTGTAAAAAGATCTAAATGCAAGTGGGGGTCATTTGTCAACACTGGGTAAATTTGCCCATGGGCAGTAACCCATGGAAACCAATGAGATTGCCACATTCATTGTTCTACTTGCAGCTGGCTTCAAAAGGCTAATACCTAATTAGTTGCTGTAGGTCACTGCCCATGGGCAAATTTGCCCAGTGTTGATAAATGAGCCCCAGTGTTTACTGTCAATGCTTCATTTGTTCCTATACTTCCAATATAATCTTTTTCAAAATGCATCGGTTAATAGTGCTGCTCCAGCAGAATTGTGCATTGAAATCCATTTCTCAAAAGAGCTAACAGGTTTTTTTTTATATTTCATTTTGAAATCTGACATGGGGCTAGACATATTATCAGTTTCCCAGCTGCCCTGAGTCATGTGACTTGTGCTTTGATAAACTTCAGTCACTCTTTACTGCTGTACTGCAAGTTGGAGTGATATCACCCCCCTTCCTCTGCCCCCCCCCCCCCAGCAGCCTAACAACAGAACAATGGGAAGGTAACCAGATAACAGCTCCCTAACACAATATAACAGCTGCCTGGTAGATCTAAAAACACCACTCAATAGTAAAAGCCAAGTCCCACTGAAACACATTCAGTTACATTAAGTAGGAGAAAAAACAGTCTGCCAGAAAGTAGTTCCATCTTAAAGTGCAGGCGCAAGTCACATGACTGTGGGCAGCTGGGAAACTTAGAATATGTCTAGCCCCATGTCAGACTCCAACACTGAATATATAAAAATCCGTTTGCTCTTTTGAGAATTGGATTTCAGTTCAGAAATCTACTGGTGAAGCACTATTAACTGATTACCCCTTTAATCCTTATTAGAAGCAAAACCAGCCTGTTGGGTTTATTTAATGTTTAAATGATTTTCTAGTAGAACTAGGAAATGAAGGCCCAAATCTCGACAAGACCCCCTTATCCAGAGAACCCTAGGCCCCGAACATTTTTAATAACAAATCCTATGCCTGTACGAAGTGAGGACACAATGTTATTATTAATATTGTTTCTGTGTATTACTTATCTTTCTATTTAGGCCCTATTCATTTTCCAGTCTATGGTAAGTTGGACGCTAGCAATCTGAAAACTGCTTACATTCCAGAATATAGAGCTGCTGAACAAAAAGCTATATACTTAACAAACTGCTGATAAAAAAATGAAGACCAGCAGCACATTTTCTCAAAATACCATTGTTATCATGCTGAAAGTTAATTTAAAGGCGATCTCCCCCTTTAATGCAGTTATATTTAACGCACACATTTGCTGCCAATAGCTATTCATTTGAGTAGGAATGAGCAGTGTTGTAAACCTATAAACCATTTATTTACAATTTTCATGATTACTCGTCAACTACAGCATAGATTCTGATGATGCTCTGCTACCACCTGAAAGTCTCCATTGGGTCTCATTTAGTTTTTGCTGCCTAGGCACCTCCTGATAATCCTTCTTTCCTTTTGCATCTCCGCAATGTTCTCTTTTGCAGTCTCGGCGTGAATATGACAGATGCTATCACAGTCAGCAAGGTGAAACAGCCAAGATAGGATCATTTTTGAGCTTCCTCTGAAACGCAAGCCTCTAACAACGACTTTATCAGGCATTCACATTTTCAGATTCCTTTGTCTCTGACATCTGTTTCGAAGAGTGATTAATTGTAATTAGTGAACTGTTTGAAAGCCTGTGGAAGAATATTCAGCAGAAAAATTATAGAGATTAATGAGTGGAGGAGGTTGGGCTCCTCCTTTTCCTCATGCTCACTTGAGGTTTTGAGGTAAAGTTGTACATTGTCTGGCATTTGATATTTTGATATCACTCCTGTTATCCTAATGGGATTTGGGATTTGAAGGTTTAAATATATAAATACAGAAAAGGTAGTGCATAAGCAGGTATTTATTTTTTTTACACACTTTTTTTTATATATAAACAGTGTTGCCCTGTATACTTTATCAAGCAGCTAGGCAGCATTTGCTAGAAGAAGACAATTAACCTTCAAAGCTATTATGCTTAGACTCTCTGGAAGCAAGTGCAAGTATCTTACACCTGCTTTACAGATGAGCTGGCCTTATTAAGTCATGTCGCTACAGCTGGGCATTATATTGGTACTACTGGGCATTCCAAAGTTGCTAGAACCAAACCACCACTTTGCTAACCCTTGTTACATGTCACCACTTATGTGTCTCCTGGTAACTCATGGCCTCATATTTTCCCTGACACACATGATGCTTTCATTCCACATTCCAAACTCCAGTATAACTCTTCCTAATAACCCTATGCTGATCCTTCCATGACCTTCATGCCCTGTACTTCTGAGATGTTCCGATAGTTTAGTATGCTCAAAAGTCAGCTTTCTTGAGCTAGCCATTGCAGATAGTTTGGTAAGGGATTGACAGTCTAATTGAAGGGCTAATCGGTGTTGGGCAGATTTAGAGTCAGTAATCTTAATCCGTATATGAGTATGGAATATATAATCCAGAATGTTTGGGATTTTGGATTTTCTAGATAATGGACTCCTTCCTTAAAAAAGAGCACCGTGTCCTAAAGCTGACAATACATGCAGATATCGTCTTATTTTGCAAGATCGCCAACTGAACAGACGTCTCCCTGATATGCCCACTTGAGGTCGTAGATATCTGGCTGATCCGATTGTGGGCCCTAGGGCCATTAGATTGGATCAAAACACAGGCAATACAGCGGGGTTAGATTGGGGACCACATCAACGACTGATGTGGTCCTCTGTACGACTGGATTTTTAAACCTGCCTCTTTTTCGTTCCAAAAAAAGGACTGTTGGCAGTATATATTGGTCCCTGTATGGCCAGCTTTAGACTTCTAAAAACAAGTTAAAGTCCAATTGGATGTTTTTTCTAGCTTAGTTAACAGCAGGTTTTATGGTATGGTCTTTATGTTGCAGAGAAAGCTAATTAGTCAGCAAGAATTTTTGAATTTTCTATATCATTATCATATCAAGATTTAGTACCTGAGCAATACTTCTACATTGTACATCCCTCCTAGATATCTTTCAAAACATTTGCTAATTGCATTGCAAATGTATGTAGAAATATTGGAATTTTCTTTTCTGTTTTGCAAAAAAAAAAGTTAGAGGTTGTGCTGACTACCCTAATTGCATTGTTTTCTTATTTTCTGTACAGGGTGAGTATATAAAAACCCTGGCTCAAGCCTGATCTCCTATTCTCGGCCTTGTTGCTAGCAGATGGCAGTAGGCACATTGCAATTCATGTTATTTGGAAAGGCATAAAATCTTTTATGCAGGGTCAGGAAAGGGGAAAACAGATCATCACAGCGGTGGGTTTCCTTGTCTTTAGTCTATGTCCCTATTCCATCTGATTTTTCAGCTGCACCCTCCTCCTACTTCTCTCCATCTCTAATGTTGGCCTGTGGTGGGAAGAGGTCTGCCTGGGTCACAGAACACTAATAATCAAGCCACACAGAAGTCAGATTGAAGAGCCTCATTCTTTTAACCTGTTCTCATCAGAGCATGCCTGCATTTGGACTCTGTGCTGAACTGTACAGGACAGTTTAATAATATAGCTATCATTATAAAAAAAAAAAAAACAGCAAACAGGTGATCAAAGCCACCCTTCAATACATTACATTTTATAACAGGCAGCATTTGTTAAAGGGAATCTATAATCGCAAAGTGTATACATTCTGTTAGCATACCTTTACAGTTTTAAAGGAAAACTATATCTCTCGCAGCCTGCAGTCCAGCATTGTTCCAGAAATGTCCCGACTTTCTTTTTGCCCTTCTTTCAAAAATCTTTCATTTTCCAGCTGATATTTGATCATTTGTAAAACCCAGCTTTGATCTGTGTACAAGTCAATGGTTATTTGTGGAATGACAGCTGGTGTGTGATTGGGTGCTGGTATTTTCTTCCTGGAAGTAAATATGATAATATATTGGTTCTTATGAAATCTATGAAAGGATTTTTGAGAATCACAAAGAGGGTAAGATAGAGGGCGCAGTGCTGCCCAGTTCTTCCAGCTCAGATGTTGGGCACAGATGGCTCATACACAAAGTAACAGGCAGTTTGCTCATTTTATTCTGCTGCCTGGAGAGACTTTCTACCCAAGCTGTATGCACTTAGATATATACTGTTTGGGAACGTTTATCAGCTGTTGCCAACATTACATCCGTCTTTAAAGGGGACCTATCACCTCAAAATATTATTGCAAATCCTATTTTATGATTATTCAAGCAAATTAAACTTCATTTTACTATAAAAAATTATTTAAATAATCACAGCAAGCCGGCAGGTGCCATTTTGTAGATGCTTTTATTAAGGCAAGCTTTGGATCATGCCAAAATCTTGTTTAATGTTATAGAATGGGGGACCTGAAATCTAGGAGGTGCAGAATGGAAAGTGAAAGTAATTTCCTACCTCGCCTCTATGTCTAAGGCTTGTGACACACGGGCAGATTTGAGGAGATTTAGTCGCCTGTCACCTAATTGCCTCTTCTTCTGGGCGACAATCTCCGTGAACTGCCTTTGCTTGTCTTCCTGTCCCCTATAATGAAAAGTCACTTGCACTAAAGCACACATGGTACTTCGTTTTCCAAAGTCATTCAAAGTTTTCTTGCAACCTAGCGCGGGGCGAATTTTCATTATAGCGGTTTTGTCGCCCAGAAGAAGAGGTGATTAGTCGCCAGGCAACTGAATCTACCCGTGTGCCTTAAACTGACCATAGACTTGCAGATTTTATTCTCGTGTATGACAAATGATCATTCATTGCAATCTAATGACCTACCACTAGCCATTCAGATTAAATTTAGTAAAAATAACAAATCGGATAATGTTTTATCCATTAGCAATTGTACAAAAGTTGACCGACAAATAGTAGTGACACCCATTGACACACATGCCGAGATATTATTGTTAGCAGGGCCAGAACTAGGGGTAGGCTGAAGAAGCAGCTGCCTAGGGTGCAAAGATTGGAGCATCTACCTCTTCTGCCTAACCCTAGACCGGACCTGGCACTTGTCTTCCGCCCGCAAATGTTTCTGGTACATATTCGCACACGGACGGTGCTGGTCCGCATGCACACAAACGCTGCTAACGAAGACGCTGCTGACTCTCATGCAAGCGCTGGTGATGTGCATGCGCACGTGAATGCCGGTGAAAAATGGGGATGGGGCGAGCTGCCTGACTGGGCTGCCCAGGGCGCCCGGCCGGCTAGGCCCGCCTCTGATTGTTAGCTGACATAAATCTTGTAACCTCTCTGATCGACTAAATGACCGATCGCCATGGTAAATAAAAAAAAGTCAGGATAATCCACACATGGTTTGAAAATACTACAAACCAAGACTTCTTTGCATCTATGGCCAGCTTAAAGCATAGAGGAGGGGAAGGCTATATATGATGAACAGCTAAAATATTTTAAACAAGTTTATAACAGGTAGGAATGTTTTAATAAAATAAGAACTTGGGGCTCATGTTTAAATTGAAAAGGACTTTTATGATACGTATTGTTAAGATATTATAGGTTATACAGGGAGTCCTCGAGTTACACCCCACTTACATACAATTCATGCTTACAAACTGAAGCTATTACAGTAACATGTAAAGCTCCCCATAGACGCAACGATCTTTCCCTGCCGAACGACCGATCTTAGTGAAGTCCGACCAATCTGTCAAATTATCGTGCGGTTAGTGGGATACAAACTATCGTTCGTCTTACGATTTTTTGTCCGACATTGGTCTGATGATTGATCGGCCAGGTTAGAAAATCTTTATCGGTCCCCATGCAATCTACCTATGTTTGCAGGGCAAGCAGGCTGCGATCCTTCAGTTTTGCTGGCAATATCGCCTGAAATGGTCTTTTTAGTTGATGGACACATCAGGCATTTAAACGATCGTTTTCAGACAATCGTGGTCTCACGATAACAATTGGATCTTTCAAAAATCTATACGTCTATGGCCAGCTTAACATACGGTGTGTTGTCTACTGCAGAGCACAGAAAGGTACCTGAGACCTGGGGTTGTCTGGATAATTTGCGTAATTTGGGTATTCATACCTAAAGTCTACAAGAAAATAATTTAAACCTTAAATAAACCCAATAGGACCAATAGGGCCAGGACAGCCGGGCGCCCCAGGCAACCCGACCAGCCGTGGCGCCCCATCCACCGTGCGCGCAGGAAGCATGTGTAAATGCACGCTGACTGGCCGTGTAAATCCCTTCCTGTACCCACTCCCCCTCCCCTCATGTGCACATGTATGCAAGCATGCACAAACAGGCGGAAGCGGAGAAGCGGAACTCATTCAGCCGGACTAGGGGTAGGCAGCAGTGAAAGATATGTGCCTGGAGCTCTCCAAGCTTTGCACCCTAGGCACGTGCCTACTCTGCCTACCCCTAGTTCCGGCCCTGGTGGGAGGCAGCCTTCCCTTAACTCTGAGCTTTCTGAATAATGGGTTTCTGGATAACAGATTGCATACCAGTACATATTTAACAGTGTGTACAGCAAATGAAATTGATTTTTTTATATGTTGCCTAAATGGAGTCTTTGCTGGTAAGGGGTGGTAATTTTGATGCCATAATTCCTTTATTAACTTTTCTGGTGTGAAAGGAACATTTTGTATGGAGACGTTCCAAGTAAAAATAAAACAATATATTCACTGTGCAGGTTGGCTGATGTGTGAATGAGTACTCACAATAAAACATTCTGCAGTTTTGTGTATACATTTTGAAAGGTTGAAATGTTTAAAATTTTACTTGGAAGAATGTGTCCCAAGTCATTGCAAATGAATGAACCGAAAATTGGCTTCACGGTATAACTGAAATTTCTTTCCTTCTAAGTCCGCTATTCAGAGACTTGCTTTTATAAGTTAAGTGAAGCAGAACAGATTTTATTGTCAACTTTTTGCTTAGACTCCATTCTGATGGATATACCACAGCTAACATTAAAGAAAAGCAGATAAATTGATCATAAGCTCAAGAATACAAGTACAACTTTATTCCATCTTAGCCTTATGACTTACTCAATGCGTTAATATTGTGCAAAATGTAATATACAGCATACGAGTATTATTAACATGAGAGTCTTGCCTCTGGCGGCATTTTATCTTTGCTTTCTTCTTTTTCTTAATATGCCACTCCCCTCTTATTATTTATAATGGTTCTGTGTCTTAATTCTCATTATTTACAATGCCTTTCTAATGTATCCAGGCCCTTAACCAATTCACTTATTTCATGGCTTCAAAATTTGTACTCCACTTTTGTTCAAATCATGTGAGTGCCATCATTTTACAGTGTGTGTGTGTGTGTGTGTGTGTGTGTGTGTGTGTGTGTTAATAATAAAAGCTGACTCTACTGACAGTGTGAGTATTGAGTTTTTATGCAAATAGAATGTTTCAGTTCTTTTTATTTTTCTTGACATTTTCTTTCTTTTCTGTCATAGAAGGATGGCTTATTAAACTAAAGTGTTGAAATAAGATTACCACGCAGATAAAAATGTCAGTGTAGGATGTGTTATTCAGAAAAGAGAATGGGAGAAAGACAGGAGTGAGGAGGGGAAGTGACACAGCAGCAAACAAAATACGCAGCTCTCTTTATGACGATTTAATGTGTTGCATGTTTATGTTATTAACTGGCTAGGATTTGGATTTTCCTTGGTTTGAATGTATTATTTCCTGTTTCCTCATATATTAACATCAGTGTTATACATAAAAAAAAACCCATATAAACAACCCAACTAAATTGCAGATAGTTCTCATACAGGTATCACACAGGAGTGGTTATTTCCCATGTTCTTTAGTGGCACAAGTTTGGCTGTAAATGGAGTCTTAACAGTTGCGTTCTCCTTGAGAGGACTGTGATGAACTAAATACCCCAAGAGCATGTCATGTTCCCCAACATATTAAGAGCAGGATTTCCATAATTGTGCTATCTACACTAGCGATGCTTTACCCCCTTTGACATAAAAGATGTATGCAAAGGGACAAAACTGGGGCTGCATCCTCAAGCAAGATGGCCCTAGGGTTGCCACCTGGCTGGTATTTTACCAGCCTGGCCAGTATTTTTGATGGTTGATCCCAATGTTATTAATAGGAAAAACAGATAAATATATAGGAAGACCGGTATTTTTTTCAAGAAAAGGTGGCAACCCTAGATGGCCCCTGTGAAGGTAGTCATACAAGGGCAGATAACAGTGTCGGACTGGGACACCAGGGGCCCAACCAAAAACCTTAGACCAGGGGCCCACCATAAAACCTTAGACCAGGGACCCATTCTCAGTACTAATATTCTTCATCTCCTCAATCAAAATCTATTCTCCTAGTTTGTTTTCTTTGAATACTATAATCATTTATTCCATCTATTTAGCCTCTTTGTTCTCATAGAAATAGGGGTGGCCATGAAATAGGCCAAAAGATTAGCAGCTGAGGGCCCACTGACACCTTGGCCCACCGGGAGTTTTCCTTGTATTCTGGTGGGCCAGTCCGACACTGGCAGATAAGATATGCTCTCCGACTAATCAGCCCATGAGTTGAATGGACAGAGATTGTACAATGCACCGCACACTGTATGGCTGCCTTCTAATTGGTCCAATCATTTGAAAAAAAACAACAGTAAGAAGTGAAAAGTGAATCTTCACTTCTTCATCTGCCAATGCACTGTGCACTGACCATCATGGCATATAGGCAGATAGGATAACAGAAGTGGAAAGCTCAAACTCCCACAGGTTGACTTCCAATCACTGGTGTCTGGTGCTGAACTGGAAGATCCACGCCTGCCATGGGTTCAAAATCATATTAAATCCAAAAATCCAGCAGCACACACGTTTCGTTGCCCATTTGATGTGTTTGTGGGCCAAATAAACCACTTTTTCATCACTACAGCTGCTGCTGGATTTTTGGATTTGGTATATTGGCAGATAAACCTGCCCAAACTGACCACAGTGCTTCTGACAAAATTGCAGTGTGGCTGGGCGGCATACTGGGCCTGGCTTTGTTTGATATTATATTTTTGGTATTTTTATGGTCACCTTTAAAAATAGATTATAAATTATAAACTGGAATCTGATAAAACTGTGACAGGATATATATATATATGTATGTGTATATATATATATATATATGTATGTATGTGTATATAT
>CM044438.1:43368083-43390172 GCA_024363595.1 Xenopus borealis
AAAAAAAAAAAAAGACGGCTTTCAATAGAAGGCATCTTTACAAATAATGTTAAACACAATTTGAAACAAATTTATAATGGAAAAGTGCTTAGAATTATATTTGGTTTCAACATTTTTGGGGCATATTTTCAAGGGGGAAAAAATTAAAAATGTTTTTTAAAAAAAAATAAAATCTTTAGATTTTTGTTATGCTCCAAACAGCAAAATAAAGTTGAAAATATTCCAGCCAAAACCCATCAAATTCATGTCAAAGTCAATGGCAGAGGTCCCTTTAAACATCTGAAGATGTTTTTTTTGCCTTCACGATTTTCTGGTGTTTGACCCTGGCTTTCTCTCGAAAATTTTTTAGTTTTCTGCAACAATTAGAAAAAGTCACACAATAGTTTTTTCCCGACCTGACTTTTTGGACCTGATTTCTTTATAAATAGGCTAAATTAGACAATTTATGCACTGTAAGGGGCCCATGCTCCATAGCATATCTACAAGAATCCCAAGACCTTCCTGATTCAGAATTATTTAGAGCATCCCAAGTTCTACATTGGGTTAAAGAGAGATGGCAATGGAAAAACCCAGACACACCCGCACAAACTTTTTTTGAGAGATGGTGCTCAAGGGAAAATATACCTCCTAAAGCAGTGTCATTATTATATAGAAATATGATTTCTCCCAAGATGATCACTGATTTGGGATATATTAAACTCTGGGAAAAGGAATTAGGAAGTTCTTTAACTGAAGAGGAATGGTTCAGGGTCTGGTCTAATTTGAAATATAGTTCCACCAATACAGTCCTACAGGAAGCAGGTTATAAAGTCTTAACAAGGTGGTACTTAACGCCGGTCAAAATAGCAAAGATATATCACATATGAAATAACCACTGCTTCCGGGGATGTGGGATACCTGGTACGATGGGACATATCTGGTGGTCGTGCCCGAGAGTAATCAGGTTTTGGACTAGGGTCTATCAAATGGTATTTTCGGTCTTTCAGATAAATCTAAGAAAGAACCCTTACGAAGCCTTAATGGGACTACCTCCAAAAAATATTTCGAAAATCCATTGCAAATTATTAAATCACATATTTCTAGCGGCCAGACAAACAATAGCGAAATGCTGGAAATCCCCAAATGTTAACTACACGATATTTAAAAACAAGATTGACTGGATATACGTTAATGAACGGCTTTCGGGGTTGGCCACGGATAGGTTTCAGATAATAAACAAAATCTGGCAACCTTGGGTCAGATATAGGTTCAATGGTACAGAAATAGGGGGCATTTAAAGGATTAAAGCAGTCAGGCTTAAAAACACGCCATACATACATACATAAATATTAAAATCAATCTACAATAAGATGGTCTCCATTAGTTTGGTTATGATAACCGTTTAGTTTGTTTTTCTTTGGTGCTTTTATTGTTTTTTTTTTTTTCTTCTTCTTTACTCTGCACATATATTGTACTATGATATTATAACGCTGAAATTACGGATGGAAAATGTTACGCACGTATATTTAAATTGTAGTTATGTAACAATACTAATACATTGTACCCTGCAATAGATGATGTGTCGTATAAATGTAATAGCAGAATGTACATTGTTAATATCTCTGCGGAAAACTACATAAATAAAAATATTATAAAAAAAAAAAAAAAAGTAGGCTAAATTCATGGATGGGAGTTAGGTCGAGTTTGTTTTTATTAAAACTGGGAAAAACTCTGGCTTAAGCAAACCCCCTTAATGTTAGGGATCAGTAACCAATTAATAAATTAATAAACAATTGCCAAGTGTGGATGGGTGCCTGCATGCAATTTAGCCAACACAAGAGCTACAAGAATCAAACATGTCATCTGTAAAACCTTTGTCCATAACATTGGCTCATTCTAGTCCACAATTTTGCATACCAACTGCTGCCTTATTTATTTATTTTTTTACAGATGTATTTGTGGTCATTTTTTGGTATATTTTATAGTAATTTTCTTTATTGCATGATTGTATATTTAATTTTCAGGCGGTGCTCTATATCTGATGTTATCATCATCATCAAGTAAATATGTGCAGTACATACACAAAAGACAGTTTGTTTAGGTGTCCCTGTGTAGTTATGAAAATAAGGCCATTTTTGCATATTTTAACCACTTAGCTGCAAGCATATTCACACAACATTGTTCCATTAACAAATTACTTTCTTGCTAGCAACTATGGGGTTATAGACTGATTTGACTAAACGCAGGCAGGAAGATGGTTGCCATCTGCATAGGGATTAAAAGCCCAGAGGATGATAAATAGACAAGGAGCACTTTTATTGGATTGCAGCTTGGGAGCAGCCAGGATGGTTTTTGGCAGGGTGCTAATGACAGGCATCTGTTCTGGCCCAGTGCTGCTGTCTGCGGTTAGCTCTCTCCTCACCACCATGCCAGAGACCTATCCCCTCTATGGTGAGTGGTCTGGTCAGCACTGAAGTAGCTGGGCCATCATCTGGTAACCACTATAAAATAAAATCTTGCAAAATATGACCAAAGACTTTTTTTTGTTTTGTTTTTTCAGAAGAGAAATATGTTTAGCTAATTTGCTACATTTGTCTGAAGGGTAAAACACCTAGATTAAGTGAATCCTATATAAAGTCTTGCAAAGCTGACCTGATTAGCACAAATGGTAGACATCCTATTTGATTAAAATAATTTTGTCTGGCAAAACAAATAGCAGAGATTTAAAAAAAAAAAAAAAAAAAAAAATGAAATGAAAAAAAGAATGTGACTTACCAACCTATGTTGTACCTGTAAGCTGTGGACTTTTAGTGTCCAGGCAAAGTTAGCAGTATATTTAATCTTTGCGTGAGGTGCTGCTTGCACAACCAACCTGTATCTGGACCTTCAACCAGATATTTATTGGGCAGTGTTGAAAACCCCATGTCATGGACTGTGGCCATCTTCTGACAGGTCACCAAATGCCCTCATTATGGTATGATTTTTGTCTGTGGGCTGAACAATTGGATCATCATGATTTGGCGTGTCATGTTGGTAGCTAAGTCAGGTTAAGATCTGCTCATTTGGCAACTTCACCTTATGAGGGGATCTTACAGTATATGTTGAGTTTAATTTGGTGAAAATGCA
Organism: Xenopus borealis; assembly: GCA_024363595.1. Classification (NCBI taxonomy): domain Eukaryota; kingdom Metazoa; phylum Chordata; class Amphibia; order Anura; family Pipidae; genus Xenopus; species Xenopus borealis. Next base: position 43,371,189 of record CM044438.1, read on the forward strand.
CTCCCCGTGCTGCCTGAGGTGACATTGTTGTTTCTGGCTCCCTCACCCCCTCTGGGCTTGCCTTTTCTGCTTTCTGACAGAGGCGAGCAGGGTCTGACTGGACCATTGTGTGCCCACTGGGTTCCAAAGTCGTGAGGAACACTGCATGCTTGAGCGCTGGCACGCCGGGCCACATTTCATGTTTTTTATGCGGCCAGACAGGGACATGTCTGGGCTGGCATGGGCTGTGAGGGCCAGGGCCCACCAGGTATTTTCTTGGTGTCCCACCAGCCCAATCCGACCCGGGAGGTGAGAAGGGGATGCATTGTTTAAAAAGAGTTTACCAGAAGCATTTTTTTAAACCATCCGTAGCAATCTGTTTCCTGTTGCCACTGGACGTGAAAACATTGCCTCATGGCAGGGGCAGCCCTAAAGGTAAGATCACATGGGCAGATTCGGGGAGATTTATTCGCCTGGCAACTAATTGCCTCTTCTTCTGGGCGACAATCTCACAGAACTGCGTTAACGTCCACTACATTGAAAAGTCACCTTCGCTAAAGCACACGTGGCACTTAATTTTGGTGCCTCATGAGGAAACTTCGGCAACTACGATAAACCAAGTGCGCGTGTGCTTTACTGACTTTTCATTGTAGCGGACGGGAAGGCAGTTTGAGGAGAATAAGGGTAAGGCCACACGTAGAGATTTTGGGGAGATATGTCGCCTGGCGACTAATCGCCGCGACGAATCTCTCCGAATAGCTTGGTAGCGGCGCACACCTGCTACACGTAAAGTTGCCTGCGCTTATTCACACGCAGCGAGGCAATTTTAAAAGTCGCTCAAAATTTTTAGCAACTTTTAAAATCGCGTCGCTGCGTGTGAATAAGCACAGGCGACGTTACGTTTAGCGGGTGCGCACCGCTACCAAGCTATTCGGGGAGATTTGTCGCGGCGATTAGTCGCCAGGCGACAGATCTCCCCGAAATCTGTACGTGTGGCCTTACCCTTAGAGACGATTAGTCGCCAAGCGACTAAATCTCCCCGAATCTGCCTGTGTTTCACAAGCCTAATAAAGTAACTCATTAGTGTAACTAATAGGATTAGGGTTAGCCTCATAGGAATTGTATGGTTGAATGTGGCACACACTGAAGCACATCTCTTATCTGCTCTTTGCTTTATGACTGTTTTAAAGGGGTTGTTCACATTCCATTTTTCTGTTCAGTTGTTTTCAAATTGTTCCCTAGAAATAAAGACTTTTTTCTATTATTTTCCATTATTTATCTTTTACTGTTTTCCCAAAATCTAAGTTTAAAGTTGAATGTTGGTGTCTGTGGTGTTTGAGTCCTGCAGTTCAGTAATTCAGGTGCAGATACAATTTTGCAACATTTAATTGATACATTTCACAGCAACATCTCTGGAGTATTGGCAACTATTGTATCAATTCTAACAGCTGCCTGTAATGAAACCCAGAGATTCTGCTCAGCAGGGACAAAGAGAAGAAATGTAATAACTAAATGTATCAATTTAGAACAGTTGGGGGGGTCGGCGACCCCCCCGCCCCTCCCAGAGCTGCTGTAAAAGGTGAAAAATGACACTTTTCACTTCAATATTAGAAAATGGTTACAAATAGAAAATAGAGAGCAATTGGAAAAAGTTATTTCTGGTGATCTATCTGAAAACAACTAGTTGTTTGAAGGTGAACAACTCCTTTAAGACCAATAGACAATACTCCTACCTGAGATTGAGGATTATGCTGATGCTTCCAATCAACATTTGATCATATATTTTTGTGGCAAATTTGTTGCTGCCTAAATACTGCATATAGGACAGTGTGTTACTTTTCTTTCTGCAGTGTTATCCACTGCATTTGTAGTGAATTCAGTAGCCTCTGAGCACTACCCTTTTTTGTCATTGTCTCTAAGGGCCGGTACACACGGGCGTTTTGGACCTGCGCTCCCCTGCGTTGCGTTTGGCTGCGCTCAGCCACAGGGGAGCGCAGGTCTAGACGCACCTCATTTTGTTCAATGAGGTTGTACCCACGAGACGCGTGTAAGCGCCGAACGCAGATTCAGACGCAACATGCTGCATTTTTCCTGCGTTTGGCGCCTACATGCGTTCGTGTGAGTACAGACCCATTGAAAATAATTGAGTGCGTCTATACCTGCGCTCCCCTGCGGCTGAACGCAGCAAAACGGAACGCAGGGGAGCGCAGGTAAATACGCCCGTGTGTAAGGGCCCTTACTGTGAAATATACTCCAGCAGGCGATTGCTCACACCAGTCTACCTTGAGGCTTGATAGCTTGTAAAGCTCATTAAAGAGCTTGTAATTGGTCTGTACCAGCGGATTATCACCAACAAGTTACAGCATGAGGGATTAGTCAAAAAATACTTGGGCATTAGCTTCGGTGCAATGTTAGGCTTTCTTTTGCCGATTGTTACCTGAAAAATGCCTACAGTGGTCCTCTGTGACAAAGAGAGAAAAAAAATTACTCATCATACCTGCATTATTATAGTGGTAATTGGACATTAAACAAAAACTTCCTCAAAAAAGCTAGGATCTCAGCAGTCATTATGATGTGCTATGTGCTTGTGTGTGCATTCTGCTTCCTGAATGTGTGTGCACTGATAGACATGGTATCAGCTTGATTTCAGAGCAGAGTTCAGCATGGAAATGCTAAAATATGTGCTGACGGGCTTATCCAAAACCTGTCAGTGCACATAGATTCTGGGAGTGGAAGGCAATGCATGGACTTTTACAAATTCTTAAAGGGGAACTTTAGCCTCTTTTCATGCTGGTTACTCCGACAGAATACATACAGCTGGGATAACTATTTGTTCCTATATGATACAGCAGTAGGCCTCAAAGCAGGTGCTTATTTTTTTTTTTTTTTTTTAAACAGGTGTACTGCGAAACAGAAGCTCAATATAGGCTTCAAGTCCACATAGGGGCTGTCAGTCACACCCCAGGTGTTGCTCTCAAACTCCATCATTTGAATGTGGCTCACATGTAAAAAAAAAAAAAAGGTTGGGGCATCCCTGTGATACAGTAATGGTACGGAAGGCAGAACAATGAGACCAGGCTAATTTGACACACCACCTGGGTACCATACTGGATAAGTAAAGAATCTTTGCATTCTCTAGTTAAGCTATGATGTGCAGATGTTTTCTTGCACAAAACCTGACACTGTAGGGCCAGTTTGGCCAATTTGGTTTATATTCAGTGTTAGTGAGTCTTTTATCCCGCCAAGTTCACAGGAAGTGAAACATTCATATCATTTAGCATATAAAAAGAAATCTGTAATCTATTGTGACCGCGGTAAACAGCAATATGTAAATCCTCTGCTTTATGTGAGGCCTCATTTCCATACAGGATGGCTGCTGCAAGATGAAAGTTTGGGGGAAGGGAGACTATTTTAACCTGCTCCTTGCAGGAGAGAAAAGCAGTCTAAAATAAAAATGTTATGTATGCATAGCATCCATTTTTGTTATTTTGGATTATTGGGCCATAGGCAAAGGCTAGAATCATTTGGTCAGTTCAGTACAATTTGGCACTACACCTATACCCCAATTAGACTATATGCCAAAACAAATGGCCCCTGTGTACAGGGATTATCCTGGTGCTGCTGCCGCCTCCCCTACACTCTGTTATACAGTGCTGCGGAATACGTTTTAACTTGATATTAAATAATTGCTATTATTGTACTGTACTAATAATATTAGGGGGCAAATTCACTAACCTGGGTAGTTGCGCCTTCGCTAGCATTCGCCGCACTTCGCCAGGGTAGTTTCACCAGCGCTACGCAAATTCACTAAATTGCGAAGCTGCGCTCAGGGAGGCGAATGGAAGTGAAGTTGCACTACAGTTACTTCGTCAGGCAAAGCGCATTTACACTAGCGATACCTAATTTGCATACGGCGCAAAGTTTAAAGTATAATAGAAGTATATGTTACAGCCACTACATTCCACTACACAAGCCCAGGAAATCTTTAATAAATAAAATAAAGTTGTCCTATTGCCCTAAACATGTGCCCACTGTATAGTTGAGTTGCCATATGTTAGGAAATGCAGGGGGGGAGGAGGGTAACCCCCCAAAAAATTACGCTATTTTTCTGACTATCACCCTAAAAAAAATAAAAGACGCCAGCGTTGTTTTGGGCGTAGGTACATCCCTTCTTCAGTGCGCAACTTCGCCTGGCGTAAGGGTGTGAAGTTGCGCTAGTCTATCTACTAAGCTAGCAAATTTTCCCAGGGACACTGTAAGTAAATCGGCAAAGTTTCGAAATGACGTTAGCGCTAGCATTAGATGCTTTAGTGAATTTGCCCCCAAGCCTTTTAAAAGCAGACCCGTGGATACAGCTGGAACTCAGTAGAGGGCATATGTTGCTCTGGTGTTTTAGAGGTGTGCATAAATAATCATCCAGGAAAAACATGGAGGTGTTAAAGGTTAACCTTCTCATATTTGACCTTCTCTCTGCAGCAAGGTCACTGGACATGGGAATAGAGAAGCCTTTTAGGCTATTGCAACACAGAATAAAAGTCATTACATACAGTGATATGCTCCCTGGCAACAGCAACACTGCTAGAATTGACCAAAAGACCACATAAACAAGTTTATTTGAAAAATCTGGGTCTCTCTTTTCCAGCAGGTCCAGACTGAGAATTAAAATAGGCCCTGGCATTTCAGATACACAGAGGCCCAATCAGCCCACAAAGAGGTCCAAACAGCCCCCACCAGCCCACTAAATACTGACTTTCTATGGCACCTTATAGCAGCCCCACTGGCATTTGCCAGAACCCACCGATTGCCAGTCCGGGCCTGGATTCCAGTTAAGCAAGGTGAACTAGTATTTTTTTGCTTCTGTTATCTATATGTTGACTTACTTGGATATATGTTTACTTACTTGGAACTGAAAGGACTATTATAAATTATAATAGAAAAATGTAGATTCTCTGCCATGTCATCTCTTGGTGTCTTTCCTCTCATCTGACACACACATTCCCTGTTTTTGTACTGTAAAGTACAGCTGTGCATGTTTCTCAATGACAACAGCGCCAGGTACATCTGTAACACTGCTGTGTGGCACTGACATTTATGTAAATAGGCGTTTGTTGATGGATTTAATATCTCTTCATTGCTGAGCTGATTGATACCTAGGCAAAATTCATTCAGCCTGCTGTTCAGAGATTTATGTGGCTGAGCGGAGTAACTGGATGGAGTGGGTTTAAGTAGGAGGGAGACTGAAGGTGACAGAATGAGTGAGTGTGTGACACCAGCTGACTGTCTGACTCACAGGAATTCTGGAATCCCCCCATGTAACCTCTGACCCTGGTGGATGATACAAGACAGCCTTCTGTTTCTTTTCAGACATTTTGGGGTAAGGGGCACATTTTTTTTGGACCCTTATTAAATATGTTTCTGGCTTAGCACTGTAAATCAGACAGGGCTGGACTGGGAGGAAAAAGCAGCCCTGGCTAAAGTATCAAAGCAACCCATGTATTCACGTGCATGCAAAGCATGATATATATTTGCAATCCCAAGGTTAACTAGAACTAGTGTTTATTAATAGATATTTTAAGAGTCCATTACCATGTAATCCCCAGCAATATTATACACCCTATGTGCTGGAACTGGCCCTTGCAACAAATATTTCCCCCTAGTTTCTATCACAACTATTCTATGTGATGGAATAATGGACCTATACTTACAGTATATTAAAAATTTTCCTTTGTGTGCTCCCAGCTAGACCATTTACCCTGGCAGATAAGAGGAATTTAATTACCATGTGTATCACAGGGCTAAAGTGTGGCATACTTGGAGAATAGGCTCCCTCATGCAATGGTTCATTTACATTTCTAAAGTGAGTGGCTCATTTACATATTAAAGACAGGCCTAATTAGCATTTTTAGGTGAGCGGCCCATTTAGATTCTAAAGCAAGCAGCCCATCTGGCATTTGCCCGAACCCACAGATTGCTAGTCAGAGACAGAGATAAAGCTTGGGCATTTCTTGCAGGCTTCACAGATTTTCATTTGACATCCAAATATTGGTCACTTTATGGAGTTGCTTCATTCTGCACATTATGGTTTTCGTTCATTACAGTGATCCTCAAACTTGGCCCTCCAGCTGTTAAGGAACTACAAGTCCCACAATGCAATGAAGGAGTCTGACAGCCACAGTCAGGCAAATGCATAGTGGGACTTGTAGTTCCTTAACAGCTGGAGGGCCAAGTTTGAGGATCACTGATTAGTAAATAATTGTTCAGGTTTCCATTCTTTCCAACACACACACAGACAATTGTGTGTAGTTATTTTGCAACCCTAACCCAAAACCGATCATTATGTTACTGCCTCAAGGGGAACAAATGAATTAACATCTCTCTGACCACATATCCTTAGGTTAGTGATCCCCAACCAGTGGCTCATGAGCAGCATGTTGCTCTCCAACCCCTTGGATGTTGCTCCCATTGGCCTGAACACAGGTGTTTCTTTTTGAATTTTTGACTTAAAGGGGCTGTTCACCTTCCAAACACTTTTTTTCAGTTCAGTTGTTTTCAGATTGTTCCCCAGAAATAAAAACTTTTTTCAATAACTTTCCATTATTTCACAATTTAAAATATGTGGCATTTATGGCTCTCTCAGCCAAAAAGGTTCCTGACCCCTGCTTTACAGTATAGTAGTGAATCTACTATAAGGGCTGGGAGATTCGGGGAGATTCAGGGAGATTCTGTCGCCTGGCGATTAATCGCTGGCGACAATCTCCCCGAACTGCTTTCTCCCTGTCTGCCGCCTGTTAAAATCAAAAAGCATCAGCGCTAATACACACGCAGTGCTGCGAGGAAATCTCCCCGAATCTACCTGTCTGCTGAAGCCCTAAATGCTTTCTGGGAGAATAATTCTAAATACTCTATTCAGAGCAGTCCAAATTTCTGGCTTTCTTAATATATTTAGTATATTTAGCCTGGAAGTCTGCATCAGCAAATGAGTATTGGGCACCCTTTTGGGCCAATTATCGGTCAAGTGCTTAGCAAATCTCTCCTGTTGGCAACTCTGGGAGTAATTGCTGATTAAAATTCAATATTATCACAGAGTGAATTAGCCCATGGCTTTGGACCTACATTTGAAAAGCAAACGTAAACCATAAATAGCACATGATGAGTGACATGACTGGGTGTTTGTAATTTATGATAATCACAAAATCACAAGCTAATTGGGATGGGCGTATACTCAGGGAGTGTTTCTTCCAAAGGAAGGAGGGCGCAGGGAGATATCTAATCAGTGATCATTAAAATTACTAATGTTTCCTTGATGGCTGCTATTTTAAATCAGATAGCTGTGTGGCCTTTCAGCACTCTGCCTTGTAACCCAATTAATGTTACTTGCCAACTGAATGGTTGTTAAAACTAGAGCCCCTGAAGGCCTGACCTCCTGAGTGCTTGTGGTTGGGGGCTCTACCTTTTATTTTCTGCCCTTTGCCCTTTAAAGCCTGTTTTTGATCCTTTGGATGAAGCCTCTAGCTGAGAGGTCAGTGGGTTTTTTAACCATTTGAATGACCTGTGTGACACTTCTGCTCTGTCACACAACTAGAATTGCATTTGTGTGTGTTTGTGTGGTTGGAGGAGGGGTTGGTAACCATTTATCACCCTGCCTGCATTCCTGTCTGTAACATGCACCTGCTGTAGATCAGACTATAGTTTAAACCAGGGATCTCTCTACCAGGGCTAGTTGGCTGATGTTATAAGGATATATTATTATTATTATTAATAATAATAATAATAATAATAATAATATATATATATATATATTAATATATTTACACAATATATAACAGAAGAATAGCAGATGACAGTAACATTGTCCTTAGCTACCTGATAACAATTGCAACCCTTCTGAGGGCCCAGGGTAAGATGTAGCCAGATGGAGGTGTCCTGATGTGTGTGGCAGGGCACAGGTGCTGATTAATCTGCCATGGCATCCCAAGAACTCCTTCCGCCTGCAGAGGATTAACAGTCAGGGACGGCAGGCTTTTTGTGTGAGCTGCTAAGATAGAGCAAAGCAGTAACAGTCCCTCAGTGTAATCACTGGAAGGGAATGCAGAATTCTTTAGTATTCTGGGAGAGAAGGGAGATAACAAGCCAGCAATCTGCTTTCCTCACAGAGCCACCCTGAGCAGCTGATAAGGGCTCTGAGCAACTGCCTGCCATCTGCCACTTGCAGCCCTATTATTTATCATTCACGGGCCAAGATAGGTCTAACAGGATTCTGTCTGGAGAGGGCAGAGGCTTCTGGGTAATCCCAGGTATGAGCATGCAACATCCCCCAGGGAATGCTGAATTTCCTAATAGTAGACATCATGTTTTCTTATACCTACTGTATTTGCTGTAAGTGGGGCTGGAGAGTTATGCAACTACCCTCAACAGGACTACAAACACTCTTCTTCTGTTGTTAGTGCAACAACAAATTATGGGCAGCATTTAACGCTTATGTTATGATAGGAGGCCTGCTTAAGCTGGGATCAAACCAAGAATCCCTGCCACCTAAAATATATAAAGGTGGAGAGATGGACAAGTGTCCATAGTGATTCACAGATAGATAAAATCTCAGCTTTCCACTGGTTATTTCAGGTTCAAGTTCATTATCAGGTTGAAAAAATCCTAGATATTACAGTGTCTAAGGGCACTCGTGAGGCATTTGGGCGACTTTGGAAAATGAAGCAATTCAATTGACATCCCCCCCAGCGGGAAGGCAGTTTGGGGAGATTAGTTGCCTGAAGGAGAGGCAATTTGTCGTCGGGCAGGCTAGTCCACACGGGAAGATTCAGGGCGATTTGTCACCTGGCGACTAATCGCCACTTCTTTGGGGCGACTAATCTCCCTGAATTGCTTACCCGTGTCTCGCGCTCGCTAAAATGTAAAGTCGCCTGCACCTATTCACACTCGATGCAGCGTTTTCCTAAGTCGCTGGAAATTGAACAACCCCTCTAAAAGCATAGTGGAGAAGGAACAAGCCCTTGTGGACTAGCCCTTAAAGGATTGTATTTTGTAACCTGCATGTGTTGGTTTTTGTATTGTTCTGCAAGATCTGGAGTGCTTAAAAATATGCATCTTTATTTGGTTTTGTAGTTCGGTGCAAAGAATTACATTTTTATACACTTATATTATATTGTATAAAAAAAGTGAGTGCCCTATAGGACTGGAATACTATTTGAAAAAATTATTTGAAAAAAAAAAAACCACAGCTACTTGCAGGCTACAAGGGGCATATGGAATTGTTCCCCCTAGGAAAGGGTCTACTAATTTCAGTGTATTTCTCATTTAAGTAGATGTAGCTCACATCTCCAACAGTTAAAGGGGCTGGTCACCTTCCAAACACTTTCTTCTGTTCATTGGTTTCAGATAATTCACTAGAAATAAAACTATTTTCAATTACTTTCTATTTTATGTCCGGTACTCTGTTTCTAATATTGAAGCTTAAAATTTAATTTTCACTTTCTTATGTCTTTCTGAAGTAGTTTCAGGAGGGGGGGGGGGGAACTCTTCTAAATTAAAGCAGAAATTGATATGTTTCTTTTATTTGGCCTTGCTGAGCAGAATCCCTGTGTTTCATATAGCAACTAAATGTATCAACTAAATGTATCAAATTGTAACAGTACAGAATCCACACCTGGAGCACTGAGCTTCCAGACTGAAACACCAGACACAGAAAAAATAAACTTACATTTTGGGAAAACGGCAAAAAATTAACGATGGAAAGCATTCACACACGGTGCAGCGTGTGACTGAAGTATATATGTCTGTGAATAATTTGAAAACAACTGTTTGGAAGGTGAACAACCCCTCTAAAAGCATAGTGGAGAAGGAACAAGCCCTCTGTTGATCACGAGGTGCTTTGCTCTAACAGTGAGAGATAGACAGGGTATTTATCAGAATAGTTGGAAACTCCACTAAAGGGTTTGTAACCATGTAGTAGCCCAATAGTGTGTAGCTTCAAGGTACTAGATAATACTTTCGAGTTTGCCTTGGAGTTCTGTCAGTCTGTAACAAATTACTTTGCATGGCATTATAACTAGAAATTGGTATAGGTAATTTCAACCCTGGCACTCGGTTCCCGCCCGGTTTCCTTGTGAGGCAACTTCGGGCGACTTTGGAAAGCAAAGCATTTCAAGTGCCATCATGCCGGCGATTTATATTCAAGCCAGCTGCAAGGCATTTAGGGGAGATTAGTCACCCAAAGAAGAGGCGATTTGTCGCTGGGCAACTAATCTCCCCTAGTAGCCTTGTGTGCTACCACCCTAAGGGCCCTTACATCTGCTTTGACCTGCTTTCCGTTTGGCTGCGTTCAGCCGCAGGGGAGCGCAGGTCTAGACGCACCTCATTCTTTTCAATGAGGTTGTACCCACGAGACGCGTGTAAGTGCTGAACACAGGTTCAGACGCAGCATGTTTCATATACCATTTTATTTATGGAATATTGGTATTGAAATGGAAGGTTTTATCACAAAGGAACACAGTTTTAACAGTTAACCCATTGTGCTGTTTTGTGCATACTGTAGATATATAATTATACATTTACCAGGGGACTGTGTCAAAATGGCGGCGTATACTTTGGAAAAAATATAAAATCCAAGAATGAAAAAACATAGTTCTCTTTGTGTGACCATTAAAACAGATGTCAGTCAGTTCTGGAAAATGTAAAAACCAGAGGAAGCAAAATCAGTGTTCTACTGTACGTTACATTAATGGTGATTATATTATATAAATCTAAGCTCTGTCTGCAGATGTAACCATACATGGTTTGGAAGGATACATGTTTAATATCCAAGTCTACAGTATTAACAGCACATCTTACTTATAAAATATTCTAAATGGGGTATGGGATCTGTTATCCAGAAATTGAATACAAGCAATATTACAGACTCTCTGTGTCGTGATTGCCTGGTGCCTGGCCGAGTAGGCTTTCAGAATCCTTAAAACTTTGTGCGTATAATGAATTCTACCGGTACACGGGTCAAATGCAAGTAGGGACAACCCTCGCCATGTTTATTTGCGAAGGTGCAACATTTCGGCCAATGTTTAACCCCACCTCTTGTTTAGCCAATTAGCATAATTAATTGAACAATTCACAAACCAATTAATTCCAAGAGTGTAATTCATTGAACATTATATCTCACTATGTTAGGGCCCTTACACACGGGTGTTTTGGACCTGCGCTCCCCTGCGTTCAGCCGCAGGGGAGCGCAGGTCTAGACGCACCTCATTCTTTTCAATGAGGTTGTACCCACGAGACGCGTGTAAGCGCCGATCGCAGGTTCAGACGCAACATGCTGCATTTTTCCTGCGTTTGGCGCCTACATGCGTTCGTGTGAGTACAGCCCCATTGAAAATAATTGAGTGAATCTATACCTGCGCTCCCCTGCGGCTGAACACAGCAAAATGGAACGCAGGGGAGCGCAGGTAAAAACGCCCGTGTGTAAGGGCCCTTACACTCTTGGAATTAATTGGTTTGTGAATTGTTCAATAAATTATTCTAATTGGCTACACAAGAGGTGGGGTTAAATAGTCTTGGTTCACATTGGTTTGTATGCTTGATAAAGGGGTTTACCATAACCGTAACGTTGCTCCTTTGCAAATAAAAACAGCATCATCCCTGCTTACATTTGACCCGTGTGTCGGTTGAATTCACTATATCCAGAAATTGAATTCACAGGCTACCTCAAGGCTATTTTTAGTAGAGTAATTTTTTTTTTAAATATCACATTTTTCTCTGTAGTAATAAAACTTTAATTTGATGGTCATGGTCAGGGCCGCTCCAGCCATGAGGCAAGGTGAGAACCTTGCCTCATGCGGCACAGAGCGGCCAGTTACCAGGGGCGGCAAAAAAGCAGAATTTCAGTTTTTTAAAATGAAAATTCGGCTCTTCTAGAGCAGCGAGCAAAAAGCTGAATTTCCGTTTTTTAAAACGAAAATTTGGCTCTTCTAGCGCAGCGAGCGCAATAGCGCTCGCTGCACTAGTGATGTGGCCCATCTTCCACCCGCTCTGACGCTATAAGTTCAAAGCGCTGAGCGGGAGGGGGGGCGGCATCGGGGCTGTTCAGACGGCAGCAGCCCCAGAAACACCCCTGGTGGTGGTATACGCATTTTATTGGGTTTATTAAACATTTAAAAGTTTTAATGTTTTTTAGTAGACAGTGTATGGAGTTCCATATTACAGAAAAATCTGAAAAAATACAAGTCCGAAGCATTTCTGAATTCATCTGGAGGAAAAGGTATTTTCTCCCATGGGTGACATAGTACCCTGTCTTCTATCCTTTAGGTTTGTAATCTGTTTTAAACAATGCTTGGGAACTGGAGTTTTTTTCAGATAAGTAATACCTTATCATTTGGATATCTTGATATTGGTTTGTTCAGTTAGTTGACATTTTTTGGAAATTTCATCTGCACTGGACAATATGGCCCAAATGAGCAGTGGGAGCGGTCTAATGGTGCTGAGCCAGAAGTATATTTAGGTGTAGTAGCCAATCACATATTTTGCCTGCACACATGGAAGGTTAAACTGTAGCTCCCTGCCCTTAACTACTAGGCTTCATGCTGCAGTGCGAAGTGCTCTCTCCAGAACAGCTTGTGATGCAGCTGTTAGGCAGTATTATATCTATCTGGCTATCTGTTGCCAGAATTATTTTGGAGAAAAAAATTGACAAAAGCAACTTGTCATTCTATTTCAAGGGGTGTGTATGTGGCAGTTGCTTATTATAATTATAAGGATAGTTTATGAATGCAGTGCAAAGTGCAATTTTGTAGTGTTAATCACCTCATTTTCCCCTACAATGCACAACCCCCCCCCCCCAAATCCCAGCAAAATTGCAGCTGAGTTGTGTCTGCTGCATTTGGGCCCACTGCATCAAAATGATTCAAATGACATGTTATATCACAGTGGGAATTGCATTTCTGCCTGCATGTGGCATTAACACAGCATTAGTGGGTAATTCTCTTGGCACCCTGGATTTACTGACGGGGTTCTGTTTCCCTTACTCGGTCCCTCATGTTTTGCATGTCTGCCCTCAGCAGGTAGAGGTCTGTTTTTACCTCTTCTACTTTAGTAGACAGAGATGTCTGGCAATCTTTGATTGCATCTAATAGTAGTTGTGTAGCAGCCTCCGGCTGTGGTGTTGGAGGAGAGTTACTGGGTTCAGGGTTGGTACATTTCGGATTGGCACCATTTTGGGGAGGGTGATGTACAAATTGTTCCAGTTTGGAAGCTACATCCGTTTTTGTTTTCTGTGTTTTACCACTTCCCATTGTCTGGTGCAGGCGTGGTACACACTTGAATAGTTTGTGAGTAGTTTGTTGGAGACTGTTAAGTTCGGAGTTGGGCACGCGGATTTTGTATCAGTTCAAGTTTTCGGCATGCCAGCGCGGTCTCCATACTGGGTATTGTACTTGTGATAGTGTAAGTGCTCAGTTTAGAATATGTTATTTCCACCCTGAGTCTTGGCCTGTAGCCTTCAGTCCTGTAGCCTTCAGTCCTGTAGGTATTAGAAGCAGGAGATGGTATGATCAGGTCTGTAGCCTATGTTGCCTGTTGTTGCATTTATATAAAACAGGCTTGGTTCAGGAGAGCTGCTTCTGTGACATATTGTGGCCTGGTTGGGAATATATCCCTAGGAAATCCCAGGGTCTGTCCTCCTCTCCACTGCCTCCTTGTATATCTGTACCACACTTGGCCACCTTGATAAGTGTGTCTGCAGAGGCTAGGCCAGTTTATGTAGATTAGGTTCTCTGGTGTTGGGCTGTGGGTAGGATTGCGGTTTCCCAGGGTCTGGGACAGGGCATCCTCAGCGTCCAGTGTTCACTCACCCTATGGCATGCACTCCAGCAAAGTCCCAGAGGTCCGGGTGGTCAATGTCTGGTGTGCAGTGGTTCCGGGCGGCTGCAGGCCGGGGTCATGTTTACGTGAGTCCCCGGCTTCCGTTTCGATGCTAGGCTGCAACTTGAATTAGCGCTCCCCCGGCGCTGTGGGGCTGGATTCTTTCTGGATGGACTGTCGGATAGTCACCAGGGCTCTTGAGGTGGTATGGGTGCCCCGGATTTCAGTGTGACCCCCCTGATGGAGGATGCTTGTCTCTCAGGCCCCGGGAGCACTAAGAAAGTGCAGCTTGCCTGTTGCTTGCCCCCCACTGACAGGGTTCTGACTTCTGACTTCCAAGTGGAATCCAAGTAAACCATACATAACTTGTATATACAAGAGAATGTTGGAGGCTACACAAAAAAAAAAACAAACCCTGGCGGATACCAAATTGAAAGAGTGGCAGCTACCTTTAGTTTATGATTAGAGTATCTTGTGGTGCTGTGACAAAGTTGTGTTAAGGCTAACACTAAATATAAAGCAGAAAGACTGTGCAATTTTATTTAGTTCCTTAACAAGTTTATTTATCTCTGTCTCTGCCCCGGGCTCTAAAATCATACAATTTAGCACACTATATACAACAGGAGACAACCTACATGAAAAAGAATTCTCCCCCAAGCACTTCCTGAAACTCGCAGTGTTATATAAGATCCCATCTTTTACCATTTATAGAGTCAGATTAACCATTTGGGTATTCATTTGGCTTTTGCATCTTAGGGCAAGATTACTAGATCATGTGCAGAATCAGAGGCATTTCTAAATAATTTAGCTAGAAGGGCTCCAATTATCACATTTAATTCAAATTATAAGGGCCCTTACACACGGGCGTTTGGACCTGCGCTCACCTGTGTTGCAGGGGAGCGCAGGTCTAGACGCACCTCATTCTTTTTAATGAGGTTGTACCCGTGAGACATGTGTAAATGCCGAACGCAGGTTCAGACGCAACATGCTGCATTTTTCCTGCGCTTGGCGCCTACATGTGTTCATGTGAGTACAGCCCCATTGAAAATAATTGAGTGCGTCTATAACTGCTCTCCCCTGCCGCTGAAGGCAGCAAAATGGAACGCAGGGGAGCGCAGGTAAAAGTGCCCGTGTGTAAGGGCCCTTATAGCACAGATGCCTTTATTAGCTATGTCCCTGATTTTTTACATTATATGTTAACTGTAGCTAAGGGGTTAAACAGAATTGTTTCTTTATCCCTGTATCACAAGTTTTTATGGTTGCAAAATCAAGAATACTATAATCTTGTAGTGTGACTAGACAAGCCACTTGGCTGGTATTTTACCGGCTTGGCCGGTAAAAATGATGGTTGATCCCAATGTTATTAATAGGGAAAAAAGAAAAATATATAGGGAGGCTGGTACTTTTTTCCAGAAAAGGTGGTAACCCTAAGTGTGACATTTTTCACTAAATGTGGTGACAGGACCAGACAATTTGTGCATACGTGCATGCATTGTTGTGTCATATATCTAGATGGCCAGTTTTCACTGATTTTACCAGATCAGATCCCTGCTGGGAAGTCAACACTGTTACAATCATTTAGGGGAATGGCATACAGGGTTGCGCAGAGCTGACAATTGATGAAAAATGCAGCAACAGACTGGCAGTTGAGCGACATACTAGTATAGGTATGGGACCTGTTATCAAGAATGCTTGGGAATGTTATCAAGAATGCTTGGGACCTGGGGCTTTACAGATAATGTGTTTTTTCGTAGTTTGGGTCTTCATACCGTAAAGGGATACTGTCATGGGAAAACGTGTTTTTTTCAAAACGCATCAGTTAATAGTATATCTTATATAAGTATTCTAAAAAAAAAAATCATAGAAGACTTTCACTACTCATCCGAGCAGCTTCTTCAGTTCAACTGACTGGTATAAACTCTTCCACTAATCCAATCACAATGGCACATTGTAACTCTTCAAAGAGCTGACATCTGAAGTTTACAGAGGTGTTGATTTTGTGTAGTTACTGTGATAGGATTACCAATATGTCATGCAACTCCTAGACACAGGTGTTACTTGTGAGAGTTGCATGAATGGATGTGTGAAGTCTTCTGAAACCGCTGGGGTACAGATGTGAGAACAGCATTTTATGTAGTGGACAGGTGGTGTCGAAGAATCGCCTCTTTCACGCCTCATTCAAACTATCGATCTCCTTTATCCAAGATATGTACCTTGCTATCTTCAAAGGGGTGTACCTTGTCTTTTAGGTGTAGAGTTCTCTCTCCTATGTTGAGCCATTCGCTTGGTGAGCAGATCTCTCCCCGATATGCCCTCATTGAAGTGGGCGATATCGGGCTGATCCGATCGTGGGCCATAGGGCCCAATGATCGGATCATAATGCATCCAAAACGGGCAGTTGCATCGCAGAACTGCATACACACAAATATGCGGCTGCGATCCAACAGGATTTTTTTAACCTGTCCAAACAGGATCTGGCCGACAATCGGCCAGATATCAATCGGTGAAGCCTGTCGGATGGCCCCACAAACGGGCCACTGAGCTGCTGACTCAGTCTGTCTGCAGGTTTTATTAGCCTGTGTATGGGGGCCTTTAGATCTATTAGAGAGCTGTTATCTCGATTTAGGGAGCTGGTATCTGGTTACCTTCCCATTGTTCTGTTGTTAGGCTGCTGGGGGAGAGCAAGGGAGATGGGTGATATCACTCCAACTTGCAGTACAGCAGTAAAGAATAAAGAGTGACTGACGTTTATCATAGCACAAGTCACATGACTCCATTATGATCCGATCGTTGGGCCCTAGATCAGCCCGAGAGAGATCTGCTCATTTGGCAATATCGGGATTTGTTAAGGAGACAGATTTTACAGCCACCGACCTACCCATACCTATCTAATTTTAATAATTTGTATCTTCTTGACATGCTGCTGGATGCTGTCTGGTATATAGACCAGGAGCAATGAGGTGAGAGGTGAACCGGTATTAACTTTGAGATGTAGGAAAGATGTAGGAAAAAATATTCAGTTTTGAAATCTGACATGGGGCTAGCCATTTTGTCAATTTCCCAGCTGCCCTGGTCATGTGACTTGTGCCAGCACTTTAGGAGGGAACTGCTTTCTGGCAGGCTGTTCTTTTTCCTTCTCAATGTAACTGAATGGAACGCAGTGGGACATGGGTTTTACTATTGAGTGCTGTTCTTAGATCTACCAGGCAGCTGTTATCTTGTGTTAGGGAGCTGTTATCTGGTTACCTTCCCATTGTTCTGTTGTTAGACTGCTGGGAAAGGGAGAGGCGATATCACTCCAATTTGCAGTACAGCAGTAAAGAGTGATTGAAGTTTATCAGAGCACAAGTCACATGATTTGGGGCAGCTGGTAAATTGACAATATATCTAGCCCATGTCAGATTTCAAAATGAAATATAAAAAAATGTGTTTGCTCTTTTGAGAAATGGATTTCAATGGATTTCAATGCAGAATTCTGCTGGAGCAGCACTATTAACTGATGCATTTTGAAAAAAAAAAACATTTTTTCCCATGACAGGATCCCTTTAATTACTAAAACAGGAAGTTTTCTCACTTTATTTTAAAAAAGAATTCGACCAAACTCCCAAACCAGAATGTCCTTAATTAACCAACAATTATGTCACAAAAAGTTGAAACAAAATCAAGCATCAATTGTGCAACCTTTTAAAATTGTCACTCAGAATACTAATATTTTTTAGTTGTCACCTGAAAAATCTAATTATTATGGAACAAAAATAAGAGCAAACAGCCCCAAACTATTGCAAATCCTGAAACGTATTCCTATTGTTAAAGTACTACCTGCCATTGACTTCTACATGATTTCAACAGGTTTTAGCAGGAGTATTTTCAGATTTCAGAAACATGTTAGTTTTTTTCCCCTCTAAAAAATTTTTTTTGACCTTGACCAGATGAATTTGAGACTTAATAAATATGCCCCCAGTGTAATAGCTATATCTATGACAGCAAATACTGAGTTGGCCCAAGACGAGCAGATTAAATCTTTCAATTTTGTCCTTTAAGGTGGCCATAGACGCACAGATAATATCGTACGAAACAAATTTTCGTGGGAAATGAGCCGACCGATATCGTCAGAAGATTAAGATATCGGTCGGCTGGCTGATCGGACTGGACGGAAAATTTTGATCGGATGCCTTTGAAAGCTCCCTGAACATCGGCCATTGTTAGTGCTGAATCGTCAGATACAAGTAGAATTCTATTGTTTCTACCTGTATATTTGACGATTCAGCTCTACACGTGTGTGTTGAAACGAACGATCTTTCTTGGAAAGATCTTTTCCGAGAAAGATCGTAATTGTTACGTCTATGGCCAGCTTTAGACCAATTTGGCTGCTTATCTGCACATGTATGGGGCCCACCCAACCTATATTTGGTCAAAAATCTGCCAGATCTGCATCGGTCCAATCCAAACCTGGTTGTGGTGTAGGACAGAAATAGTTGTATCTGGTGAAACACACATAGCATGAGGCCTCATTTCATTTAGTAGTAAGATAACATGTAGTAGAAACTATTGGAAGAGGACATTTTACACACAGGCCAAGGCTGTGCCTGTCATTGCACTTACAACATGGTGCAGATCGGCCTTTTCTCTGCTTGCATTTCTACCCAGGTGGAATAATAGTCTGGTGTGACATTTGCCTATTTGTGTGAAAGCTGAACAGTTACAGTGCTAGTTGAGATCATGCTCTTTAAAGCTTTGCACAGCATCTCAAGCATAAATAATGCTGTGTTTGTCATCCTCTCATATCTAGAGGAGGCAAGGATAAAAGACTTATAAGAGGCACTAGAGAATTATCCATTGTGTTTTAACATATGCAGACGGACAGTGTATCAGTCAGACTCAGTACCATTTTACGGTAGCGTAGGCACACAATGAGAATGTGTTATGATCATGAACTGCCTTTATAAGATGAAATCTTTGAGAAAGAAATTGCAGACTGACTCCTAGCCTTTTTTTTTAACAACCATCCCAACATATATCTGTGCAGCTGTCAGTGTAAGGGTTAAGTGCCCTGGGGAAGGGTCTCCTACTGCCAGCTTGGAAATGAATGCTGCCTTTAATGCAGCATCGCTCAATCCTTATCTAGCCTAATTTATTGAACAGTAACTG
>CM044438.1:43390272-43425852 GCA_024363595.1 Xenopus borealis
CAGTGATGGATTCGTGGCTCAGACCTTGGCTTCTAAATTTCAGTATTAATAATCTCCCCTTTCCATTCTGCTTCTCCAGATGTCTTTAATTTATCTGCTAGCTCAGTCAGGGCGCAAACCTAGTGCCCCACTGTGCCAGTGCTAATGTGGCCTGCTGATAATAAATCTCCCTTTGCAATAATATTTCCAGCTGAATTAACTGACCCCTTTCTGGCTGCTCTCCTGGTCTCCCTCCCATACAGCTTCTCCATTCCCTGCTCTTCTGTTGCCACCCCCTATCACTCACACATTACTTCTCTCCTTCTCCCTCCCATTCATTTGTTCTGTCTCATTCTTTCATTTATTTCTATATTTTCCCTCAGCCCTCCTTCATGTGTAATCTTCACTCCCCCACCTTTCTCTTTGTTTCCTATTTCATCTATATTGTAACCTTTTTTAAATCAAATGTATCTTTATCTGGCTATGTATGCTTGTCATTCCTTGGTCAGAATATTTTTTTCTCTGTAATAGGTTATCAGTGGCAAACCCCCAGTGATCGTTCTTTCTCTGATGAGTAAATCTTCCTTATAGCATTAAAGGAGAATTCAACCCAGTAATTTATATCCCCCTTCCCCCTAACCTAAATAGACCCCCCTCCTTCCTTCCCCGGCCTACCTGCAGGTCCAGCGTAAAGGTTAAGTACCCTTGGGGAAGGGTGTGCATTGGGCCAATCCTCTTACTGCACATGTATCTGTTCTGATCTGAAAATGGATTAAAGTTGCATATAGAGACATTCCCATGTGGATGAAACATTTTGGTCCTTCCTCAAATGATCACCCTGTTTGCATAATTAGGGTAAGGGCTCTTACACACAAGCGTTTTTACCTGCTCTCTCCTGCGTTCCGTTTTGCTGCGTTCAGTCGCAGGGAAGCGCAGGTATAGAAGCACTCAATGCTTTTCAATGAGGCTGTACTCACGCAAGCGCATGTAGGCGCCGAATGCAGGAAAAATGCAGCATGTTGCGTCTCAACCTGCGTTTGGAGCCTACATGCGTTCTTGTGAGTACAGCCCCATTGAAAAAGCATTGAGAGCGTCTATACCTGCGCTTCCCTGCGGCTGAACGCAGCAAAACAGAACGCAGGGGAGCGCAGGTAAAAACGCTCGTGTGTAAGAGCCCTTAGGCCAGACGGGAAGATTCAGGGAAAGATTGGTGCCCCAAAGAATGTTTTTTTTGTTTTGTTTTTTTTTTAAAACATTGGTGCCAGGGCCCCCTTACAAATTAAAAAAATTTTGGTCCCCAAAAAATATTTAAAAAAAACCTATTGGTGCCAGGGCCCCCCTTACAAGTTAAAAAATATTGGGGCCCCAAAGAATATTTTTTATAAAAACATTGGCACCAGGCCCCCCCTTACAAGTTAAAAAAATTGGGCCCCAAAAAATATTAAAAAAAATATTGGTGCAGGGGCCTATAGAGTATTAAAATAAAACATTGGTGGCCGGGGATTAAGAAAAAAAACCCACTTTGAACTGAACTCGTGGCTTCAGGACTTCAGTTATAGTTGTTTTCATGACTTCAGGTCTTTTCGCCGCTCCAGGACTTCAATGTCGGCTCCTTTCGTGACATCGGGTATTTCCGCCGCTTCAGGACTTCAGTGTCGGCTCTTTTCGTGACTTTGGGCGTCGCTTCAGGACTTCGGCACTTCCGCATTCAATGCAGCACGGCTTCGGCGCTCACGAGGGGGGGCCTGGCTCTTGGAAAAGTGCAGCACTTCCGGGCCCCCCTTCAGCCCCGGGACACTTATCCCCCCTGTCCCCCCCTGATGGCGCCCCTTGGTGCTGGCGATTATTCATTAATCAGCTGGAAGGCAAGGGGAAGCGGTTCAGGGAGATTAGTCGCCCCAAAGAAGAGGCAATTAGTCTCCAGGTTACAAATCTCCCTGAATCTTCCTGTCTGGCCTTACCCTTAAGGTACGTACTGCTATTTGTTACTGTGTACTATATAAGTTGGAGGGGAGAAGAAGCTAGAGAGTGTACCTAGAAAAACACCACCAACATCCTTGTTTAGCAACTTTACCCAGTGACCGGTTGATATGTTTGAATACTGTATATATTGAAAATAGAGACTAAGTAATTCAGATAACTTTGCCTTTCTGCATATTTAAAAATAGTTGTTTACAAAATGGTTTTGCACGCTGGTGAAATCTTCAGGTAGAAGTGCTGTTCTATGAAATCTTAAAAGAATTTCTCAATCAGGGTAAGTAATATAACAGGTAATTTGTAGAATGAGCATGCACACCTGAGACACAGCGGTTTTGATAAAAACTCGATCTGTATTCCATGAGAGTTTTTATCCAAGCTGGTGTGTCTCAGGAGTGAATGCTTATTCTATGATTTACCTGCATACTCACCTGAAGCTACGGGTGCTGCACCCAAGCCACCACCTGTCACCAATCATGCGAATTATGTCCGTATTGTTTGATTCATTTAGTCGATAATGCTGAGTCTGTAAGTGACGGACATGGAGTATTCGCACTCAGATCAAGCCTTGCATCGAGTAATCTACGTTTTTTACTAGCTGCTTTGATTTAGTGCTCGGAGATTTAAATACCTGGGCCATTGACTCTCTATAGTCAGCAACTGTTTTACTGTTGGATACAGCTGCAGGTTTTCTTAGCAAGTAGTATAATAGCTTCTCCTCTGCTGCTACAAAAGCTAATATTCATAATATTGTACAATAAAGAACAATTGAGGTCATTACGTAGGATACAATACAACAAATTAACAGCAGTGTTTACATGTTTAATTATATTAACATACCCTGTAGACTTTAGTGAGGTTGGGTTCCGCTTAAATATAAGTAAAGTTATGAGCGCAGCAGATAGGTATAACCAGAAATCATTCTACCCTGGTTGCTAACCCTCCTTACTTCCTAATTATAACAGAATGTATGGTCACCATCGACTCTCAAGGAGCAGTCTAACAGACCTGAATGCTCTGGACTTGAGGTTTTCTGGATAATGGATCTCTCAAATATGGAGACACCCAACACATTTAGTGGCAACATCCTTCATGGAATTTATAGTTTTGCACAACTTAAGCCTAGTGGCAGTGTTCACTGTGGACTGAAGAGGTGACAGTCTCTGGCGGGGAAGGCCAATTAAAAGAGAGTTATAATAGTCTAGACTAGATATGACGAGAGAGTAAATAAGAATTTTGACAGCATCTTGGGTGATAAATAGGGTTGCCACCTTTTCTTGAAATATATTTTTACCTTTTTTACATTTTTTTCCTATTAATAACATTGGGATCAGCCATTAAAAATACCGGCCAGGTGGCAACCCTAGTGATAAATGATAGAATTTTGGATATGTTCCTTAGGTGGAATTGACATGATTTAACAAGTGACTGGATGTGAGGAGTGAATGACAGGGCAGAATTTAGGATAACCCCAAGGCACTGGGCCTGGGGAGACGGGGTGATAGTGGAATTCTGGGATGTTACTGGTGTTAGTTGGAGGAAAGAGAACCATTTCTATTTTGAGAGGTTTAATTTAAGGTAGAGATCCAAGTAGAGATAGCAGACAGGCAGGAGGAGACACGAGTTAGGAGTTCTGGGTTGAGATCAGGAGAGGAGAGCTAGATCTGAGTATTGTCAGAATAGAGGTGGTAGTGGAAACCATATGAGCTGATTAATTTGCTGAGGGAGGAAATATAATAAGAAAATAATAAGGGTCCCAGGACAGAACCTTGAGGAACCCCAGCAGAGAGAGAAGATGCTACTCCATTGTAGGAGACACTGAAGGAACGATTGGTGAGGTAAGAAGAGAACCAGGACAGGGCTGTGTCATGAAGGCCAAGTGAATGCGGGACTGGAGGAGAAGAGGGTGATCTACAGTGTCAAATGCAGCTGAGAGATCAAGCAGTATTAGTAGTGAGAAATTTTTGTTGGCTTTAGCTGTTAAAAGATCATTAGTTAGACAGGTGAGAGCAGTTTCAGTGGAGTGTTGCAGTTTAAAACCAGATTTTAGGGGGCCCAGCAGGTTATTGTCAGAGAGGAATAAGGTTAGTTGGTTGTAGACTAGGCGTTCAAGTAGTTTAGAGATTAAAGGTAGCAGAGAGATAGGTTGGAAATTGTCAAGATTGGAGGGATCGAGAGAGGATTTTTACAGAATGGGGGTGACAAGAGCATGTTTTAGTTGAGACGGAAATAGTCCATTTGAGAGCAAGAGATTAAATAGATGAGTTAAGGCTTTGATTAGAAAAGGATTGGTATTGGGGAGAAGTTTTGAAAGAATAGGATCAAGCGGGCATGTGGTAAGGTGAGAAGAGGCCAAAACTTTTGAGACTTCCTCATAAGTAACAGGGGTGAATGAGCACAGGAGAGACTGGGGAGTGTGGAGGGAGGGTGGTGGAAACCTAGGGGGGTTGAGTAGTATAATGTCCCTACTGATCAATTTTGTTTTTGAAGTGCTCAGCAAACAGAGACAGATGTGCATGGAGGGGGTGGAGAAGGGAAAAGGACAGTGTTAAAGGTGGAAAAAAGTTGTGCCAGTTTTTTGGAAAGGGAGTGAATGAGTGAAGTAAAGTATGTTTGTTTGGATTGGGAAAGGCTGGTGTTATAGGAACGCAGGGTAGATTTGTAGCTCCAAAAGATTCTGAGGGGGATTTGCACCAGCGACGCTCAAGTGCACGTGAGTGTCTTTGGAGGGCTTTAGTATGAGCAGTGTGCCAAGGTTGAAGTGGTTTGGGTCTAGCACATTTAGTTTTTAAAGGAACAAGCTCATTAAGGGCAGTGGTGAGTGTGCTATAGTAGTAGACAGAGGTAGCCGCATTAGGACAAGAGATAGCCGAGATATTAGAGTGAAGAGCATCAAAGGAAGAAGAGAGATGCAACACATCCAGAACAGTACAGTACAATGCTCACCTCCAGGTCATAAATAAACAAGTTATTATCATTATTAACATGTATTTCTATAGCGCCAACTTATTTCGTAGCGCTGCATTACTCCACTAACAACGCTGGTCCAATTATAAAATGTTTCATTTACCACCTCTCTTTTAGCCAGAATACTATGTTCCAGGCCAACATTCCTTAATTTTAACAGTAACCTTCCCTGTGACATTGTATCAAATGCTTTAGCAAAGTCTAAGTAGATTACATCCACTTCCATCCAGAATAGAGGTTCCTGCTCATCTTCTCAAAAAAGGCTATTTAATTTGTGTGGCAAGATCTGTAGCACATAAAACCATGCTGGCACAGACTTGTATTATTATTTGCAATGAAGTAAAGTATCTTATCCATTAATACCCCTTGCTTTTCCTGACACTGACGTCAGACTAACCAGCCTATATTTTTGAGACTGAGAACAGAACCATTTTTGAAAAGTACCTGAGGGTTTCTAGATAAGCATCTCTTCATTATTTGAAAGGCTAGGAGAATTCCAATGTGCAATTCATAGAGGAAGAGCCCGATAAGGGGGCCCGGGTGCCATTCCTGCACCAGGGACCACCAGCGAGTAGTTACACCACTGCTGCTCAGTGACAGTTTGGCCAATCTATGGTCCAAAATAACTATAAGTGCCTAGTTTCAGATGTTAAACCTTTTCACTAGGGCTTTCTATTACTGGAGGAAGAATGTGGCCCTCCAAAGGTCTCAATGGCACCAGAGGCATCTGTGATGTTATTATTTGAATATAATCCAACAAGCAAACAAATGAAGAAATAATAAACCCTACATGTAAGGGGTTGGAACAGTGCCTCATTAGATTACATTCTTATACTTTGTCTTTGCACCATTTTTATTTTGCATATTCTGGTATGCCAATTTGAACACTGCAGATGGTTACTCCTATTTTTTTTTATTAAAAGAACATTTTCATGCATGAGTTAAAATGTTTTAAGTAGCAAAAAGCTTGTCCTTGGGTGGCTCACAGAGATGAATACTATTCTTGGCCTCGTTTCTGAGTGTAGTGAATATGGATAGCTAGCCCCCCTGTGGTAATTACCAGCAGTAAATAAATACTGTGATTAATTGCAATATTTCCTGAGCTTTTAGCCTCTCTGTTTGTGCTACTTTTCACCAGTGTGCTGGCTTGCAACACCTCAGCAGTTCCAGGAAAATAAATGTACTTCCCTGAAAGGGAAGGGTCACGGTTTGAGGATTATTGTGGCAAATAAGGTAATGCGGCAGCCAGAGCGTTACCTTTGGATCAGGCAACACTGCAGCAACTTGCAGACAAATGAGGGCTCATTGGTTAAATTCACACTGCAATATAGAGCCGAGTCTTCCTTGTTCAATTCCATGTGCCATCTGCAAAGGCACTGCCTTAGGCACAGTAAATAAGGCACTCTACATGGAAGTGGTTGAATGAAAATTCCTGTCAGCATTTAGAACATTAAAATCTACTGAAGATCCTGGTCTGTTGAAATGAAAAAAAAAAATAGCAAAGACAATGCTAGTTCCACCTGTCATTGCAGCAAAAATGCGCAGTGACAAGGTATACCATTGATGTCACTCAGGGTCAGACTGGGTCGGCAGGACACCGGGGAAAAAACCTGGTGGGCCCGGCCCAGACCCGCTTCCTGGATTCCTTATGCTCACCTCCCTCCCTGATACCATTCGTGTCCCTAACACAATGTGCACACACGTATGCGCGGGGGAGGGGCTACGGGAGAGAAGACCGATACAAGGTGAGTTCAGTCACTACTAGCGGAGTGTGGAATTACCCTTAGGGCAGAACTACACGGACGATTGACGTCCGTTTTGGGCGGATGCGGCGCTGGGTGCGAAAATGGAAGCGATGAGTCGGATGCTACAGGAACAAGGTACGGTAATAGGAAGTCAGATGGTATCGCAGGGTTAATCCGACGGGACACAATTTTCAGATGAAAATGCTGCAAGCTGTGTCTTCATCCAACAGTCCCATCTCGTCAGATCACCATCCGACTTTTCTATTACTTGCCTTGTTTTCCGTCGTGTGTGTGTTTTTGCGCACAGCATCGCGTCCACCAAAAACGGGCATCAATCATCCACGTAGTTCTGCCCTTAATATACTTGTTCCTAATTTTGTTGCGGCTTGTAATTGCCTGGCAAGAAAATGAGGAATTACTTGAAGTATTTGAAACCTAACAATGTAAAATGTGACTTGTGTTGTTAAAAAAGTATGATATCTGCACTGAACATAACCCAAGCCTTTAGCTCCTGGCAGTGAAAGAGTTAGTAGAATTCTGGATTGATAATGACCGCAGGAGGTGCTTTACCAGAACTGTGAAACTCGTTCCATAGAAACGTTGAAGTATAACGAGATCAATTAACACCTCTAGTCTGGAGGGGTCTGCAACACATTATGCTGGCTTGGTGTTAATACTTAACACCTTCTCTTGTTACCCATACTCTGAATACTAACCCCCCCCACCTCAACCTCTTGCTTCAATGAATATCACTATAGAGGCGACAACAAAGGAAACTCTGAGGCCTGTGTGGCAGTACACCTGATAACATGCTAACAAATGCGTCCACTTAATTAGTGCCTGTGCAAGATAAAAGCCTTTCCCTTTAAGTCTTGCAGTGCTCCGTGTGCCTGGCAGCCTGCAACGTGGTTTGTGCAAGAGCAGGCTTTAAATAAAGGTGCAATTATTGCCTGAATAATTGAAGAACAACGAGTGCACATCGGCACTCAGCATAATGCGCTTTGATCTGCTGCCAGTGCTGCTCTCACTCAGAAGCATGGAAACTCTGTCGGCTGTTGGATTTCCCCCTCCTTCTCCTTTTGCAACTGCATCACAGATGTGACAGTGTTACAGA
Source organism: Xenopus borealis (assembly GCA_024363595.1). Lineage (NCBI taxonomy): Eukaryota > Metazoa > Chordata > Amphibia > Anura > Pipidae > Xenopus > Xenopus borealis. The sequence continues at coordinate 43,398,055 of CM044438.1, forward strand.
TTATATAAAGGTTCAGCAGTATTCATTTGCTAATGGAAGTTGGCAGGATTGCTTCAAGGGAAAATGGCGCAAGCTGGCCTGGACACTGAGAGATTCACTAGGTGCCGGTGCAAATGACCCGGTTCAAGTACTAAGGGGAGTGCAATTGATCACAGCCTCTTAGCTGATGTAGTGCAGAGCTAAGCTGCTGTCAGCTATGCCTTTGGTTTTTATTTTACATGTCTGCTGTTCCCCCATATGTCCTGTTTTCCATCAACTGCTTCTCTCTGTCCCCTATCAGCTTATCTTTTCCCATATTATTCTTCAAAGCAGCGAATTATTTGTTCTTTCTCGACTCCTTGAAGTCTCTTCAATAAAAATGAAGTGCTTTGTCTCCAGTAGACATTCAGATGGCACCAATGCTATTAAACTTTCTTGTCTTTTTGATTATAGACTAGCTTTTGCACATTTTCAAATTAAAATGGCCATACACCATTGCAAAATGAGCAGTTCCAGGTCTGAATTGGTTGCACACACGTTGGGACATAATTGGGTACTAGGACAAATGATCTGATCTCTTAGTGAGACCAGGCCAATTTTCAGCCAGATAGCATTTGGATAGGCCTATTGGAGGGCCCCATTACACATCATAGGCACAGCCCTGAGTGGCTTAGAATTTAGGCCTAACCCAACATTATTTCTACTCTGTTAAAAAATGCAGTGAGCCTGAAACTGATCCCATCCCTTCTCAAACATTACATTATGCCCTATGATATTTCAGAGTAATTTGTAAGGTGTAATGTTGCTTGTAGGAGTACTGTTGCAGCTAATTTGGTTTTCCTGTTGCACTAGTGTCATTTACCTTTGCAAAATGAGGACATCCTCTGGTTCCTTTATCTTTATTGCACGGAGCATTAGGGACAGATGGAATGCGTTTAATGAGCCATCCTGCATCGTCAACACTTGAGAGGCTTCCACATTACTTATTAAGCTGCTGATGCTCTGCTTTGTCGCTGTTTCTATACTTGTTTTCATAATTGCATCTTGCTCTCCCGAGGCAGGATAAACATGTCCTACCAACATTGTGGCCTCTCAAGTTCAGCTTCCCCTTTACCGCATCCATCCTCTGGATTTCCAGTTATGTCTGAGATAATGGGCAGATCTCTTGTTCCTGCCTGGTGGACTGGCTATTCATAGCTGTAGATTTATGTTTACAATTGTACAGCTGAGACAGTTTTCAGGGCAATATGTTTTACCAGCTGTATATAGGATTTGGAACAGTTACTAGTTAGTGGAAAATCTTCTTAGCTCAGATACATATTGTAAAACACTAGCACTTCTGACATCCCCTGTATTTGTCAAGCTTGTTTGTAAGCTCCCCATCTTACAAGCCCATGAGCCAATTGATTGCAGAGTGTACTAGATGGGTCCTTGTGTGGTTGCCTTTAGGACTGGTTATGCCACATGCTTCAGTAGATGCCAGAAGCTCCATCATTTTATGGTGACTGTATCAGTTGGTCCTTGGATTGAGGATTATGCCAATTTGCTCATCTGCTGTCTATGGATTTTATGCAGCCTGACCAATAACAGCACCCAGGATTAGATCGTTGTGTCCAGGCCCGGACTGGCAATCTGTGGGTTCTGGCAAATGCCAGAGGGGCTGCTATAAGGTCCCATAGAAATTCAGTATTTAGTGGGCTGGTGGGGGCTGTTTGGGCCTCTATGTGGGCTTATTGGGCCTCTATGTACCTGAAATGCCAGGGCCTATTTTAATTCTCAGTCCGGACCTGGTTGTGTCCCAGCATAAGAGCTATTATGCACAACTGGTGAATATTCCCTCTGCCAAACTCACTGATTGATGTCCTGATAGATTACCTTGACAGAGCAGTTCAGTCCTTTCAGTTCTCAGTGGAAAAAGTAGTACAGGTATGGGACCCGTTCATCGGAAACTCATTATTCAGAAAGCTCCGATTTACGGAATGCACGTCTCCCATAGATTCCATTTTATCTAAATAAATGATTTCCCTTTTCTCTGTAATAATAAGAAAGTAGCTTGCACTTGATCCAAACTAAGATATAATGAATCCTTATTTGAATCAGAACCAGCCTATTGATTTTCTAGCAGACAAAGGGAAGAAGATCCAAATGATGGAAAGATCTGTTATCCGGAAACCCCCAGATCCCGAGCATTCTGGATAACCAATCCCATACCTGTATAACTACACCAACTTTGATCTCTGCTTTAAAGGACAATAAACCCTGACTTATCCATTAACTGCAATGCGGGAGCTTTCATATAATGCCATCTGTTCAAACAAAACATTATTTTGAAATTGTAAGCACAGGCAGGGGCATGTGTGATCTTTGTGGCACACCAGAGAGCTCTATAAATGATTCTCATTTTAGAGCTTTGATATTGCTAAGAGTTCATTCAAAAGATGCAAATGTATGCAAACAGGGGCCCACTCTTGGCTTGACTATCCTGTTTGTCTTACCTGAGAGTTCAAACTGAAGTGTTCTAAAAAAAAAACCCTAAGTGCACGCGGAGTAAGATCTGTAATGTTCATGTGGGTGGCTACTGTTACACCAGGGCTAATGCAAGAGCATGGGGCAAGGTTTCTGTCTTATTGTGCAAAGCTGAAATGGAAAATCATTAGAAAATCAACACACAAGGAGTGCTTTGATCATGAGCCTGGAGTGACTCACGGGTGACACTATTTCCATCATCGTGCTAAGAGCAAGCTGTTCTACAGTAATCGCAAACGTCCTTTAAATCATTTTCTACAGATCCTCCAAACAGAAAAAAAAAAAGAATAAAAAGCTCCTAATTGCATTTGTATCCATTTCCAGCCTTTGTAAATCAATTTGGGTTGAACCTGGGTGCCTTGGTTTGCAGCTGATTAGCCGGGCGGTGTTTGGGTAAATTAAAGCTGTACAGGTTCACGGAGTGAGGTCAGCATTATTAGCCTTGGGGTGAAACGTGCAAACGGCCATGTTCTACAAGCATGAAGGTATTGAAGCACATAGCCAAGGATAAGCTAAATTGATAGAATTGTATGTCTAGTTTCCTGTATTAGGATAAATAAACCTACTCTCAGATGGCAGTGAAAGCCAGCTACTAATTATTTTTTATCCTAAAACCCTCTCATGTCTGATCATGGCTCAAAGGAAAAATAACCCCCCCCCCCAATTTGGACACAAGCTCATTCAGACTGGCTTATGTAAAGAAGGTTCTGTCTGAAGTTCAAAAAAAAATGTATATATTTATATGTGATGTCTCCCTGATTTTCAAGGAATCTGCGCAACTTCCATTGTGGAAATCATGAGTCTTCAAGTTGCAGAAGCCATCACTTCACAAAGGAACAAGATGAGGTAGAACATGGCTTCCTCTCAACCTGTGAAACCAGAGTTTTGAGTTTGTAAACTCACAAATTCAAGTTTTTTAAGTCTATAAACAAAATATCTAACATCAAGGTATTCAAGTTTTTTCACAATTGTATTCAATGGAGTTTTTTACATTGAGATTTTTTTTCAGAAATAAGCAAACATTTAATGTTTTTTCATTTTGAGTTTATTCAAAGGGGAAAACCCTCACAAACCTCAGACGTCCATTAGTGTTTATGTACCTTTTGTGCATAAGCCCAGCTGAATGAGCTCATGTTAAAATGCCTTGAATTTATAGGGTTTTTTCCACCTTAAAGGAACAGTTTAACATCCCCTTTGTGAGCTTAATAAATAGGGCTTTTGCTTAAAATACTTTTGCCACTTTATATAGTGAAGAAATAGGTGTGTTTTGATTCTGTCTTCACTAAAAAATTAAATTGGCTTCAGTTTCAAACATCCTGGTTCCACCAAGCACAGAAAAATTTATAAAACACATTTTCAGTCAATAGATAACCCCTCTGTATAATCTTTTGTTCCTTAAAGTGTTACTGATACTAAAATTTTTCTTTTCAACATATTAATCTACATTAAAAGTTACCTATAGGCAGGCCTGGACTGGGAATCAACATATGCCCTGCCATTTCAGGTACATAGATGCCCAAAAAGCCCTCACCAGCCCACTAAATACAGACTTTCTGTGGCATCTTATAGCAGCCCCTCTGGCATTTGCCAGAAACCAGTCCGGTTCTGCCTATAGGTCATGTTCATTATGCTTCTGTAAGTAATTGTTGCTTGAAGTTCCTTAACCTGACTGTTTTGCCAACCTGACTGTCGCTTCTCAACCTGTCAGAGTTTCTAATACTAATGGACTACTAATGCACAAATATGGCAGCCCCCTCATAGAGGAACATGAGGGTAAGAAATGTAATGTAAAAGCATCTGACAAATAGTTTTATGGCAAAATTATAAATAGTATGCAAATACAATATTATTATAGATATAAAAATTTCTGGTGTCAGAACAAACAAGTGGATCTCAACACAATTTGGTCACTCATTGGCTGTCTGATCATTAAACTTTGGCACAAAGATTTGGATCATAGAGCAGGTCAGTTGAGGACATCAACATGATTATGCATTGCTTGCCTAAATGACTAGATTGGGAGCTGTTATAGGTCTGTGTATTGCCAGCTTTAGGGCGGAGACAGATGAGATTTGGGGAGATTTAGTCGCACCGGCGACTAATCGTCTCTTCTTTGAGTGACTAATCTCCCCAAAAAGGCCTCCCACAGGCTAGAATCTAAATCGACGACAGGATGGAGCTCGGAACGCTTCGTTTTCCGAAGCTGCCTCATGAGGAAACTTTGGGCGACTTCGGAAAACGAAGTGCTCCGAGTGCCATCCTGCCGATGTTTAGATTCTAGCCGGCGGGTTGGCTTTTCATTGAGATTAGTTGCCCAAAGAAGAGGCTATTCGTCACCGGCAACTAAATTTCCCATAGTCTGTCTTTGCCCTTATTAAAAGGGTTGTTCACCTTGATATTCTGAGACACTTTGCAGATGGTTTTCATTTTTTATTGTTTGTGGTTTTATAGTTATTTAGATTTTTATTCAGCAGTTCTCCAGTTTCCAGTGTCAGCAATTTGGTGTTTAGGGTACAAATTACCCTAGCAACCCTGCATTGATTTGAATAAGAGACTGGAATATGAATAGGAGATGGACTGACTAGAATGATAAGTAATAAAAAGTGTCAGTAACAATACATTTGTAGCCTTACAGAGCATTTATTTTTAGATGGTGTCAGTGACCCCCATTTGAAAGCTGCAAAGAAACAGAAGAAAATTGCAAATCATTAAAAAAAATATGAAAAATAAATAATGAAGACCAATTGAAAAGTTTCTTAGAATTTGACTTTCTACAGTATACTAAAAGTTAACTTGAAGGTGAACCGCCCCTTTAAAGAAGGGAGAAATCCATATCTCTCTTTGAACAAATTACTTGTGCGGTAAGTATATTGAAAAATAAACCAATTTCTGTTACATTCTAGTATTTATATAAAATATACTTTTTAAAATAGAACATATTTGGAGACTCATGGGCCTGTTTGCAATATTTGTCCCACCCACCAAGATGTATATTCCCATCTCCTGCATGTTGTACTATGAATTGGCCATTTTAGACTACAGTATTCCCCTCTTTGGTGAAATGTCAATTGATTTGTGTCCAAGGGGTGCTCCAGGACCTGCTGGTTGGGGCACAAGCTCTGTATGTACATCCCATTTAACATTCCCTTCTGTGATAAGCCTTCGATCAGTTTCTTTTTGCTTTGGATTTTCGAAACATTTCTGTTTTATAAGCAATGCATAGTGCGTGGTGTCAGTGCATCATAACATTGTTTTATCTGGATTATGCTGAAAGAGAAATAAAGTGTTGCTCAGGTTATCATTCTGTCTCCAGGGAGAAATTTTCACAAATCCAGTGCTAGTAATTTGTTTTCAATAGGATTCAATCAATTAAGTGGCTTCCCAGCAGAGTGAGTGTGTGTGGGGGGTGTTGTACTCATAATTAGCTGGGAAAATGTTCTCTGCACAGCTTCTGCAGTCTACTATATATTTCAATGTATTCAAGAAAATAAGCAAGAAAAAAAAAGATATATTTAGAAATGTATTCTTTTAGTAATTTTAATAGTTTGTAGTTGGGCAAATGATACTTTAGGTACACAGTATTTTCTCTTGGATGTGGGGTTGTTTTGTAATGAAGGATTAATGTCAGTAAATCTCTACTGCCTGTTGTAAGGTGCTCACCAAACAAGTGGCATAGGCTTCCTGCATATGCATATTCTTTCTTTCTAGGATTAAAACAGAACACCCATAATTTGCAGTGTAGCGTTTGTTTTCAATCAAATTCCATTTATTTTATGGTATATTTGCTATGATTTTTTTGTTTGTTTTCAAGAAACAGACTAAAACATCATCATGCTCTCTAGTAAAGTGTTTAGCTCAAGGCATATTTAAATGAGATAAAAAATCAAACCACTGAATTTAAAGGAGTTGTTCAGTATAAAATTAAAAACTGGGTAAATAAATAGGCAGTGCAAAATTAAAATGTTTCCAGTATACAGTAGTTAGCCAAAAATGTAATCTGGAGTGAGTGGATGTCTAACAGAACACTACTTCCTGCTTTGCAGCTCTCTTGGTTTCCATTGATTGGTTACCAGGCAGTAACCAATCAGTGACTTGAGGGGGGGGGGGCACATGGGTCATAACTGTTGCTTTTGAATCTGAGTTGAATGCTGAGGATCAAATGCAAAGTCACTTAACAATTATGACCCATGTGGCCCCCATTTAGGGTTGCCACCTGTCTGGGTGAAATTTCTGGAAGGTCTGCCTAGGTTCCTGTCCAGATTTGTAAATTAGGAAATCCGGACAGGACATTGAAGTGAATGACATTCGGATCAGACAATCGCCCCACCCCTGATGTCACTGCCCCTGACATCGCATGCCCATCCCCAATGTCACCGGCCTGCCCCCCTATGTCACCAGCACACCCCCTGCCCGTTTTTGCTGGAAAATAAGATGACAACCCTACCCCTCCTTAAAGACTCTGACTAACTCAGAGTTAGAGAACAGATAGAGACAGATAAAATCTGTCCTTATTGGAGGCATTTGTGAACATTGTATATAAAAAGCAATAAAAGTATGATTTTGAGTTTGGTTTGGGTTTTAAAGGCTAAAACATCCAGTCTTTACACTGAACTGTTCCTTTAAGCATTTTCTTAGAATCCCTTAAAAGAGGCAATCTTACATATGGATGCATTGGTTTTTTGTTTTTTTTGTTACCATTCCATAAATGGAAGCTGTGAGTGCAGCATAGCTCAGGGGCGCCATCTTATACTCTTTGGTAATCTTCGTGAAGTGAGTGGCGTATTGGCGCATGCACAGTTGGAGCAATGTTCCGGTTCACAACAATGCTCCAAAAGAGATGGAAATTGCCGAATCGCCGGAAGAAGACATGAAGATTACTGAAGAGAAGAAGATGTCGCCCATAAGTTCCACTACGCTCACTCTGCATGTGCAGTCACTATTACAAGAGGGGACAGAATTCAGGGGTAAGACTGTGCAGGGGGGAGTGCAGGGAGGGGGGAGTTAACATCGTGGGGAGTTTAGTTCTCCTATAAACTTTGGAGAGGAATCGAGCAGTAAAGAAAGCCGCAAAGAAGATACAGGGACTTTTGCTCCGTCCTGCTTATCCGTGTCTAAGGGGCAGATTTATCAAGGGTTGAAGCAAAAACTCGAAATTTGAATTTCAAATTTTAAAATTAAAATTTTCAAGGTTTTTTTAGTGGAACTCGACCAGGGAATATTTAAAGATCGATTCGAGTGTTTTTTAAAAATTCAATTTTCGAAATGTATCATGTACTGTCAGTTTAAGAATTCAAATTCGACTATTCACCACCTTGAACCTGCCGGATTGCTGTTGTAGCCTGTGAGGGACAATTTGGAGTTTGCAGCCTTCCTGAAAATCAAGGTTTCGAATTTGCAGGTCGATCCCATTCACCCGAGTTTGAAAAATGTGAAATTTGATAAATTGAGTTTTCATGGCAGTTTATGGTGGTTTTTACATGAACTCTAAATTCAACCCTTGATTAATCTGCCCTTAAGTCTCACGAACAGCAGAAGTGCCCGTCCCAGGATAAGTGAGTAAAGCATGACCAGACCCCCCATTAGACCCTAACCCCACCGGGCCCGGGACAGATGTCCCCCGTGTCCCCGAGTGATGGCAGCCCTAATTGACCGACAGCAATCATGTGAAAGTTATGTCCCGGAAATATTATTTATAGTCACCCATGGATATATTCAGAAAAAATTCTTACCTGTCTGATTGACTAAACAACTGAAAAAATAACACTCAAAACATAGCTTAACAAGATGGGGAACTGCTGTGGACAGGTTTGAAAGCGAGTATCATTACTGCTACAGGGCTGTTGTCCCTCTGGGCTGGAACATTTAGTTTAGTATGTAAAATACAATTTTTAGAATTTAATTCTCCTTTAATTAGATTACTGTTTTCTAATGTGCATCGTTTGGGCCATTCTGACCTTTCTGGGGATTTTCTTTTAAATAATATTTGTTGCTATATAACATAAAGCTGTTTGAGTGATATCTGTGCCCAGGTCAGTGAAAGCCTATAATTATCTGGTACAAACAAATCGTGCTCTTTTTGCCAGTCACGGACGCTTGAGAGCTTGTCCATGCAGCTGTGATTTCAACTTGTGACTGTCAGGTTTGCACAGATGTTTCAGGTGTCCCAGTCATTTATTCAGCCACTAGCAGCCCTGCTGGCACCTATAAAAAGGGAGAAGGTTAAACACACTCATGGGTAGAGAGCTGCTCCTGTAGGGAGCCCTGATGTGTGGCAGACTGTGATTAATGAGGCAGCTCCTGCACTGGCATTTATACCTTGCAGGAAACAAAAGCTGGAAACATACACTTTTTTCCTGCAGGCTGTGCTGGCGTAGAACATGGGATTGGAATTTTGAAGTGATTCTGGGAATTTTCATGTAATCCAGACCTTTTCAATTTTCCATTTGCCTAGTCTTATTAATATGCCTGGGAAATGTATAAGAAAGAATATCAATAAGCCAGTTGGCAGGGCCAGTTTTAAGGTAGTAAGAAGGTAGAATATTGCATCAGGTCGGGTACCCATGGAATACCTGCAAAGATGTTGGGTTTTGGTCCGAAAATTCTGATTCTGTGAGCATGGGCAGGGCCAGATTTATGTTTCAGCCACCCCTGAAACTGGAGGGTGGCTTGCAGGTCAGGTTAGGAGTCAGTGGGTCCAGGTCAGGAACGGGTACTTCTTATTGGACCTTTGCAGGACTCTAGGGACATCTGCCCTGGGACCCGTAATGGAGGGTTGATGACAGTACAATGAACATATGAACAATTTAAACAATGTATACATCAGGGATGCTTAAAGATATAGTGCACCTATGCTTGGAAGGTCAAAGGCTAGGAATCAATGATTTATATCCACTTCTACAGTAATATCCAAGCCCTTGTCTTTCTGAATGGTCCCCTCTTCTTTGTGTTTCTATTCCAAGGGAAGATAAATGAACTTGAAAGCTTTGTTAATCTATTGCAAAATATAGTGATATATTTCATTTGGGTAAAAAAAATACACTTTTCCATCAACTTCATCCTTATAGCATATTTCCCATCAGTCCTGACCCACATTAAGGGGAAGCACTTGTGCGCATTTCTCTCTTTAAATAAAATACATATATATATATATATATATATATATATATATATATATATATAATGGGAAACTTTGAAAAGGTTAAAAAATCATTCCTTTTTAGGGCTAATCCACATGGGAAGATTCAGGGAGATTAGTCGCCAGGTGACTAATCAGTTCTTCTTTGGGGTGTCTAATCTCCCTGAATTGCTTACCCCTGTCTTGCGCCGGCTAAAATGAAAAGTTGCCTGCGCCTATTCACACGCGGCGCTGCGTTTTTCTAAGTAGCTGGAAATTGCCTCATGAGTGACATTTGTACCTTCAGCGACTTAAAGGGGTGGTTCACCTTCAAGTTAACTTTTAGTATATTGTAGAAGGGCCAATTCTAAGAAACTTTTCAATTGGTGCTACTTTTTATTACTTATCATTCTATTCAGTCCATCTCCTATTCACAGTCCAGTCTCTTATTCAAATCAATGCAGGGTTGCTAGGGTGATTTGTACCCTAGAAACTAAATTGCTGAATAGAAAGCAAAATAACTATAAAACCACAAACAATAAAAAATGAAAACCAATTGCAAATTGTCTCAGAATATCACTCTCTACATTATACTAAAAGTTAACTCAAACGTGAACAACCCCTTTAAAAAATTGCAGCACCGCGTGTGAATAGGCGCAGGTGACTGTACATTTAACGGGCGCGAGACATGTGTAAGCAATGGCGACTAATCTCCCTGAATCTGTGGACTAGCCCTTATTAAACCCATTTAAAAATAGGCTGATGCTGGATCAGTCCTTTCCTTTTATCAAACCATTCCATTTAGTGGCACTATAATGCATGGATTGAAGCCCAAAACTGCTTTTGATATTCAAGATGATAAATTATGTTTTCATCCCTCTTGTGAGTGTCCTTTTTGAATACACTAGCGTTGCGTTAGCTTTAGCAGAATGTAACGACGCGGCCTATAGTTGCAAATTCTGTCATTCGTGATAACTACCAAGTACCTGCTGGTTAAGGAAATCCGCAACACAATTCCTTTTAAGTAAGTTTCATTTTGATTTTACCTAAATAAATAATCTTGCAAGTATTCGTGTTAAGCCTGATTTGCCAGTTCAGTGCTTAGTTCATTTGTTTATTCTTACTCTGGTACATAGAAAAGCTGTACAGATTAATTGCATTAACTGCATTTCCCAGCAATGAGTCCAGATAAAATGATAAACAAACATGAACGAAAATGTAACCATTATCATATTATAATCTTCTTAACCCCATTATAAATCGTTCAAATAAAGGACAAGTTTGGAGGTGAGTTTATATATTTATTCTGTATATCCTGTTCTTTGTAATTTGTACCAGTACTGAATATTAGCCCATGCCACTGAAAAGCATCTAAATGCACCGACAAATCCTTAGAAAAGGCACAATGAAGTATGATTAGGGAAGTTGTTGCAATGTTGATCTCTCTGTTCTGATATGAAGGTGGTGAAATTCCCAATACTAAAAGCACAATCATGGCAATAGGTTGTACCAAATGGAATATTCACCTGCAGCACATCTCTCTCCCCGGCTAGCAAAAACAAAGGACACCTACACCTACTCCCATTGTTAGTATCCCAGTGTGCTTCTCAGCCTCAATGAGTAACTATAATCAATAATGTTTTCAACTCAAGCATCACTCCCAAGGGTATTCTACCATAACTGGATGATTGCAAGCAAAAACAACGATCAGAGCAATAACTCCACATCAGAACGAGAAAATAGCCATGAGGGGTCGAGTAAGAAATAATTTCTAGTTCACATAATGCACATCAGGTTCAGACCCTTTGGCATCCCTGACCCACTCACAGAGAAATCTCCCAGTGCTGAATATGTGGGCAAATCTGCAGAATGTTTTAGATACAACAATAGCTCCTGAGTTCTCTGATATGTAAGGATATGCGGAACATTGAAAAGAAATACAACTGGTTCTGTTCCCACCGCTAAGAAACAGCTCACACAGTTATATATCATTAAATTCTAGTTAGTCATAAGGGAAGTGGTATGACCACATTATCCCCAAATGTGCAGCTCTATAGAATATGGTAAGCTATTTATAAATACTAATAGTGTTCCTCTGAGGATATGGAGTGAATACATTCGGTATATATAAGTGCTCATGTATTCAGCTAAACATGTGCGAGCTGTGGTTTATGGGGAGGCGAAGCGCTTAGACTTTCCTTTCTGTAAGCCCCCAACAATTATACGTTCCTGTCTCAGCCCAGCTGTTCAAATCCTTTTGCAGCTGGAGGGTCATTGAGCATACTACACAGCAGAGGGTAATATTCAGCAGCAATATAATAAAACACGCACCCCCAGCCTCCCAGCAGCTTGATGGAGGAAGGCGTTACTCAAGTATATCCATGAAATTGCAGAGCTGAAGCATCGAGGCAGGAGGGGAGATGTGTTAGAAAGAACCCGATGCATCCCCTTCCTTAATTACCACCCAGTGCTCCAAAGTGCTCCATCTAAATTAATTAAAGACACCAGTGACCCAAATTATGATTGTACTTGCCGTATGCTGCAATGTATTTTTAACCCAGGCTGGAGAGTCTGTACAGAAGACTTCCAACAGCTCAGCACAAATGTCACAGCAAGAGGGATAGTTGTACCAATGCTGCGCTCTCCACCCTCCCTTTCACCCAGCATAATAAAATATAAAAACCCTGCACATTCAAAGCATTTCAAAGCCACAGAAGCAAAACAATGAACAATAACTCCACCTTGTTCTTGCTAAATGCACTTATTTTTGTGCCATGCTCTTTGATAATAATTACCATTATTTTCATGTGCAGCTTTACAGCTTGCAGTGCTTTGTGTTTTGTAAGAAAAATGATGGAATAGCCAGTGACATATTCATTGCCTTTAGAGCCATTTGGCCTCACAGGGCGTACATATTCTGAGCCACATATTTCTTTGTTAAGGCAGTATCCATAGCTAGTTACAGGGTGATTATTATCACCACCAACCCCCCTCCCCCCATAAGAATAACATTCCTCAAATGTGGCCCTAACATAAAAATCTATTGTTTCAGTATTATCCTTTAATTTAAAAAAAAGAACATAGTTACATCATTTTTCAGTCACATTTATTACAGTGAAGCTTTCAGTCTAACCTATCTACCCACACAAGTTCCAACCAAGCTTTAGATGAGATCAAGCTCTACCCTGGCCAAAATTTAAGACATGCTCACATTTTAGCTTGTTCTTGGGGCATGCATTCTTTCTGGCATTCTGCTTACAGAAATGTTTTTATTTGTAACCTACAAATAATGCAATAACTGGCTTCTATTAATAAACAGCCCTGTTTGCTGGTGACCAGATCCTGTTAAGATTGATTCATGTATTGGGCTATGGGCATAATTAGAAGCTTGACCATTCAGAGAAATAATTCATGATATTAATGAGGAAGGGCAAATTCCAGAGAATTAGAACTGTACAAAGGATTGCTTGTGGGATACTTATCTGGCATAGTGTTAAAGAAAAAGCTGCCAATATCGGTCATCAGGGTCGGACTGGGGGGGGAGGGGCGGCCCACCGGGACTCCTGTCCATGGCCCCCCTCCGGACCCTCTAATGACAGTTGATTTTAACCTGACCGACCCATCGATGCCCATTGCCCATAGGACTGAACGTTCCGATAACCCCCCATATAGCTCTACCGTTAGAGGCATATCGGGCAAAGATCTGCTCGCCAAATGAGTGGATCTTATAGTCTATGGCCAGCTTTAACCTGAACCCAGACTTCCATGATTAACGTACACTACATTCTGTACCTGTTCTGACTGACAATCCTGCATAATCTCTGCTGACATGTACACTTTTCTCCTTGCCTAGTGTAGCTTATGAAATCTCTGGAAACAAGGACCTCCATGAAAAGTACTACCTTGTTTCAGAGTACCAAGTAACCCAGTGCACACCAATAACTGCAAAGATTGTCACCCCTGATCCTACCATACTCCATTGCCTGAAAAACAAGTCAAAGATATGTTTTGGTTTGATTTGATGATGATATGCTTTGTATGGTTTGAACTTTGTGCACAATTTATGTACTATATGAATAATTTTTCTCCAAACATATTTGGTGATTATGACCTGATACAGGGTATCCCCATCCATTTTTACCCTTGAGTAACACATAAATATAAAATAAGTTGGCGAGTAACACAAGCATGAAAAGCATGAAGTTCCTAAGAGGTACACAATAAGGGCTTTAATTGGTTATTTGGTAGCCCCTTTGAGAATTGACTGTCTACAGGTGGGTCTGTTTGGCTCGCTTCCAAGTCAGAAATCCAAAAACAAGCGCCTACCTTAAGACCGCTGGTAGCAATACCCAAGGGTTTGGAGAGCAACATGTTGCTTGCGAGCCACTAGTTTGGGATCACTGGACTTTTGTGGATTCCCACCTGCAGTGTAAACTGGAGAAGGAATGGCTGCTTTGAAGGGACAGTTTGTATAAATCTGCTTTTAAGGGAACAGTTCAGTGTAAAAATATTTATAGGATAAGGCTTATTTCTATTATCCTCTGGTATTCTACATTTTTTCTGACCTGGTACAAATTGGGGATTAATACTCCTGCGGGCTGGGTGTAGAGCTGGCATCTAATCTCTTTAATATTGACTATTTGTAATTTCCCGACCCTACACTGCATGAAAAACTAGTAATCGATTAAAATGTAACCTGCATTGACAGCAATGTATCTGCTATGATTACTATTCAGTCAAACTCTAAGGAGAATTCAGATGTGGTTAGTAGAGGTCAGTGCTATCAGGCTGGGCTTGTTGCTAAATAATGATGTTATTGAAGTATGGTTTAACCGCTTACCATGCACAGATCATAGAAGTTATTGAGCAAGCTCTTTAATCTGTGCTGCACAATGTAACTTAGAGCAAAGAAAGATCTAAGGTGCCTAGATAACATGTATTAGCATTTGGTCATGCATTAGCATGTGCCAAATTCCGGCACTTATCTCAAAATTCTTTCTGTTTAGCTGAGCCTAATCCAAAACCTTTAAATCTTGTGACTTTTCAGCTCTACACAGCAATTTTTTTGTTAACAGATTATGGAAAGTTTTCCTCAATTTTATTATGTAAATGATGGTGGGGGTTCAGACTGGTATTCGGCAGCTCAATTGTAGAGGATTCTATATATGGGTTACTGATTGTTTCTAACTGAATAATGTCACTTTTTAAGGCTTAAGCTGGCCATAGATGCAAAGATCTGCTCGTTTGGTGACAACGCCAAACGAGCAGATCTTTCCCCAATATGCCACTAACACTACAGGGCTATATCGGGGTAATCCGAATGTTCGGCCATATGATGGAACGATCGGATTGCGGTGACACCAAGTGGCTCCGACAGGTCGGTCGGAAGAAAATCCAACCTTCCCGATCAATATCTTGTCCAGATATTGGTTGAGAAGAACCTTCGGAAGCCCCAATACACGGGCAGATAAGCTGTCAAATTGGTCTAAACGGTTATCTGCCCGTGTATGGCCAGCATTAGACTAGTTCCATTCTTTAGTTTACTATCTTGTTCATGACAGGTAGCATGGTCTAGCACAGGTATCCCCAACCTTTTGGACCGGTGAGCAACATTAGGAAGTAAAAGGAGTTGAGGAGCAACATAAGTATGAAAAATGTTCTTGGGGTGCCAAATAAGTGCTGTGATTGGCCATTTGGTAGACCCTATGTGGATTATCAACCTACATTGAGGCTCTGTTTGGCAGTGCACCTGGTTTTTATACAACCAAAACTTGCCTCCAAGGCTGGAATTCAAAAATAAGCACCTGTTTTGAGGCCACTGGGAGCAACATCCAAGGGGTTGGAGAGCAACATGTTGCTCACGAGCTACTGGTTGGGGATCACTGGTTTAGCAGTAGATATTCAGCACACCAGCAACATTTTCTTCAACCACAGGCACATTTAAGCCCAAATGCAATATAGGCCTTCTCTAAACAGTTATTAATTCCAGGGCTGCCGCGCATCCTTGTGCCAATATATTTGCTGCAAACATAGTGGATTAGTGATTGGCGAGTAGTGGTTATTGACACATTTACCTTTGTGAATTATATTTAAGCATGTAATTGGTCAGTTTTGTGCTCATGTTCACAAATGGGCCCTGTAACAATTTGAACATACTTTTCTTGCATCTGAAAGATAGGAAGCATTTTAATTTGTAACCTGAATTGGGAAGGGTTGCTGAATAAAGATATTGCTTTAGATTTATTGGACAACGTTACAGGACAAAGGCAATCGGAGCTGACACAAATATAGATGAATGCGTCTCTCTAAAACCCTCGGACTGGCAAATTAAAATAGAGTTCTAGGTGCGGTGTCGGAGGGGGCTGTATGATTGATTCTCAATGTAGGCGCCCAAACCGACTAAATATGTCACCAAGACAAGCACTTTAGGAGCTACTGCAGCTGTTTATTTATTGCACTCCTGCATTACAGCCCATCAGTTCTTTCTCCAGATTACTAATATGAAATCACAGGCAGTTAGTAACAGTCTCTGGTATCAATTCCAGGCAGAGTCTTTTCCCAGCATTATGCATGCAAATACCGGAAAGATTTGGGAGTCACTTAAGATGTACAGAGATGTATCTCAAAGATAAGCTGTGAAAGAACTCCATCTATATTTAAGGTACCTTATAAAGTCTACAGTATAAATGTAATATACCATGGCATAAATATATTTAGAGAAGCCAGATAATGTCCTCAGGACAGCAAAAACATATTTTGCTATAAAGCAGGGGCCCCCAGCCACCGGGCTGCGGGCAGTTTGGAGTGGGCCGCGGAGCCTTTACAAGGTGCGACAAAATGGACGTAGGCGTGACAAAATGGATGCTGTTGCACTAAATTGGATGCTGGTGCACCAGGATTGGACACCGGTGTGCCGTATTGGATGCCGACCCCTCCGACTACCCTCCCAACCCCTGTCGACCCCTGGAACCCCCCCAGTCTTTGAAAGCAAAATAGGTTGGGGACTACCGCTCTACAGCACCTGCTTATGTTAAGTGCAAAAAAGTGCAAGAGCTGATGCTTCATTTACTCTAAGCAGGTTATTTATTAATTAATGTAAATGAATGCCAAAAACCTGAAAAATTTGTGGGTTTTCTTTTTTACTATAAAATCTCTATTTTTAGTGAAAAAAAAACCCCAGAGGATGGTGAAACTCAGAATCCGGAAATCCAGCATCTCAGACCTGCTGAGGTTGCATTAATGGAAGTAGTCCTGAAGATATCTTGATCTGGGCTGGGTTTCATGCAGTAATCCAAAGATTTTGTGGTTTTCGAAGCAAAAGTCTGGGGAAAAAAATGGGGGGAAAATATGAAACTTATGTATGATTAGTTTTTTTCACAATTTTTTGAGGGCTTTTTTCCCTGCACAGGAAATTTTCAGGAAAATGTATTGATAAATGAGGGCGGAAAACCCTGCGGAGTATTTTTCAGAAAATATTGAGACTTTGATAAATGGGCCTCCCCTTGTTTCTTGTCTAGGAACAGAACTACACATAGCTACAGGAGACATCAGGACTTATATCTTCTTGTTATGACTGCCCATAGGCTTTCCAGCACACAATAGTCTGATATGGGTTTTAAGTGTGCAACAAATTTAAGCCATAATAAAGCATATTGGGCCTGATCTGACAATTTCTCCAATATAATAACCATAAGCTTCCTTGGTGACAGCAGCATTTTTCTTTTGACAGACTTGCCTTTAATACAGAGATATGTCTTAGTATTGCCTTAATCTCTCACTTTAGGACTTCTGTTGTGATGTGTATATCTTGAACTCATGGTTAATCCTGCTACAACATCTATATTGTACTGTTCTGATTTAGTAAGATCATTTTTTGCCCTTCCTGTCAGGCAGAAAGAAGACTTGCTGGACCTCAAGGAGGATAAGAATCACACAGTGACAGTCTCCCTTTGTATCTCTGAATGAGGCTTCTTCCCTCACTGACACTTGTGTTCTCTTTCTATACCCAAATTACCCAGCCAGCCAGCCCCCACTATCTGTCACCCACACACAGACTGAGCTTCTCATTAAATAGTCATTAACATGAATAAGGCAGAATGTTCATTTCCCCCTCTGGTTGTACACGGCTTGAATGCGGTTTTGCTGCACTGATGCCACTGATTGCTGCCCCCCCCTCGCCAGCTCCTTCCCAAACCCCACACCCTTACTTCCCCTATTGACTCCCCCTCCTCTCCTTGACACAAGCTGACAAGAACCATTTCCAAGATGGATTGATTCAATTTAGCAGGCATTTGGCTGGGTTGGGGAAGGTAGAGAGCTCCTGTGTTGGAGCAGCTCTGATATGTGACTGGTCTGGGCTAGATATTTATTAGCTCTTCTCTCTGTGAGGCTGGTCAGCCAGCGGCAGATAATCAACTTTACACACACTACAAGGTTTTCCCTGCCTTGCCAGTGTCCTATTTCACTGACCCCCTTATTTAACCATCTAATTCCTTGGACGCTGTTGTGTTTTTTCTTTTTTGTTTGCATCTGACACACCTGAACGTCAATCCCCCATATCACTATATGTATTCTTAATCTACCCTTTAATGTCCCCTAAATACAATTAAGTTTTTGTCCTCTTTCTTGTGTTTTTCTAGGCAGGAGTGGCACTATTTGTAGGCAAGATAGGCACATCCCTAGGGCACAATTGGAGATTAGATTTCACATTGTGTGGTCCAACAGTAAAGAAGCAAGTAAATGGTGTGGAGGGAGTAAGGAAGCCATCAATTGGGGAGGGAAAATAGGGTGGGGTGTGATTGGGCAGGGGTCTGGCTGGTTGGGCATTGGGTCAGTAAGTATTGCCTTTAAGAGAAATACTATTTTGCCCAGCTCTTTTAAGTTACTGTAACTCCTTCATACTGCACTCAGACTAGTCTGTAGTACTTTATTTGCCCAAAGTTTGAAAGCTAAGGGGGAATGATAATTTTTCAGGGTAGATAATAGGCCACAGACTGAACTATTTCACTGGCGAGTGGCTAGGCCAGAGCCTCTACCCAATTCCCCTGATTGGACTTTAATTAGTACACAGACTGAACCTGCCTTGTACACAAACCTATACAATAAAAATGTTCTTAGAACCCAAAACTGTCTGTTTGCGGCCAATTCAATAATTATTATTTGATATTTTTGGGAACAGTTTTAGCTTGGTTTTTCCCCTAACCTTTAAGAACTGTAATATATTCTTTATTAGCCATTGGCTAATAAACTGACATTTATCATCCTCATTTGTGCTTACCCCAGGGTGCGCTATATAATTACTGTCAACAATGACGAGTGCTTACCAGCAGTTAAGCAGCCAGCTATCGGTTTGCCTTTTTTGCCTCTATTCTTCCCCTCTGGCCTAGCCTTCCCACTCCTTATACCTTTCTGACCCCTTCCTCTCTTTGTTATCACTATTTTTAAGATGTCTGTTGACTTCTTCCTCTTGTTTTTTTTTCCATTATGGCTGGATCTTTGAAGGAACCAAATGAGTTAGAGGTTCCTCACAACCCTGCTTAGCAGTTAAACGTCATGATGCTCAGTAAATTTAAAATTAATAAGTGAAGATGCAAATTGTATAATTATTCTCCTCCTGTTCCAAGAGTTTATCACTTAGGGTTTGCCACCTGGCCAGTAAAAGTGAAGTTTGATGACAATGTTATTAATAGGAAAAAACAGCAATAAAATAGGAAGGCCGGTATTTTTTTCTTGCAGAAAAGGTAGCAACCCTAGTATCACTTTGGCTGGCCATACCTGTACCAATAAAGTCTTATGAAACATATGCTTTTAGGTATGCTTATGTTGGGTGGATGATCAAGACCAAGTGGACATTAAGAGGTGAGGAATTGATAGAAAAGCTGTAGCTCCTCTTTCCCTGCTGTTTTGCTTGTTTGGGCTGTTGGCACAAATGGGACAGTCAAAAGGTGGCAGTCCGTTTAATCTGACAGTTTATTGCATAGAGACATGGTTGAGGTATTTAAAGCTGGTGCAACACTAGACAGGAAAGTACTGCATTTCTGTATCATACACTAGCATTTTGTTGGTGTTATGCCAATAAACAGTTAGCTTTACATTTCTGATGGTATAATTATGCTGCTATCGTCACATAATCACAAGTGCAATAGGCACATAAATGATAAGTGCAATACTATTATTAAACAAAATAAACCAATGCTAATCATGGCCACTTCAGCTAGATAAGAACCTTACCTCAGGCAATGCTTTACTGGCAGTGCTCATTATTGCTTATTTGCTAGTGCAACACTGTTATTAAATACAATGAAACCAATCATAGCCATGGCCACTTCAGCAATTAGGCCTCAGGCAGAAATTTACTGACTCCCATGCAGAAATGTATGTAGGGTGGAAGGCTATAGCGATGGCATCAGGGCTGTAGCATTGGAGTGCCCCTAACCTACTGAAGACATCACAGGTGTATCATATGCCATAGTAAAGCCATGCATGTATAATGTGCAGAGTGAGAAACTGCTACAAGTGGTTGTTACCCAACACAGATAGAGACAAGTTCCTGTTCCACTATTAAATCGAGACTACATTAGGACTAGTTCGTTTAGATGGGCGTCATATGTTATTCAGTAAAACTGGAAGTGCAGTGTGCAATTTTGTATGCAAATTACAATGTATTTTTTCCCACAGTTCTAGTGTCTCTAGTGTTTCAGATAAGAGTAGTGTTAAGTCTACTGTGTGTGTCACGATTGCGTAAAAATTCAATAATATTTTGCCCAATACTTACATTGTATTTAATATGTAAACTTTTTTTTTTGGTTCACCAAACCAGGTATCTCTGTTCTCATTCTCCCAAGGAAAGAGTTACAAGGAAAAGCTAGTTCAAAACCTCTTTTCTGTATCTACAGTTTCAGTTTGCACAAATAGAGAAGTGGTTTCATACCTCAGTGAGTCTCTGTCCTCACTGTCAGCTTTCATTCTGGGGTTGTAATCACTAAAGCATCATCTTCCGAGGAACACAGTACAGTTTATACTTATATCTTATCTTTTGTTCAGCTTTTGTCAGCATGCATTAAATGGTGCTATTACTTATGATCAGTTTTACTAGGATACAAACTGGAAGACTCATTGAAAAAAGACTTATGTTCCCCCTTTTAACTTTGGGAACAAGTAACCAAAGACTGGACTCATTTGGGCACAGTTGTGTTACTTTTTTTTTGCAAGAAAGGTCCAGACATCGATGGGAGCTTTGTAACTAACTTATAAGTAAGCTTCTTTTGCATGCTACAGGGCAGGGTCAAATTGGGCTGGCCCAGATCCGTTCCCCCAATCGGCTGCCCTCTCCCAAAAAATATGCTCACACCGTGCACGTTTTGCACATACTACTGTGCCCCAGTTTTCTCGCATGCGCATGAGGCCCCAAAGGTTTGGAACCCGGTTGGCCTAGTGATCTAGTCCGACCCTGCTACTGGCCCAGGCCCTGGTCTGCTCATAAAAAGCCCCCTGTTGCATGCATCTGAGTACAAGGGCCCAGGCCCAGAATTTTGATTTGCAACTTCTTTTTGCGGTCACCAACCCCTGCAACACGCTATTAATAAGCATGCACATGTACATATTTCCACTTAAGTAGTGGAGATTAGGCACACATATCTCCTGTGTATCTCAAGTACTTCTGCAGTACAGTCCCAATTTTGACAGTTTAGCTGGCAGTCCCAGATTTTTATTAAAAAATCCTAAATTTATCTTTGATCTTCTTCACTGATGCCAGAAAAGGATACAAAGTTTCAGAAACTTAATTTAAATAAGAGGCTTTTCAGCAGTGTCCACACTACCAGGCTTCTTACCCTGGTGGTCTAGTGGTGCGGCGGGAACGCCCGCCGTGCCGCTCCTCTTCCCCTACACCAGCTCCTGGTCTTAAAGGCGAATGTCACACGTCAGCTCGCAATGGCGTGAACATTTAAATATTTAAACGGACACTTGGAATTTGATCATTGCCCATGATAGGTTTTACCTGGTGCCTTGTATCCTGTGCTATTAAGCTTCTTGTTTCCTGTGTTTCACCCTGCCTGGCTTTGACCATTCTGATATCTGTATTCTGACACGTGCCTGAATTCCGATTACCTCTTCTACCTCATCCTATCTGAATGATTACCTGGTTGGACCTTTGCCTGCCTGATGATCCTTGATATCTGCCTGCCTCGACCCAACCTGTCTGACCACGAATCTACCTACTCCTGCCTGTACCGTGACCTTCGGCCTTACTTACTCTAACTACAGTTGTGCCCATTTGCCTATCCAGAACCTTTCCCTTGCATCTCTTGTTTAAGTCCAGGTGGCATCTGAGTAGCTGAGGGCTCCTCCTCAAGCCAAAGGCCGTCACTTAACTGGTGAAGCACGAGCCTAGATCAGGGTGCTTGGTACTGGTTCTGGTGTTGGGTGCAGACTGTGACACTACCCAACACCTGCACTTAGATACATAGAATATTGTCACATGACTACTTTAATCCCTTTCCAAGACCACCAAAGAAAATGACAATATCAACAGCAATACTGATCAAATAGGAATGCCTTCATCATGGCTCAGGGTTTTTCCTTCCTTGGTATACCATGTGACTGCCTGGGGTCAAAAGTTTGATCAAGATAGAATCGGTATGGAGAAATGAATATATCTTTATATTATTATTATTCACCAAAAATCCTACGAATCTGTTCGAAATTCGATAAGCATTCGACTATCGAATGCTTATCGAATAGTTTTAGGCTATCATTTTGCTCAAAATTGGATTTCTCTATGAAATCGTACCATCAAATACCGATCGTTCGATTTCACGAAAAATTTTTACTTTTTCCTTCGAGCCTATCGAATATACGATCATTCGATCTATTCGACAATTCGGTATTCGATGATCGAAGAGGCCAAATTTGTATATTCGAATATCCGAAAAAATTGTATGATCGGAATTCGGAATTTGCCCCTAGAATATACTGACTGCCACATCATACATTTATCGGACTGGTCAGAATGATGCTTCATAGTCAGTGAGCTTAAATGGACTTTTTAACCACTAAATTCTTTGTGCAGAGTTGAGCAAAAATTGAGTTGAGAAAAAATTGGGAAAAAAGTGGGAAGATAGTTGTATAGAGCAGTAGTTTAAAAATGTCAGAATGCAAACAAAAAAAACTGTATGATGATTTATGGCCTTCAAATCAGTAGTGCTGGTTATTCACATTAGTATAGTATAGATATACTTTTTTACTGACTCATGTTATTGTCTGTTGGACTTTGGTTGGGCAAGGAAGCTCAGAGCCTGAAGTAAGTAGAAGTGTTGTTCCCTGACCTCCCATAGGGTTGGGGCAGACAGGCAGATTCGGGGAGATTAGTTGCCTGGCGACTTATTGCCTCTTCTGTGGGGCGACAATATCCCCAAACTGCCTTCTGTCTGCCTTCCATCTGCTTGAATGAAGAATCGCCTGCGCTAACTTTGGGCAGCTTCTGAAATAGAAGTGCTGCGAGTGCATTAGCACAGGCTAGTTCAAGCAGGAGGAAGGCAGGTAGAAGGCAGTTTGGGGAGATTGTCGCCCCACGGAAGAGGCAATTAGTCGCCAGGTGACTTAATCTCCCCGAATCGCCCCTCTGCCCCAACCCTTATAATGATTATGTCAGGGCTTCACCTTTGCACTCATCTCAGTTCTTGCTCACTAAACAGCTTCCTGTTTCTCCCAGCCTTCTGTACATAACTATGTGTCTGTAGAAGACATAAAAGTATCTGTTTACGTTTATAGAGTTATGGCCCTTACGCACTAGCGTTTCTTACCTGCGTTCCGTTTGGCTGCGTTCAGCCGCAGGGGAGTGCAGGTCTAGATGCACTCCATTAGTTTCAATGGCATTGTACCCACGAGTCGCGTGTAAGCGCCAAACGCAGGTTCAGATGCAGCATGTCGCGTCTGAACCTGCGTTCAGCGCTTACACGTGTCTCGTGGGTACAACACCATTGAAACTAATGGAGTGCGTCTAGACCTGCGCTCCCCTGCAGCTGAACGCAGCCAAACGGAACGCAGGGGAGTGCAGGTAAGAAACACTAGTGTGTAAGGGCCCTAAATGTGGAAATGTAACAGTCTCTTCATATATAAACAAAGTGCATTTTGTTTTTTTACTGCCCTATTGACTTTAGAGGTAGGGGGTGTAGGTAAAACAAAAAAAATCCTCCTACGATTATAGTCAGATTGTAATCAGAAATAAATATATTAACACCTAATATTTGTTTGTTTTTTATTTTTGAGGGGAAAAAATGTAAGAACTAATTTTATAGTTTACCCAGTTAACCACTAGTTACTTTCATTTGTAATTATTCCAGTTAAAACACTATTAGCAAAGTACAGGCATAAGATCTATTTAACCAGAATGCTTGGGTTTTTCAAGGTAAGGGATCTTTCCGTAATCCATTATACCTGCTGAAGTCTGCTAAAAATTTATTTTTATATTAAATAAACAAAATAGGATTGTTTTGCCAACACTATGGATCCATGCAGAATGCTCAGGGCCTGGGGTTTGCTGGATAACAGATCTTTCTGTAATTTGGATCTTCCTACCTTAAGTCTACTAGAAAATCATGTAAACATTAAAGAAACCCAATAGGCTGGTTTTGCTTCCAATGAGGATTAAAGGGGTTGTACCTTTGAGTTAACTTTTAGTATAATGTAGAGAGTGATATTCTGAGACAATTTGCAATTGGTTTTCATTTTTTATTGTTTGTGGTTTTATAGATATTTAGCTTTTTATTCAGCAGCTCTCTATTTTGCATATTTGGTTTCTAGGGTACAAATTACCCTAGCAACCCTGCATTGATTTGAATAAGAGACTGGAATATGAATAGGGGAGGGACTGAATAGAATGATAAGTAATAAAGAGTGGCAATAACAATACAGTTGTAGCCTTACAGAGCATTTGTTTTTAGATGGTGTCAGCGACCCCCATTTGAAAGCTGCAAAGAAACAGAAGAAAATTGCAAATGATTAAAAAACTATGAAAAATAAATAATGAAGACCAATTGAAAAGTTTTTTAGAATGGGCCCTTCTACAATATACTAAAAGTTAACTTGAAGGTGAACCACCCCTTTAATGATATCTTAGTTTGGATCAAGTACAAGGTACTGTTTTATTACAGAGGAAAAAGAAAAATAATTTTAAAAATCTAGATTATTCGATTATAATGGAGTCTATGGGAGAGGATCTTTCCATAAATCAGAGCTTTCTGGATAATGGGTTTCCAGATAATGGATACCATACCTGTACAAGGTACTTTTTTCATAGATTCATGTAACTGAAACTAACTGGGCCCCAAAGCAAAAACATTTTAGTGCCCCAAACCTCAAAATTGAAATTACTTTTTATGTGTCTTTGCATTACTTGTCCCCCAGCAACTGCAGGGTCTGCAATAATTACCAGGGGACAATTTGTGTATACTCCTCTGGAACACAGGACAATTGTCTCACCAACCATTTGACATGCTTAGTGGCAATGATTTGAAAGCTAATTTGGGGTTTTAAAGGGGTTGTTCTCTTTTATTATTTATAGAATGGCCAGTTCAAAGCAACTTTTCAATTTGTTTTCATTATTAATTTTTTGTAGTTTTATAGTAATTTGCCTTTTTCTTTTGAATCTTTACAGCTTTCTAGTGGGTTTCGCTGACTAGCCTCTAAAAAGCAAATGCTCTGTAAGGCTAAAATGTATTGTTACTTTTTATTACTCTATTCAGGCCTCTTCTATTCATAATATAGTTTCTTATTCAAACCAATGCATGGTTGCTAGGGTAATTTCAGCCCTAGTTACCAGATTGGTTTAGATGCAAATTGAAGATCTGTTGAATAAAAAGCTACATAACTCAAAAAACCTTCAATAATAAAAAATGAAAACCAAATGCAAATTGTCTCAGAGTATCGCACTCTACATCATACTAAAAGTTAAAGCAAAGGTGAACAACCCCTTTAAGCACTTCTTTCGAATAAATAATAAAGTGAATAAAATCATCAGATATAATTTGTGCTTACAAGTTAGCTGAAATATTACTTAATTGAGAATTGAAAGTGAGCACGTTTCAAGGGACAGATTGAAAGATTGTTCCTGGATTTAAGGGACAGTAGTTAACGTTGGAATTATTAAGAAATAAATGCTGGATATTTCTTGTGTTGTGGGATAATTATAAATGTCATGTAATCACCAGCAATCTCTGTTATATGTCAGTCGTACAGTCCTCCTCCCTGTCTAGCTCTCATATCAGTTTAGTAATGCCACAAATCCAAATCTATTCTTCCTTTTTTTCCACTTGCCCCTCGTATATCCTTTCTTCACAGACCATAAAGTTTTAATAGAGGGAAAGAGCACTCGCGTCTCGCTGCCATATTAGAACAACCATGCAATGGGAAGAAGGCTAATGATACACTGCAGAATCGGAGATTCAGTAGGCCGTGAGTGTGAGGAGACTGCTCATTGCACCCATCACCTGCTGCTGAGTGTCACAGATTTTACTTCAGACGTGTACCTGTACCACCTTGATCAAATTCTGCTTTTTTTAAATTAAAAAAGAAATTCAACCTCTGAATAATTTTATGGATTTCTGCTGCTGCTAAATTGTCCTGTCTTAAAATTAAGTTTCTCTGCTTTCCTAAGCTTTTTTTGTTTTCCGCCATAGTAATTATTACTATTGATACATTTAGCTCCAACATGTTACTCAGCACTTTACAGAGACTGTTTATCATTTACATCAATTCCTGTGTAGTAAAGCTTGCAAACTATTAACACTACCACACTTTTTTTGGATTGGGGAAGACAATAATAATAACCTACATAGATAATGAGAATCAGAATCAGAATCAAACTCAGATTCACAGAAT
Organism: Xenopus borealis; assembly: GCA_024363595.1. NCBI lineage: Eukaryota > Metazoa > Chordata > Amphibia > Anura > Pipidae > Xenopus > Xenopus borealis. Next base: position 43,424,552 of record CM044438.1, read on the forward strand.
GGAAGTGGTAACCCTGGCCAGCCATACTGTCCTTATTTATCCTATACTGAAGTTACAGCTGCCACCTGTCTGGTTTTGAGTCCAGCTCGGTAATTTGAAGGGCTGCCCGGGTCAAAACTTTCTGGACGGTTTTCCAAATTAGGAAAACTGGGCAGGATTTCGCATGATAGACACGGTGATCGGCCAATCGACAACCGCTTCATCATAGCCCCCCCAATGTCATGGCCCTCCCCCAGTATGTCACAACCCCACCCCTTTATGTCACAGACCCGCCCCCTGCCCTGTCTCCACCTTCACAGAAGATGGAAACCCTAACTGCAGTTGATGAATATTGTAGTTTCATATAGGCTATCTGGCCAGTGTAGCCATACTTATTCTTTTAAAAAGACATCCATAATGTCGTAAAGCATGGCTGAGCTGCTGCTTTAAAATATGTAGATATATATATATATATATATATATATACATACATAAAAATAAATAAATACTGTTGCACTCTAGGGGCTTATGAAAAAATGAAAAAGTTTTATTTAAATCGACGTTTCGACTCAAGACTCCAGTGAGAGTTGAAACGTCGATTTAAATAAAACTTTTTCATTTTAGCACCAGGGCATTTTCCCTTTAAAGTGTGTGCAGCAGTCTTATGGACTATAATATATATATATATATATATATATATAGTAAAAACTGCAAATTTATTAGGGCAACATGTGTCCCTTTATACCTTCTGCCCCCCCCCCTGCAGCTACAGGGTCTGCTATCTCTGTAGTTAACTCCTATATAACAGGGTACAGGTATGGGACAGGTTATCCAGAATGCTCAGGGCTTGGGGTTTTCCGGATAAGGGATCTTTCTGTAATTTGCATCTTCACACTATTGTCTTCTAGAAAATCATGTAAACATTAAATAAACCCAATAGGCTGGATTTGCTTCCGATATGGATTCATTATATCTTAGTTTTGATCAAGTACAAGCTACTGTTTTATTATTACAGAGAAAAAGGAAATACATTTTAAAGATTTGGATTATTTCATTTAATGGAGTCTATGGGAGACAGCCATTCCGTAATTCGGAATTTTCTGGATAATTGGTTTCCGGATAACGGATCCCATACCTGTATTTGAAAACAAGGGTTAATATTTACACTCCAAAACTAAAAAGCAAGTGCATAAACTGTTCTGTTAGAAGTAAATTGCCACATTGTCTCTGTGCCCAGCTAATGGCTGGGCCCATCTGCCTCTTGAATATTTAGGAGCATGAGCATGCTGTTCACAGGGTGATATCTTGGCCAGCAGGATGAC
>CM044438.1:43427595-43457544 GCA_024363595.1 Xenopus borealis
TTGGCGGGTGTTTTACCGGCTAGGCCGGTAAAATACCGGCCGGGTGGCAACCCTACCAGCGAAGTCACCAAACGAGTGATATCACTCCGTCTTGCAGTACAGCAGTAAAGCTGGCTATACATGGGCAGATAAAGCTGCCGATATCGGTCATTATACCGATTTAACAGCTTATCTCCCTGTGTATGGGGGCTTCCGACAGGTCTTCCTGACTGATATCTGGACACAATATCGATCGGGAAGGTCGGATTTTCTTCCGACCGACCCGTCGGAAGTCCATTGCGCCAGTTGTAATCCGATCGATCGGCCATAGGGCCGAATGTTCGGATTACCCAGATATAGCCCTGCCAGTTAGTGGCATATCAGGGAAAGATCTGCTCATTTGTCAATGTCGCCAAATGAGCGGATCTTTGCATCTATGGCCAGCTTAAAGAGTGATTGAAGTTTATCAGAGCACAAGTCATTTGACTTGGGGCGGTTGCCAACTTTTCTTAAAAAAAAATACTGGCCTTCCTATATATTTATCTTTTTTTCCTATTAACATAACATTGGGATCAGCCATCTAAAATACTGGCCAGGCCGGTAAAAAAACGGCCAGGTGGCAACCCTACTTGGGGCAGCTGGGAAACTGACAATATGTCTAGCCCCATGTCAGATTTCAAAATGAAATATAAAAAAAAATCTGTTTGCTCTTTTGAGAAATGGATTTCAATGCGGAATTCTTCTGCAAGGGCACTATTAACTGATGTGTTTTGAAAAAAACATTTTTTCCCATGGCAGTATCCCTTTAAATCTTGGAAATAACACTGTTTTGGTGACCTCTCCAAGAAAGCAGCTCCTTATGTGTATGACTGTCTTTGCCAATCACAATCTTTAATCAATAATGCATATTAACTATATGCCCAAAAGAATCTGGAATTCTGCCTGTCCAATATCTAATATTAAGTTGGTGCTACGGGTGTTCATTTGGGGTCTTTGGTGCAGGCTGCTCAAGTTCTTTCATTCTAATCTCAGCAAAACATGTTCAATACTGTGCATGGGATTGAAAAACTTCTGTTGCCAAAAGGAAGGAAGCAGAGAACTGTCAGAGCAAATGTAAATGTTCACTGTTTGCTTTTATTGGAATCAGGGGGCCCAAGTACAAATCACGGAAAACAGCCCCAGACCATTATTCCTTCACAACCAAATTTTAACATTGGCATATACATTCAGGTAGGTAGTGTTGCCGTGGCAGCTTGATATATGGCATTATACATTAGGTTTACCCATAAAAACCCCATGGGTCCTAGCAATAGTTAATGTACTGACTCTGCTTCCACAGACAGTTAGAAATGTAAAGGCGACTATTCCAACTGATTTACAAGCCATTTTAGACGGCGAGTCTGGATACTTTTGGCTATACAGTGTATCCCGGCTTTGTTTTTCTATCCCAGTGCTTTCAAAAGCTTGCCAATGAGCGCGCAGTCAGAATGTTAAATATCACAATTCCGGTTGAGGTTTCTTTGTGCTGGGATTGAGGGGTGTACTGGTAGAACACACCTGTCCCTCTCCAGATTAAATTAGAACAATAGCAAAGAAACTGCAGACTCTTTTTGACGTTCCTTTTGTGTGCTAGAGTATTGTGTTACCGTGAAAGAATGATTCCTATCAGGACCCAGCTGCAGGAAGTCTACCCATGTAACTCACACCACAATTAACAGGCAGATGTGTGGCTCCTAGATAATAAAACTGTGGTAGGCTTTTCCACATTCTAACATCCTACTGCTGAGACTAGTACCCTGGGATATCTGACTTCAAGACCATCGTATTTAAATTCATGTTACTACTGTACTTGGTATCTAGGTCATGCTAAATTCTACTTCCTGAGATTCTGCACTGGGCAGAGCATGTAAAGAAACAGTAACACCAAAAGAAAACTAGTTATTGGCTGGATGGTGGAAGGTGAACAGAAGTGAGGTACTTGCTGCCAATGAAGAAGAGGGATATGGGTCCTGAGCTGCTGAAATTTTACATATAAGCTAATTAACTGATATTTTAAAGGGTTATTATTGAGGGTACATATGGCAGATTGGATAACTATAGATTTAAATAAATTTACCAGTTTTATGTGTGCAATATAGAACATGTTTCTATTCTTATTGTACCTAAATATATGAAAAGAAAACAAATGGCAACTTCCTTCGCTATACTGGTTGTTCCTATATAGCAGCAGTCCCCAACCAGTGGCTCATGAGCAACATGTTGCTCACCAACCCCTTGGATGTTGCGTCCAGTGACCTCAAAGCAGGTGCTTATTTAAACAAAAAACAGGTGTACTGCAAAACAGAGGCTCATTTAGACTGCTAGTCCACATAGGGGCTACCAGTCACAGCTAGGGTTGCCACCTTTTCTTCAAAAAAATACCGGCCTTCATATATAGTTACCTTTTTTTCCTATTAATAATATTGGGATCAACCATCAAAAATGTGACCCTAGTCACAGCCCATAATTGGCATCCCAGGAACTTTTTACATGCTTGTGTAGCTCTCCAGCTATTTTTTTACATTTGAATGTGGCTCAAAAGTAAAATAGGTTTGGGTTTTCTGCTATATTCGTTAAAGGTATACTATCATGGAAAAATCAGTTAAAAGTGTAAAAAAGCTCCAGTAGAATTCTGCACTGAAATCCGTTTCTCAAAAGAGCAAGCAGATTTTTTTATATTTAATTTTGAAATCCAAAATGGGGCTAGACAGCTGGTCAGTTTCCCAGCTGCCCCCAGTCATGTGGCTTTTGCTCTGATAAAAATAAGTTTACTGCTGTACTGCAAGCCCAGTACCAGGATCCCATAAGCAGAACAATGGGAAGGGAACCAGATAGCAGCTCCGTAACTTAATATAACAGCTGTCTGGTAAAATCCAGGTCCCACTGAGAGACATTCAGTTACATTGAGCAGGAGGAACAACAGCCTGCCAGAAAGCAGTTCAATCCTGGCTCCTTCTGAAAGCACATGACCAGGCAAAATGAGCTGAGATGACTGCCTACACAGCAACAACACAACTAAAAAAATATACTTGCTGGTTCATGAATTAAATTTTATATTGTAGAGTGAATTATTTGCAGTGTAAACAGTGTAATTTAGAAATAAAAACTACATCCTAAAAAATCACAGAATCGCTTTGATGTCTTTCTAAGAAGCTCTGCTACCTTGAATGGAAGGTGTGTTAAGGCTGGGGACAGACAGGGAGATTCGGGGAGATTCTGTCGCCTGGCGTTTAATAGCAGGCGACAATCTCCCCGAATTACCTTCTCCCTGTCTGCCGCTAGTATACTGACAAAGCGCCGGCGCCTGTGCAGACGCGGCGCGGCGATTTCCGGAATCGCACGAAGTTTCCTCACGAAGTATCTTCGGGCGATTCCGGAAATCGCTGCGCCGCATCTGCAAAGGCGCTGGCGCTTTGTCAGTATACTAGAGGCAGACAGGGAGAAGGAAATTCGGGGAGATTGTCGCCTGCTAAAAACGCCAGGCGACAAAATCTCCCCGAATCTCCCTGTCTGTCCCTACCCTTAAAGTGATGTTTTCAAGTAATTCTGGGCCACAGGTTTCCTGTGCAAGTTGGGAAACCAGGGTTTAACAGTGTTTTGATGAAAGGGGGAAGTCACAGTAATCTGCTGTATGTATTGGAATTTGCCACCACATGCACATGACTGGGGGTTGTGGTCAGTGATGGTAGTTATCTGTGCATTATTGGCTGGTTTGGCAGGGAATCATTAAAATGAAATGTGCACCAACTGGTTTAATTAGAAGAACGTTTGCTTAGAGAGGCATTCAGCTGCATACTGAGCTAAAAACAGTATTTCCAAAGGGACAATATACACACCTCTGTTCAATGTAGGGCTTGTATTGGAAATGTGTTTTTGCTTATTGTTCTAATTAAAATAATTAACAGAGTTTGTTAGTCACTATACTGCACATGGGAAAAAAAACGGACGAGTAGTTTGCTTGACTCTTCAGAATGTGGTAGAAGGAAATGCTATTCAGATTCTCCCAAATCATCTTTATTTAAAGGCTTAGCTATACCCTTAACTTCTCCTGCAAACTTGTGCTGTGTTCGCTGGAATATTATGGCTGCATATGTCTTGCTGTACAGTAAAGAGTTGCTTTGGTGTAGGCAATTATGATCCCATCTGTCCATGCATGCAATGATATCAGACCACTATATCTGGGCTGCTATGCCATAACCATAATCAGTGCTTGTTGGTCTTCTACTTTTCAAAGCCAATAATAAGACAAAACTCATAGCAATGCATTACTGTCTTCAGTACACTCACTTCTTCAACATAACGTTATTGTGATAATTCTGCACTGGAAATGTAGCAAAAAGCATGCAGACAGAGTTTAATAGATTCAAGCTTAGTGAGGCTACAAGTGACCTAGGCAAGTATTTGTGCCCGATGCCTGACGGTGAGACAACCCATGGTCTAGCAGCTGTTGATGAAGTGCAACTCCCAGCATTCCACCGATAGGCATATGGTACTGATTGAAAGAACAACATGAAGCATGGCAGGTCACTATACTGCTGATATGCAACACATTAGTTATCAGCAAAAGTAAAAGTCAGCTCTCAATCCCCTCCATCCGATAAGAAGATGGATTTTTACTTTGTGGAGAGCTTGAACTGCAGAAATCTAAAAGCTGTGGTGATTGTTATATAATAAATCTAGTTTCCAGTGAATTGAATTGTTATTACAACCTATGGGTATTCAGCTTCTTCATTACTTCTGATTGAATGAGAGGGGGCAACCCCCCCCCCCCCCCCGTTAGCAGTATGTGACCCTAGGGCAGCTTGCCTTGCCTTATTTTGTTGTTCGCTAATATCAGTGCAACCAATTGCTAGAAGGCTGCACGAGACCTCATTAATGATATCCCAGAAGATGTACCTCTTGCCTTTTCTGCCCTGCAATTGTTAAGCATTATCATTCACAGAAATTAATTAGTGCTAATTAGATATGGTTCATGCAGATATTTTTGTTGCAGCAACAAAAGCACTGCAGCAAACTGCCTTGTTGCCACAAACGACTGCTTATCCAGAAGAGAATTTGTACCTGCTCTCTGGATTTCAGTGCTAAGGAACCAGAGGAACCAAAAAAAGCAATATGTAACCAACTTCTGCCTGATATGTAGAATATTCTATAATCCCCACCTTATGATTTGCTAAACGGTCAGGCTGCTTGACAGCAAGCAGGCTGCAGGCAAGACCATCCCTGTGAGGGACCACTGTTTCTTATGTGTTTTTGTACATATTTACATGGAACCTGTGTATTTGGGATTAAATGCACTTAAAATTGCTGCTTTAGGGTTTAATTACATTGGCAACATGGCTACAACTACCAAACAGAGTAGAGATTCTTCTGTATGCTATTGATCTGTAAGAGTTTGTTTTCACAGCAAGCACCAGCGACTGCCTGCCCTGGGGCCATCATCAGTGTCTGGGCAAGGGGCAAAAGAAACTTTATTTATGTGTAGAATATGACCAGCCAAGGCATTACAGCTGTTATTAAACTCCAGCAACAACTTAAATAGACTGTCCTATTATCATACCTCCCAATATTTCGGAAATAAAAAGAGGGACATAAAGTTGTTGCACGTAGTGTGGCAAATTTATTTTGACATGCCCATTTTTGTGGCCACACCCCCCAAATTACCATGTTCATTTTACAACATTTGGCAGGTTATGAAAGTTTGGACATATTGCTGTGTTTTTTTCCAGTTATTAAAGTTTTGCTAATGAAGGTGAATTGCCCTTTAAACTATGATTCCCGGTTATCTTATATTGTTACATTTAATCATTTGCTTATCTCAAAATTGTTACAAAAGTATCTGATCTACTGCTGTGGCTGTTCTGGGCTCTCTGCCAAAAGCCAAGCCAAGTTAGAAACTTGCTTCTTTTTCTGGCTGTTCAGTGCAGAGAAAAATGGGACTTTCCAGTACAAAAGAGGGACTGTCCTTCTAAAAACGGGACAGTTGGGAGGTATGTACTATACACTCACTATTTAGTACCTAGAAATGCTGCTTTGCTGTGTGGTTGCAAAGAGTATTGCCTGGGAATGCCAGTCACTTGCGGAGAAGCAGTTTCTAGTGTTTGTCTTCCAAAGTAACAAGGGCAACATGGATCACCCTAGGCCCTTTATCAAGCGGCCCAAAATTATACCCTTGTTAGTTATATATATGGGGTAAATAAATCACCTTTGAGACTGCATAAATTATTGGTGAACTTCTGGATGTTTCTTTTTTGACATATTTACCCCACTGCAAGTGAAGGGTCTTCTGTACAAGCACATCCATAAGTGTAAGCTTTAGGGCCCTTACACACAGGCGTTTTAACCTACGCTCCCCTGCGTTCAGCTGCAGGGGAGCGCAGATATAGACGCACTCAATTCTTTTCAATGGGGCTGTACTCAAACTAATGGATGTAGGTGCCTAACGTGTTCGTGTGAGCAGAGCCCCATTGAAAAGAATTGAGTGCATCTATATCTATGCTCCCCTGCGGCTGAACGCAGCAAAACTTAACGCAGGGGAGCGCAGGTTAAAACGCCCGTGTGCAAGGGCCCTTACGGTTAGTTGAGCACTTCATCAACTTTCATATGCTTTCAAAAGAATGATTTACGTGGCAGCAATGTAAATGCTGCTTTCAGTAAGCAGTAACTACAAAGCTTGTCATGAATATAAACAGGCTAATAAGAATAAGCTGTAATTAACATGACCCCACAAGTGGTGAAGGTATCCACATACTGCCAATAACATGCTCAGTCGGTTACAACTTCTGCAGGGCTGAACACTGTCTGTTGTGGTAAAATTCCCAGCGTCACAGTTTAGCAAAGAGTTAATTCCACAGAAGCTGAACCCTTATTTCCTAACTGCAGATTTGCGATTAGTACATTCTTTGCATCTGCTTCCTGATGGCATTCTTTTTACAGCCCTTCTTAATTCCCTGGGATTAAACGTGCAACCGAGGTAATTAATGGTCAGACCTCCTCTTCTGTATATGATAATGGCAGGAGCTGTAAAAATTAATTTGCAAACATGTCATTACACACCAGCCGTACAGGCAATAAACCTGTAATTACAGACCAGTCCTGGCCAGGATGCGGGGGAAGAGGCGGGACTCCAATCTGTTTACTTTGTGTGGCTGTTGCTAGGGGATTGATACTTGATTTTAAAGGGCAGATGTGGTGAGCATGTGCAAGGAAGACGAGGGAGAAAGGATTTCTCAAAGCTCTTCTAGACATGAAATGAGTACGTGCCAACACATTTCACCTCCTTACCTGCTCTTTTAGGCATCTAATGAGCATGCAGTTGAAATTTCAAGTGAAGGAAAAGAACCATGCTAATAACAACTCTATGGCACCCTTTCTGTTTTGCACAACTGTATTCACTTGCATAGTACATGTTGTCTAAACTGCAGATTTTTTTTCTATTTGTGGCAGTTTATGCATTCAAAAAATCAAATAAATTAATTGCTGCTTCTATGAGATTAAAAAAAAGCCTAAAAGCCTCATTTACAAGTGCAAGGTGGTCCAACCTAGCCAGGGACAAATCTGCACGCGTTGACACCATTCATGCCCAAACATGACCCTACTACTACTAGAACTATGTGGTAGACTTTCCTGCGCTTTCGTCGGATCTGACTCTGGGCGATAATGGTGGCGCAATGGTGATATGGCGTGACACGATTGCCGGATGCAAAAGCTGCATCTGCATCCAACAATCATGTTGCGTCGGATCACCATTGCGACACCATCCAAATACCTATTACTTACCTTGTTTCCTTCGGATGGACGGAAATGCAGGTAAGTCTGCCATGTAGTTCTGCCCTTACACTGTCACATACTTTGGAAATTATTTAATCCACACATATGTTGCAATTGCTTTCATTGTGATTCATCAGGTGGGCACAAATTTTGACTGAAATTTGCATCCAAAATGTGTTGTTTGCCACTGCAAAGTAAATGCACATTTAAATATTGTATTGATCATGGATACTAGTGCTTGAGCAGGATCCAGGTATTTTGGATGTATTTGAACGATTAAAAGGGAAAAAAAAGGTGGGCAAATGTGTTGATGGCTTTGTAGTGTAGCCTGAAAAGAAGAAGGGTGGTAAATTCCATGGGGAAGAAATTAAAGAAAGTGCTAGAACGAGGGCATATGTGAAATGGTCACATAGAAGTTCTAAAACTGACATTTAACAGTAACTGAATGGGAAACTTTGCATTATACATTAATTAAACCTTTTCAATGACTGAGAAAGGTAAAATCACAGGGGGTGCAAAGTGGTTAGGCAGCTGTTACCTGTTACCCCAGATGGTGCTCCTCCTCTTCAAAAAACACATCAGCCCTGTGTACGTCTTGCTGAGTACTTCTCCATTATCTTCTTCCTCTTCCGGGTTGGGGACACGTCACGTAGGGTTTCCACCTGGCCGGTATTTTACCGGCCTGGCCGGTATTTTTAGTGGTTGATCCCAATGTTATTAATAGGGAAAAAAAGCGAAATATATAGAAAGCCCGGTATTTTTTTTCAAGAAAAGGTGGCAACCCTAGACACGTGTGCAGTATAGAACTTTTCCATGTGCTATAGATTTCCATGTGCAATGCAGAATTACTAAAGGGGAGACCATGAGAAGAAACATGTTTTCAGCAAAGTGGCAACACTAAGCTCATGGGCAAGTTGAGGCTATTCTGGATCAGTTCTGTGGATTTTTCTGTAATATGGCATTTTGTGATGTTTAAAGAAAGGCACTACTGCTTTGTATATCAGAAGATGTATCAAAAGTAAACCGGGCCATAACAGGCCTAATATAAATGGTCAGTTTGGCTCCTCCAGACTCCAGACTGAGTTGGCATCTTAGTGGACCTTCCAACAACCTTCTGACAGACATATAGTGGATTTGGCCCTGCCCATGGGTGGCCAGATGAAGCAAAGGTCCAGATGACCAGGTCCACAGAATTGGTCACTGGAAAAAATTGTTTGATCATAATTGTAACCTGTATTGCCACCATTAGACCCCCCTTGACACAAGTAAATGACCAATAAATTACCTTTGTTAAGTTAAGGTTCACTGGTCGTTGAGTACCATGTGGTATAAATCTCATTATAAAAGGCAAATAAGACCTAAATGTATGTTTTTCCTATTTTCTCTAAGAGGTTGAAGATGATGATGACATTGGCCCCTCCTTGAATATCCAGTCAAGCAGCAGTGTGGGGGAGGATTTGTGGTTATAAACATTGTTTGTTTCCTCATACGAGTATCACTAGGAGGGGCAGAGAATCTGTCTGAGAAACATTTTCACTCTGGGTTAGCAATTTAATAATTGCATTGCAATAAGAATTTAATCAGATTGATTACTGTTTGATACATAAAACACAAAGGAGAAAGATATATAATTAAAACGTATTATGTTTAAGAAGTGTTTCTGTAAGAAATGTATCTTCACCCTCGGTCTTAAGGCACAGACGCTTTGCCACCTCAAACCCCACCCACAGATACAACTTTTTGTCTCTGAATGATGCTTGGTTTATATGGCAAAGAGCTTGACGCATTTGGCTTCAGTGTAAAAAAGTTCTGGCAGTGTTGGTGTTCTGCTGTCAATTTAACTCTACAAAGCATCAAATAGTATAACTCAAATATTGATATTTTGTCACTGTGTCTGCTTTATTTATTTTGTGTTTCTAGGGAGTGCTATTCTGCCCATGCTGGGAGGGAGCTCCTGTGCTGGCAGCAATGAGTAGAGTCCCTCCTCTCTCCTGAATGTCATGTATGTGACATCCCTCTCAGTATGGGCAGCACATTGCTCCCTAGGAGCCATTTTGGCAAAACTGTTTTGCTTCCCCAATTGGAGTGCACCTGTGGTGGGGAATTTCTCTGTTACTTTCTCAACTCAATGGGAACCTTTAGGGCCCTTACACACGGGCGTTTTTACCTGCGCTCCCCTGCGTTGCGTTTCACATCGTTCAGCCGCAGGGGAGCGCAGGTATAGCCGCACTCAATTATTTTCAATGGGGCTGTACTCACACAAGCGCATGTAGGCGCCGAACGCAGGAAAAATGCAGCATGTTGCGTCTGAACCTGCGTTCGGCGCTTACACGCGTCTCGTGGGTACAACCTCATTGAAAAGAATGAGGTGCGTCTAGACCTGCGCTCCCCTGCGGCTGAACGCAGCCAAACGCAACGCAGGGGAGTGCAGGTCCAAAACTCCCATGTGTACGGGCCCTTAGTAAAGCCAGAGGAGCATTCTGAATTGGGGCTGAAGTATCTACAGCTGCTGAGCAATGTATTAACTAATGTGACTAATTGTAACTGTTTACAACTTCATCAATCTAGTTTACCTAGCTGCTACTGGCAACAAATCTTTAAGGGCTCTTACGCACGGGCGTTTTGGACCTGCGCTCCCCTGCGTTGCGTTTGGCTGCGATCAGCCACAGAGGAGCGCAGGTCTAGACGCACCTCATTCTTTTCAATGAGGTTGTACCCCCGAGAAGCGTGAAAGCACCGAACACAGGTTAAGACGCAACATGCTTCAAGAGGCAGCACTTTTTGCAGGATTTGTATTCATATGAATTGTACCCAACCTTTGAATCAAGTTAAGGTAGGCATACACAGGCTGATAAAAGCCGGCGGCAGAGTCGGCAGCTTATCTGCCCATGCATGGGGCCCTCCGACAGGCCATCGGCCAGATGTCGATCGGGCAGGATTAAAATTCCCGTTGGATCGCGGCCGCATCTGTTCATTGATGCGGTCTTGTCCACTGACCCCCGTATCTGCGCCGTTCTGACTTCAGCCGGCTACAGCAGACGTGATCTGCCGGGTGGCCCTAAGGGGGTGCAGGCCCTGATCCAATTGCACCCCCGGTAGTTACGCCACTGACAGGATACTCCCTCCACAGGGCAGTATTTAGCTTATAGACACCCAAGAGCAGTAGCTTTAAGTGGTGTCTAGGGTTGCCACCTTTTCTGGAATAAAATACCATATAAATTAAAGAGTGCACAGAAAATATAAAAATCCCCCCTGGCCATTGCTGGGTACTCACACTTAATCTCATGGCAGAGCTGATGGGGGGGGGGGTTCATCTGTGATTGGAGCATACACTGTACAGAAGGACAATATTCAGTGGCGTAACTACTCGCTGTTGGGTCCTGGTGCAGGATTGGCACTTGGGACACCTATCGGGCTGTCCCCCTATGAATTGCACATTGGAGATCTCCTAGCCTCTTCAAGGGACCTGTCCCTCCCTCTCATCACTGGTAGAGAGACACAAGGCTCCCCCCCCCCCCCCCCATTCTGTTTCTGGCTTCCCTGACTCCCCTATAATATAGGCTGCTATTTTTTGGCATAGGAGGCCCCCCATTCAGATGAAGTCTAATTTTCAGACTCAAAGGCCAAGCCAAAAGTAGTATAGCCACTGCTAAATAGTTTCAATATTGTGGATCAGGTGAGAAATCACTTTTTAGTATTTAAAAGCAACAGATAAGTATGAGAAGGAAGCAGTCACCAGTGGCACATTAGGCTTTTTCTAAACCACTATCCTAATTTCCCCTTTGTTTTCTGACGCTGATGAATACTGTGCTAGGTCTTTGAATAGACTTATTAGGCAGGCCTTGTGATGCAAACAGAATAATGATCCTAAGCATACTTCCAGCTTTGTCAGAACTGTATAAAGCAGAAGAAAGATGAAGGAAACCTAAAAGTGATAAACTTAACTCCAATTAGCTTATTTGGGATGAATTGGATACAAAGGTTGAGTCTTAACTGTCATCTAGTGCAGGTCATTTGTTGGTGCTTGTGTGCCAGTGTTGGTCTTTTCTTAAACAAACAGTAACACCAAAAAAGGAAAGTGTTTTAAAGAAAAGAAAATATCATGAAGTGTTGCCCTGCGCTGTTAAAAATTATGTGTTTGCTTCAGAAACACTACTATAGTTCATATAAACAAGCTGCTAAGTAGCAATGGTGGAAATTGAAAAACGGCTATATGGCACAGGATAAGTAATGGATAACAGATAACATTATGTTCTACAGATCGTATCTGTTATCTGCTGTGTAACTTCAGCCTTTTCTCTTTTGAATGGCTGCCCCCATTGCTACACAGCAGCTTATTTATATAAACAATAGTAGTGCTTCTGAAGCAAACACTGCAGTTTTACCAGTGTGGTGCAACACTGCATTATATTTTTATTAGTTTAAAACAATTTAATTTGTGATGTTACTGGTCCTTTAAAGAGCCCAGAGTTTGTTCTGCTGTGAGTACTTCAAAATGTCGCTATTTTTTCTTTTTCTTACATCATTATGGAATTAGCATGATTTTAATATAAAGGTTACTTATAGAAATATTGGATGTTAATTATGTTTTATGATTGCACTTTAGAATATGGGTTATTTTGTATATTTTAATAATGCACATTAGCACTTTTCCTAACGGAAAAACAAATGAGATAGTAAAGGATGTTTAAAGAAAAGACAGTTGAACTTGCACCGTTTTATTATATTGCAAGCCCATACTTATAAATAATATGAGATCTATTGTTGGGAATGTGTTTTTTTTATTTATTTTTTCTATTATATTGGTAAATATTTCAATATTTTTACCCATTATTGGTCTATACATGCTCCTGAAAGAGGAAAACAAATATAGAAGGACGGGAGATATGGATACTACTAAACCCTGTATGATGTCTTGGTGTATAATTAAGCCCTGAGCATGTGTGGAGCAATTAATTGGGTATTGAAGGAGTGGGCTGTAGAACAGCCACACCTCCTCTGATGAAACGCGTCAGGAGGGAGTGGCTGACACAAGGTATGCAGATGGGGGGAAGTTGATGCTAGGAGGGAGACACAGCTTTGTGGTGTACTATGTTATGAAATTGTTTATTGCTGTATTTATTGATACATTGTGGTGAATTTGCACAATTAAATGCTTTGATGTGAGATACATGGACCTTTGCACAGTACTCACCAATTGACAGCAATTAACCTATACAAACATTGGATTTATATGTCGCTATTTTTGAAAGTGTGTTTTTTTTACTAAGGTGACCATGATATGGCTGTTATTCCCTTAAAGGAGAAGGAAATCCTCTCAAATAAAAATCCCTACACTACATAGACCTCCCTTCCTGCCCGCCCCAGCCTAGGTGGTACCTTTGTTAAATTACCCTAACTCTTTACTTACCCTTCGGTGTAGATTCAGGGCATCGGAGTTCACGGGCGCCTTCTTCTTCTCTTTGGTGATCTTCTTCCGGCGCTTTGGCAATTTCCATGACTTTATCCACTTGCGCAGTAGTCACAAGCCAGTAGATTGCGCCAACTGCACATTCCTGCAGATTACCGAAGAGAACAAGAGGCGCCCATGAACTCTGATGCCCTGAATCTGCATCGAGGGGTAAGTAAATAATTAGGTTAATTTACCAAAGGTACCACCTAGGCTGGGTGGGAGGGGGATGTCTATGTAGGGTAGGGGGTAGGGGTTTTTATTAACAAGGGTTAGCTTCTCCTTTACATCCAACAAATCAACTTTTTAGTTTTTTCTGTTGAGTTAGCTGATGTAATATTACCAGCAGAGGTCACCTTTAAGTGGTGCTGCAATATTTTGATTTGCAACATCATGTGTAATACAGGCAGTAAATCTAGAATAACACACAAATTTTGTTAATTTAACAAATCCAAACACCAATTGTTTCAGGTCTGGGAGGCAGTGGGGAAACCAGAAAACCATGCTGAATAAATTATAGCACTACATATGCCATAATTCGTTGCTTAAAGGGCAAGGAAAGGCAAAGAAATAAAATCACATTTTTACTTTCTTTAATGAAAAAGAAATCTATCTCCAAATAATTTCATTAAAAAATGTGTACCATTTTTATAGGAAACCTGACTATATGCAGTTAAATTCTCCCTTCATTTACTTCTGTGGATAGCAATTGTCAGATGGTCCCTAACTTCTGGCAGGGAAACAATCATACTTATGAACAGTAGGGGGAGCCCCCACCTTACTTACCAGCCACGCAGAACTCAAGTAGCTTTGTTTTTTGATAATTTATGACGATCCCTAAGAAGCCCAGATCACACTGAGCATGTGTATGTAGTCTAGTCTTGCAAAGATGTTTAACAAAGTTACAAGATGACAGCCCCCTGTGACCAACTTTGAAAGCATAAATAATTTGTTTGATTAGGCTTGTGGTGCAGTAAGTTCATGTTTATGTTTAGTATACAAAATACAGCATTTCTAGCCTTATTCTATTTTAGACTTTCCTTGCCCTTTAAGGAAAGGTCATAAACCTTTGTGTCTGCCTGCATTGGCCACAAAAATGGTTTTGTTGGAGTTGTGATTAAGACATTCACATTATACTTGGCTGTTCCTCAATGAGAGCAGTTTACTACATGGAGCAAACCTTTTGTTTATCCTATGGAGCATTTAATGGAGCATTTAAGACCTACCTTAGTGACTTAGATGTGACTGTGTTTATATATATATATATATATATATATATATATATATATATATGTCAAACATGTCTGTAAGGGGTTTAGACTTATAGGGAAGCCACATAGGCTGATAAAGAAACTGAAACTTAATGGTCTGTAGTCATGGACAGCATACTGCAGGATGTGGTTCTCAACTCACATTACAAGCTCACTTCTTCATCTTTTGGTTTTGCACTCATTCTAGTCATGCCTGTACAAAAACATTTAAACAGACACAAAAGTGAAAATGTCATACACAGGATGAATTTAAACACTTTAAAACATTATTTATTGAAATAAATTATTGGTATTCACCTGAACTCCCGTACCCGTAAGTTATTGTTTTTGGTTAAATCGAAAAGATACTACTTCATGAGTCTAATTTTCCTCACGTATTAACGTATAAACTTGTAAGAGCACATGAGAGAATGAATGCCCAAGTCCCTGTTTATTAACACAAGTTGCACCATACTAGGGGTTGTGACATGGGATATTCCAGAAAAGAGCTAGGATGTAACACAGGGAGCATTAGAAAGTATTAGAAGTAGGGTTTCCTTGTACACACCAAAAACATACAAAGACTCCTTATAATAGTGTGAATGTAGTAGGGAGTTGAATTGTAAGCTTTACTGGGGCATGGACACGTGTATAATGTGTTTAATGTAGAGTGCTATTGAATGTGTTAGGCTGGGGACAGACAGGGAGATTCGGGGAGATTCTGTCGCCTGGCGTTTTTAGCAGGCGACAATCTCCCCGAATTTCCTTCTCCCTGTCTGCCGCTAGTATTAATGACAAAGCCCCAGCGCCTGTGCACACGCGGCACGGCGATTTCCGGAATCGGCCAAAGTTTCCTCGCGAAGTATCTTCGGGCGATTCCGGAAATCACCGCGATGTGTGCGCACAGGCGCTGGCGCTTTGTCATTAATACTAGCGGCAGACAGGGAGAAGGAAATTCGGGGAGATTGTCGCCTGCTAAAAACGCCAGGCGACAGAATCTCCCCGAATCTCCCTGTCTGTCCCCAGCCTTAGTGCCATAGAAATATGATTCTAGCTTTAAAGTTTTTCACAGGTTAGGACTGGGAGTCAAAGTAGGTCCTGGCATTTCAAGTCCACAGAGACCCAAACAGCCCCCCCCCACCAGCCCATTAAATTTACATCAGCCCCTCTGGCATTTTACAGAATCCACAGTTTACCAGTGTGGCCATGGTGTTTTAGAAGATATAAGCAAAGACAATGAATTAGTAAAACTGCAGATTCTGCAGGTTCTTTTAAAAATATGCAATTATGTAACTATCAAAGGTTCACTGTGCACTTCTCAGTGCCATTCTTCGTCCGAAATGCAACTAAAAGAGTCAGTACTGGGGTTTTGCAAACCATAAATACTCTTTAATATGCCTTTAGTCTGATGCTTCAATGACTAAAAAAAAAACACCAACAAAAGAGGACAAAAATGTACTCTGACTCATAGAAAATGTGACTTCAATTGTTTTGCTGAAGAATGGCTTGTTGGGTAACCCACAAGTTTAAAAGGGCAAGCTGGAGCTGCACAATAATTATATGTGGTTTATAGAAAATGTAATTATCACTTTAATCTCCCCTCACCTCATGCACTAAACTATAGAGTATGGCTAATGATATCACGTGAGGTGGTATTTCAATGCATCAGTGGGTGGATTGTGGATTTTTAGCCTGAAACGCACGTGTGCATTTTCAGGCTGAAATCTGCACAGACTTCAAGGTTGATGGGAACAGTTTGACCATGTGTGAGCCCTACATACAGTTAGGAAGGCTATACTGGGTCACTTAGGTTACTAAGTAACCTAAGTATTCCTGCTAGTTATTGTACTACCCCAGTAAAGTTTATTGTTCGTTATGGAAAAAAACTGAAATAGCAATCTTCTTTTGATTTGCAAGGCATATTTGCTGGCTAAGGCTATATCTTTTGTCACACAAAGGCAAGGTATAATTCCTCCTGAGGCCCCTCACACACAGGGTTGGGCTAATTGCCTAATATAGATAGCTGATGTATGGTGTACAGCAGTCTCCCTCGTTCTTATTCATTCAGACAGATCTCCTGTCAGGCAGCCAGAATCCCAACTTGCCAATAATGATTCTTGCATGAAAATTGATGGAGGGAGGGAAACCACTCTTTTCCATCTCTCTCCCTCCACCACCCCTGTTCCTATTCCAATCCTCTGTTATTGTAGCCTGGGGGAGCTTGTGTCTTTTCTCTTTCAATCCCTTCCTCCTGTTACTCTTCATCTCTCTAGTCTGTGATAGGGTCTGCTAAACAACCCTATAGCCCTAAACCCCAGGGCAGGGTAAGCTTCATTTTCCCTATTATACTCATATACCTGGCTGTGCTACATCAGTTAAACAATTAGACACACACAGATATACACATGAATTTTAAATGGTGAAACAGGACTCACTGATCCAGTGTTGGTTTATGTCAGTGTTTTGCTCGGATTCAGAGACCTTTATTTTTTTTCTGACAAAGATCTTAATATTAAAAAAATGATATAAACCTTTTAACAGGCCTGTGGATGCTATTATTCCGTTTGCACTGTATTCATACAGTATTTGGTTTTTATTAATACTTCTAAGGGCTAGGCCAGACGGGGAGATTCGGGGGCATTTTGTCGCCTGGCGACTTCTCGCCGCGACTTGTAGCCCCCGAACCTCCCCGAATAGCCAAGTCCTGGGGCGCACCGGCGTTACTTGAAAACGTCGGCGCCTATTCACACGGAGCGGCGCGCTTCGCGAGTCAATTTGGAGCGATTTCAAAAAGCGCGCCGCTCCGTGTGAATAGGCGCCGGCGTTTTCAAGCAACGCCGGTGCGCCCCAGGACTTGGCTATTCGGGGAGGTTCAGGGGCTACAAGTCGCGGCGAGAAGTCGCCAGGTGACAAAATGCCCCCGAATCTCCCCGTCTGGCCTTAGCCTAAAGGAGAAGGATAGGCAACAATCACCGCGGGTGCCACATGTAAACAGTGATTGTATTTACTTATCTGATACCCCAGGGTTGTGTTCCAATTAGTAGAAAACCACCCAGGCTCAGGGGTATTCTCAGAAAGTTCATGGAGCAATTTTTTTCCTGCTTCTTCATGTATGTGTACAAGTGCTGTACACTGCAGTGAAAAACAGAACTTTAACAAAAAAACTAGCCTTTTCATTCTATTGTGTATATGTTGGCCCTGGGATTTTGAAGAAAGAAACAGTGGAAGAGGAGAATTGCTCTATGGTACTCGATGAGAAGAACCCACAGGTTGGGCAGTTTTCTAATTTTCTGGCAGTTTGTTGCAAATTGACACGTGTCTTTGCCCTTAGGGGGCTGATATAAGTTGTTAAAAATACTTTAAAATGGATATTTAATATATTATTTTCAAACAAAATTTGTATTATAGTTAGCGTCACACTGGGGTGATGATTTGCTTTTCTGCACCTGCATGTTTATTATGCAGATAGAGAAAAGCCAATGCATCCTAATCTACTCACTCCTATAAATGCACAACATCAACCTGTGCTCAGACACAAAGGGGGAAATTTATCAAAGAGTGAAGTTCTGCCACTAGAGTGAAATTCCACCGCTCTCCATTCATTTCTATGGGATTTTCAAAGGCAAAATTATCAAAGGGTGAAGTGAAAGTTCACCCTTTGATAAATATGCCTTTAAAAGTCCCATAGAAATGAATGGAGAGTGGCGGAATTTCCCTGTAGTGGTGGAACTTCACTCTTAACTTCACTCTTTGATAAATATACCCCAAAGAGTGCATTGCACCACAAAAATGCATGCTTTCGCATTTTTATCCCAAAATCTGTTGCATGTGTTGCACCTGTCAGTGATAGCAGTCCTTAGCCCTGTGTGCCACTGGCTTAATAAAGGGCCCAGTGGGGCCCGAAATGTTGCTCTTCTTTACGGATATTTATCGGCTTAAGAAAACACTGATTTCAAACTTCAGTCGATGGATTTTCTACTACTGGCTTAATAATGAGCATTATATATGACAGGAAAAGAAAACGCATAACTCACAGACATCTTCCGAAAACAGATTACTGAATTTTACCAACAGTCTCCTCTGAGACCTTGTTTAAGATCTTGAGAAAGGTCTTCGAGGACCAGAGGAGGAGGCCAAAATGTTGGATGAATAATACTAAAAATAATATTTATACTGTGCTTGGAAGAGGTCCTGTGAGTGCTTTGTTATATGATACTGCTATAATTTGCTGTACCGCTGCAGCTTTATATATATATATATATATATTTATATATATATATATATATATATATATATTACACAGATTTACACTTAATTATTACACTTAATCTTAAAGGCACTATATGTATGTGTAAGCAGTTGCCAAAAACAACACATTACTGCCAAGTAACGACCCCACCCCCTTTTATTTTGCTCTCTTGCCCTATTGGAATCATCTATTGACCCTCGCCCTTGACATTGAAATTAGTGAATGAAGAGCTGGGGGGTGAGTTGTTTGGATGACTGAGGAGATCACTGATTCTTTGAAGAGAAGCTCTGAACACACACACCCACTGTCCCTCCCCACTTTTTTCCTCTCCCTTTTTTGTAATTATTTGCATTTCTGGGCTGGAAGCTGAAAACACGGAAGGACACCAGCTAGAGGAGTGTGCTGAGCTGTATTACTCAGCTTGTGCAGTACACCCATAGACAATCTGCTCCAATTAACCCCCACCACCCTACTTAGAACTCGCTTCTGACCACCACTCTGAGAAATATGGGACTCTAAGCATTTTGTGTTCATTCTAAAGAAAAGGAGCGCAGTCATGTTTGGACTAAAACCACCTCTGTACTACTTACCAGGTAAGAACTTGCCGTACATTCACATTTTCACATTAATATCTGCTTTTTTAGCTGTTGCCAAGTTGAGCGCGTATAGATATATCCCATAGTGGCAATAACATAGAGTGAGCCTTGGTTGGCTGGCTTTTTACCCTGACAAGTGCAGCACATTGCAGACACCTCTGACACCCATCAAGTCTAGCAATTCTTTGCAACCCGAGACCTCCGGCTGCTTTAAAACCATTTGGTGTAGCATGTCCTCTCTTTGTCTGCTGTTAAGTGCTGATCCTTGTTTTATTTAACATCAATAGTCAGAGGTACTTAAGGAAGGCAAGGTGAATTAGCGAGCCAGAGGTGTGATGTTACTTTTTCAGCCAGTGCCTAATGTTGTTTTCATGGCTGAACAAACTCTGCTCCAGAATCAGAGAGCCCCGGTGCGGAGGGTGCTGGAAGCCTGCCTTTTGTTTTATTCATAAAGATTTTCAGCTTCCCTTTAATGCACTGAACGCTGGGAGGTGTTTGATAGCATGTGCTTAACCCCTCAGCAGCTGCTGTGACATTTGCTGCGGTGGCATGATGTTCCTTGGAAGCAATCTGCGTAGGCTGACCCAGTCCGTGACCGTTCTCACCCCCTTCCGACACTGACAGAGGCACAAATTCTGGTCATCGTTTAATAGCTGTGCATCTGACAGTGTTGGTTCCGTGTGCTGTATGTGTGGGTCAGCAACATAATTGGCTAATGACAGTATTATTAAAACAGAGTAAACAAGAACTGTCATTGTATGAACCTGAGACATATTTATAACCTTTGCTACTGCTCTGTATGACAATTTCCACATTATTACTTATTAACATTCTCCATAAATACATTCATCCTATATGATTTACATAATGGCATTGTCCACAGGGTTTTTCTCTCTCTCACCTCGGTAGAGTGAGCAGAACATTGAGAAATCCTTCACACTGACTTCAGGAAGACACTGCTCCTTGCTTCAAACATATAATGTTATCTATAGATAAACAAAATAAAGAAGTCCAAAAATCTTTTTGAACCATGTACAATCTAACAATATAAGAGAACTGAATGATAAGCAAAGTCAATAGAAAACCCGACTACCCTGGTGGGGTAGTAAATATAATTAGTGAAGCTAACACTCTATAGAGATACATTCGAAAAGGGCTTTAAGTTTTCCTTTACTTCCAGAGGAAGATGACAAACTGCATCCATGTCTTTTCCTTGTTAATGTCATAGGTAAGAGAACTGCAAATTTGCCAGGCTAGTCTGCCCCTGAGCTCAGTTTCTGTCCATACACTATAAAAAGATAAAGAAGAAGGGACTGGCAAAATATTGTAATAGAATAACTGTGTCCAATCCAACAAAGCTCATCACTATTACATCATACCAATACTGGTATTTCAGTTATGACACTGAGCCATACTTGCTGACATTCTAATGTATGCTAAATGTGCCTGTTATACAGCCAAGTTGTATTTAGAATGTACCTTCTTGTTAATTTGAAATGAATAATATGCCAGCTTTGTTCTGGAGGAGCAGCCTGTCCTTGCATAAGAGTTGTTTGGAGCACAAGTGGACATGATGATCATTAACAAGTGATGTACTCTGACGGTACTGTGTTAAACAGAATAGGGAGAATTATACATTTGAGTGCACCAACATATGGCTGAAATTACATGCTCTAAAACCTCCCAGTGTTCTTCATTAGGTACTACAAGCTTAGCATTCCTCATTATTACTGTTTCCTCTGTCAGGTCAATCAAGATGCCATACCACACAGGCTTCTATCAATACTAAATGTCTTCTTAAAATAATGATGGCATCCGAATGCCTCATGGTTCTTTAATTCAAATCCAGACCCAAGGGAATCTTCATCAAAGTTGTACTTCATTTTTGGGTTATAACATATTTCAGGTCTTGAAGGCAATGTAGAACATGTACTTTCTAACCCCACAAATGTCTTCGCCGGGTACTGCAGATTTTCAGTCTTCAGGCAGTTGTGTGTGTGTTTTTTTTACCAAGTAGGGAATACTTTCAGAGTCACAGGTTCCTCCATCAGGTCATCTAGCACTTGAATCTCGCAGGATTCTCCTTCAGGTCAAACTAGGTCTAATAAGTAATACCCATCAGGTAGTGCAGGCTTTCAACCAGATTCAGTGTTTAATAGCACATGCTTTTAAACCTTGTCCAAGAAAAGAAACCTGTGCTTTCAGATAAGAGTTTCTGTTTCATGTTACGTGGTTTGTTGGCCTTGATGCACTTTTAGTCTTCAGGCTGCTTATTCCGGAAATGTCTATTAGACACAGACAGCGTGGTTTAACTCCTTATATCATTTGTTCGCTATATACAGGGGCTTGTGCTGGAAATGTTATCATGAAAGCTATTATGTTTCACTAACAGTTGTTACACGTGAGGCAGAATGCAGGAGCTGCAATGCATTATACTGCAAACCAATATACTCCACTGCAGAAGAAACTTTCAGGTGGAATTGCAGCTGGTTCACGAATAATGGAAATGTTCCCATTTGAAAGTGAAGAAACATTTAAAATATTCATGGATGTTCAGTGTTGACTTAATATATGTCATGCTCATAAAGCAACAATGAGGCAAGTAACACCTCTGTCACTTGATTGATTCAATATGTTTTGCATTCATTCACCATTTCTTATGAAAAATAAGCCCTCTAGAAACACACACATTTCTGTTTAATTCACACTGGATTTGTAGGCCTGATGCGACCCTCCAATATATTTTCATGGCCCCAACATGCAATTGATCTCCATATATTACTTAATGTAGCATTGTTTTATAATCTGGCCCCCCACACGTGACATGGGTGATAATTGGCCCACAGTATAGAATATCTTAGATAACACTCTTCTCACCACTTATTTTTAGAATACTATAAATAAAATTGACAATTTTCTTTCGTTTTTTTTAAAAAGAATTCATCAAATTCAATTTAATTCAACCCCCCATGTTTTCCAGTAGCAGCTTAGTAACCCATGTAGGTGACCCTTTGTTGTAAGCCAAGCCTGTCTTATATATTGATTGTGACTTGGCTCTAGGTATCCCAATCTAAGGATGTGGCTACTATGTGGAAGAAGCATATACTGTAATCATTCCATGTCCCCTTCTACCCTCAGGCAGGGCCACTTTAAATATCTTTTCAATGCCCCCTCTTTATATCACCTACCACCTACAGAGCCCCTAGCAGTCACAGGGACCGGAAACAAGAAGAAGCTGTTTCTGTGACTGCTGGGATGCCCAGCAAGTATAGGGGGCCAAATGAGCCACTGACATAGTTTCAGTATATTGATTAAAAAATACTGTTTTCAGAAATTTTAGGAAAGGATTTGGTTGTGAGGACTTCTAGTCATGCCACTACTTGCAGGATAGCGCATAAAGGACTAATATTAATAGTGGTATGGGTTAACCCATGGAATGGATTCCATTAATACTGCTGAGGCTGTATATCTTATTGCAGTCCATGGACAAATTGAATCAGCATTGCCTACCCTCCCCAATAAGATTTGTCTCTGGGCTGTAACCCTCATTCCAGAGGAAGAATTATTACTTGGTTTCTGGATGCTTTGCTACTAATTTGTGACATACTGGCACCTGCCCACTTTCATGTATATGTTGTATACAGTTGGGGCTGTGTTACTTTTTGCTCAGCATGTGCCATATGAGTAGCTTATAAAGCCTTCCTGCCGGGAATAAAATAAGGATGAAAATGGTTACAGTAAATTGTCTGACAGTTTGAAGCACCAGTCTTCCAGTTCAGAGATGTTATACTTTTCCCTTTCAGCCGCTCCAATTACTCCTTTCCAAGGCCGTACAGGTCCCCACTCCCTGCTGAGACGCATGTCACACATGAGTAGGTGTTTGTTGAGTGAAGCTTGAGATGATCACTCAAAAACCCAGTGTGAGCCAGCCAGGCAGCAAAACAGGTTCACTGCCATTGTCCTTAATACAGCTCCAGTCTCAGCATTTGCAGTATTTAAAACAAGGCTAGGAAAGCTTATGCACTTTAGATATTTAGAACTACAGCACCCCATAATTTACTGTGCTAGAAATATTGAGCGTCCAAGTGGGCAGGTCTAGGGTTAAGGTTTAGAGCTCTGTCCTTTGTGCCTCATGATTATAAAAAAATGTCTGGAGCCACACATGAAATACAGAAACACTTTTAATTTGAAAAAGTAAAGAAAATACACAGAAAACAACTACAACACCAGTTGGATCACCAGCTGTTTCAAGTGTTTCAAGCTTGGGCCGCAGGTTGGACACCCCTTCACTAATAGATCTGCTCATTTGGTGAGGCCACCAAAAGATTGGATTTTTTTATGCAATCAGTTAAACCTCCAGAAGGCCAGCTTGTACTTAAGAAAGCTGATATGTATTGATTTAATGTAGTGATTCAAAGTGTTCTGGTGCTTGGCAATGATAGAGCCAAAGCCTCTAACCAAAATACCTTTTATACCATTTGGTTAATAAAAATAAAGAAAGAGACACTCAGAGAGTTAGTGAGTGATCCTTGTCCACATTTGCAGTGCATACTTGTCTTACTAGTGATAGTTAGGAATATGCATTCTGTATTTTACAGGAGACTTTTGGGGAGCTGAATTTGCAGCTGTCTGACACTGTCCATCCATGGAAATAAAAATAAAATCAAATTTGTTCTGGTGGGGCTCTTATGTGCTGCTTGATTTGGTGGTTTGCATCTACAGCTTTACTTTAGTCTGTACCATATCTCTCGTATAACATCCTGAAAGCTATCTAAGCTTTGCATTTAACTGGTGTTTTTTCTCTGGCTTATAAATACAATATTGGATTAGATGTTGACTGTGGCATCATCCCAATATGTTTCCCACTTTTCACTTAAAACAAATACTCAATATTATAAATAATGTATATACTGCTTGTAAGAGAGATGATAATCTGATCATTTGGCATTTATGCTCAGGAGGGCTACTTGCTTTCTAAAGGATGGATAGCACAGAAGCCGCTGCAAGCAAATGGGATAACAGAAACGTTTCTAATTTCCTGTCTCTGTCAGGCTTGATACCCCATTTTGCCATCAGCTGTGTGATTATCATTATTATTTAATGGCTGCACATATTTAGCTGTGTGGGACCATACAACATGCAAGCTCTCAACTGCCCAGGGATTGAAATTGCACTGCAGTCTTTAGAGCCAACACCTCCCATTC
Organism: Xenopus borealis; assembly: GCA_024363595.1. Lineage (NCBI taxonomy): Eukaryota > Metazoa > Chordata > Amphibia > Anura > Pipidae > Xenopus > Xenopus borealis. Next base: position 43,452,129 of record CM044438.1, read on the forward strand.
AGGGCACATGGGATTGCTTTTTACAGCTACCTGGGGTCGTTTTCAAAGCAGCGAGTCTCCGTCTTGAAAGGCCCAAAAAGAGCAAAGGGAGACAGTAATGAGAGGCTGTGATCTGCTGTGTTTCAAAGTGCTCTGTTTTTTTTCTCTGAGCCTTTATTCCACGACTCCCCGAGGTCTGATTTCCCCCCTTTCAATAGTCAGAATGGGTAGCCTGCTGCTCAGATTGCACTTCATTCACTATCATTTTGTGTCATTTAGGCAGCCAGATCCGTGCTATAGAAGGAGAGGAGAAAGAGACTGTTTGTGGTTCCTGTGATGTGTTATTTGAAGGATCTCAGCCTAGCTGGGAAACTGTAATAGCCTCCCACATGGGCCTTGTTGCATTACCATGCCCCATATTCCTGTGGGATTCTCAGAGATGCTGTTAGGATTAAAGGTGACGTCCCAATGAATCTCTACAAAAGATTTTCCGTGATACAAATCACAATGTTTTTGTTTTTGCCAGTGCGTCGTTCGTCCTTTGACGAAAGCAAGGCAGGAGAGATTTCTGGATTCAAATGTTAAACATGGCTGATGATTTGTTTTGCTCAGTTGTGTGTTAGAGAGGTTTAAATACTAAATTGTCAGCTAGGGGAAATTAAAGGAGTTCAATTTTATATTTTTAATTTAAGCAATGTTAAACCTTGTAGGGGCCCTAAATAGGGAGATGTACCAGTAAAAATTTGTTGTGAACCAGCAAATTGTAGCAGTAATCAACAGGATAGGTGGATGTGCCATTGTTTCACGTATGATGGCCAACGTTTTCATGTACTAATGATTGCATTTTGAGCTCGAACCCCTTGAATTTGCAATCATTTATGATTTTCATCAGAGACCCAGTTGGTTGTTATTAGTAGGTGATAGTGAATAGTAGACTCATTTGTTTTTCTGTGAAAAAACATAAACTTTAGATAAAGCAGGATTTCCCGATACCTACTGTATTTTTTACATGGTAAAGCATGAACTATCTTCTTGGATCTGGCGTTATAAGTAGGGATGCACCTATTCCACTTTTTTGGTTTTGGCCGAACCCCTGAATCCTTTGAGAAAGATAGGCCGAATAGCGAATCGAATCGGAGCCCTAATTTGCATATGCAAATTAGAGGTGGGAAGGGGAAAACATTTTTTACTTCCTTGTTTTGTGACAAAAAGTCATGCAATTTCCCCTCCCCGCCCCTAATTTGCATATGCAAATTAGGGCTCGGCTAGGCAGAAAGATTCATCCGAATCCAAATCCTGCTGAAAAAGGACGAATCCTGGCCAAATCCTGAACCAAATCCTGGATTCGGTGCATCCCTAGTTATAAGTAAATTTGCGGCATTTATAAAATGATAATAAATAAGATTTCCTTTTTTGTAAATTAAATTTTATAGTGCAACTTCTCATGTACTCACTTTATTCAAATTCGGTTTTTTAGATAAATCACTAGTTTAAATATCACATGGTGATGGAAGACCTATAAAGAAATAACCCTTCCAGACACTGTACATATAATCTTATATACCACCTGTTTTAGATCTGATAACACTGAAATAATTTGGAGCTCTTGGGCATGCTGGGGGGTCATAATAATCTTTTGAAGGGCAGCGCCAGTCCATGTGCCTCCAGTTGGACATCTATATTATACTGTATATAAAAGAACAATGTATTAAAATGCATCAGTTAATAGTGTTACTCCAGTAGAATTCTACATTGAAATCCATTTCTCAAGAGCAAGAGCCAACGGATTTTTTTTATATTTCATTTTGAAATCTGACATGGGGCTAGACATAGTGTCAATTTACCAGCTGCCCCAAGTCATGTGACTTGTGCTCTGATAAACCTTAATAACTTCAATCACTGCTGTACTGCAAATTGGAGTGATATCACTCCCTCCCTTTCCCCCCCAAGCAGCCTAACAACAGAACAATGAGAAGGTAACCAGATAACAGCTCCCTAACACAAGATAACAGCTGCCTGGTAGATCTAAGAACAGCACTCCATAGTAAAAACCAATGTCCCACTGCGTTCTATTCAGTTACATTGAGAAGGAAAAACAACAGCCTGACAGAAAGCAGTTCCCTCCTAAAGTGCTGGCACAAGTCACATGACTGGGGGCAGCTGGGAAATTGACAAAATGTGGAGGGAAGGGGTGATATCACTCCAACTTGCAGTACAGCAGTAAAGAGTGATTGAAGTTTATCAGAGCACAAGTCACATGACTTGGGGCAGCTGGGAAATTGACAATATGTCTAGCCCCATGTCAGATTTCAAAATGAAATATAAAATAATCTGTTTGCTCTTTTGAGAAATGGATTTCAGTGCAGAATTCTACTGGAGCAGCACTATTAACTGCGTTTTGAAAAAAAACATGTTTTCCCATAACAGTATCTGTTTAATTAGAACTCTTAAGGGCACTAGCACATAGAGGAGATTTGGGGCACTCTAGAAATCCACACTACCAACGGATGACAGATCTTGCTTGGTAATTGTAAAAAACATTCTAAGGGGGTATGTCTTTATATTTGACAATAGGGTACGATATCTTCGTGGCCTGCTTTGTGGATTGTACATCAATTTTAAACAGTATTTGTTGGACTCAATCATACAGGAACACATATATGTTAAGGTTATAATTCATTGTTAAAATGTGTGAATATTTGTAATATTTTCTTCTTTAAATAATTCATCCAAGGCTTGGAATGTGTTGAACTAATATAATGACCCCCCCCCAATTTCCTCAATATCCTCTTGTTATAGTGATTGTCTCAAGAGCTTAGGGACACTGTGTTAATGCTCTGTCACACTCTATCCTCTGCTGTTTCTGCAGTAATTAGTCTGCTGAGCTGTACCCCCCATCCTCCCTCAATTTTTTATACCTTCCGCCAGCCCTCCCCTCCCCTCCTGCTATTTCTTGCTGGGGAAAGCAGGCAGCGGTTGACACCGTTTCTATGACGACTGAATTTGGAACTATTCAGGAGGTCTGAAGTTAATCCGGTGCCAGTGATATGACAGAAGTGGCAGGGATTTTTAGCAGTCACAAGCCTTTAGGGCTTCATAAAGCTATAAATCCAAGAGCAACCTGTTGAGTTTCACTTAGTCTTGTAAAAAAAATTTCTGCAGAGTTGCTCCAGGCCACCTATCTGTTAGACTGTTGTGGGTTGCCCAGTCATCAGTGAGAATATCCAATTGCATCTGTCAGATTATACTGCCCTTGTAATCCAAGTACATATAACTTAACTTAAGTTATAAGTTAAGTTATATGTGCAGGGCCATGGGTTGATTGTGAACTGAACATCCTGACAGTCGAGGACCCCTTCATTGTATATCAAGGGTCCCCGACCTTTATTGGTTCGTGGACCGGTGTCGGGGCAAAAATGTTTTCAAGGATCAGGGGGGGGGGGGGTTGGCGCAACTCGTTAATTTCAGGCTAGGCTCGGAGGCCCAGTTCAGGAATGTCCAAGGCCCAGTAATGGGCTGCGGCACGGCGGTTGGGGACCCGTGTTGTATATGAAAGCTTCCCTGCTGACAGCCAGGGGCTAACCAGTGAGATCAATGTAATCTGACTACCTACGTGGCCAGTCTTTTACTAGACCAGGTAACCCTTAACATGTGCAACCTTATCGCGCATGATCCTGTTGTCTGGCCTTTTAGTTACATAATCCAACAATATGGGAATTTACTTGTGTGTTATCAACCAACAATCAAACAAGTGTAGTGAAATACTGTATGTCATTTTTAATACTGGCATAGCTGTATTATACCTATATGTTTTCACCCTCCAGTATTATACCCTCCACGATATGATTGGCCTTATAAATCATGAGAAATCCTTAATAGTTGATTTAGAAATTCATTTTTAAAATAAAGCCTGGTTGTTACCATGAAAGTATTCCATTGAAGAGACACATAGTAGGTCTGGATTACTGAAAATGATCAGATTATGCCAACAGTACACAAATAAAACTAGGTTAATACACACACACCAAGGAATCAGTATGCAGGTAATGTCACATCCACTGTATATGCACACACAGCTCTCTCTCCTACTCAAAACATTCACTTATTATTTAACATGCTAATCCCTGTCTGACCGGAGCAGCATGTCAGGGGAATAGCTTCCCAGTTTTACCAGGCTAATATTATTTGGCATTTCAGCAGCTCTGTGCAAAACAAATTGCATAAGAAGGCTCTTTCCCCAGGAGTCAGGAAAATAATATTCTCATCTGGTTTATGGATTAACTGCATTGCCCTGAGTTGTGTGGCTGTTGCAGAAGTAGGAAAGAGCTAACATTGTCATTTAGTGGCTACTCCTTACAGAACCCCCCACAATTCTGTTATTTTAATCAGGTTGTCGGCTGCTGGTTGTGATGCACTCAAGGCTGCAGGGTATGCAGAAACATTTTTGAAAAGAAAATCAAATTTGTCACTCACCACTGAGCTTGTTCCATTGCATTTTGAATGGAAAGTGGTGACTTGACTGCAGGTTGCTTACGTCTAGTCTTGGGAAACTTACCCCTATATTTAATGTAAGGTACAAAACTTGACCATTAACCCATAGCAGGTCACCCACAGGTGATTTGTAAACTGTACCTGCACCTTGGTTGTTGAAGGTCACTAGACCAGCTTTGCAACGTTTATTGTTGTCCTAATTATATTATTGTGTGATTACATAAGGAATATACTGTACATCCTGCTCAGATAAATAACAGGTTCCCTTGATAGCCATTAGACCTGCAGTTTACAACCACTAGAGCAGTGATCCCTAACCATTAGCTCATGAGCAACATGTTGATCTCCAACCCCTTGAATGTTGCTCCCAGTGGCCTCAAAGCAGGTGCTTATTTTAAAATTTCAGGCTTGGAGGCAACTTTGGTTGTATAAAAACCAGGTGCACTGCCACACAAAGCCTCAATGTAGATTGACAATCCACATAGGGGCTACCAAATGGCCAATCACAGCACTTGTATGGCACCCCAAGAACATTGTTCATGCTTGTGTTGCTCCCCAACTCCTTTTACTTCTGAATGTTGCTCACGGGTTCAAAAAGTTGGGGATCCCTGCACTAGAGAATACAGATTCATTTTTACTTATTCTAACCAAAATACTACCAAAATATATGTATATGTATTATTTCCATATGGTCATGGTAGAATGCTTGTGTTCAGAGAGCTTTTCCCACTCTGTTGTATTTATATGTCTTCAGCGGTTACTGTCTAGTGTTTTAATAACTTAAAGGAGAATACAACCTTTTTTGTGACTTGGCACATTGGCACTGGCGCAGTGGTTTGGGTCTGGAAATCTACTCCAACTGAGCATGCGCCATAAACACCGGTCTACTTCCGAAAAAGACAGAAGAAAGAAGATGGCTGCCTTGAACTCCCATGGCCCGAATCTG
>CM044438.1:43457606-43485251 GCA_024363595.1 Xenopus borealis
GGGGGAGGAGGGAGGTGGGTCTACACAGGGGAGGGGAGAGGATTTTTTTCATTACAGGTTGTATTCTCCTTTAAAGTAGCCATGTAGGAACAGATTTAATCTGCAGATTCAGCCCCTTCAGACAGGCCTGCCCTACTGTTATCTGGCCAAAAATCATGCAGATGCCAATTGGGTGAATTTGCTTTTCCCACTGGATCAAGGGCCACAGCTGCATGTAAATGTGGTCCTCGATCCAATAACCTCAAAACAACCTCTCCAAATGGGCAGATCTTCTAATGTATGACCAACTTTACCTTTATATTACTGTTGGGGTTAGATGGTATGGCCTGTGGTTGAAAAGAAACTTGAAGACTGGAACATGACTCACCCAATCAGATGGCTTTGTTGTCGTCATTGGGGATGGGTCGGCTCTGTCCAATCAACAATGTGGTTAGGGATGGATGCAGTAACAAATGACACTGTGGTGGGCCATCCTGATCCACACCCAACACTAACATGATTGGAAGCTTTTCAGGCCTATCCAACATGTTTCCAGCGCGATAGTGCATCACTATACCAGTCCCTGGTGGTGCAACCACCATCATAGTACTATACCACATATATGTGTTTTTCATTGTTGGATAATTTGCATTTCTTTGTAAGAAAAAATGCAATAGCTTTTTTTTATTGACATTTTAAATATTGCAAAACAATGTGCATAAATAAAAAAATTAACAAAGCATCAATGCTACTCCTATTCTTATTCTAACAGATTCACAGTAAGTTATAAAGTATAGTTCCATATAGGTATGCTATTTATCTCACAGTTCAAGTCAATACCTTGTGCTTGATTTAAATGTTAACCTTCAGGTACTTATCACTATCACTATAAGCAAAAAAGGGAGACAATAGCTAAAGGTGGCCATACACGGGCAGATAAAGCTGTCGTTTAGACCAATTTGACAGCTTATCTGCCCATGTATGGGGACTTATGATGGGTCTTACCATTCAATATCTGGCCACGATATTGATCAGGAAGGCTTGATTTTAACCTGACTGACTTGCCAGAGCCCATGGCCCTTGTCTTAACCTGATTGTTTGGCCATAGGGCTGAACATTCAGATTAACCCCGATATAGCCGTTAGTGGCATATCAGGGAGAGATACGCCCATTTGGCGATGTCGATGGAGATAGAAGATTAATTTTCTATATTGGTTAGAAAACATATCAATTTTTGAAAATGTTTTTGATTCATTTGAGGTTAGGAAGAGGAGGTCTATTTTAACAGGAAAGGAGGATAATAGAACTAAGAAAATGTAGCGTGTAACCAAACATTCTAATCAAGGCATGGAAAGAATGAAGAAAAAGGAAAATGCCTTGAATTGAGGGAGATAAAATACTGACTTTTGTCAGTAGCTAAGAAGATAGATGGAGGCAATGGTGAGTCAAAAAGGTGTCAAAGCTGCATGAAAAGTGGTGTAGGAGCCAAGGAGTGAGAATGGAGGCAGGAGATGATGACTTGAAAAGAAAGGCAGGATAAATGATTGAAAAGAAGGTGAGAATTTTAGTGGTTGAGACATTAGAACAACAGACAGAAAATGAGTAGTAAGAATGAAGGTAGGAGTGACACAGAAAGAATGGAGGCAGCAGCCAAGGGGTGAGAGAAGGATGCCAAAGCTGAGACTTGAGAAGAGAGGTAGTAAGAGAAGAGACATGGGGCAGAAGTTTGCATTTTTTAATGCTTGGTGATATGTCTACCTCCGCTCCTCCACAGAAGTTTTCTAACTAATGACAGGGTTGCCTATCATTGGCACCAGCGGCTGTGGGACTATCATGGTCCGTGGCACTTTATAGGCATTAGCTGTGCAATCAATTGAGCATGGAAGGCATTAAATAGCATGCTTTTCTCTGTAAAAACTTGGGTTTTTGTTACAATCATTTGTTAATGATGTGGTCTCTGTAAATATAATTTCTGTGACCCCCCCCCCCCCGGTGATCATTTTAACAGTCTGAAACTCAGGCTCCCTTTTTTTTCCAAAATAAGAACATTTCAGCTCACACATCTTTCTATAACTATGAAACTCCCGAGTTCACTGTTTCAGAGTAGAGATTTACTCTGCTCACAGTCTGACGTTCATTCCTGCATTTCATATCTGTTTGCATAAATATGGTTCATGTCTTGCCTCTGTGTATGGTAAATGCAGCAAACCTTATCAGCAAAAAGAGAAAGAAAAAAAAAATCACCTTGTCACGGGAAAGAGATTCCGTTATTGTGTGTATAGCAAATAACAACCAGTACAGCAGGGCAGAGGGTAATGTTGTTAGTAAGTGTTTGCTGGGGAGAACAAGTACCTGTATGTTAATTATGTCACATTTTAGTGACTCATTGTCTGTTCTGTGTTATTATAAAATAAAGATCTTCAAGATTAAGATTTATTTAAAATGGGTTATTAAATCACAACATGATTATTGCTTTAGCCCCTGTTGTTGGTCTGCTTATTGAGCCTGGGGTAGACAACCCTATGAAATGAGAATACCCTCCCAAAATCTTTCCGGCTGTATGTCTGTTCCCTGGAAGCCTGGCTGTCCATCCCTGGGTGTGTGCATGCACCACATACCAATGAAAGCTTTCTGTCTGAACAGAAACAATGCACAGTTGACCACAGCACTTAGAAAGGGATGACTAGTTGCTAAAAATGCACCCATTTTTACTACAGGGTTTTCATTATCCCTTAAACGAGGAGTAAGAGCCGGGCCAAGCCAGCCACACACCCTAGGCAACCCATCTGGCTTTGTCATACCGCACTCTGCACATGTGCGAATGAGTGCGCTCCCAGTGGCACAAACTAGTTCTCTTGCTAGCGCTACCTAATAGGGTTGCCACCCCAGGCAGCGGGTGGAGCCATGACATCAGAGGGGCTGACAATAATGTTGTCATCATGGGGTGGGGCTATGATGTGGAGATCAGCGATTGGCTGATCGCAATGCCAATCAAAGGAGAACCTGGCCATTTTCCTTATTTGAAAAACTGGGCAGACTGTCTTCACCCAGGCAGACCTTCTGAGAACCGGACAGGTGGCAACCCTACTACCGAAGGAGAGTAGGAGATAAGTTGGCGCAAGGGGGTAGGCTACAGAAGAGGTACATGCCTGGTATCCCTCCACCATTGCACCCTAGGCACGTGCCTCTTCTGCCTACACCTAGTTCCAGCCATAATTGGAGTTCTAGCATATGTAGAGATCTGCAATGTCAAGATTTCTGTGTTGCATTGCTTAGTGATACACTAGAAAAAATTATTGGCTAAAAATTCACACAAGCTTTTGGGCCTTTGCACATGGATGTTTATTTCAGTGCTCCTGTACAATGGCTTCTTTTATTTCTCAACGCTCACCTTTCTTTCCTATATATGAAAGACAACATACATCTGTGACAAGCAGCTGGCCCTGGTCTGTGGAAGTATCTACCACTCTGTGTGTGTTTCTGAGCAGGTTGTGCAAAAATAATTAGACAATTATCACTATACAACAGAAAATGCTTTCATTGCACTTGCACTGAATCATTAATTGAGCAAAACCAATAAATTGTGCAGCAGTTCTCAGAAACACTGCTTATACAACTACACATTAGTTCAGTGATTCAAAGGAAAGCAAAAACCTTGGACATTTTTCAGTTTATGCAGTGAATGTTTGAGTATGTAAAGAAGAATGCAGATACTGCTATTTTTTGGAACAGCCTAATATTTCCGTTTCTTCACTTTCTGTAAAGGAGTAACACAGATTCGATACATTTTTCATGTTTTCATTTGGAATGTAATGCACAGTGTCCCTAATGCATTTGTGTGTATGGAAATAAAAGCTGTTATAAGGATTTTGAGCTTTATTCTGAACACAGCTGTACATTGCATCTTACTTTCATAACATTTGTTTTCAAACAAAGATGGAAGATCATCTGAGCAGTGCCATGATTTACAATTTACTTGCTATTCATTACTCTGAGCACAATAAATCTCACCTGCACTGTGTAGAGTATTACAAAAGGACCCCGTTTGCCCCATGACATGTACAGTATACTTAAAGTCTTTTCCCATCTATTTAATACACAGTTCTGAGGTAAATTTTTTTACCCATGCAGCACCATGGTGCCTTACATCATAGGCTTCAGAAGAAGCAGGAGGTGTCATTTAATCTGAATGGATAACTTGTTAAACGTGTACTTTAATCAAATTGATCTCCTAGCATTCTGTGGGCCTTAGATAAATCCCCCTTAGCTCCATAGAATAAACCTAAGGGTGATGTCCAATGCAATGGTACCCAACCAGCACTGGTTATGTGTTATGTAAGTCCTTGCAGTTATCCTTGCCATGTTCTCACTAAACCTCTCAGTGTCTCCCATTGGAGTCAATGAGAGCTTTGCTATTCAGAACAACCACTTAATTCACTTAATGAATTATCACCTAATTTGTTGCTTTTCTTCCCTCTCCGGGGCCTGTCAGCTTTACGAAAGTGGGGAGGTGAGAGGCATAATAGTTTGCTTGGCACTTTGGGTTCACACATGACAGATGCTAGCTGCATTTTCACCTCAATGTTTACTTTGCCCTTTGTCAGTGTTACGGATAATTAACTCTTTGCTAAATTGGACCTGGATGAAGAGGAGATCCTCATTTCCTTTTTCAATATCAGGATCATTATTTAGTGCCATTTTGTGCTTCTGGATCTAAATAATGGTTAGTTCTCTAGTCGCATATCATTTGTCCAGTTGCATTAAGAAGACTGTCTAAACTTTCTGCACATTTTGTGCTGACCTACTAAGTGGCACAGGGGTTAGTGTCAGCATATCAATTGGGGGTCTAAAGCTGGCCATAGACGCAAAGATCCGCTCGTTTGGCGATGATCTTTCCCAGCTCTATATCGGGGTAATCCGAATGTTTGGCCCTATGGCTGAAGGATCGGATTTCGAGAAGCGCAGTGGACTTCCAACGGGTGGGTCGGAAGAAAATCCGACCTGTCCAGATATCAGTCAGGAAGACTCGTTGGAAGCCCCCATACACGGGCAGATAAGCTGTCAAATCTGTATAAACGACCAATATCGGCAGCTTTATCTGCCTGTGTATGGCCAGCTTAAGGACTTAGGCTATGGACACACAGGCTGTTGGTTCTGGCTGTTGTCAGCAGAGCCGGGCCACACGCGAGGTAACTCTCTAGTGCATGCATATGGTGCCACTTTGCGTGTGATGACGAAGGCGCGCATAAGCACCATTCGGCATGCACATAGGCACCAGAATAGGACGGGGAGTGAGTGGTAGGCTACAGAGCAGGTACCTGGCGCCCCCCAGCTTTGCGCCCTAGGCACATGCCTACTCTGCCTACCCCTTGGCCAAGCCCTGGTTGTCAGCCTGCACATTTTTGCAGGCTGAGAGAAGCAGATCTATTAATGGTCACACACAGTGGAGCTGAAGCTGAGGGCTGACCTCAACCTGTGTGTGGGCGCAAACAGGCCGATATGATTCAAATCAATGGAACAGGGACACTGAGCAAATCTTCTCTCAGCCTCAGGCCCGGATTTGTGGAAAGGCCACCTAGGCCCGGGCCTAGGGTGGTAGGATTTTAGGGGGCGGCATGCTGCCCAACTACACCCACATTGGTCCAGAAACACTGGGGATACTCAGGAGATATGATAGACTTTTACATTTCACATGCACCAATCCCCATTGCTCTGGTCTTGATGATGAAAATTTGAAAATAAAGGGCAGAGTATGGGGGCGACGAATAGCAGTGGGCCCTGGGGGCGCCGCTATGTAAATCTGGCCCTGCTCAGCCTGTAAAAACACACAGGCTGACAACAGCCAGAGCCATTAGCCTATGCCCTTAAGGTGGCCATAGATGCACAGATAATATTGTACGAAACAATTCTGTGTGTGTATGGTGGGAAATGAGCCAACCAATATCGTCAGAAGATTAAGATGTTGGTTGGCTGGTTGATCAGCTGGACGGAAAATGTTGATCTGATGCCTTTGAAGGCACCCTTAACATCAGCCATTGTTAGTGCTGAATCTTCATATACAGGTAGAATTCTATTGTTTCTACCTGTATATTTGACGATTCAGCTCTACACGTGTGCTGAAACTAACTAACTTTCTTGGAAAGATCTTTCTGAGAAAGATCGTAAATTGTTACGTCTATGGCCAGCTTTAGCCTTACAGCCTGCAGTGATGTTTACCTATATATTTGGCAGGTATTGGTCTAGATTAAAATCCACTCACACGTATTAATTGATCATGTCCTTTAGAACTGATACATTACTAAAAGTTGGCTTTCAAGAATTAACTTTCTTTCAAAGAGAACTTTCATTGCAGGAATTTCCGAAAGTTCAAAAAGATGAAAGTGGATTTTCAGTTACTGTCCCTTAGTGTTAACAAAGCCATTAACACCGTGTCAGGCTTAATGGGGTTGAGTACACATCCAGCCCTATGAAGGAATATAGCTAAGGCCAGAGAAGGGTTAAGTCACCAGAAGAGAACTGTGAAGTGGCTGGCGCCTGCGGCTTGATTTACAGCGGGAGATAATGTTAGCACAGTCTGCAGGCTGGATTCTTGCACAGAGGAGCAGCACAGAGAGGCCGCCAGGCACAGGGCTCACAGGCTGTATTTCCTGGATCCTTCCTAGGCATCTGTCTGAGGTGTCTGATGTGTGGAGAACATTACTGTGATGAAAAAGACCCCCTGGCTTCTGTGTAAATGAGCAGAAGAGCCACAGGATCAAAGTAAGGGCAGTATGCAGCCCTCTGTGTGACATTTCAGCCTGCAGTGGATAGCTCTGCTAAAATATGGTACCCCGAGTCTCATTTATAGCTAATATCATTCTGCATGGAAGCATTCACTCTCTTCTTATAGATGGCACTTATCTCCAGAGACGGTCATCTATATGTACAAAATGATATAACTGCGAATAAATCGCTATGATGTGCAAAGCTAAAGCTGGAGTAGAGGAAAAGCTAGCTTGTTGCCACTGTGCTGTAGCTATGTACTGAAACAGTAATATTCTCTGCTGCAGGAAAATAATCATCTGTCACCCATTGTCTTAGTGCAATCAGCATACTACAGATGTGCTAGACTGGAGCTAAATAAACTACAGGTACCTGTTATCCAGAATGCTTGGGACCTGGGGCTTTCCAGATAACGGAAATTACAATGGGATTGTACCTTGTCTACTAGAAAATCGTTTAAACGTTAAATAAACCCAATAGGCTGGTTTTGTTTCCAATAAGGATTGATTATTATCTTAGTTTGGATCAAGTACAATGCACTGTTTTATTATTAAAGAGAAAAATGAAATAATTTTTTAAAATTTCAATTATTTTATTATAATGGAGTCTGTGGGAGACAGCCTTTCTGTAGTTAGGAACTTTCTGTATCTCCAATCCCCGATCTTTCACAGCATTCAGAGAGGCGGCTGGCACAGGCACTAATAGGGCACTTTACTCACCTCCTGTCCTTTGTTATGCTGTAAGGACATGGCTTGTATTTACCGGCTTACTCTAGGCTCTGCACCTCGAGTTGTGGTCCTCTGTGCTCATTTGAGAAAAATGTAGTTACATTTAGGCCAAAGTAGCCTTAAATTATCAGTATTCACCACAGACATCTGATTCTGAAGGGTGCTGAGGAGCATTTAGATCATCTGCATATGGAGCAGCAGGCAACCGTGGTTAAAAAGGACAAAAACATACTTTTGAGTTATAATTTTAACATCCACTTCTGTTGCTTTATATGTGTGTTTATACTGTAGATGCACATAGTAAAAAAAGCCAGTTGCAGAAGAAGGGGTGACAGCTGCTGAGGTCATAAATCTGTAAATCAGAATAATATATGTAAATGCCAGGTTATAATCTTTGCCTCACCTATGCATCAAATTTTGTCATTGGGTATACATTTTGGTTATGCATACCTTTTCTTCTTTATTTGTTGTAGGTTTCTCTGGACTTAATTGGGGTTAATCCCCTTTCCATCAGCCTACCCTGGGATCCAGCAGATCCCCCCACTGGCATATTATCATTTACCCGTGAGGGACTGTGCTCTCTGGTGCTGCTAATGCTGACATTTGCAGAGTGAAAAAATTCAATTACTTCCAGAAGGCAGATTAAATAATAATTTGGAGTAAAGTCAGAAGATTACTAGAGGCAAAGGCAGTGAAATTACATGCACATGACAGTATTTTGGCACAGATAGGCAGGATCACTGGCCGAATATAATTAATCTCATTAATTCCCATCGCTCGGGAGCAGAATGCAGTGAAGGCAACCTGCCTCCTCTGACCCCTTTCATGAAAGGTGAATGTGTCTAACTGTTGTTATAGCCCCAATTATTCAATACATACTCCACTTGGAATATTGTAGGAAGGGGATAATTTCACTTTTACATTTGCTCTACAAATGAATGTTTTTAGCTTATGGCACACAGGTCACAGTCTGCCACAGAAATCCAACATAAAAAAGCAGCAGTCTGCCGCAGACTAAATGCCCCTGTCTGCTTGTCATTGCTTTTGATGTTATTACATTGAAAAGGCTCCAGCAGTGATGGTGAACCTCCGTGCAAAAGCAGTTAGCATTTCTGATTGATAATGGACTTGCATTAGTATAAATATATGCAGTTGTGTGCGCACTTCAGAAGCTGCATTCATCTTTCCTAAAGCTGGCCATAGAGGATTTGTACGATTTTCGGACCGTGTGTGGAGAGTCCTGACATTTTTCGTCCGGCGGAGATCGGTCGTTTGGTCGATCGGATAGGTTAGAAAATTTGTCGGCTGCCGATATCTCTGCGTGTATTGCCGATCATACGATTTTCAGTGGGAGACTGTTACTAGGCCTTGTCGGACACAACTTTCATATGATTCCTTTAGGGGCAGAACATCGGCTGATCTGTGTTTTTACTACTTTATTTAATCTGAAGTTTAGTGGCTGGTCGGGAGATGGACACAGGTCCGAAAATTGTAGGAATCCTTGATTTGTACGATTGGATCTTTGCGTCTATGGGGAGCTTTAGGTGACATGCATAGTAGCCTCACCTATTTTTTTTATAGTACAGTAAATCACTTTTGTAAAGGCCAAGAGAAATTGCTTATTAAGGGGTGGCAGTGTAGACCAATCAGACATATAGAGTGTGTCTTTACGGAATTGACCAGTGTAGGTGACAGTTGCTGCTTCTGGGAATTTTTCAGGACACTTCTGTCTCTTTTTTTTGTTGATCATAATTACCCCACAACCACATGACTTGTCATTTTCTGTTGGATCTGGCACTCCTCAGAGACCCACGCCAGTTAATTGGCTGCGCTTTGTGCGCAACATCACCAGCTGGGCAGCCTACAGAATGACCTTCTAACACCCTCATAACAGTAGCTAAACCTGCTATTTTCCATCCTCTCCCGAGGCATGCAGGTTTTCCCAGTGGGCAGCACAGCAAAGAACTGGCTGGCAGAGCTGGGCATATGGTTGGCACGCTGATATGCTGGCTGCCACCACACAGAAGCAGCTGTGACTGTGTCAGCATTTGCCAAGTATACGATGCCCTGTGCTCCCTCAATTTCATTAACCCCTTCTTCAGCACAAGTAGTTTGAGCCTATGTCCACGGAGTCTGTTTGATGTTAAAGGTGTCCCTACGAAGGAGCTGTATACCTGTGTTTCTTTGCAGAGAAAAGATGGGTGCTAACATGAAAAACAATGATGCATTCTGTGCAGTTTAAAAAAAGACAACTGGGTGGCCTCACCCTTAAACCTTCGACCCAGCAGCAGCAGCTGCAATGAGGGACTTCAGTTGTGTTTATCCTCCTCCATATTTTCCTTCTGCCTGCCAGACTTCAGGCTGCTATCAGATTGGTCTATGTGCACACATAATAATGGATGCACCCAATTTTCTGCATTCAGCATTTGTACAAAGCTCTCATGTATCTCAGGTGTCATATATAATGAAATGAGATCCCTGCTCTTGGCCACGTGAGACTCAATTGCAAGATCATTTGAGCAGGATAGAGCTAGCACATTGCTTGCAGATTTACCATGCAACAATACAACTCTCTTTCTTACTTAAGTTAAAGGGACCCTATAACCAAAAACTGCTCTGTTTTTGTTGTTGTTTTTTTTTGCATAAGGAAAGATTTATAAATATACATTATTATTAGCATTATTGTATTTCTATAGCGCCAACATATTGCGCTTATACAATAATTGAAAATGATTCATGGTTTTAATGTCATCTGTCAGTCAGTCGGTACCAGAGAACAGAAAAGGATAAACAAATATTTTGTGCATACTGGAATATTGCTTAGAATTAGAAATTCATACAAGGGATGAAAATCCCTTTTAAAATATTTAAAGTGGGAACACAGTTATTCTTTCCTACTTCTGTTTTTTTATTCAGTAAGCCAGGAAAACAGTGTGTAGCTGCCTGCTTGGCTCTGCAAACAATTAGACAATGGATACATTTCACTGTGAACTATGAAAATGTTCTAACCTGACTGATTGATTTTCTGACCGATGTTGGACGAAAAAATGTTCGATGCACGATCGTTTGGCTAACCTCACAGTAATTTGATGGATTTGTCAAAACCCACTAAAAATGGTCGTTAGGAACGGAAAAATCTTAACGTCTATTGCCCCTTTATATCATAACACTGGGGTTAGATCTGATCAGCTGCGTAGTGTAGGGTTAATTTTCATCCTACACGGCCACTTGCAGAGCCTTGAGCCTTGGCAGTAGCAAAATCAGTCTGTAGCAGAAATCACTAGCACAGCCTTCCACTATGAGAGCCTTTAACTCTTCTCGTGACCCGCTCCCAGCCTCAGTAGCATGCTCTGTGCTATGTTAAGGAGGTTTGGAGACACCTGTCTGAGATATGATTGTCCTCAGGCACACTGCACCCTCTGACAGACCCCTCCGTGACTGCACAGCTTGATTTAAAGTGACAGATCCCTGGGGACATAAAGAGAGCAAAGAGAAATAAGCAAACAGTGCCGCATTCAACAGTATACCTGCCACTCTCAGTGAGGGAGAATGTTTATAGCCCAAGGCAGCTTTGTGTTGTCATGTACGTGATTTGTCCCCTAATAATTTAAATCTGTTGAGGTTGCATTACCTCTTTAAGAATAAAGGCAGCTGGGGGCCTAATTAATATAATTTAGGCTGTGTATACATTTCAGCAGAGATGCATCTATATGCCCATGCATATAAATGGTTCCTGTAGACATGTGGACAGCTGTTTCTCTAGAGCTCAATAAACAATATAGGTAAGAATAAATGGGCACCCTGCTCTTGCAGATCACAGAAACCATTAGATGTAAATCTCTCCCGCCTCATCAGGCCGCCTCTGCTTTTGTGTACGTGATGCAGGGATAGTAAACAGATGGCGCTGCTGTAGGAAAAAAAGAAGATACATTGAGAAATTTTCCCTTTTGCCAATATACATTTTTTTTTCTTCCAAGGTAAGATCTGTGATGCCAGACACATGCGCCATGTGTGATGGGCACAGCAAGTTCACAGTGGTGCAACCTCTCTATTGAAAGGACTGTGCCAAGAAGGCTTTCCTCTGGTTAATTATAAAGGGAATTTAGGGCAGGACTTTGCCTAGAATACGTCTGACCTTTTGTTCCATTTCTGTACTTAATTGTGTAGCTGTTATGAGATAATTGTTTTCCTGTCATAGACCAACCCTATAATCCCCAAATTGCCTCCTCGTTATGAGAACATCCCATTTTCTCTAAGAAAGTCTTGGGAGGGGGGAGTAAAACAAAAGCTTCTTCTGTGTGTGCGATTGTTATAGCATTCATTAAGTATTGCCATTCCCTATAAACATTGTTTTTTTTTTTAGCAGAGACATAAATTACTATTTAAATGTGGCTAAAATCAGATAATTAATTTTCATAGAAATAGATCCTATGGGCTGCTGTACAATTCTACAAATTGTTTGCAGCTTGGATCATTGTCATCAAAATTTCACCTTTCTCTTTCTCTCTTATTTTTCTCTACTTTTTCTCAAGTAGGTAGTGAAGAACATAGCAGGCCCAGGGACTAGGGTTTCCACCCTAGCCGGTAAAACACTGGCCAAGGCCGGGGCGCGTTTACTAATTTACCGGTAAATCTGTAATAATCCTTAAAGGCCCTTGGTCCGCCCCCCATCTGCTGAAAATGTACCTTTTTTTCGGGGTCGGGTTGTGGATTCGCCCCTTTGACATCACGACACTCGACCATTTGACATCACGACATGCCCCTTTCTTCCCGCCCACCCAGCACTACAGCTAGAAAATAAATTTTCTAAGGTGGCAACCCTACCAGGGACCCAGCCTCCTCTTACCCCCATGAGTAAGTAAGGATCAGCCTGCATAAAATCAGTGATAGGCACAGGCAAGCAGGGAGACCATACCTCCCAACTGTCCCATTTTTAGAGGGACAGTCCCTCTTTTGACAGTTCAACCCGCAGTCCCTCATTTGTACTGGAAAGTCCAGTTTTTCTCTGCACTGAACAGCCAGAAAAAGAAACACAGTTTCTACCTTAATTGGCTTTTGGAACTAGAAAAAAAACACAGAAATATGTTCAAGCTTTCGTAACCTGTCAAATTTTTGCAAAATGAACATGGTAATTAGGGGGGGGGTGGCCACAAAAATGGGCGTGGCAACTTTTTTGTCTCTATTTTTATTTCCAAAATGTTGGGAGGTATGTAATATGTGTAAATTATGGAGGCAGAAATGGGTTAATTATTTTTAACATCATTTTAATAGAGATTTGCATTTTATAATTGGACTCACGACAGGTGTGAATACTGTTATAGTGTATCTTGATTTAAAGCAAATGAACTCGATCATCGGTATATTTCATCTTTTAAAAAAAAAATGATGTGTCCCCCTGTGCATAGAGCGTAGCGCGCATGCAGAGCATCGATTTATCTGGTTAACTAAGCGACATTGCAGTGTTCTATATGAACAGTGTTTTTGGATGAAGGGCTCACTACTGTGTTTTCCTTTTAATCCCATCTGATTTATTAGGCTGCGGTGTATCCCCAGCTCCCCTACGTGGTGGGAGGATGGATGTGTTACATTTATCTTTGTTGTGGAGCCTCCACTTGTGAAGGATATTACACTCCTCCTCACTTGGGAAGATAAATGCCACATCAGAGCCCAGCCATCAGATGCAATCAGTCACCATTAATCAGCATAGAAGATGTGCATGGCACCTCCAGATGGGCTCATACATAGAACTACTTTGTGACAGCACCATCCTTCTGCCATGCTCAGTGCTACAAAGGGCATCCAAGGAATTGTGCCCATGCCCAGCATTGTAACTAGTTTGCATCTAGAGGAGCACAGAATCATTAACAATGCAGGAATCTTGGCAGGGACGTGACATCCGTCTACACAGAATAGCTGCTGCAGGTGAAATAAAATAGGTTTTTCTTTTTATCATTTGGTTGCCTGAGGATACCTTGGCAAGGTAATAGCCCATTTGGACTGACTCTAAAGCAGGGTGGTTTGACTTTTTCACTGCTTTGTGGTATTAGGCTGGCAGTATCATATATAGTGCTGTAGGCACCAAATTGGATTGTTTACACTATGGAATAGGAAGAGATACACATCCTAACGTTTCTGTGTATAGGGTTTAGCAAGCTGGCAGGGATATGAATTAATACAATCCAATCCTTGTATGTTGCCAGTATTTAGTTAACTAGTTTTTGAATTCTAAAAAAAACCAAGGAGCCAAACAAAAATTTGGCACGGGCCACATTGTTTCACCAATAGTGAGAAATCCTCAGCTTTGACTTGTTGGATGCCCTCAAGGACTGTAAGCCATAGGCACTGCAACAGAAATGCTCTTCTAGACCTCAGTGTGGAAGTGAAATACAGGAGTTCACTTTTTATTGAATGTGCTCTTCCCTAATAAAAGATCAGTCATCATAGAATTGTGTACGGTTTTTATGAAAATGGTTGGTTCCTTTTATCTGCGGTATCTGCAGGCTTGAAACGTATCAGAACTGGCCAGGTCAGGCGTTACACGCACCTTGATTAATTGTTTTTTACAGGACTCCCAGAACTTGCCCCAGCACCTCTCCCAACAATGCAAATTAAAACTGATGTTTGTTGAGTCTCTCTTGCCATGGAAATGTTTTATCTGCAAGTTTTTGCCTGCCCGGAGGGAGTGCTGCTGATAAGCAAATGCTGTTTACCCTGCTGGCACCCAGCACTAGCCTGCACTCACTTTGGAATGATATCCTATGGGAATACAGAGGGAACGGTCATCAGTGTAAGTGCTGTACTCTGTCACCATAGAACTATGCATATACATTAACCTTCTTCTTCAATCTATGATTGATTATAAAATCAAAGACGCTTACAGGGTACTGGGAAAATGTATGACATGGAAAAAAAATGAGCACAATAGCCACATATACCGCTGTATATTATCTTTTGTTTTCTTATATAGAAGAGTATTTAGATGTAGTATAAGTCCACAATAGGAAGGAATTAAATGTGTGTACTAAGTTCAGTGTGAATGGAAATACTGCTCTCCAACAGTATTTTCATGAAAGCACTAGACTATGCCTGCAACTTACGTGAGACTTATAATTTTAGACACTAAGGGGCAGATTTACTAAGGGTCAAATTGACAAGGGTTTTGTAGCCCTTGAATTCGACTGGCGAATATTTGGCGAATATTTATTCGAATAAAATATTCACCGGTTTTGAACGCATTTTCGACTATTCGCCAGAATCATACGATTCTACGAAAGGTCAAAGAAAAAAACATCGAATATTCGCCAAAATCGTACTAATCGAACGTTCAAAGCATTCGATCATACGATTGAAATTCGGAAAAAGACTTATGGGGCTTCCCATAGGCTTCTATTGCAATTCGGTAGGTTCAATCTGGCGAAGTAGGCAGTCAAATAAAAATTTAAAAGGCAATTTCTTCGACTGGCGAATAGTCGAGCACTCGAATATATATTTATTCGATGCGCCCGAATATTCTATATTCGATGATCGAAAATACTTAATTTGCATATTTGAATAGTCGCACGATCGAATTGAGACTATTCAATACTATTCTCGCAAATATTCGAATCCTTCACACGAATTTAGTAAATCTGCCCCTAACACTATGTAAAAGGACCATTGTCACAGGCAGCAAGCAGGCATAACTTTTCAGAATACAGTCAATATATGTGCACATAAGGTGAGAGGGTGGATATAGATTTCTGGGTTGTGCTGAATTTTATTATGTGACTGTAACTGATCTGTGGCTGTTCAGATCACACTTATGATTTGACCAGTGGTTTAATTAATCCCTAAATCACAACTGGACCCTTTAGCTGCTGTCAAATAATGACTGCATACAAATACCAGTGTAGCAAGTCATTGTTCAAAGCCTGGAGCTGTCAAATGCCTGTTTTTAAATGGTAACCTTGTACTTGAAATCACTTACTTGTCACAGACAATAGCATTTATGGTGTTGAGTTTCACAAACAGCAGGTTCTGCATCTCTGGGGCTGGGGGTCATGGCTATGAAGAAGCACATGGCCTTAAGGGGGCACTAAAGAAGGTCAAAGTAGAAATATTTACAAAAATAAAGTACATTTTTATTTTGTAAAAACCAATTTTGGCAGCTTGTTTTCTGTCTGAAGGCCTTGCAGAGCATGTTTGTACCCCATGCAATAAGAAGGTAGTTCAAAGTACTGCTCTGAACTCTCTCTCCAGACCCTTATCTTGGGCATTAATAACTGCCAGCTGCCTTATGTTTGTGTAATCTCTAACTAACCTTGATTTTACCAGGGTACAAAACCAACACTAGAATATTCACAGAAGTGTGAGGTGTGGCTTGTTTTAAATATAAATCTAAAATTCCAGGACCCAAGTTTTCTCTTTTCATTTTCTCAGTAGGAATTCCCTCAAAATATGCTCTAAATGGGAACAGCGCCTAAATAAATGTCTGCTGTGATTTCCTTGTGACATAAGGACTCTCCTAAAACCACCGAGTCTCAGATGCTACAACATTATGTAACAGAGCTGCCATGTAGACACACTACTGTCTATAGCTGGCCAGTTGTCAGGAAGTTGTAAAGCATGATGATTACAGTTTTTTAGGTTTGAGGTTTGGCTAATTTAATTGCTTGTTGACCGCAAAGTCTGAGATCTTTGATTCATTACTCTCAGTGTCAGACTGGCCCACCAGGATGCCAGGAAAATTCCCGGTGGACCCAGGTGTCAGTGGGCCCTCATGCTGCTAATTTGGCCAAGTTCATGGCCATTCCCTATTTCTAGAGGTTAAATAGATGTAATAATAGATTATAGTATGTAAATAAACTACACTAGAAGAATAGAGGTTGAATGAGTAGAGGAAGAATAATCGTACTGAGAGTGGGCCCCTAGTGTAAGGTTTTTGGGTGGGCCCCTAGTGTAAGGTTTTTAGGTGGGCCCCTGATGTCCCAGTCCAACACTGATTACTCTAAAGGACTATATCAAGTTGTCTCTTTTGCCATGTAGTTGAACAAGATGTGTGGCCGCCATGACTCAAATGTTGCTGCTGTGGACTGGCCACTCTCTAATTGCCTTAAGACGGCCATAGATGGTACAATTACAAGCTTTCTTGGAAAAGATCTTTCCAAGCAGTGTCGGACTGGGACACCAAGGGCCTATCAAGTAATCTTAGACCAGGGGCCCACCCTCACTTCTCACTCAACCTCTATTCTACTAATCTTTTCGTTACATACTATAATCTATTATTCCATCTATTTAGCCACTTTGTTCTCATTGAAATAGACAATGGCCAAATATTTAGCAGCATGAGGGCCAACTGACACCTGCACCCTCCGGGAGTTGTCCTGGTGGGCCAGTCCGACACTGTTTCCAAGAAAGATCGTTTGTTTCAATACACACATGTAGGCCTGAATCATCAGATGAACAGGTAGAATTCTACCTGTATCTGACGATTCAGCACTAAGCAGTTTCGAAATTTGTCCGTCCAGCCCGCCGACCGATATCCAAGTCTTCTGCCAATAGCGGTCAGCTCCTTTCCCACCATACACGCACCAAATATTATACGGAAATTTGTTTTCTACGATATCTGTGTGTCTACGTCCACCTTTAGATTTATTTCTGTTTTTTGATGATGTTTGGCTAGTCTATATATATATCCACAGTTCTGCATTATTTCTCTGGATTCTTAATTTCTTGCTGGTTCCTCATTTTTAAATATTCAGTTTATCCTCCACAGATTATTAGAAAAGCTGTGTGGTGCATCATTATCCAAGCTCTCCTGCCCGAGCAAGCTGCAGTTACCACTCTTGTGCTTAGATCATTTAGATCAATTAGATCATGTACAGTATACCCCATGTGACCTTTCACTGTGTGATCATTGAACAAATCACTGTGCTTATTGCCTGGAGCAAAGCCAACGCCTGGGTGACCCCAGAGTCACTGTAATAAACCCTGGTGCTCCAGCTACATGATTCTTTCCAATTCACTATTTTGCTGTTTTATATTCATCTTTACATATTGATTTCTCTCTTTCACCGTATATCCTTCTATATGTTCATTTTGACCTGACTTCGTATTTCTTTCCCTTTCAATACAGAGCAGCTGAACCTTGGATCTTATGGGCTTGATGCTGAACATTTTTAGTTTTCTTTCTTGTTCACTGTGTATCTTATTACTCACTTTTAATTTTTTATCCCTCCATCCCTGATTAAGGACACGGTCCTTGAATTAATTGTTGGTTAATTCAAATTAGTTGATTATATGGGATTTAGATTGCAATGGGCAGTGGCATAACTAGATGTTATTGGGCCCAACAACAGCAAATTAGTGTTAGGCCCCCTAAATATCCATAGGTTTTCTGTTTTATCCATATACATTGAAATTTCTCATTACCCTTATGTACAGTGCTGCTAAATATGTTGGTGCTTTATAAATGAGTTTAAAACAATGGGATGTGGCCAGAGCCAGGCCACGGTGTAGGCTGGGCACGTGCATGCACAAACCGACGCCGTCACGCATGCACTTAAACGCCAATTAGCATGCGTGCATGTGCGAAAGTTAGATGGGGAAGACAGAGATTGGTGGGCCCAGACATGGGGTAGGTACATGCCTGGTTCCCCCCCAGCTTTGCATCCTAGGCACGTCTCTACTCTGCCTACCCCTAGTTCTGGCCCTGGATGTGACCACACATACACATGGCCTGACTACATCACTGTGATTGTTTAGTACTTGGACCAACTAATTAGATTACATTGGGAACATGTCGCCATTCAGGCCTGGACTGGGATTCAAAATAGACTCTGGTATTTCAAGTACACAGAGGCCCAAACACTCTCCACAGGACCAATAAATAGAGACTGTATATGGCATCTCACAATGGGATCCTTTGGCATTTGCCAGAATGCCGGTCAAGGCCTGACCTGGAAGGATGGTGTATACACTAACTCTCTCTGCAGGGTTGGTGGTAAATCAGATTTTCGGGAATCTCTACAAGCCATAATGATAACCATAACAAGTGCATCATATTTTGATAATCCAAAACTGATTTGGGGGAATGTGAAAAAAGTTTTTTTTTCTTCAGGCAATTTCATCCCAGTTCTTTTTAATGTATAGGCCTAAGTATATTGATCTGAGTCATTCCTGTGGATTTGTGTTACAGGAATTAGGGCCCTTACACACTAGCTTTTCTTACCTGCATTCAGCCACAGGGGAGTGCAGGTAAGAAACACTAATGTGTAAGGGCCCTTAAACATGGCAAATGCAGATGCAATTTTTATGCATTTAGTTTTGGTCTCCCTCACCTGTGTTGGAAGCCCACAAGAATGTCTGAGCCCGACCACAACTGGCAACCTCATCAAGAATAGCTTGGAGGGGAATTATACAGAAAGTATCCATCACGGCTTTGAGCTGTAAAACCTAAATTTTTTGTCTCTGAACTTGAACACAGAGAGAAAGATTCACATAAATTGATACATTAAAAAAACTCTCTATAATAGATACTTGTCGTAATTCCAAATGTAGCCAGTGTGACCTCTACCAGGACACAGAAAAGAAAACAGAGTGGCCTCAGAGTAGAGGAGAGATGGGTTCCAATATGCACTGGGGCAAGATTTGTGTGAAGCTTGTGTTTCCTGTCATAGGCCAATAACATACCAGTTAATTGATAATTGTGTGAATTAATATAAACAGAGCGGCAAAATTGTAACTGACACTGAGCCCAGGGGATATCTGTTGGTGCTATTGAAAATAAATAAATAAAGAACCCTTGTGCTTAACCCATATTAGAACTCTTATGTCCATAATTCTGTTTTATTTATCTTGATTCGTGATTCACTGCAATCCACATATCTGATGTTTGCTACCTCCCACCTGTTCAACAACCCAACCTCTGTTCTCTCTTCACTCTATTAGGGCTCTTACACCCGGCCGTTTTTACCTGCCTTGCGCTTTCTTCCGTTCAGCCGGAGAGAGAGAAGACTCAGTCAATTATTTTGAAGGGGGCTGTATTCACACAGACACATGAAAGCGCAGGTGAAATGCAACATGCTGAGTCCCAACCTGTGTTTGGCGCTTCTGTGTGAGTACAGCCCCTTTAAAATAATTGACTGCGTCTTCTCCTGCGGCTGAACGGAAGAAAGCGAAATGCAGGGGGTAAAAACGGCCGTGTGTAAGAGCCCTTACTAACCTAGGTTGTCCTTTGCTCTGAGCCAGCACCAGACAGGTGCCAACATGTAATCTTCTATTTTCCTTGCTCTGATCCAGCTCATTTGCATAATCCACATAATCACTGTAGTTTTAATTGCCCACCACTCTGCAGAAAGATCATGTGGTTAAGTGGTAAATCATAATTAGATAAATAATTGGTTTGGCCACAGCAAGCTGGTTTGTTATACATTCCATCTGCTGGCTATTTTTTCCTGCCTCCATCTCACATGGATTTAGGCATTCCGTATATAGTATATAGACTGTCAAGAATACACTGTGAGAAATGGATTTTTGGATTTTCTTACTATTATTTCCTCATAAAGTTTTAGATATTTTCTTTCATTAGGCAACTTTTTTAAATACAACCTCCTTACCTTTACCACAATCGCCCACTTAGTCTTTAAAGGGATTGTTCACCTTTAAATTAATGTTTTAGTATGATGTAAAAAGTGAAATTCTGAGATTGGTTTTCATTTTTTTTTATTATTTGTAGTTTTTCAGGGATTTAGCTTTTTACCCAGCAGCTCTAGAGTTTGCAATGTCAGCAATCTGGTTTCTGGGGTCCAAATTACTCCAGCAACCATGCACTGCTTTGAATAAGAGGTTGGAATATGAATAGGAGAGGTTGAATAGAAAGGTGAATAATAAAAAAAGTAGAAATCATAATGCCGTTATAGCCTTACAAAGCATTTGTGTATTAAACCCCCATTTGAATGCTAGAAAGAGTCAGAAGTAATTCAAAAACTATTAAAAAAAAGGCCAATTGAAACATTGCTTAGAATTAGGCATTCTAAAACATACTAAAAGTTAACTTAAAAGTGAACCACCCCTTTAACAAGGCAAGGTATGCTTTCCTCTTGCACATTGCTGTAGTTCTGCTTCTGAACAATGAATATTTGTGGTTGGCGGCTGCCTATTGGCTGTAGTGGTTTTATGTGAAGGGTATTCAGTTGTGTGGTATATCCTATCTGGCAGGTAAGATGGGTAGTCCCCGTCTCCTTGTATGCCAGTGAAAGCCAAATGAGCTCTTATTATTTTGCTTGTTGTGATTTGCCAGTTCAGCGATCCATGGCCATGTGATCGATGAGAGGGACGATAGAATTTGATTGGGCTAATGGGGTGCTTGCTGCCTGTGTAATGCTGTGATTGACTGCTAAGGCCTTTCGTCTGTAGCCTGAAAAGACCAGACAGACTGGGCAAAGACGCCTCTGCTGTCTTATTACTTCCATATTCGCTTTTTTGAGGGTTTTCAATTTATCAGGCATTCAGGGCCTTGCCTCCCACCTCGCCTGTCGCTTGAGTATTGTTTCTCTCCTTTGCACACACAGTCTTCTTTCTGTGCACCTTATTATATTTATCTTCTAGACTCAGTGTTATAGCACAACCAGATTAAAAGCATGGAAATGCTTATATACTCTAGACTGCCCTCTCTACAATATAAGAATTCCTTAAAGGGAAACTGTCATGGGAAAACATGTTTTTTTTTTTAATGCATCAGTTAATAGTGCTGCTCCAGTAAACTTCTGCACTGAAATCCATTGCTCAAAAGAGCAAACAGATTTTTTTATATTCAGTTTTGAAATCTGACATGGGGATAGCCATTTTGTCAATTTCCCAGCTGCCCCAGTCATGTGACTTGTGTCAGCACTTCAGGAGGGAACTGCTTTCTAGCAGGCCGTTGTTTTTCCTTCTCAATGTAACCGAATAGTATGCAGTGGGACATTGGTTTTACTATTGAGTGTTGTTCTTAGATCTACCAGTCAGCTGTTATCTTGTGTTAGGGAGCCGTTATCTGGTTACCTTCCCATTGTTCTTTTATTAGGCTGCTGGGTGGGGGAAAGGGAGGGGTGATATCACTCCAACTTGCAGTACAGCAGTAAAGAGCGATTGAAGTTTATCAGAGCACAAGTCACATGACCAGGGGCAGCTGGGAAATTGACAATATGTCTAGCCCCATGTCAGATTTCAAAATGAAATATAAAAAAATCTGTTTGCTCTTTTGAGAAATGGATTTCAATGCAAAATTCTTTTGGAACAGCACTATTAACGGATGCATTTTGAAAAATAAAATTTCCCATGACAGGATCCCTTTAGGGCTAGGCCAGATGGGGAGATTCGGGGGCATTTTGTCGCCTGGCGACTTCTCGCCGCGACTTGTAGCCCCCGAACCTCCCCGAATAGCCACTTACCTAAGCGCACCGGCGTTGCTTGAAAATTGCCCAAATTGCCTCGCCAGGCAATTTGGAGCAATTTCAAAAAGCGCGCCGCTCCGTGTGGATACGCGCCGGCGTTTTCAAGCAACGCCGGTGCGCTTAGGTAAGTGGCTATTCAGGGAGGTTCGGGGGCTACAAGTCGCGGCGAGAAGTCGCCAGGCGACAAAATGCCCCCGAATCTCCCCGTCTGGCCTAGCCCTTAATCCCCATAACTTGGATTGTTGTGCACTTTATTCCAGTTTCCAAATATATTAACTAAAGATCTTTTTGGGAGCAAACAAAATCAGTTCCAGAGTGACCATAAAGGATAGAGTTTATATTTTATGATAGTGCTTACATTATTCCCTATATATATAGGGTTGCTACCTATTTTACTGGCCTGGCTGGTATTTTTGATGGTTGATCCCAATGTTATTATTAGGAAAAAAAGATAAACATATAGGAAGGCCGGTATTTTTTTTAAAGAAAATGTAGCAACCCTACCTATATATCACTTTTATGTTAAAATTACACAATTTATACTACTTCTGGGCCTAGGCAATCTATACTATCTCTTTAGTTGTTCCCCTGATGCTTCTGTATATATTGTGATGTTGTTCGGTGAGTGATGGCATAAACAATAATGGCAGGGGCACATGGGCAGATTTGGGGAGATTTAGTTGCATGGTGACTAATCGCCTCTTCTTCGGGGCGACAATCTCCCATAACTGCCTTCCCCCTGCTAAAATGAAAAATCCCCTGCAGCAATGAACTTGCTGCACTGTTGCCTCACGAGGAAACTTCAGGCAACTTCGGAAATCGAAGTGCCGCGAGTGCCATGTTGCTGGCATTTTCTCATTACAGCAGGCGGAAAGATTGTAAGCTTTGGTCACCATATTGTGTATAAAAATTGCCATAAGTTGGTTTATGGATTGTTTATGTCCCTTGTTTATAATACATTTCTTGCGCTTGCATTCCCAACATTTGGAAATAAAAAGAGGGATAAAAAAGTTGGCGCGCATAGCTGTGAGTCTAACTTCTCCCAAGGGACCTGTTATTGTTACAATTACTTATTGGCTTATCTCGAAATTGTTGCAAAAGTACCTTATCTTCTGCTGTGGCTGTTCTGGGCTCTCTCCGCCAATTAAGTTAGAATCTTTGTTTCTTTTTCTGGCTGCAGAGAAAAACAGGACTTTCCAGTACAAATGAGGGACTGCCGGTTGAGCTTACAAAAGAGGGACTGTCCCTCTATAAACGGGGAGGTATACTTTTTTTGTGCTGGTCACAGGTGACCCCTGTCACATTTATTATCATTCAATGTGTACTGAAATCTTTGTAGCCCACATTTTTGTTATAAGTTTCAAACATACCTCCCAACTGTCCTGTTATTTGCGGGACAGTCCTGATATTGACATCTCAGCCCACAGTCCTGGGTTCGTTACTGAAATGTCCCAGCTTTCTCTTTGATGATCTGCACTGAACAGCCAGAAAAAAACACAAAGTCTCTAAAACTTTTGTAACCATTTAAGATAAGCAAAGAAACAACTGTAACTATTTAAGATAAGCAGGTCTGTTGGGGAAACTGTGACTTGCAGCTTAAAGGGCAAAACAGTAATACATAAAAACCACAGAAATTTGTTCAGACTTTCACAACCTGACAAATTTTGTAAAATGAACATGGTAATTAGGGGGTGTGGCCACAAAGATGCGCGTGGTCAAAACCATTTTCAAGCTTTAAATTTTGTGGAAGTAAAGAAGCCAAGTTAAATATGGGTTAAGCTTCTAACGGCAGAAGCACCAACATTCTCCCCCATTTCCTTTGCCTGAGGTTTGTCACCTTATAAAATGTGGGCATGTCTTACTATCTGTTTTGTTGTATCTAGTGCACGTGAAACACTGAATAAAATGATAAATTATATATCAAAACATGAACAATGCTTTATCTCCATAGATGGAGAGCCAAGTTGCTAAAGAGCTGCAGATCTGCTCTGGCTTCTTCATTCAAGGAAACCTCTTTCAGCACAATGACTGGCAATTAAAACTGAAACTGCATGCTAACCAGCTGTTAACCAATCCAAAGGGATCATGCAGCTGCTTGTAGGTCAGTCAGATAAACAGGATGAGCAGGAAACCTATGGTGTGATATATTTTCTAATCCTTCTTATTGTTAAGAATTATTTTACTTATTTATTCAGTTTACTTCACTTAAATCTTGTTAGGTAATATAAAAAGACATATGGTTAAAAATGTGTATGTAAGAGGAACCACGTTTTCTACTTTGTTTATATTCAAATTGTTGGATGCTTTAAAGTTATTCCAGTTTTTAAAGGAAAACTATACCACCCCAGACAATGTAGGTCTCTATAAAAAGATATTGCATAAAACAACTCATATGTAAAACCCTAAATAAACCATTTTCATAATAATATACTTTTTTAGTAGCATGTGCCATCGGGTAATCATAAATAGAAAATTGGCATTTTAAAAAATAAGGACAGCCTCCTGGGATTGTATGATTCAATGGCGCACACAAACATACCAAACAAACTATAAAGTTAGGTCACATGAGCCAATTAACAGACAGTTGTGTCTTTTGCTTCCACCTGTAAAGGCCCCCATACACAGGCTGATAAAAGCTGCTGACAGACTTATTGGCCCGTGTGTGGGGCCATCCGACTGGCTTCCCCGATCGATATCTGGCCAGATCTTGATCGGGCAGATTGAAAAATCCTGTTGGATCGCAGCCGCATCTGTGAGTGTATGCGGTGCTGCAATCCAATTGTTGGGCCCTAGGGCCCACGATCGAGTCAGCCTGATATCAGCCACTTCAACGCGGGCATATTGGGGAGAGATCTGCTCGTTTGGCGACATTGCCAAACGAGCAGATCTCTACGTCTGTGGCCACCTTTAGAGTTGAAATATTTCTGGTCAGGTGATCTTTGAGGCAGCACACAGACCATCACAAAATGGTGGTTCAAGGCAAGAGATGTAAAAGGGCGATATTTACTTAAATATATATTCCAGTTTGGTAAGATTCTTCAAATGCCACTTAATATGATATAAACTACCTGTTGCTCAAGTATTCATTTTGGGGTATAGTTTTCCTTTAACAAGGTAGGGTTCGGGTGTACTGGATAAAGAAGGGTCTGACCTAGGGTTGCCACCTTTTTAAAATTTTTATACCGGCCGGCGGGGCCAAAATGGGGCGTGATGTCAAAGGGGGCGGAGCCACGCGAAGGATCGGGTGAAGACGCAAGAAAGGTAAGTTTTTATTAGATTTAGGCAAGGCAAGGGCCATTTTTAAGGGGTATTTCAAATTTACCGGCAGCTACATTGCCGGTAAATTTGTAATACCGGCCCCGGCCTTGGCTGGTGTTTTACCGGCTAGGCAGGTAAAATACCGGCTGGGTGGCAACCCTAGTCTGACCTAATATGGCAGTAACCTGAACACAGTACACATATACAACAAATCCTTTTGATTGGGTTTAATTTAAATATACAGATTTTTCAGGACATGCTGACGGACAACCAGGCCTGGATTTACAAACGGGGCTCCCCTAGGCCGCCTCCGCTCATCGGCCCCATATGCATCACCTTCTCTGTCTTCCGCCTCAGTTTCTCACTCCTACCCCGTTCCGTGTTGTCTCTTCTTTCATGCCGTCCTCCCTTCCCCTTCCATGCCGTCCTCCCCTCCCCCGAGTCCAGTCCTCCCATCACGTCGTTCTCCACATGTCCTTGTGCCTGCATGTATATTCGCATATATACATATTCACAATGTGCCCATATACATGCAGGCAGAAGGAAAGGGGGAGGATGGCGTGGAGGTGACGTGGAAGGGGAACAGCTCACCTGAATGCGGCTGGGCTGCATGCCCCCCCTGAATTTCTGGCGCCCTAGGCTCAGGCCTTTCTGGCCTTGCCACAAATCTGGGCCTGGGGACAACTGTGCTATTTAAGGTATTGCAGTTACGGAAATCCTTTATTCTAATATTTTCAGCCCTAAGAAATAAGTTAAAGGAACAGTAACACCAAAAAAATTAAAGTGTTTTAAAGCTTTGAAAATATTATGTGCTGTTGCCCTGCACTGGTAAAATTGATGTTTGCTTCCGAAATACTACTGCTGCTCTGTAGCAATGGGGGAAAATGAAAAAAGGCTATATGGCACAGGTTAAATAGTGAATAACAGATAACACTATTATGTTCTACAGAGCTTATCTGCTGTGTTACCTGAGCCTTTTCTCCTTTGAATGGCTGCCCCCATTGCTACACAGCAGCTTATTTATAAAAACAATAATAGTGTTTCTGAAGCAAACACACCAGCTTTACAAGTACAGTGCAACAGTACATTATATTTTTATTACTTTAAAAAACTTAAATTTTTTTGATATTACTTTTCCTTTAAGAGGATAGCTCTTAGAAACTGGGAACAAAAAGGTTAAGTGCTTGTGTGTGTGTGTGTGTATGTATGTATAGTGTAAACACAGTGCATTTTGTGCAAGCTTATGTCTTGAGTTTAACCTAATATCCTTACACAGGGTGTGAATAGGGCCCATCATTGTCTAACCCCTAGTTTATGGCAGAGTCCATGGCTTTCCATCTCCCGCAGACATTGCCAGATCCGTGTTTACCTTGCAGAGTATCTCCCACACCCACTAGATAAATACAGGCAGACGCATCACGGGTTTGGTGAGCCACAGAATATCTTTTGGGTGCTGTAAAAATGAGCACGTCTTGCCAGCAGCACCCTCCTCCCTCCTCTTTCTGAAGCAGTCCTGTGTTGTATTAACAGTTTCGTTGCTCATTATTAGTACAACAGAATAATGTATGGGCAGTTAATAATGGGTGCTGTGTGGAACACATTGCTGCTTGGGAAACTGCGCA
Organism: Xenopus borealis; assembly: GCA_024363595.1. Classification (NCBI taxonomy): domain Eukaryota; kingdom Metazoa; phylum Chordata; class Amphibia; order Anura; family Pipidae; genus Xenopus; species Xenopus borealis. The sequence continues at coordinate 43,484,370 of CM044438.1, forward strand.
GAGTAGTTCTTTCAGCTGACTGGTGTGCTGGTGCCTGTGTTCCAACACGTAGTCGGGGATGTGGTACAGCTAGGCAGAATCCATGCATTTCCAATACGCATGCACACAAGCACAGCATTGGGATTTATTCACACACCTCTTAGGGAAGATCTATATGGTAGACTTACCTGGGTTTCCGTCGGATCCGACGTTGGGCGACAAAACACCCACGTCAAGTCGGATCTGACAGGAACAAGGTAAGTAATAGGAAGTCGGATGGTGTCGCAATGGTGATCCGACGTAACACGATTGTCGGATGCAGACACAGCTTGCAGCATTTGCATCCGACAGTTGTGTCACGCTGAAACACCGCTGTGACACCATCCAACCATCCGACTTCCTATTACTTACCTTGTTCCTGTCGGATCCGACTTGACTTGGGCTTTTAGTTGCCCAGCGTCGGATTCGACGGAAACGCAGGTAAGTCTGCCATGTAGTTCTGCCCTTAAGTTGATTTTGGCACAATTTTTTAGATCAGGTTTGTACTGAGGTTCAGTAAAGGTCCTGGCATTTCAAGTACACAGAGGCCCATACAGACCACACAGCAGCCCAATATACATTGACTGTCTATGGAACCTTAGAGCAGCCCCTCTGGCATTTGCCAGAACCCACAGATTGCCAGTCCAGGCCTTTTTTAGGCCATTACTTTCACCAACACTTGCAATGCCCCCACTGTAGTCAGAAATGGTAATCGCCTTGTCCCTACTCCAGGTCAGGTGATATTAGCTTGAGATGATAACACTAACTGACAGTCTTTTAAACAATAATCACCTCAACTGTTGGGTGTATTGGCATTGTGTGGAATTTAGGGACTGTGCCACTTATGTGAATTACCCCCCCCCC
>CM044438.1:43485403-43503477 GCA_024363595.1 Xenopus borealis
CCCCCCCCCCCCCAGTATAATCTAAATGCAGGAACTCAAAACAGAGGCTTCTGTTTAAATACATGCAAATGCAATTTTGTTTATGCTTTCTTAGGTGCAGAGCAACATGCAAATACTAAACAGTGTGTGTGTTTAGCAGGGCAGGTAGCCAAGTCAGCTGTTTATATACTACAATAAAGCAGACACCATTTCAGTTTTAAAATGTACGGCAGCTTACTTCTGTCCAGGGTATTTATTAGATGTTTTGGAAGCTAGAAGATGAATTTCTTGGTTGAAAAAAATATTTTTTTAGTAACTTGTGTCCTTAGTAAGGGCCCTTACACATGGGCGTTCATACCTGCGCTCCCTTGCATTCCTGCGGCTGAGCGCAGCAAAATGGAATGCAGGGGAGCGCAGGTACGACCGCCCATGTGTAAGGGCCCTTTAGAGTCATGTCCCACGCTTGCCCTGGCACAGTGTAGCACAGACATTCTTTGTGAGCACCCATATGAGCACATTTCGTAAATGTCAAACACTAAATTACAGAAAGGTCATAGAAAGGCAGGGCTTGTATTATGGAAGTACAGTATGATAACGAGTGCATGGGTGGCTTAGTCTGTATTACATGAATGGTAGCCTTGCGTAAACATTTTAGTATATGCAATCATACCATTAAGACTGTATTTTTTTGGGATATTCATTCAGATGTAAAGAGGTTAATTTTGCTCTTCATTGATCATACTGGAAAGTGCCTTGTTAACACACCCTGGTCACTGGTGTGATAACCTTGTTAGACCTCAAAATATTTCACTGGGAGTTATCGCAAGGGTTCTGAGCCAAACTAAACACTGGTAAATGCACACCGAGCTGTGTCATTCTCTGCAATTTCCAGTCAGTCACTACTTATGTGTAAGACCTTTAAGGGCCCTTGCACACGGGCGTTTTAGCTGTGATCCCCTGCGTTCCGGTTTCATGCATCAAGCCACAGGGGAGCGCAGAAGTAAACACATGCCATTACTGTCAAGGGGGCTGTACTCACACAGGCGCATGTAAGCACCGAATGCAGGTGATACGCAGCATGGTGTGTTCCACCTGTGTTCGGGGGATCCATTATCTGGAAACCTGTTATCTGGAAAGCAGAACCAGCCTATTGGGGTTTATTTAATGTTTTCATGATTTTCTAGTAGGAGGGGTGGTTCACCTTTAAGGTAACTTTTATTAAGTTATAGAACAGCCAAGTCTAAGAAACTTTTCATTTGGTTTTCATTATATATTTTTCTTCTGATTCTTTGCAGCTTTCAAATGGGCGTCGCTGTTACCTTCTAAAAAAAACAAATGCTCTGAAAGGCTACAAATGTATTATTAGGGTAGGGACAGACAGGGAGATTCGGGGAGATTTTGTCGCCTGCTAAAAAACGCCAGGCGACAGAATCTCCCCGAATCTCCCTGTCTGTCCCCAGCCTTATGGTTACGTTTTATGACTGATCCTTTTATTCAGACTCTCTCCTATTCATATTCCAGTCTCTTATGCAAATCAATGCATGATTGCTAGGGTAATTTGGACCCTAGTTACCAGATTGGGTAAGATGCAAATTGAAGATCTGCTAAATAAAAAGCTACATAACTCAAAAACCTTCAATAATAAATAACCTGCAATAATAAATTGCAAATTTTCTCAGAATATCACTCTCTACATCATACTAAAGGTTATCTCAAAAGGTGAACTACTCTTGAGCATTCTAAGAGTCTAGGTTCCATACATGTACTGAATTCATAGGGGCAAATTCACTAACTTCCGAAAATTCGCTAGCGTTTGCTTCGCCAGCGATATGCAAATTCACTGAAGTGCGAAGTTATGCTCAGGTCGGCAAATGGTAGCATAGTTGCGCTAGTGTTGCATCGCTAGGCAGAGCGCAGTTACGCTAGCGAAGCCTAATTTGCATACGGCGGGAACTTTAACTTATAATAGAAGTATATGTTACAGCCACTACATTCCACTACACAAGCCCAGGAAACCTTTAATAAATTATATAAAGTTGTCCTATTGCCCTACATGTGCCCCCTGTATAGTTGTGTTGCCATATGTTAGGAAATAAAGGTGGGAAGGAGGGTAACCCCCCCCCCAAAAAAAAATCAATCTTTTTCAAACTATCACTCAAAAAAAAAAATGTCATATTTATGACTGTATGTTCTAAAATTTCAATAAAAAATATTGAAAGCCAAACTATCACCCTCCAATGGTAAAACACACCAGCGATTTTTTGGGACTTAGAAAAAAAATTTAATTTTTTTTTCAACCTCCTATATATTGTATTGAACTTCGCCTGGTCTGATCAGGCGAAGTGAAGTCTAACGTGAGTGCTAACGTTCAGGAAAATGTTCATTTTAGTGAATTTGCGAATTTACGATCCTTCGTCAGTGCACAACTTCGCCTGGCGTAAGGGTGCGAAGTTGTGCAAGTCTATCTACTTCACTAGCGCAAATTCGCCAGAGCCAGAGGTGTTAGTAAATTTCCGAAGTTATGAATTGACGTCACGCTGGTGAATTAGCGCTAGCGTTTGACGCTTCGCCCCATAGACGTCTTAAGCATTTCTATATTGGCAGGTTAATCTCTCAATTAATGAAGGAGATTACCCAAAATTCCCTTCAAATCTCTACATTTTAACCCAGTCCTGAGAAAAATGGGTAAAAAGAGAGAGGTCTCTGCTACCCGCCAGCATGATTCATGCAAAGAGGCTCCCCTCCCATGCTGCTAGGGCAATAAATAGAGATTTTGCCATCTACACACTTTGGAGCACAGACTTTTGATAATTGATGTCAGACATCTCCCTCTCTGGCCATATTTTACAAGGTAGCATGAGTTGCCAGAAACTCCATTATTCTGAAAATCATAAAATGTTTAAAAAAAATTAGTACAGGGTGTTCAAATGTGAACTGGGAAAGGGATGTTTCACCCTCTGCAAATTATACTTTAACCGTTGAGCTGCCAGACTATAATTGGAGAGGCAGAACCTAATTATGAAATACATGGCTAAACAGGAGCATAGGTTATTGTAGACAGTAGTCTGGGGAAAACTTAATTGTTAACCTGTTTAATTGTAGATAAAAATACAGTATAGAAATAGTGCTCCTGGCCATTTCCAGCTCTGTTATTTAGAAAGTTGATCTGCTGTGCTTGCTGCAAGTTTCCATTCTTTTATAAGCCCCTAACAGCTCAGAGGGATTTTTCTTTAGTTGGATAGGACAATATTTGGAACCTAGTGCAAATGAGGCACAGATGTTGTAAGATTGGATGTTAGAGCAGACTCAAGGAAACTTAGTATAAAAGAAACCAATGGGTGCCTTTGCCTACTGCAGTGTAAAGAATAAATCAATGGCATGTAACCTCGATAGTTAAACATACACACACACAGCTTCTCACCCCTTCTATGGAAGCTTAAATGGACACAGGCTTTCCATATGTGACTCAGTTCCTAGGCCCTGGTCACTATATCTAAAGCATTTGCTCAAATATGTTTTATGCAGCAGAAATCTTATCCTGGTGACGATTGTGCAAAAGACATGCACACCTGCCCCATTTTCTTTCTTTCCTTTGGCAGAAGAGCATGTGCTTTTAGACAGCATGTACCTAATGTCAAGGGAAATGATGGCGTCCCACTCTGTGTAAGTACTACTGTGCTGTAGATATATCAGCAAATGTGTTCTGGTTTGGGAAGTGGATATCTGTATATATATATAATACAGGGTCACACTTATGAGAAATGCATTGGAGTGTCAGGCAGGCAATACTGGCTGTATTCATGGATTTCATATGCATGATAGATTAGATCTCAGTCATAGGGGTTTTATAGTTGGCTGTTCCTGTGGCATGCAAAAGCACAAGAAACCCCCTCATCAGGGAGTTTTACAAAAATGAATTCTGTCCAACTAAAAGCACAAATAAAGCAACTATTTGCTGCCATCAAGTGGCTACTGATAGATCTGACGTGTCAGCTCTTGCACTGCCAGGGAAACTTTATTCCTTTTGTTTGCAGTATTGTAGCATTCCCTTGGGTGTTAGGCTGGCCCCTGTAAGCATTTCATATCAAGGGCCACCAGTGGATGTTGAGATTTCTAGTTTAATGGCAATGGTACGACAATACAGATGTGTGCCCTTCCTTGTTTGATTGCTAAAATTAGCGGACACTGGGGATGCAAAAGGAATAGTTCTAGGGATGTGTGCAAAGAGTTTCCATACCATTAGGGGAATGTAATATACATCGGTAACGCAAAAACTATTCGCAATGCGACAAGTTAAGCCTTTGTGCGAACAAATTTTGTTTGGCAGTGGAAGGCCGTTTGCGAATTTTATACTTTGCGCTAATGCGTTGTCAATGCAATAAAACTTCTTACTGAAAAAGTCGCAATGTTTGCTCCTAAAGAGTACGACACCTTCAAGCCCTTCTTAAGAGTGTGCAATTATAATCTGCAATGCGCAATAATGATTCGCAATGCAATAACCGTTTAAAGAACAATATTACATTGTGAAATGTTTTTCTGGTTGCGACTTTAATTACATTCCCCCCCTATATGTCTTTATTTGGAAAGAAGGAACTTGTTGAGGAATTGTGGGGTATGTGCAGCAATTAATTGGCTTGTTATTCCATTTATTAACGGGACATGATGACAAAGGTAGCGGAAAGCAGTTACATTGAAACCCTCTCTACAATGTGAATGTGTTCAAAGGTAAGATTTGATATTTGTAAGATTCTGGCAAACATTTCTGCTGTATAGATGAACCCTAGAGGCTATTCTGTTCACCATCAGGGCCAGAACTAGGGGTAGGCAGAAGAGGCACCTGCCTAGGGCACAACAAGGGGGGGCACTGGGCAGTTACCTACTGAAGAGTCATCTGCCTGCCCCTAGTCCAGGTTCACTTGCTCCCTCTGCTTAATCCCTCCCTTCTACTTAACGCACCCCCCTTCACAATGTCACTGCCTTGGGTGCCCCGACAGCTTGGCCCACCCCCTAGGGTTGTCAGCTCACCCATATAAAACTGAACACATGGAATTCACAGCCTGCATGGCTAATGAGCAATTCATTTAGATGCATGGCTGCACATAAGGGTTGAAGTACATGGGCAATTATTTACCTTACCTCATCTCCGCACCGAAGCTTAAAAGCGCAGCCATCACGTCGATGCGATTAATCTTATGTAAGTAATAGGAATGTCACACACAAGCTGATTTCACCTGACACAACTTTCGGATTTGAACGCTGCATGTTGCGTCTTCGGTCGTATCGGATGAAATCAGCTTCTGCATGCAACAATCCTAGTATTAAATACGAGGAATGTTGCACGCAGAAGCTGATTTCATCCGATTAGATTAGTCTAATCCAACGTGACGCCTCGGTCGGAACAGAGGTAAGTGCAGGTAAAATTGTTCATGTAGTTCTACCCTAAAGCTGGCCATAGACGTAACAATTACGATCTTTCTCGGAAAAGATCTTTCCAAGAAAGATCGTTTGTTTCAACACACACGTGTAGAGCTGAATCGTCAAATATACAGGTAGAAACAATAGAATTCTACTTGTATCTGACGATTCAGCACTAACAATGGCCGATGTTCAGGGAGCTTTCAAAGGCATCCGATCAAAATTTTCCGTCCAGTCCGATCAACCAGCCGACCGATATCTTAATCCTCTGACGATGTCGGTCGGCTCATTTCCCACCATACACGCACCGAATATCGTACGAAAATTCGTTTCGTACGATATTATCTGTGCGTCTATGGCCACCTTAAGGGTTAAAATCCACGGTGTGGCTCGAGCCGACATGTCACCATACAATGAACCACATGCGACGTGTCGGATGTCCTGAAGATACAGTAAGTGAACGAGAAATCACAGCTGAGAACTACATTTTTCCGACTGTTGGATGAAGACGGAGCTGGCAGCATTTTCAGCGACAGTCGGATTACCTGCGATTTCTCATTCACTTCCTGTATCTTCAGGACATCCAACACGTCGCATGACAACATACCAGCTTGGGGTGCACCATGGTGTTCTACCCTTAGGGTCCTTACACTCAGGCATTTTTGACCTGCGCTCCCCTGCGTTGTGTTTGGCTGCGTTCAGCCGCAGGGGAGCGCAGGTCTAGACGCACCTCATTAGTATCAATGGCGTTGTACCCATGAGATTCGTGTAAGCGCCGAACGCAGATTCAAACGCAACGTCTAAATCTTAGACGTTTAGACGCTTACATGCGTCTCGTGGGTACAACCTCATTGAAAAGAATGAGGTGCATCTAGACCTGCGCTCCCCTGCGGCTGAATGCAGCCAAACGCAACGCAGGGGAGCGCAGGTCAAAAATGCCTGAGTGTAAGGGCCCTAAATTAGTTCACTGCAGCCTGCATCTAAATTAACTGCTAATTAGCCATGTAGGCACTTTCCAAGTGGATACGAAATGATTTGGGTAGTGGTATTTTGATTGGGCAGACGATTCTACCCACCAGTGCCATACATAGGCAGATTTAAGTCCTTTAGATGGAGTTGGCCAGTGATCTGCCAGTATATGGCCCCCTGTCCAATATCTGGCCAAAAACTGATCTTGATGCTGGTAGGTGTGATTTTCGTGTTGGATCTAGGACCACACTAGCTCATTGACTTGGTCCTTTTATTGCAGGGGGAAAGGTACTTGTTTATTCCTCTAGGACACAAAATGGATGAGCTGTTTCCACATTCAAGCTTAATCAATGTGCTGTGATTTCCAGTGAGCTCCCTACCAGCCACGCCAAGCAAGTGCTAACAAACCACCCATACCAAGCTCTGTTCTCCATGCTGCTTATTTATCCTGTTTTGACCCTGCCAGTGATGCAGCAGAAAGGGTTAAGAGGAGCTGTTTGAAGCCTAATGACTGCTGAGAGGGGTTGTGTATGCTAGCAGCTGAAATCTGATCCCTTTTGTCAGTCTGTTATGGCCACAGGTTTGGCTGAAGGCGGCTTTGTGGTGGGGGAGAGGAGAGGTTGTGCCTCAGGAGCAGTTACAATGGGTGTGTGCGAAGCAGCAGGTGTTTGTGGGCTATGAGCCTGGAGGCTCCACCTCTTCTCTGGGTCATTTGTGTTGGGAACTCCGGAGCCAGATAAGCTTTAGGAGACAAGCACATGTGGCTGCCAATGTATTGTGGGATGTAACATGCAAGCTTTCCCTCTGACATGAAAGGTGGGTGCTTTTTATCATGTGTATATTGTGCTGCTTATATCCTATAGGAAGTGCCTGTTAGTAAGCCGTGTTCTCTGGGGGACCTTATGTTTTGCTTTTGGCAGAAAGAGTGTCACATATATGTAATGATTCCAGGGAAGAGACACCCTAGTTGGAAGCTACAGAACTTTTATCTTAGTTTTTTGACCTAGAATTGGACATGTTGGTATATACCATGAGATTGGTGGGGTAATGCCTAATGCTTTAGTGCGTGTCATCAGGTCCGGACTGAGAATTAAAATAGGCCCTGGCATTTCAGGTACACCGAGGCCCAATCATCTCACACAGAGGCCCACATAGCCCCCACCAGTCCACTAAATACTGGCATTTGCCAGAACCCACCAGTCCGGGCCTGCATGTCATAATATGGCTTTGTTATGCATGTGGGTGGGGGTTAATAAAACTCTTGCAAATGTAGTCAGTGGGTCTGTGCAAGACACGAACTGGTGGACCTTTTGCCCTACAGTTTGTGTTGAACTATTGCTGGGAGTTGTAGTTCTATAAGATCTAAAGGCCAACAGATTGAACAGGCCCCGAACGGGGCTGTGCATGTTCATAGCAGATGTTACCATTAACCTATTTATTGCCAAATTATATATAAGATATATATACTTTCATTAAATTTTGGAAAGGATTCTGGCTATTCTTCAAATACATTTAACTCCAGAGGAAAAATAGATCCAGAAAGGTAGAGAGCAGCACAGAAAACTCTCTTTGCTACCTTAGCAATTAAATAGTTATTCAGTAATCCTGACTGCAGCCCTGGAGCCACAGGGATTACAGCCGTAAATAATGGAGAACCCTATACAATTGCTAACATAATATTGTACACGGACCAGTACTAGACAGATGTTTAAAGAAAGGCCTGGGCTATATCTGTTGTAAATGAAGTCAGGAAGAGTCTAAGACTGACTGTGAGGATCTCTGGCTTCCGATGCCTTAATGCTTGTTTTGCTTCTTGGCAAGGAACATTAGTGGCCTTCGCTGCAGCTCCAGGAGGTTGTTATGGGTCCCACGTGTGCTGTAGAGCTGGGACTGCGCATCTTGTGTCTCAGGGGCTGCTACAGTATGCCTAGACCAATAGGCAGTAGGTGTTGCTAATAACTATTTAATTCCCAATTTGTTCCTCCCATGCCAGTTAGCTGGATGCATATGATCTGTTAGTGGTTATGTTCTGCCGGTAAGTTAATGCCTGACATATCACAAAGCGTCTTAAGTGGATTTTAAAGGAAAAGTCCTCTTTATCATTACAGTTTATTTCTAATATGTTTTGCCATAATAATTGTAAGTAGTTCTAATCAAGTGAACTTGTATTTGTTTTATGGTTGGATGCTTCCATTGATTTGAAGCCTCCATAAACTCCAGCTGCAAGAGCGAAAAGCTTGCCTCTGCTAAGGATGAAAATAAACAATATGGCAGCTCTCCCTCATGTGTAAGCCAATTTTATCTTGGGTCTTTGTGGCATTATAAGGTGCAGTTTATTGGACTAAAAAGCTAGCTTAAAGGGGTTGTTCACCTTTGAGTTAACTTTTAGTATAATGTAGAGATTGATATTCTGAGACACTTTGCAATTGGTTTTCATTTTTTATTGTTTTTGGTTTTATAGTTATTTAGGTTTTTATTCAGCAGCTCTCTAGTTTGCAGTGTCAGCAATTTGGTTTCTAGAGTACAAATTACCCTAGCAACCCTGCATTGATTTGAATAAGAGACTGGAATATAAATAGGAGATGGACTGAATAGAATAAGTAATTAAATGTGGCAATAGCAATACATTTGTAGCCTTACAGAGCATTTATTTTTAGATGGTGTCAGTGACCCCCATTTGAAAGCTGCAAAGAAACAGAAGAAAATTGCAAATCATTAAAAAACTATGAAAAATAAATAATGAAGACCAATTGAAAAGTTTCTTAGAATTGGACTTTCTAAAGTATACTAAAAGTTAATTTGAAGGTGAACCACCCCTTTAATTTCCCAGTGTTCAGCTTTCAGTGTTCAGGTGATAATTGGATACACTGGGCAAGCCTGCAAGATGCTGCTGCTGACATCATAGGAAGGCTGTTTCTGATAGGTCACTGTGAACAGCTGGAACTTTGTGTACAGTATATGGAACACAAACCTTTGAGACTCAAGACACATATTCATGGCAATTGTGATTAAAGGGCAACTATCGTCAAAATGTAATACAAGCTTCAGCACACTGGAATAAGAAACTTTCTAAATACAATCAATTACAAATTACGTATGTACTGTTTCTGAAATAATCAAGTTTAAAATTCCTCTCTCAGCATCTGTTTCTCTTCATTCTCTCTTCATGCAGCAGTTGGTGCCATATAATCATTGACCGTTCCATCCAATATATCTTATAGGGGACTCTTTTTGCCCTAGAAGATGAATTCGAGCTCACTCTAAAATCACCAGACATCACGCCTCTCTACATTCAGGATTTGTGCCAAAAGCAATCATTTTGTTACATTGTGTTTGTACTGGAATCAGTTATTTGAGTGAGCTCTAATACATCTGATAGGAAAGGAATAATATATATTGGATCTAACTGTCAATGACTATCCCGACTGCTGCATGAAGAGAGAATGAAGAGAAACCGATGCTGAGAGAGGGATAGTGAAGATAAACGATGCAGAAAATTTAATTAATTGTATTTAGAAAGTTTCTTATTTCTGTATGCCGATGCTCATATTCAATTTTCATAATTGTGATTGCTCCCCTTTATGTATTATATATTGGAGATGCTAATTTTATTTAGCACCTTATTTTTATATATTGCAGAAATGCACTTGTTATCTGTGCTCTTCAGCAACACATAGTATAATGGGGTGACATAAAGGTATGTCACAGTACAACTGCTTGGTGTTCCTGAACTTTTCAAAATGCTGTACACCAGATGAGATTTTGGGGGTATTTCCACAGTTCCTTGATTCCGATTGGTTTATTTTGTGGCTCAGTGGTAGCACTTCTGACTCCACGTCAGAAAGCTGTATGTTCAAATAGCATTGGGTTGAGATGCCAAAAGACAATTAAGTTAGAAACTTTTTGTTTCTTTTTCTGGCTGTTCAGTGCAGAGAATATAGGGACTTTCTAGTACAAATGAGGGACTGCAGGATGAGCTGTCAAAAGAGGGACTGTCCCTCCAAAAAAGGGACAGTTGGGAGGTATGACATGGTTTGTCCCTTCTTGAAAACAAGCTTTTTACACAGAATAAACTATTAAGCCACTTGAGCTTGATGTGAAGATTCACATTCATGGTCGGGTACAGTACTGACATGCACAGATATAGTCAGGAAGGGATTCCACTTAGCACTTACTATAGTGTTGGCACTAAAGCTGCTGTACATTGCTAAATGTTAGCACTCCAAGTCTCCCAAGTAAGTTTCTATAGTCAGTGGAGTATGAAGGCCTAGCATGTTTGTGTGCACAGAATTTTAATTTAATTTCGGCACTTTGTTTATAAAAGTGAGATTTTTATATTAGTGTAAAATCACTTTCTGTTGGCCAAATATTGATCTGCCATCTTTAGTTTCTCATTTTTAAATATTTTCTATTACATTTTGATGTGTTTCTAATTATTTGTAAAAAAAAAAAATTGGGATATTATTGTGAAACTACCCTTGAGTTGATTCCTTTGCCTTGCTAAGCTTTTTTTACTCGCTTTTCTAAACCCTTTGTAGGGTCATACTGGGGCTGATCACTTGGCCTATGGCATAGTCAGTCAGTTATAATCTATAGAAGTTCGACATTTGCCCATTTGTGTAATTGGCCAGTTGCCCAAACTAACCAGTTGTGAGCAGAGGTGAGAGCTAGCAGCGACCTCTCTCAATTTGGTATCATCGCATTCCTTATCTACATGCCAAGAAGACGAATCATCCGATGGAATTCCCTGTCTAGACAGACTGCAATTTGATGGGGTTGAAGGTGGCCTGGCTGCAATGGTGGCATGTATGCACAGATGGGCCCGCAGTAAGGTTAAAAGAGGCCAAGCTACCCAGATAAATCTGCATGTGTGTGTGTGGCCTTTAAGCTGATTTACACACATTCACATACTTCCACATGACTCTTGCAGTGATTTATTTGGGCTCTCTGGAAGTGTGAAAAGTGGGTTATGCCTGAAGTTACATTATTCTGCTTCAAGCAGGGAAAACTGTGAAATGACTGTAGACTGATGGCTTGCATGAATACAGTGCTGGCTCCAGGCTAGTGTTGTCAGCAGCCTTGATTGGTGGCTTACAAGATCAGTGTGATCCTGAGCTTTTTTTTGTCCAGGTAATTGAGGGCAGGGAGCTAGGACAACCTCTGGCACGGTACAGATGCATTAGAAGCTAGCTAGAAAATATCCACTACTGACCTGAAATAATCAATTGTTCTCCCTCTGTCCTGCCTGCAGGGCACATCTCAGATGCCAGAGACCTGCTGTGTCTGTTCTGATCCTATTGTAGAGAAGTTAATTGGAATGTGTGTGACAGAGAGTTGTTTATCACCCCCCCCCCCCCCCATAGATAAACAGCTACTGCTCCTCCTCTACAAGCTCCTGTGTTTCCTTTGCATATCCTAGAGCAGGGATCCCCAACCTTTTGAGGCTGTGAGCAACATTCAGAAGAAAAAGGAGTTGGGGAGCAACGCTAGCATGAAAAATGTTCTTGGGGTGCCAAATAAGTGTTGTGATTGGCCATTTGTAGCCCCTATGTGGATTGGCAACCTGTATTGAGGCTCTGTTTATCAGTACATCTGGTTCATATACAACCAAAACCTTCCTCCAAGCCTGGAATTCAAAAATAAGCTCCTGCTTTGAGGCCACTGGGAGCAACATCCAAGGGGTTGGAGAGCAACATGTTGCTCACGAGTTACTGGTTGGGGATCTGTCCTAGCGGTAGCTCGCCCTGATCTCCCACAGCCACATTTATTAGTCTTTCTTCACTTACAGATATGCACTATTATTCTGCTTATATATATATATTTGTATATGTATATATGTCTTTGTATCTTGAAATCTGATATAGTGTACACAGAGTGTATCCAAGAGGTGTTCAATTCAAACAAAAATATGTTTGAGGGGTCTGGCTGAGAATGTGTTAATAGGTTTGCAACACTATTTCTGTTCCCTCCCTCCCAGCCGCTGTAGTGTGTCTCTGGGCTAATCAGCACCTCTGTTCTCCAGAGAGTCTCTCTCACCCTTTGCTTGCCCTTATCTCTCTGACAGATATTGATCTGTGCAGATGTCCCTAGTGATGTTGTAAGACATTAACCCCTTCTCTGCAGGATTAGCACTGTAAGGGCTGTGACACACGGCTATTTGAGGAGATTGAGTCGCCTGGCGACTAATTGCCTCGATTTTGCGGCGACCAATCTCCCCAAAAGCCTTCCCTCACTCTGCGCTGGCTTAAAATGAAAAATCGCCAGCGCTAATTACACGCGGTGATTCGTTTTCCGCAGTCACCCGAAGTTGACTCTCAAGGAAACTTCGGGTGACTTCAGAAAAGGAATCGATACGTGTAATTAGCGCTGGCGATTTTTCATTTTAAGCCAGCGCAGAGTGAGGGAAGGCTTTTGGGGAGACTGGTCGCTGCAAAATCGAGGCGATCTCGAATAGCCTAGTGTGTCACAGCCCTTAGGGTAAGGCCAGACGGGAAGATTCGGGGAGATTTGTTGCCTGGCGACTAATTTCCTTTTCTTTGGGGCGATAAATCTCCTGGAACCGCTTCCCCTTGCCTTCCAGCTGATTAATGAATAATCACCTGTGCCTATTCACATGCAGCGCTGGCTTTTCCAAAGTCGCTCGAAGTTGCCTCCTTAGGCAATTTCGGGAAAGCGTAGCACCGTGTGTGAAAAGGCACAGGCGATTATTCATTAAAGGGGTTGTTCACCTTCCAAACACTTTTTTCTGTTCATTGGTTTTCAGATTGTTATCCATTAATAAAGACTTTTTTCAATTACTTTCCATTATTTACTTTTTACTGTTTTTCCAAAATCTAAATTTAGAGTTGAATGCTCCTGTCTGTGGTGTTTGAGTCTGGCAGCTCAGTAATTCAGGTGCAGACTCTAAACGGATACACTTTTGCAACATTTAATTGATACACTTCACAGCAACATCTCTGGAGTATTAGCAACTATTGTATCAATTCTAACAGCTGCCTGTAATGAAACCCAGAGAATCTGCTCAGCAGGGACAAAGATAAGAAATGTATCCATTAAATTCATCAGATTAGAACACCCCCCCCCCTCCCAGAGCTGCTTTAGGCTAAGGCCAGACGGGGAGTTTTCGGGGAGATCTGTCGACTTATCGCTGCGAACTTATAGCGCCGCTGCGTGTGAATAAGCGCAGGCGACTTTACGCCTAGCGGGTGCGCAGCGCTAACAAGCTATTCGGGGAGATTAGTTGCCTCAAAGACGTGGCGTTTTGTCGCCAGGCGACTAATCTCCACGAATCTGCTCGTCTGGATGAGCCCTTAGGGCTAGGCCAGACGGGGAGATTCGGGGGCATTTTGTCGCCTGGCGACTTCTCGCCGCGACTTGTAGCCCCCGAACCTCCCCGAATAGCCACTTACCTAAGCGCACCGGCGTTAATTGAAAACGCCGGCACGTATCCACACGGAGCGGCGCGCTTTTTGAAATTGCCTCGCGAGGATACCTCCGTGTGGATACGCGCCGGCGTTTTCAAGCAACGCCGGTGCGCTTAGGTAAGTGGCTATTCGGGGAGGTTCGGGGGCTACAAGTCGCGGCGAGAAGTCGCCAGGCGACAAAATGCCCCCGAATCTCCCCGTCTGGCCTAGCCCTTAGAGGGGAAAAATTACACTTTACACTTCAATATTAGAAAAACGGTTACAAATAGAAAATAGACAGTAATTGGAAAAAGTCGTTATTTATGGCGATCTATCTGAAAACAACTAGTTGTTTGAAGGTGGACAACCCCTTTAAGTCGCTGGAAGGCAGGGGGAAGCGGTTCGGGGAGATTCGTTGCCTTCCCGTCTGGCCTTACCCTTATGAGCAGTTAAAACTGCGCTTCCCTGCATTCCATTTTGTAGTGTTCAGCCACAGGGGAGCGCAAGAATAGACACAAGCAATTCTTTTCAATGGGGCTGTACTCACACAAGCACATGTAGGCGCCGAATGCAGGTTGAATCGACTTTTGTTATACAGAGAGGATCCAACTGCAACTGATTCCTAAGAATTGTTGCTAAGGGTTACACAGAGCAGTTACAGCGAGGCCTCTGTAATGTAGTTACATTTGCTCTGCTAACTGGTTACGTTTGCTCTGCTAACCAAGTTGTAAGGGTAGATAAATGTTATTTCTCTGGCAAAAATGAATTGGCAGTAATTGACTCTTCCCCTGACTGTCAGTACTCTGCACAAAGATGCAATGTAGAGTGCCAAAGCATTCCAGGATGAGGAAAGCTTGCTAGAGGCACTCTGCATAATGAGTACATGCACTGTTTACTATGGCATCATCTGAGAAGTCGGAATAACTAGGGTATACTGCCACTGCCGTTTGCTTTGACTCTTCTAATGTGTAAATTATAAAACTAGTTCTCAAACTGATCTATTAGGCAGCTACAAACTGAAGGTCTGTGCAAGTGATCAACAAAAAGTTGCAGAAATGTAATTTAAAGGGGAGGTTCACCTTCACGTAAACTTGTTATAGAATGGCTAATTCTAAGCAACTTTTTTTAATTATTTGCCTTCTTCCCCTGACTCTTTCCAGCATTCAAATGGGAGTCACTGACCCAGTATAAAAAGACATTCTCTGTAAGGCTACAACTTTATTGTATGTATTTCCTATGCAATCCTCTCCTATTTATATTAGAGCCGATATTGGTCGGATCACAATTAGGGTTGCCACCCAGCCAGTAAAATACCTGCCGGTAAAATACCTGCCGGGGCTGGTATTACAAATTTTCCGGCAATGTAGTTGAAGGTAATTTGTAATTCCCTTACAAAAAGCCCTCAGCCCTTCACTTTAAACGTATTTGTTCCCCAACGCTGTGGTGGCTTCGCCCCCTTAAGCATCATAGCCCCGCCCCTTTTGTGTGTAATTTTTCATAACTCCGCCCCCTTTACAACGCTCCCCACCCCTTTTTTCGCCCCCCAGCACTAGCCGGTATTTTTTTTTTTTTTTTTTTTTTTTAAAGGTGGCAACCCTAATCACAATAGAGGAGATACAGGCGGTCGGATCGCGTGACCGCATCAACGAACAGATCCGATGGGATTTTTAGTCCCGCCCGATCAACATCTTGCTGACTTTTGGGCAGGTATCCCCATACATGGGCCAATAAGCTGCCGACTTGGTCTGTCGGCAGCTTTTATCGGCCCGTGTATGCCCACCTTCACAATGGCCGATGGTCAGATGCCTTTAAAGACGCCCATTAAAAAATTTTCAGCCAACCCAATCGAAGAGCCAACGGATATCCAAGTCTTTGCTGATATCAAATGGCTCGTTTCCCACCATACATACACTGAATACCATATGAAAATGTGTTTAGTATGATATCAGTGTGTCTATGGCCACCCTAAAACTGCTATATGTGGAAACAGGAGCCTGACAAGTAGTTGTTTTGCAAGTTCCGCTTTAATGTTTTGCCTGTAGTCTGCTTTATTAAATGAAAGTGAACATAGCTTTTTCCCAGATAGGGATCAGAAACGACTGATTCCCATTTGGTTCCAGTATTGGTTTTGTTGATTGTGGACCTTTAGTACGTGGCTTCTATTAAGTAGCACAGCTTCTTTTAATGAAAAGCACTGTGGATTTTAAGTTCTTCTGTTCTCTCTTGCCTTGCACGGTGTTCCTGAGAATTGCAATACTGGCACGCCTGGACTTTAGGATGGCAGTTTTTGGCTGGCACTGAAACGTTGCAGAGTGTTAATGAAAGGTATTACAAGCTGTCCTGGCGTTCCTGTGACTTAGCTGTGCTCATGCTGTGTTGCACATTGCTGGATATCATTAGCCAGAAGAGAGGAGAAGAATCAGAGGGTGGGTTGAGGGGCGGAGGAGGGAATGGTGCTTGAACTAGGACCCGGCAGAAAACCCCTTGAAACTATTAGCTTGTAATTACAGGGAAGGGAGGTAGTGGGCCTGAGGCCTGGTGTCAGAGGAGCTGCGGATGAAAGGAGACGGTAATTACCAAATCGGCAGGAGGCAGGCAGAGTGCTGATTAGTGATTGCTTTTGGAGGGGACAATGGTTGGAAGAGCAGGCGGAGAGGTGCAGCTAAGGCATGGAACAGGATTGTCTATGTACATATATATTTTATTAGTGTACTGCTGCTAATTAGCAATGCATTACTGGACTGCTTGTCTGAGAGGGGCACATAAGGCGTCCTCAGCTGCTAACAAGCTCAGAGCAATTTTCCTTGACTCTGCTATATTGGGTTTTGACACTGAACAACCCTGGCAGTTAGGTGTTTTTTTATCAGGGACTGGAAACACATTTAGGAGGTTGTCCTTCTGTCTGGTTATCATTATTATCTTTTCATAGTGCTGACATATTCCGCAACGGTTTACAGAGATTATGTACATACAACATTCACATAAGTTCCTGCCCCAGTGGAGCTTGCAATCTAGGCAGAAACCCACTGAAGCACAGAGAGAACCTACCCAACTCCTTGCAGATCGTGCCCTGCCTCCAATAAAACCCAGGACCCCAGCTTTGATCCTTTATTTAAATGTGATGTTTATTTTCATGAGAGTGATGCCTTGTACTGATATTCCCCAGTTTCTTTCCCAAACCATCACACTGGGATGTAATACCATATGGTTGCAGTCCAAGTGTATTGTATCTGCCAGGTCCGTCCTTCAGCTGCCAAACTACAGCTCACAGTTTCCCGCAGACATTTAAAGGGTGTTATGTTCTGGGAGCTGAGGCTCAACAATGGCTGCTGCCTAGAAATAAAAGGGTTAAAATCTGTCAATGCTTTTAAAGGAGAAATAGTAATCTGCTAACCAAAAGGACTAGTGTGTAATATGTGTTGTCATTTTTTTAAAGCCCCAAATCCTATTTCCACCTTTTTTAAATGTTGATACCCCTTTAATAAATTCTGTTCATTCTTATCTGTGTGCTTCCGTTCCACCACCCCCAGCCTAATGAGGCTGCTCAGGATTTCCAGCTCTCGCTCCCTTTCACTAATCTCCTCTTAGCTGTTGCTTCTTCATTTAGTTCTTGTAGGTTCATAATCCTTTCAAGCTGCCATGTGTTAGCAGTGCTCTCTTGTGGTCATTAAGGAGACTTTGGGGGGGGGGGGCGACACAATGCAGGTAATGGGGCGGTAAATATTAACCCTTGAGATTCCAGCACTTTTACCAATACAACTCCCAGCATCCTCCTGTGCCATTAGAAACATAAGGGATGCGGCCGCTGTCAGGGTTATGATATCATTCTTTCTGGTAGGCTATAATAAACGTTTAATCTTTTACAATGTTAACATAAAGGGGCGTTTTTTTTTCTGCATGTGGAAGTTTGGAGATCCACTAGGGTTAAACTTGATAAAAAGAATAGTTTTTTTTAATGTTTTTTTTCCAATTCAAATTATTTGTTGTTTTTGAACACATGCTTGTGGTTTTACACGTGTGTGTATATGTATATATATCTATACACACATTTCCCTATGGGGCCAGACTGTAAATTATATCTTTATAAATGGCGCTTTCTGACATCCGAACACGCCGTTTATAACAGGGGTCCCTGGCCAATGAATTGGACACCGACCTTGTTGGCCCACCTCCCGACATTTCACACAAATTTAAGATTATAATGCATAATTTATAAAGATATCAGAAGTCAGCTCGGAATTATGTTACCTGTATAAGGGCTAGGCCAGACGGGGAGATTCGGGGGCATTTTGTCTCCTGGCGACTTCT